>OY992884.1:19407330-19682330 GCA_963921405.1 Cepaea hortensis | reverse complement strand
AGGAAGAGATACTTTAGCTACATGAAACGTCACAACGGTATAGGAAGACATATTTTAGCTACATGAAACGTCACAACGGTATAGGAAGACATACTTTAGCTACATGAAACGTCACAACGGTATAGGAAGACATACATTAGCTACATGAAACGTCACAACGGTATAGGAAGACATGCATTAGCTACATGAAACCTTGCAACGATTTAGAAAGGACTATAATGGAAGGCCCTGTTGACAGAAGACGAAGTAGAAGAATCTGACCATCAGAGCGGTGGGCTCAGGTCATTAAGGTCATAATGGCATGAGAATGCATGAGGCAAGATATCAGGAGAAGAATCGGTCGTTTTCTCAGGACGCTATGATGAGAGAATTAAACGCTGCTGTGACTTGGACAGAAGAGTGATGGAAGGTATGGTTACCGGGAGAAGAGACAGGACTCAAGCAGCACGGTAAGGAACACAGAACATTGTAGGCAGCTGGGGCATGGGGGTATAAGAGGAGGGATACATGGCAGGACACTCTGCCGTGGGCCGTGATGAGGGCGACGTTCTGCAACGGACCTGCTACATGATGGTGATGATGATAAGAATGATGATAATTGTCAGAGTCTACGGTACGGCAGTGATGCCGTGACATCGTTACGCCGCCAGGTGACTCAGTCCCTAGGAGGGATGAAGGAACTTCGTTACGCCGCCAGGAGAACGGTGGTCACCTGCCGGCGAAGTTGCCGGCTGGCGAGACGGCCAGCGGTCACACCAAGGACGCACGCAGGTCTCGTGAAGCCACCTCCGGTGAGGAGGCGAGTTCCAAACGATAGGCAGACAGCTCTGGGACGTAGACGAAACAGGACGCATGTTGCGAGAAAGGTTTCTGTGCCCGAATGTCGAATGCCTGGACATCTTGAGAGTGAGACTGTGTGCTGTATGGTAGATGTAAGTGTTTAGAAGTATCCAATATATATTTGCTGTGATCATCGTATTGTATATGATCTGTAATTAAATCCGTTGAACGTTGTGTCGTTGAGTCTTGAGTCAAATCACGTCGTACTTGTACTGTCCCACATGTGTTAGGTAGCGAGCCAAGTGTAAGACCCTGACAATAATGATGATGATGATGATGATGATAATGATGATGATGATAATGACATGATGATGATGATAAGAATGATGGTGATTATGAGACTGATTGTGATGAGATGGTGATGAGATGATGATGATGATGATGATGATGATGATGATGATGAGATGATGATGATAAAAATGATGGCGATTATGAGAGTGATTGTGATGAGATGATGATGATGATGAGATGATGATGATGAGGTCGTGATGATGATGGTGATGATGAGAATGATGATGAGAATGATGATGATAAGAATGATGATGATGAGAATGATGCGAATGAGAATGATGATGATCTGGAGAGCAATAGCCACTTGATGATGCCTGAAGCAATACTCACTCGCAGCAGGCCAGGCCGGTATCTGCGGCACACATACACTCGTAGCAAGTCCCATTTCTGACCGCCATCAGGTAGTCTCCTTTGTTCATCACTGGTGGATGCAACTGGGTGGGACAGAACTCCACAGTCACACCTTCGGACGCTGCCAAAACAGAACATCATGAGAACATCATGAGAACATTGGGATATCAAACAACAGATTCTCTCCTATGTTAGGGACTTTTTTTCTGTTCCAGTTCCAATTCCAATTTTCGAAAAAGAAATTCCAAATTCGGTCTCGTACAACCAGTCTCCTCAGCGTCGGTTATTGTTGAAAACCGTGGTTGTGTGGACTGTTAGTCCTAGTTCCTACCGGTTTTATTGGTTCCTCTCTGTTCGTCGGATATATTTATTTTGTGCTATCTGGTTGTTTTCTTTGTCTTGTGTTGGTCCTGATAAAGACTGGTCCTTGGTTGGGCCTACTGGGGCCCGTATTCTTTCCTTTGTTGGCTTCTTTTCTGTTGTCGAGTGTGAAGTATTTATTGTTTTAAGCGGTGAGTTGCTTAGAAACTCATTCGTTTCATTGCTGTTAGCTGTTGAGTTGCCTAGAAACACATTGGTTTTATTGCTGTTAGCGGTTGAGTTGCTTAGAAACACATTATTTTAATTGCTGTTAGCGTTTGAGTTGCTTAGAAACGCATTATTTTCATTGCTGTTAGCGGTTGAGTTGTTTAGAAACACACTGGTGTCATTGCTGTTAGCCATTGAGTTGTTAAGAAACACACTGATTTCATCGCTATAAGCCGTTGAACTGCTTAGAAACACATTGGCTTCGTTGCTGTTAGCCTGTGAGTTGCTTAGAAATAAATTGGTTCCATTGCTGTTAGCCGTCGAGTTGTTAGAAACACATTATTGTCATTGCTGTTAGCCGCTGAGTTGTTTAGAATAGAAACATATTCGTTTAACTGCTATTAGCTGCATGTCCTTTACAGGATGTTGCAGTCAACCCCAGCATGTGTTGGCTGCGTCTGATTTACTTGACGATGTTTATGTACAGCAATTTGTGTTTAGATTAAAGGTCCGCGAGGTCGTGAGACTTAATGCATTTGCACTTAAACCACCAATGCACTGTCGGCGAGGTATGAAGTTAAGTCCTTATAGTGTTCGGTTGAACTTCGACGATGTCTTCTGGTGTAGAAAGCAAAGGCAAGTTCATCATCATCATGTGCCATGCCAGCTGCCGTAGGTGTTAATGTCTATCCACAGATCTCGGTCTTTGGTGTTCTTGATCAGCTCTGTTGATGATATCCTCCATTCCACCGTCTCAGTCCGCCCAGCATAATTTCTCTTGGCCTGTCTTTTGCTTTTTTCTCATTGCTCTGACCAGTTGTCACGATGTTCTTCAACGCCTCTCTTCACATCACATGAGCAAAGAAAGCTATTTGTCTCTTTCGTATAGTTGTAAATAGTGTTCTAGTTTCATTAGTCTCTTTCAGGAATTTGTTGTTACTTACTCTTGCAGCCCAAGGAATTCGCGACATTCGTCTTAGGAACCACAGCTCCGTTGCTTACAAGTTCTTTCTAATTTGTCCATTTACTCTCCAAGTAAAAGAATGATGGTTTTGCAATACAGCAAAACAGTGCATATTGGAGAACTAATTGAAAACAGTAAACTTATTATACAAAATAGACGTGGATAGTCAAGATTATTTTGGCACGTTATGATAAGAAATAAACTAGACAAAATGGTGACAACTGGCAAGATTGAGGGTGATAGAACAAGGGGTAGACAGGGAGGTAAATATCTGGATGGCTTGGCCACATGGCATAAACTAGACAAAGTTGATACAAGACTCTGGTGATCGCGTGATATCTTGTCTGTCACAATATGACCGGCTCCAATATCTTGATGAGCTGGGTCTAGTCCGCTCTGTGCGGTACTGGTGCATGATAAGGCAGACCGTTGTCGGGGCCCTTTGGGATTAAGTTTATAGTGCAGAAGAAAAGATAGATAATCACGGTTTGGAGAGAATAGTGCTGCAGGGCGTGACGCGATGATCTGGCCGACACTCAGAATTGTGAGGAAAGGCTAGGCGGACATATAATCAGACGGCTGCTGGTAGCATTAGTATTAGGACTCTTCGCTGGTAGTTGAAAGTGAGGACGCATAGGTATGGGAATGTCCTGAATGCTGTGATATCGGTTCTTGACTCAACTCAACTAACCTCTGATAAGCATGGCTACCATGCCCTTTTAGGGCGAATTCCCCACTGGTCCAAGCCTGACATCCAGCTCACGCCTGTGACTCCTAATAGTTGTCGGCATGTGACCAGCGCCCCCCCCCCCCCCCCCCCCCCCACCGGGTAAAGGCTGTGACAGGCCGGGAAAATCAGGCGAGTGTAACTGATTTGTCATCAAACCAATCGATGAACTAGGGTATGCCTACCCAGCATGTGATGACAGGATTCGGCAGTCTGCGCGAAAGAAATCATTGATGATTCAACTGGCAAGACGGCGTTTGCCTGCAAAGCGTTGTGAAACGTAATAAGCATGGCAAGGCATGTAGAGCGCCCTGGTCATCCACTGCACCTGTATTCGTCTCCAGTCGTCTTGACTTGTCTTGCCACTGGATTCAGATGGGCTCAATGAGAGTGTGGTCGACGAATTGCGCAACTCTTCCTCACTTTAAATCCAATTCATCGCGAAAGTCATTCTTCATCCAACTTCATCTTCAACCCCACCGGATGAAACAAATGGTCATATTTATTCTTGATGGGTAAACACCACTCAATTCCTGAGCCACCGTAGCTCGTTGGCGAGTGTGCTTGCCTGCCAGTTGGTGGTCAATTGTTCGAATAAGATTTGTTTGGTTTGTATTCGCCTGTTCTCCCAGGTCGACCCAGCTCAAAATTGGCACCAGGAAATCCTCTGGGAAGTAAAACCGGCCGGTGTGATATTGATCACAACATTCACAATTGTAAGGGGGCTGAGTGGTCTCGAGGTATGGTGTCCGCCTCGAGTGCTGGAGGTCCCGGGTTCAGGCCCCGGTGAGGACCGGGGTTTATTTAAAAAAATCCACCTGGAATTCCAGTAATAAAATTTCCCCAGGTCTCTGGGTAGTGAGATCGGACGCCCGTGTGTATTGTTGCGCACGTAAACAATCCCTTGGCAGTTGGAAATCGAAAAAGAGTAGCCTAACGGCGCTGCGCGGGCAAAATTTCGAGTTAAAAATCTACCCAAAGTATTTCAGGATCCTCGCCGATGCAACGGAGTTCGTGCATTGAGCTGAGTTTCTCCAGACTCAGGTTTGAGTTAGGAGGAAAACGGAGCACTTATGGGTTAAACCGTGTGCCGTGATGTTGATCCAACAACTAGACTAGACTAAACTAAACTATTCACAATTGTAGAGTGGCTTTCTAAAATATTGAAAACAACATCCACAATTGTAGAGTGGCTTTCTAAAATATTGATCACAATATTCACAATTGTATAGTGGCCATCTCAACATGGTGGATATGCTTGCAGATCTATAAATTGATGGGAAAGACATTAGACTTAAAAAAAAACAACATATATTGGAAACAACAAGCTGCCATAAGGATTGATAATGAAGTGGGACAATATCAACCTATTAAGAGAGGTGTTATGCAGGGATGTGTAATGTCTCCAGATCTTTTTTCCCTATACAGTGAAAATATTTTCAGAAATGTAGAAGATATAAATGGAATCAGCATTGGAGGAAGAAACATCAATAACATTAGATATGCAGATGATACAGTATTGATTGCAGACAATGCACAGAATCTGCAACAATTAGTAGATGCGGTTGTTGTACACAGTGAGCAGCTGGGGATAGAATTAAATTGTAAGAAGACACAGGTTATGGTCGTCACTAGGAAGGAAGAAGTGCCACAATGTAATATACAAGTAAATAGAAATATTCTTCAACAAGTGAATCGATACAATTATCTCGGAACAGTCATAACATCTGATGGGAGATGCCTTGAAGAGATTAGAACAAGAATCGCCATGACGAAAGTAGCCTTTAGCAAGATGAAAAACATTCTGACCAATAAAAAGATGTCAATTGAAACAAGAAAAAGAGTGTTGAGGGGGTACTAATACCGATAAGCGTAGGCGGTCACATTTCGCTATCTCACTCGATCACCAGAGTCGTGGATCAACTCAGTGTTCTTGTCTCGACCATGCCACGTGGCCAAGCCATCCAAGTATTCACTTGTCTGCCTTTCTCTTGTTCTCTTCCCCTCGATCTTGCCGGTTGTCACCAAGTTATCCAATTTATTTCTTCTCATAACGTGACCAATTATTTTTGACTGTCTACGTCTCATTTCTCTAATCAGTTTACTATTAGAGAAATTAGACATAGATAGTCAACATTTGTTATTCACGTTATGAGAAGAAATAAATTGGAGAACTTGATGACAATAACAGTACAAAGACAACAATAACAGTACAATGTACAACAATAACAGTTACAGCAGCACACTAGATAACAAAACTCACTAGTTGTTGTTATCATTTCACCAAAATAACACTGGAATCCCAGATCAGTGCACCAAACTCTTGCACAAAGGACAGCAGTCACGACTACTAGTGTGAATAAGAATGAGGAACGTGTAGAATCTGATCTGTAAGCCATTGCTCTTTGAATTCAAGTTCTGATCAAACACAAAGTCTTTAAATGAATCTTCCTTACAATAGAAAAGTCAGTGTCGAGGGTCTAATAAATGCAACTGTATGTAAGAAGGAAAAAGAGAGTTAACGGGCAAGAAGGTCGATTTTATTACTTCGGGTTCTATTGCATCTATCTCGGTCTTCGAAGAACAGTTAACCGCCCTGACAGAAGAGTTGCACAAGCAGGAACACCGTAGCCTCGCCGACTTACGCTCTGCTAATCGCCCGCCGAAAATATCGCACAAAGCACTAACATCGCAGCCCGGTGACGACCCCCAGGAGTCTCCAAAACACTGCAATCACGAACCGAAAGACAGGGTCCGTACTTGAACATACGACCTTCAGAGTGCGATGTAAACGACCTGGCCACTGGACACCCACAGTTTATGTAAGAGATTCATCGAAACATCACGATTTGTGTTTATTACTGTTATTGCTGATACCAGCATCAATCATGGTTTCAAAAGCCAACTGTAAGTAATGGACTGATGGGCTGGTCCCGAAGGTAGAGGAAGGAATCTTTCACGAGGTGAAATTTATTTAAAATCAGGTTTATGTTTGTGTCAGGACACGCGGGTGTAAGAGGACATGAGCAAGCTGATAGGTTTCAGGGTTGAGCTATTGTAGAACGCGGACGAGCAATGGACCGGCCTATTGTATAAAGCTAACTAGCAATGGACCGGCCTATTGTATAAAGCTAACTAGCAATGGACAGGCCTATTGTATAAAGCTAACTAGCAATGGACCGGCCTATTGTAGAAATTGGAAAAGCAATGGACCGGGCTTCTGTAGAAAGCTGACTAGCAATGGACCAACCTATTGTATAAAGCTGACTAGCAATGGACCAACCTATTGTATAAAGCTGACTAGCAATGGACCGGCCTATTGTATAAAGCTGACTAGCAATGGACCGGCCTATTGTAGAGAGCGGACTGCCAATGGACAGACCTATTGTAGAACGAACGAACAGACTTTATTTTCAAAGGGTAACAAATTGGGCACGCAGGCCCGTCTTACATTCGGCCCTTCCAATCACTCATCTTTCTTTCATCAACAGTGCATAGGAAAAAACATTGTCACATGAATTTTGTAAACATAAACAATGCATATTACTATGTTATGTGACACATCCACCACCCACCCACACATCCCACATTCACTCCAACTCCTCCACCCAACCACACACATAACCCACACACACATACATTCCCCCACCCATCCACCACATCCCTACACCTACACATCTCCCCACCCACACACACCTCTGACCCACCACACATCCCATCCACCCACACCCCAAGCACACATACATTACCTAACTCACACATCCCCCACCCACACACATCCACCCACCTACACACATCTCCCCACCCACTCACATATCCTCTACCCGTCCCATTACCCGCCAACAATCACTCACCCACATATCCTCCTCCACCCTCACACCTCCAACCACCCAGCCAAACACACATTCCTCAGCCACACATCCCCCACGCACACACACATCTCCCCGTGAACTCACATATCCCGCACCTACCCACACACACATTCCGAACCCACCCACATAATCTCCCATCTTCCCCAGTCCACTCACAGATACCCAACCACACACCCTCCACACACCCATCCCCCAGCCACACATCCCTTAACCACACACCCCTACCCATATACACACAAATCCCCTCCCACGCACAATCTCCCCACCCATACGCACATCCCTCACATACATCCCACCCACCAACACATCCCCCATTCACAAACACACACCTCCCATCCACACACAACCCACACACACATCCCCAACTCATACACTCATCCCCTCACACATTCCTAGACACACGTACTTATCCCTCAACCACTAACACCCAAATATCCCTCACCCACTCATCAACACATACATCTCCTATCTACCCCCCACACTCACACACCCCAACCACCCATCTAAACACACATCCCCCACCCTCACACACATCCTTCACCCACCCGCACACCCAACCACACCCCCACCCACACACACACACACATCCTTTAGAGAGCGGACTAGCAATGGAGCGAGCAATTGTAGAAAGCTGACTAGCAATTGACCGGGTTACTGTAGATAGCTGACTAGCAATTGACCGGGCTACTGTAGATAGCTGACTAGCAATTGACCGGGTTATTGTAGATAGCTGACTAGCAATTGTCGGGCTACTGTAGATAGCTGACTAGCAATAGACCGGGCTACTGTAGATAGCTGACTAGCAATTGACCGGGCTACTGTAGAAATCGGACTAGTAATGGACCGGGCTATTGTAGAAAGCTGACTAGCAATTGACCGGGTTACTGTAGATAGCTGACTAGCAATTGACCGGGCTACTGTAGATAGCTGACTAGCAATAGACCGGGCTACTGTAGAAATCGGACTAGTAATGGACCGGGATATTGTAGAACGCTGACTAGCAATTGACCGGGTTACTGTAGATAGCTGACTAGCAATTGACCGGGCTACTGTAGATAGCTGACTAGCAATAGACCGGGTTACTGTAAATAGCTGACTAGCAATTAACCGGGCTATAGTAGATAGCTGACTAGCAATTGACCGGGCTACTGTAGATAGCTGACTAGCAATTGACCGGGCTACTGTAGATAGCTGACAAGCAATTGACCGGGCTACTGTAGATAGCTGACTAGCAATAGACCGGGCTAGTGTAGAAATCGGACTAGTAATGGACCGGGCTATTGTAGAAAGCTGACTAGCAATTGACCGGGTTACTGTAGATAGCTGACTAGCAATTGACCGGGCTACTGTAGATAGCTGACTAGCAATTGACCGGGTTACTGTAAATAGCTGACTAGCAATTAACCGGGCTATAGTAGATAGCTGACTAGCAATTAACCGGGCTATAGTAGATAGCTGACTAGCAATTGACCGGGCTACTGTAGAAATCGGACTAGCAATTGACCGGGCTACTGTAGATAGCTGACTAGCAATTGACCGGTCTTCTGTAGATAGCTGACTAGCAATAGACCGGGCTACTGTAGAAATCGGACTAGTAATGGACCGGGCTGCTGTAGAAATCGGACTAGCAATTGACCGGGCTACTGTAGAAATCGGACTAGCAATTGGCCGGGCTACTTTAGATAGCTGACTAGCAATTGATCGGGCTATAGTAGATAGCTGACTAGCAATTGACCGGGCTACTGTAGAAATCGGACTAGCAATTGACCGGGCTACTGTAGATAGCTGACTAGCAATTGACCGGGCTTCTGTAGATAGCTGACTAGCAATTGACCGGGCTACTGTAGATAGCTGACTAGCAATAGACCGGGCTACTGTAGATAGCTGACTAGCAATAGACCGGGCTACTGTAGAAATCGGACTAGTAATGGACCGGGCTATTGTAGAAAGCTGACTAGCAATTGACCGGGCTACCGCACAACTAACTAACTAACTAACTAACTAACTAACTAACTAACTAGCCAGCTAGCTAGCTAGCTAGCTAGCTTACTAATTAACTAAATAGCTAGCTAGCTAGCTGGCTAACTAACTAACTTACTAACTAACTAACTAACTTACTAACTAACTAAATAACTAACTAACTAACTAACTAACTTACTAACTAACTAACTAACTAACTAACTTACTAACTAACTAACTAACTAGCTAACTAACTAACTAACTAACTAACTAGCCAGCTAGCTAGCTAGCTAGATTACTAATTAACTAAATAGCTAGCTAGCTAGCTGGCTAACTAACTAACTAACTAACTAACTAACTACTGTAAGTAAGAACGTCTTCTTGCAGCTATCAGATTTTCCTAGAGCTAACTACACCAAGCATATGAAAGATGGCAAGGCCTCCAGTGCAGATAACATCACAACAGAAATGATTAAAGCTTTAGAAGAATGCGGACTAGATCAAGTCACCAGAATGCTGAACACATTATTTGATACTGGATATATACCTTCTGAATTATGTAACTCTGTATTTATTGCAATCCCAAAGAAATCAGGAGTATTGGAATCAACATAGAATAATTAGTATAATGAGTCACATCACAAAGATTTTGCTACGAATTATCATGCAAAGAGTGAGGAAGAAATTACAACCTGAAATAGGGGAAGAACAATGTAGGTTTGTAGAAGGAAAGGGTACAGTAAATGCTGTGTATATGCTGTGAACAGTTATTGAACGTGCTATAGAAGTAAACAAGGATATACATCTTTGCTTTATTGACTATACAAAGGCTTTTGGTAGAGTTAGACATGTCACATGGTGGATATGCTTGCAGATCTACAAATTGATGGGAAAGACATTAGAATTATAAAAAAACATATATTGGAAACAACAAGCTGCCATAAGGATTGATAATGAAGTGGGACAATATCATCCTATTAAGAGAGGTGTTAGGCAGGGATGTGTAATGTCTCCAGATCTTGTTTCCCTGTACAGTGAAAATATTTTCAGAAATGTAGAAGATATAAATGGAATCAGTATTGGAGGACGAAACATCAATAACATTAGATATGCAGATGATACAGTATTGATTGCAGACAATGCGCAGGATCTGCAAGAATTAGTAGATGCGGTTGTTGTCCACAGTGAGCAGCTGGGGTTATAATTAAATTGTAAAAAGACACAGGATATGGTCGTCACTAGGAAGAACGAAGTACCACAATGTAATAAACAAGTAAATGGGAATATTCTTCAACAAGTGAATCGATACAATTATCTCGGAACAGTCATAACTTCTAATGGGAGATGCCTTGAAGAGATTAGAACAAGAATCGCCATGGCGAAAGTAGCCTTTAGCAAGATGAAAAACATTCTGACCAATAAAAAGATGTCAATTGAAACGAGAAAAATAGTGTTGTGGGGATACATAGAGCCTGTCTTTTTGTATGGATGTGAAACTTGGACAATGTGCAGTCAAGCTGAAAAACATCTGATGGCTGCAGAAATGTGGTTTCTGAGGAAAATGCAAAGAATATCATGGACAGATAGAAAAACCAATGACCAAGTACTACAGGAGACAAATGAAAATCGTAGACTGATTAGAGAAATTTGACGAAGACAGTCAAAATTGTTTGGACATGTTATGAGAAGAAATGGATTGGAGAACTTAGTGACAACTGGCAAGATCGAAGGGAACAGACCAAGAGGAAGACCGAGAGGAAAATACCTGGATGGCTTGGCCATATGGCATGGACGAGACAGGAACACTGAGCTGATCCACGACGCTGATGATCGAGTCAAATGGCGAGTCATGACCGTCCACGCTTTCCGGCATGGCACATGATTGATTGATTGAACTGCACCAAAGAAATACTCTCTAGCCATCATGTTTTAAACAAGATAATCATAATGATTTAGAGATTTCTGAAATTTGGTGGCTATGGAAATGTGGTTTCTGAGGAGAATGCAAAGAATACTATGGACAGACAGAAAAACCAATGAACAAGTCCTTTCAAGAAACAAATGAAGATTGTAAACCTATTTGAGTCATTAGACGTAGATAATCAAAATATTTTGGGCATGTTATGAGAAGAAATTACTTGGAGAATATGGTGACAACTGGCACGATCGAAGGGAAGAGACCAAGGGGAAGACTGAGAAGTAAATACCTGGATGATTCGGCCACGTGGCATGGTCAAGACAGGAACACCGAGCTGATCCACGACTCTGGTGATCGAATGAGATGGCAAAACATTACCGCCCACGCGTATCGGCATGACACATGATGGATGGATGGAAATTTGATATGGAACCTCTTTTGTGCTATGGCAGTGAATTAACAAGTTAGGGAGTGCTTAGAAGAAACAGAGATGTGGTTCCTTAGAGTAAATTGCGAATACCTTGGACTGCCAAAGTAACTAACAACGATTCTCTGGAAGAGGTTACTGAAAGGAGAACAGTAGGAAAGAGACTGCTTTCTTTGGTCACATGATGAGAAGAGAGGCGCTTGAGAATATCGTTACAACTGGAAAGATTAATAGGGAAAAGTGGCAAAGGCAGATTGACAGAAATGATGCTGGATTTAATGAAACTGAGGCATGGAGAAATATCATCTGCAACGTTGATCCAGAAGACCAAGAACAGAGAATTGTGGAGAGACATGAACGCCTACGCCAGCTGGCAGGAAATAAGTTGATGATTAATCATCCTCACGCAACTTGTTCTTTGCAAAGGTCGCTCTCACCACATCTCTTAGAAGAGTCAAAGGTTCTCTAAACACGTATTACGCCTCATGCACCCACAAGCTAAAATTACGTAGAAAATATTTATAAGAAATACGGCTACAATAAATAACACTATACTTGGCAAAAACTGTCACCGAATATTACTTCTATATGTTTCTATACTACAGGGATATGTAATTTCCGAGTACCCCCAATGTGAAGGCTTGAATGTAATTACTAAACGCGTGGTCTATATAACTTCTACTGTGGAGACACCGTGTTAAAGTTCACGATGGATTTAATGAAACAACAGAAACCACGTCCAGCGCTTTGTCGGACTCACCCAGAATGGCAGACAACCGGACAAATGTGTCGCTTTTATTGCCGGCAAAAATTGCAACAGGAAATGTGGAAAATGATAACCCCATTCCTCAATCATGCACTAATCGGGATTTGGCACGTGAGCGGTGGATTTGTCATGGAGGTTAGACTGAAGTTGTGTGGGATTAAAATAAGAATAATCGTTAATTATTAACTGTTTTATTGCTTTTTTCCCCATATTCTTCTTCGCCCACCTTCTTGTTTCAATCTGATTTGGCTTTTTTGCGCATGTTGTATGTTTAACAATATAAAGAATACCACACACACACACACACAAACACACACACCCACCACACACAAACACACACACCCACACACCCCAGCCCAACCGATACACGCATACAAAATAACTGTATCTTTCCTCTACTACTACTACTACTACTACTACTACTACTACTACTACTACTACTACTACTACTACTACTACTACTACTACTACTACTACTACTACTACTACTACTACTACTACTGTTACTACTACTACTACTACTACTACTACTACTACTACTACTACTACTACTACTACTACCACTACTACTACTACTACTACTGCTGCTGCGACTACTATTGCTACTACTACTATTACTACTACTACTACTACTACTACTATTACTACTACTACTACTATTACTACTACTACTACTCCTACGTCTATACTATTGCTAGTCTTCATCCGAGATACAGGACTTCACAGCCAGCGAACGCAAGCAATCATGTCCTAACATTCCATGTTCCTACTCTAAATTTATTTATTTTAGTTATGATTTTGCGTGGAGTAAGGAATGAAATGTATCATGATTGCTTTGTAAACATCTGCTTTTTTTTTTCTCCGTGTAATTACAGATTTATTTACTGGATTAATACAAACACGCAGACAACTAGTTACTGAATAGGCATTTACTAATAACCAGTATAAGATATTTTATTTCATAACTAAAATCTTTTTCATCTTTAGAAATGTAATATTTAACCACACTTTGAAATCCAAAAGCACTTTCAATAAAAAAAATATTAACAAACTGTTAAACATTCTCTATTGCTGAATTGCCGGCTTCGTGACGTAGAGGTTATGACTTTTCTCCGTAATCTCGTATACTCTCGTGGGTAACGTGATGACGGTGAGAATCAGTAGTGGTTCGAATCGCATCGGTAACTTACGGAGTATGTGAGCCGGCCGCTCAGAAAGGAATGGCAAACTACTGAGCGTAAGCTTGCCAAGAAATCAACATACAGCTGAAAGATGCTGGTGTTGACAGCAATGTCCTGTAAAAGGATATGCAAAAAAAAAAAAAAATGCTGAATTACTTTTAAACAAATAAAAGCACAGCATAAAATGAAGCGTAGACAAATAGCATTTCTAATCCAAACTGCTCGCTCTGTTTCAAGCAGACAACGTCAAAATGAACTCCCTATCAAGTGGAACATGTTACTGTTAAACAGCTTACTTCTAAACTATACAGACACTAAGTGTGTGTAGCACACATCTACCACACTAAACACACCAGGCAGAATTGTTTCTGCAGCAATATTTAGTGACGACCTTCTTCGCCTTCTTTCATGACATAGGGCTGATCCTCCTCATGGTGTGGTCAGATGATGGGTCGTTTAGGGTCAAAGGCTGACTCCGGGAAGTAGTAATTATAAGACTCTATCGTCAGGTCCTGGTACTGGAGCAATGTGTCGATCGTGTATATACTTGTCCTGTTGCCATCAATTTCTTTCTGGATAGTAGCCACGTACTATCTGAGGGCCTTGTCCTGCTCCTCTCTTTCTGCCTCTACCTTCTGCATCACGTGATCCTTGTCTACTGGTTTTTGATTGATTGATTGATTTAGGGACCGACATTACAGCATTCGGGGCATTCCCATAAGCGCTCCGTCCCCATCCTCAGCAGCCAACGAAGAGTTCCAACACTAATAGTACCAGTAGCAATCTGATTATATGTCCGTCTCACCTTTCCTCTGAGCGTTGATCGTCGGCCAGATCGCCTCGTCACCCCTCGCTGTCGCATTCTTGCCAGATCATGGTGATCCATTTGCTCCTCCGAGGTGTACACATGCTCCCACAAGATCGCAACCACATCAGCTTTATCATGCATCAATACTCCACCAAGTTTTGCCGAGCCAGCCAATCTGTCCGCCTGTTCATTCCCCAGCACACCAGCATGTCTACTGGTTAAGGGACACTAAGCGCTTCATAAGCCTTCTGGAAGCGATCAGCCATTAAGGGGTCAGGAAGCCTCGACTTGTAGCCAACAAAATCTATCTTTGGCAGATTTTCTGGCAGCTGGTGAACCTTGTTAAGAAAAGTATCATGTTTAGTCTTTACATTCTTAAAGTGACGGCCAAATTTTTTATAGGAGGGGGGGGGGGGGGGGGATGACGTACTGAAAATATGGTGAAGGGGGGCACGGGCCAAAAAGGTTGAGAACCACTGGTTTAGGTGAATCGTTGCTGCTTTTTCTTCTTTAGTTATGGTCATTACCTGTGTTTTACTTGTGCTAATTTTCATTTTTTTGTTCCCTACGCATTTCGTTTAGACTGTTCATGTGGTCTTCTAATTCAGCTTCTGATTTTGCTATTAGTGCTTGGTCGTCAGCAAACAGAAGTTCTCTAATGGTTAAATTTGCAGATGGTTCTTCTTCTGTGTTCTCATCATGCGGTGTTCTTGCGGTCTCTGTTTGACTGGTTTCTTTAAATCTTATATATAAATTAGGATGTGCGTATCTCTGTATGTATTTATGTATCTCCGTATGTCCTTTATTTGTTCGCGAACGGCCCATCCGATTGAGATGAAATTTTCTACACGCCTTCCTTTCAGTCCAGAGCAGCCAACTGTGATATTTTGTTAGTGTGAAATCGCCTGCTTACTCAGTATTATTTCATTTTTCATTTTTCATCATAATTTCATATATTTCAGGGGATCTAACACGTAAAAGTTATTTCAAGGGGCATAACTTTTCTGTATAACTTATAGTCATATTGTGGCATCGTTTTCAAAGATTTATAAACTCTTTGTCCATAGTTATGTACGGGCATATGAGTTATAATAAATAATGATACAATCTGTAAGGCATTTTCAAAGTTTTCATAAAAATGATGCACAATGCATAACATTGTAACTCATCTTTTTTTGCTTAAGAAGTTACTGTAGTCATGCAGGTGATTAGAAAGAGTTTTCATTAAAAATAATGGATGGTGTGTTGAAGAACGTTCTTTTAAGTTACTTTTTTTGTTGTATGAATTTAACGAAGCCGGACAGGGTCAGGCAGACAGACAGACAGACAGATAGACAGTCGGGAACAGGAACTTATATGACTACTTATATAAATTAAATGAGATGCTTCACACCAGGAGCTGGGCGATGTCGGGCCGGGTCAGACAGACAGACAGACAGACAGACAGACAGATAGTCGGTAACGGGAACGGGAACTTATATGACTACTTATATGAATTAAATGAGATGCTTCCCACCAGGGACTGGGCGAAGCCGGGCAGGGTCAGCTAGTATGTTATAAACAAGAGAGGGGACAGGACACAACCTTGTCATACTCCGGATATTATGGTGAAGGGCTCTCACTATTCATTCACATTCGTATATGATAGCTTAAGATATGTTCTTTTTTTTTCTGAATGAAAAAGAAATATCTTATGCCATATACTAATATTATTGAATAAAATAATATTATTTATAAATGAAATAGCAAAATGCGTTATAAAATTGTCATGCATCTAACTTAAACCCATTACATTCTTTAATTCCTAGCAGATATTAATGCGGTTTGCATTCAAACGTTGCATATAAATAGTACTTCTGGATATTCTCTTCAAACGTTAAGTTTTTATTGTCAGAACCTTCAAACAAACGTTTTTAGTAATAGTGTGTGAGTTATTTCTCTTGGACCAATAAAACCATTCATCTGTATTAGATTGTTCCCCTTTTGTAATCAACAAAATCGCACTCTCAAATCAATGGACACAAATATTTCGTTAGAATGTTCCACTATACGCAAGAAAGCTGATCTTTTTCAATTGTAAGTACGCTTTCGACACTGAAGGCGAGCTAGCGTAGTGGTTAGATGCTCGCCTTTTGGCTCGGTGGTCATGAGTTCGAATCTGCACCGGGTCGGAATTTTACAATGGATCTGGCCTTTCTGGTCGTTCCTCGCCCTCGCTGAAGAAGGTTAATTTTCGCAACGTCCTTTGTTTTCCGCCATTGTGTTCTGTAAAACGGCACTACTTCGTGTTAAATTATCTTGATTTATTTGGTTTTTTCGGGATTTGAAGTTTAAAGATTGAGCACAACTCACTACTGGCAACGTCGATCGTATTCCGGGACGAAACGTATGCCTTGTCCACGTCAGATTGGAAGCACTAAACTCGAGTTTCGCTCTCTATTGAGCTCGTCAGTAGTGCATATCTCTGACTGGACTCGGGATCAAACTCCGGATCACTGGCGTGCGAGGCGGGTGTGCAACCACTGACCACGCGACTCACGCTGGACGCGACCAATTATCATACTAGAATGTCACAACGTCACCCATTGTATGTTAATTGTTATATTGTTTGCACGTATACAGCTTTGCCGCAGACAAGCTAGGAAACATCGAACGGCTGTGGAAGTGAGATTTCTGAGGAAAACGCAAAGAATACCATGAATGGACAGAAAAACGAATGAGCAAGTTCTTTCAAGGAACACATGAAAAAGCTTAAACTGGATAGAAAAATAAAACGCAAACAGCCCAGTTTTGTTTAAACATCATGGTGCGATAAGAAATAAACTTTAAACTTAAACGGGAAAAGAGGATGCGGAACCGAAGAGATATATGCCATGGATTGCTTAGCATAATCGAAACAAACACCATGGGTAAATCGACATAAGAAGACCATCAGCGGGCACACAGCCGCTTTTTATGCTTCTCACTGACACCGCAAAGTACCAGAGGAACACGACGATATGAGATGGCAACAGAAGATAGCCATTGGGCAGCAGAAAATGGCTCGCACATGGAAAAGGATAACAATGCGAATAACAAACAGTTCATGATAGTGGCAATAATAAACATTTAATCCCCCCCCCCCCACCCCGGTGTATCTCCACCTTGTCGCGGTGGGCGGGGGACTTGAGTGTCCCAATGACCCCAAGAGCTAAGCCGACGGAAGCACACCTATGTGTCGGACAGCACTTGGGTTATGGGGGGGGGGGGGGGCAGACCAAGAGAGACACAACCTGCCGCCCTGCAGGTAGACTGAGGATAGCAGTCAAAAGTCCAAATCAGGCGCACGAAGGCAGAAATTCTTGGTCCGGACACAAACTATAAGGCTCTCAGCTGAGGGATATGGCTGAACGTCTCTAGGCTACAAACCCCCGGATGTGAGAGCCGGGCTGATACTCATCTACTGCCAAACGGAGGTGAGATGCTAAGCACGCTACATGCTTAGTTCAGATACCTGTTCGAAGGCTCTCAGCTGGGGGATATGAGGGATCCCCGGATGAGAGAGCCTGACCGCTAATCGCTCCATGCTGTAAGGAGGTAAGGTGCTGAGCCGACAGCACATGTAGCCTACCTCGTAAGTGGTACTTTAAGGTGGCAAAGCGGTTAAATCGCACACAGCGGTTACGATGAGAGTCTGTATCTATACTCATAGAGTGAGCGTAGCCAAAGGTGGAAGAACATCTCAAAAACACGAAACGGAATGCTTGGCTAGCTAATTCATCACGTGGTAGTCCGAAGCAAAAGCTTGATGAGTGGATGTCGTCCGCAGACTGTCCGTCCCTGGTTTTTGTGGGGAGCGACCAGTGGCAAAACGAAATACCCAATACATAGAAGTGAGGAATTAAAGCAGCCATGAGCGGGATGTGGCTATTCCTCGGGTGAGCCCAGTCATTGAGCACTATGTGCCCGCTCTGCAATTGGACAGCGGGGAATGCCCATGGTCTGACCCTGCCTTCCCTTGAGGGTTGACCGTGATGTCTTTAACCGTTCTACCTTGACCAGCTGAGATGTGGGCGACACCACAGCAGTCAAAGTCTAACGTCTATCGAAATCCCGGGAAGGCAAACCCGTAAAATGCCCGCTGAAGTCGGATGTGCTGGCCTACGGGTACAAATAAATCAGGCACAGCATATAAACACACTATCAGTGTGAAATGTCTTTCGTGGTCGGAACAGCTTTGACTAACTAGTCTTCTGAATGTTTTTTTTTTTTTTTTTAGCTCTGACTAGCTAGTTTCCGATTGTCCCTTGTTAGAGGAACAGCTCTGACTACCTAGTTTTCCGAATACCCTCGTGTCCATAACAGCTCTGACTAGCTAGTTTTCCTAACGAAAATTGTTTACAATTTTGTTGTGAGAATGTTCACGTCAATCGTCAGTGTATGTGTGTTTACAGTGTGGGAGTTTGTTCATACACGTTTAAGTGATTATGTGAGGCATCATGTATGTGTCTAGATGTGAGAAAGTGTCAACGCAAAATGTGTGATTGATTAATTTATGTGTGTATAAATCACACTGAGATGTGTGATTGATTATTTCACGTGTCTACCAGTCAACGTGACATATGTGATTGGTTTTTTTAATGCGTGAATCAGTCAACGTCTTCTTCTTCTTCGTCTTCAGCTTTCCGAGCAATTGAGGTTCTGTGATGCAAATACAATCCGTCTCCATTCGTCTCTCTGGTGGACGCAGTCAACGTGACATGCGTAATTGGCTAGCCTTTGTCTATACCAAACAACGTGGCATGTGTGATTACTTTAACCCTAACCCTAACCCTAACCCTAACCCTATTGACTATATCATACAAAAGAAGCCTGGCAACGTATTTGTGTTGGACCAAACGTGTATAATTAGTCTTTATGAAAGTATTACACTTGAAACTGTTATATTGTCGCAGTCCCCTACAGCCGGACAGCCGTAGATGCCTTCTGTTATTGACAGCGCTAATACGTGAAAACCACGAAAAGAGAAAAAAAAAAGAAGTTATCGGTCGCAAATGCTTGCCTCCAGTCCTTTACGACTTTATTAATATTTATACGTTATAAAATTAACAACTTTGTAGCAGGGGAAGTCACGCTATCTCTAAAGCAGACAGGATTTCCGGTTAGCCATCTTTGTGTGCGACTAAATATCTCTTCTAGTTAACCGACATTTGACGGCCCAAGCGTCACGTGACTATGAGACTAACAATAAATTGCAGATTGATGTGGGACAGCACAAGAATATTCTTTATCTGAAGTAATCTGAACCCGAAATTAAGAGATCAGCGCTTTCCTGCATAATTATTCAAGGACTATCAGTCTCCATCGGTCGCCATTTTGACTTGAGCTATGGGTGGGTATGTGCAGTGGCCCTACAAGAGTGGCTGGTTCATTGGCTGCCGAGACAACTGAATGGCTTCCGTGACCAGTCTAGGGGTTTGCTTGTGTACAATGATAATGGCGCTGGTGGAATACCTGGCTTAGTGGCTAGTTCGTTTGTGTACACAGACAATGGCATAGCTGGAATACCCGACATAGCGGCTAGTTCGCTTGCTTGCCAGGACAATGACACGACTTCCATGTCCAGAACGGTGTTTAGTTCGATTATTTACCAAGACAATAACACGCTTCAATGCTTAGTACTGCGTTATTTCACTTGCTTAGCAATACAGTGGCACGGCTTCAATGCCCGGCAGAGTGATAAGTTCACTTCCATCTAAGGCAATAACACGACTTCAATGCCCACTATTCTGGTTAGTTCGCTTGCTTACCAAAAACCATACCACAGCTTCAATGCCCACTATTCTATAGGCCATCATTCCTACCAATCCCTAAACTGATTCACCATCGAGAACGTGACAAAATTATTTCATAATCCATAAATTCAATATACAGAAGGCATTTTATTACAATTTAAGAACGTGAATATTACCGTGAAATAACGTGAATATTGCCGTGAAATAACGTGAATATTACCGTTAAATAACGTGAATATTGCCGTGATATAACGTGAATATTGCCGTGAAAGAACGTGGTAGAACTTTCATGATCTATGAATCCAATAAAGAGAAGCAATTTTACTTCCATCCTTGGGCCTACAATTTAAGAAAAGGTAAAGTATAGGTCGTCTTTACACGCCCAAGGCAAATCGGACGTATGGTACTTGACCCATATTTGCATAGACCAAATGGCACTCGTTGGGTGATGTGGTTGGTACAACACAGGTCACTTTTACATCCCAAGACATTTCCTGTTACCCATTGTAGGCTGACTGACTGACTGACTGATTGACTGACTGATTGACTGACTGACTGACGGACTTATTTAATGACTGACTAACTGACTGACTGACTAACTGACTGACTGATTGACTGAATGACTGACTGAATGACTGACTGTTTAACTGACTGATTGCTTGATTGATTGACTGACTGACTGATTGATTGACTGATTGTCTGATTGTCTGACTGGCTGACTGACCGACTGACTGACTGGCTTTTCAATACGTGGTTAGAATTCTAAACGTTTGTTATGCGTTGTACGTGGAAGTTCACGTGTCCCTTCAGCGAAGCACTGTCGGAATTTCAATATGACAGTTTCACATCGCAGCGTGCGTATAGCTTTTATGTTTTATTCCGTCTTGTCCTCTTTTCGCTACTGCTGTATTTACTTCTATGAGTGAGATTTAATATATGTGTATTTATTTACTATGCTGTTTCGTGGGTTTTCAGGCACTGGATGACTTTGTTAAAAGTTAGTTGCATATTCTTCACAGGATGTCGTAGTCAACCCCATCATCTCTTGGTTGTTTCTGATTTCTTGGCAAGTTTATGTTCAGTAGTTTGCCAATGTTTTTTGGCGACCGGCACTCAAACCACTGTAGGAAAACCAAAGCAAGGCGGTCTGCTGCCAAATCGCCCGCAGTTGTGTTTCGAACGCGGTATGTGGGATTACGAATTGCGTCTGTAGCCACTTCGCCACAGAGCGAAGTGTACCTGTTATAACTACCATGAGGAAGATAGCGGTTAAAATGTTGTGTCTTTTGGTTGACAATGATTGATTTCTCTTGGTCTAATTTTGAATTTGGTTTCAATTTTATGTGGTCTCCAGTTATAATTCTTTCTTTGAGTTCTGTTTTATGTGGTGTCCAGATAGAATTCTGGACAGTCTCCATAATTAGGGGACCGCGGTAGAATGCACAGTTCTAGAGAATACACTTGTCAGTTCTGGGGGTCCCGGTTTTTAACCTCACCATTAAAGAATGGGTTTCTGTTTACCTTTCATACTCCGTGGGATCGACCCCGCCTCATCAAAATGTGTACCAGAATATTTTCTACAAAGTTCAAGGCTGCATATAAGTAGAACAAATGGAATCGGGAAAGTTGTATGAATGTGCGCGGGAAAAATGAGTGAGAAAACTGACAGAACGAACTTTATTACCAAAGGATCACACATTGGAGCACGTAGACCCGTCTTACATTCGGGTCTTCCAACCATTCATCGTTCACACAGCAATAATGTTCGAATCATCCAAAATATCATGAACAGCGAACATAATGACTACTGAATATGAATGTTCTTCTGTTTTTTTTTTAATTCAGCTCCTCCTCTTCCTCCTCCTCCTCCTCCTCCTCCTCCTCCTCCTCCTCCTCCTCCTCCTCCTCCTCCGTCTCCTACGTCTCCTCACCTCCTTCTCCTCCTCCTCCATCTTCTTATTCTTATTCTTCTTCCTCTTTTACGAGAAGAAATACAATCGTAACTTAAAATCAAATAAATGCGGTATTTATTAAAGACATGGAATAGGACTTGCAGCATTTAATAGATGAGGCTATGGTAGACAGTGTGTACCTAGAGTTAGAATAAGATTGCAAGAAAACAGAGATGATGTAAATTAACTAGAAGACAGACATGCCACACTGTAAGAGCCAAGTAAATGGAAACATTCTTAAACAGGGAAATCGATACAACAGTCCCGGAACAGTTATATCTGATGGAATATGCCTTGTAGAGATTAGAACAAGAATTGCCATGGCAAACGAGGCCTTTTGAAAGATGAAAAACATATTCATCAATAAAAGAAATACTGTTTTCCCATAGTGAATTTGAATAAAGAAGACACAAACAATAGATTGCACGATTTATTGCCTGACATATTTCGCTGCATCTCGTCAGGCACATACTGCAGAATTCACACGACATAAAGTAAAATGTCGTGACGTGCTATTCCATGCGCTCAACTCTCTCTATCCCTCTTTCTTTTCTTGTTTTGTTTCAATCACACGCACTAACTCTCTCGTTATCTCATCCCCACCCACACACACACACACACATCCTCCACTAACCAACACTCGCCCACTCACATATTCTACACCACCGACCCTCACACCCCCAAAAACCCAGCCAAACACACATCCCACCCACACAACCCCACCACCCACATATATACCCCTATCACATCCCCAACCCACACACATCTTCCCACCCACCCACATCTGCCACCCATACACTCATCCCCCACACACATCCATGAACTCATGTACTCATCCCCCACACACATCCATCCACTCATGTACTCATCCCTCAACAATTTACACCTACACATCCCCCACCCAATCATAGCCACATACATTTCCCATCTATCTACCCACACTCACACATCCCAACCTACCCACCGGCACACCCCACACCCAATCACACCTACCCCACCCACCCCTCACCCACATACATCTCCCCTCCCACACAACACCCCATCCACACATCTCTCACCCGCACACACACACACACATACACATCTCCCCACCCATCTCCCATCCACCCACACATCCCCGACCTACAAACACCCTCATCACTCACACATACATCCTCCACCCACCCACACACAACCCCAACCACAACCACATCCCCACACCCATCACACACACCATCCCTCAATCCACACATCCCTCACCCACCCAACCACCCCTATAAACATTCCCCACCAACACAACCCCCACCACCAACACCCACACACTTTCACCCATTTACCTAAATATCCCCCACCAACACACATCCCTCACCCACACACACATCCCCCACCACCATACATCCCGCATCTACCCACACACACCTCCCCTCACAACCCCTCCACACAAGTATCCCCCACATACACACTCACACACATCCTCATATTTAATCATTTACATGATGCATCACATAATCACTGAAACTAGTATGAACAAACCTCCACACTTTTACACACATATACACTGACGATTGTCGTGAGAATTCTCGCAAAAAATTGTAAACATTTGAGAAACATTGTACATATGCATTGTGTGACGTAAAAATTAGTGATGCTATTAAACTCTCTCTCTCTCTCTCTCTCTCTCTCTCTCTCTCTCTCTCTCTCTCTTTTCTCTCTCACACACACACTCTCTCTCACTCTCTCTCTCTCTCACTCACTCTCTCTCACTCACTTTACAGTAATGTGCATGTGTTCGAATAATACATGATTATAGCAAGTGGCATACAAAGTGATAATATGAAAGATGAGAATACACAAAACAATATGTAATCCAGTGGCATTCAAACTGATAATATTGTAGTCGATGGTAAAAGACAAAGAAAGACAATCATAAAGACTGATGTTTCCTTCACTACGGTGCTAAGAGGTAAAGAGTAGTTCTGACTTCGTTACGGCCAAAGGAGAAAAATAGTGAAAAGAGAGAACCTCACACCGCCTCAACCGACAAAAACAGATGATAGTAATTAGATAAGAAGATATGCGAGATCTCAGACAGAGGCAGAAACTATTTTATAGATGTTCACACAGGAAACACCATGTTTGAGCCCAAGCGATGAATTAAGGTGTTAGATTGTGGTAGAAATAGTGGTTGTAAAAACTAAAAGAGACAAACAAACAAATCAAAAACAGTACAAAAATAGCTCTTTATTTATCAACTGCTACACATTTTTGTGACAATTTGTGCTCGAACACATTGAACAAAGCATTCAATAAGGGATGTTCAATTACAGATACAACAGACAACTGTATATCTCAAACAACAACAGTGGGTAACCCCCAACCAATAAACAGCACTTAAGACAACAGGGTACACCAAGTACCACGACACAGCTGCTCCAAGCAATAGCTGGTTAGACTGACACAATAAAGAACCTTGACACAAGAAACACTGCACAGACAATAAGGCACTACAAAAATATAGGTTACACACCATAAACCCCAAGACACGACATAAACAAAGAGTTGTGACACAATTTACTATCCCACCAAGAACCCAGGCTTGCTGACACTAACTAGTCAGCCGCTCCTGTAACAATGGAAAACACAATCTATGATTATCATTATAAAGAAGACATATTAAACACATGAAGCAATGAGCACATACAATATAACACATGAATTAACCCATAGGTCATAAATGTCTTCCATCAAATTATCCACCTTGCCCCTCTAGTTGTACTACTGCTATTCTGACGTAACCCTCGGTGACTGGCATGATCATTCTTGTGTTGCCTCATTCTTCTTAAAGGTGACTACATATCTAATTGTTAAATACAACAATCAATGTTGCATCATCAGATCACCCACTTTATTATCTTCTCCAGTTGTGCCACTGCTATCATGAGATTACACTTGATATTGCTAGAATGGACCACCTAATGCAACAATGTCAATCTGCTCCACCTTCTCAGTTCAATGTAACTACACCACACAGCTCCTACACACACAAGCAGTGGAAGATTGATCTCATTTGTCCAGCTGTAAACACATAGCTACAAATAACAGAGTACATACATCAGCCACTGCAAACTGCCACAACATCACAACACATTTGGTTAACACACATCAGACACTGCAAACAAACACAACATCTCAACACTGATTCAGTTAACACACACCAGAATGACATCTATGTGCTGACAAATTGTGTTACCTTCCCTGCCTACCAAAATAGCTACATTTACCAAGGATCCCATAATCAGTTCCCTGTCCACACCTTCCAGAATATTGTATACATTAATTTGTACCAAGTCACCGGTAACACAGGACAACACAGTTGTCAGAATCTCTATATCTCCAACCGAGATGCAGGAACATCGTTACGCCCGCCAGGCGAATAGTCTCCAGCCGGGATGCAGTAACATCGTTACGGCCGCCAGGCGAGTACCAGTTACCTGCCCACAGGTTGCGGGCTGACGCGATCGTCAGCGGCCAGGCAAGGACAAAGCAGGACGCACGCAGTCCTCGTGAAGCCAGTCTACAGGGCAAGCACTGTGTGAGGAAACCGGCAGACTGCTTGGGGACTCGGACAAGACAAGACGTGTGGGTTGAGAAAGGCTTCGTATCGTTTCTGTGCCCGAAAGTCGAGTTCTTGTATATCTTGTGAGATAGACTGTGATGCTGTAGGTTTTATCTGTAAGTGTACTGATGTATTGTATATGTATTGTAATGATCATCACATGCCAACCTAGAGTGTCTTGCATGTGAATTGTGAATAAATCCATTGAACTTAGTGTCATTGTGTGTCAAGTCCAATCATTTTGTACTTGTACTTGTCTCACATATGTTAGGTACAACGAGCCAGGTTTAAGACCCTGACATGTGTGAATGTGGAAGGCTCGTCCTCATTGAACATACTAACGTAAATTACATGCATTTGATTGTTTAAACGTGTAAAACATCTGTGATTGTAAAACTTGTCGCCATTTTGAACTTGTTGTAGTTTGACCTTGTCTCCATCTTGTGAACATGATGTCTATGTCCTTACTAAATGTCATCTTGATGTAAGTGATGTGTCATCATTGTTATAGATTGTTGGAAGATATCTAGATTGTATTTGTGAAGTTAGTTGTGGAAAGCAGAAAGTTTAGGAAAGAAAGTGACTTGTGATTTGAAAAAAATTGTTGACCGACGACATTACGACCTACAATTACACTCAACGCCATACAAACCTAATCAAAACTTAGTGACAAGCATACACCTCACACAAAGGGAGATTCTAATTTATTCCCTCCCAAAAAGAAAGCAGGTTTTCTGTGCCATCTGAAACCCTTGCCCGTAGAGGTCATTTGTCCTTGAAGTAGCGACCCTACAGTTCCTAGCCCTTGTTTGAACCATTCTTCACCGCATCCAATACACTTGAGTATATTTTTTTCTATATACTTTCGGATGCAAATTTGGGCATAAATTGTAAGTCAACAATATTGTAAAAGTGTTCACGTTACTAACACCTTGTAACAAATTGTGTGTTTGATAACATATTTTCATTTAAACATTCCATCATGTCTTCATTAAATGACTTCATCGATATGGGTTTAAAGCTAAAGTTAACTGGTGACGAGTTAACAAAATGGAGTGAAACAAAATACTCTGAACACCTTCCAGAAAAAGCTAATGAACGCTATGAAAGAGCGGCTGAAAGAGCTGCGAAAACGAAACAGGCTGAGGCAGAAACAGCATTAAAACAGGCTGAGCTAGAATTAGCTGCGAAAACGAAACAAGCAGAGTTAGATTCTGAATTGAAGAAGGCAGAAATAGCAGCTCAAAGCAAACGCGAAGAGCTTGAATTACAACTCAAAATTAAACAGCTTGACACTGAGACTGCCATAAACAAAGAGTCTAAGAAATCTGAAAGACTGGAAAAAGAGAACCAGTACAAAAAGTATCAAGGTATTGTGAGAAATTATACCTCAGGTGACTGACTTAATGGACCATTATCAAGTTCCAGTTTCTGAATGGAACATTATTTATATGAGGAGTTTGTCAGGGGGACCTCTGAAAGTCATAGAGACTATCCCCAAAGACCTCAGAAAAGATTACCACTATCTAAAATTGAAAATTATGGCTCATTTTATGCTAGATGAGGCAGGATACAGAGAACAGTTCAGCAAACTGTGTCCTAAATCTACTCAGACGTTCTCTGACTATGTCTCTGTAGTCCGAGATGTATTTGCAAAATGGAGTTCAGCAGCCAAAGTAAATAAAAACTATGATAAGTTAGAAGATCTCATTATCAGGGATAAAATCATCACATACCTTCCACCAGCATTTTCAAAATTTTTGCTAGAGAATGAATGTACGAGTGTAGAAGAGATTGAGAGACGTGGGTCGGCTTACTATTCAGCCAATAAACATTGTTTTGCTATTGAAGCTATTGATACAAACTTCGTAGCATCTGCAAACTATGACAAACCTCGATCAGAAACCTACAATAGGCAAAGAACTTATAAGCCTACTTCTGAGAAATACAATCATTGTAGATTTTGTAACACGTCACACCACCAAGGTGAAATGTGCGATAAGAACCCAGCATATTTTACATACTTACAGAACTACATAAATAGTCAGGATAAGGAACGTAAATCCTTTAAAAAGGTACGAAAATGCTTCCTCTGTAAAGCGTACGGCCACTGGCGTAAGGATTGTAAAGGAAGGCAAATGACCAAGAAAGCAAATGCCGCCTAATTTGACAGTTCATCATCAGATGAAGAACATTCAGAAAAACTCCCTGTGAACTCAGCACAGGCTTTTGACCTGTTTAATTCACATAAATGTACTGTTTGTAATACCTTTTATGAAGATGGCATTTTAACATGCGGCCATTCCATTCCTATTGCCAATGAAGAAGCTAATTTGGTAATAGATTCCAAAGGCAGAATAAACATCCATCAGGGATATGTGAATGGCAAGCCCGCTACAGTACTTCGTGACACCGGAAGCTCTCTTATAGGGCTAAAGAGACAGTTCATAATGCCTACAGACTATACAGGCAGACACGTAACATGCAGAACATTCTCTGGAAATATTGAAAAGTACCCATTAGAATGGGCGTATATTCAAACACCTTTCCTCACTGGGAAAGTAAAATGCGCTGCATTAACTAACCCTGTGTGTGATATTATAATTGGTAATTTACCAGAGGTGAATGATATGCCTCATGATATTACATCTGTTTGTATTGATGATAATACAACATCATCACCATCACATGTCATCATTGAAAGTATAGTATCACCAGATGAATGTATGGTAGCTAATGGAGCACTAACACTTCATGAATCCATTGACCAAAATGTTTCATTACCATCTGATATCATTGAATGTGTGAACGCAGTAACCAGATCTACTGCGAGAGTGCAAGATGAAATTAATCAAACTGAGGCTATAGAAATGCTTAGCCCAGTCATACTACCTCCTAACACCATGAAGGAAAATTTTGTAGCAGCCCAAAAGGCTGATCCTTCAGTATCTAAATATTTTAATCTGATCGGCCAAAAGCCAAAGGTAACCAAAAATGCAAGATGGCATTTTGCTCTAAAGAATGGCATCCTCACCAGATACTATATCAGAGGTGACAGCACCACAGAGCAAACTGTGTTGCCAATTGAATACCGTAAGCAAGCCTTACATCTTGCCCATGATATACCTCTGGCAGGGCATATGGCATACTCTAAGACCAGATCAAGATTATTAACACAGTTTTATTGGCCAAGATTCTGCAATGACATTAAGAAATATTGTAGAAGTTGTGACATCTGCCAAAAACTAGTGAAAAAAGGTAAAAACCCACAGGCCAAATTACAAATTACCGACTTAGCCAGTCGACCGTTTGAGAAAATATCTGTCGACATAGTGGGCCCTCTGAATCAAGTAACATCCAGAGGGAATAGGTTTATCATTACCTTCATTGATTTATGTAGCCGCTGGCCGGAAGCGATTCCGTTAAAGAACATAACTGCCAATGATATTATGGAAGTTTTCTTCCATATATTTTCACGAATAGGATTTCCAGACACTATCCTATCAGATAGGGGAAGTCAATTTATTGCTGCATCTACTCAAGCTTTCACCAAAATGTTAGGGGTGAAACAATGTTTCAATTCTCCATACCATCCTCACTCGACGGGAATCATCGAAAAGTTTAACGGTTATTTGAAGCATATGCTTGCTAAAGTCACGCAAGAACATCCCAAAAACTGGGACATATATTTGCCCGCTATACTTTTTGCTTATCGCGAGGTCCCACATTCTAGTACTGGATTCTCTCCTTTTGAACTTATCTATGGTGCCAAACCACGTGGCCCATTGAGTATCTACCATTCAATGTTAACTGAAACCACCCCTGTACTTAAACCCATATCATCATACGTGTATGTTACATCATTGCTCGAAAGAATCATCAAATCTTGTACTATTGCAAAAGAAGCACTAAAACTATCTGGTGCTACATATAGACAATATGCAGACAAAGGTAACAGGACAATAACGTTGACACCTGGACAGGACGTACTTCTTCTCTTACCTAGTGACCGACACTTATTGACTGACTCTTGGCAGGGACCATTTAAAGTTATAAGACAGATTTCGAATGTGGACTATGAGATTCAAATAAAAGACAAACATAAAATATTCCACATCAATATGCTAAGACCATACTACAACAGAGACAACGAACAAGACGAGACAACAGCTTGTACAGTGATAATAGACCATGAAGATGACGAAGATAGTGACGAAATTCCAACACCTGCATTAGACACGACAAACTGCTTGAAAGAAATCAAATTAAACCCAAACTTAACTCAAGCAGAAACAGACAGTTGCAATCATCTCATACAACAATACAACACCATCTTCTCCAACAACCCAGGACAAACAGAATTAGTACAACACCACATCACACTCACTTCAAACACACCAATAAAATGCAGACCTTACACCATTCCATTACATTACAAAGAAAACTTACATCAAGAGATCATTAGCTTAGAGAAAAACAACATCATTAGACGATCCCAATCACATTTTTCATCTCCAATGGTCATGGTACGCAAAAAGGACAACACGATAAGACTGCGTCGACTATAGGAAATTAAATAAAATAACTCTTCTAGATCTGGAACCAATGACCAACTGCGAGGATCTACTGACAGAACTGACAGACTCTAGGTACTTCACGAAGTTAGATATGACGAAAGGTTACTGGCAGATAACGGTAGACGAACACAGCAGACATCTGACAGCTTTTGTCACACCTTGGGGACTGTACGAATGGTGCAAATTACCATTTGGGTTAGTCAATGCCCCAGCGACATTCGTACGTATGACACGACTATTATTTGTGGACATAACAAACATTATCTATTACATGGACGACATTTGTGTTCACACAAAGACGATGACAGACCACATAAAGACATTACAGCAGACATTTGAACGGATTAGACAACACGGACTGACTGTGAAGCCGACAAAAGTAGACATAGTCTATCAGGAAATCTCCTTCTTGGGTTATAGAATATCTAACGGCTTTGTCACGACAGACGATAACATCGTGTCCAAAATACTGAAACTCTCACTTCCGACTACCAAGAAACAAGTCAGAAGTGTATTAGGACTATTAAATTATTATAGGCAGTTCATACCAGATTTTGCTGAACTGACAGAAAAATTTACTAACCTACTAACGAAAAACCAACCTGAAAAGATTGTAAACAACGAATGCCTAAAATTTGCATTCCAGAAAGTGTTATCTTATTTTTCTGAGAATAATTTAAAGAATCCCATTCTCAAATTGCCAAATTTACATATTTCTTTCAGATTACGCACAGACGCGAGCTCCGTGGCGATTGGGGCTGTTCTATTACAGGAATATGACAACATTCTATTTCCTGTATACTACGTCTCTAGAAAATTGAAACCAAGAGAACGCGCTTGGTCCACACCTCAGTTAGAAGCTCTTGCTCTAGTGGTGGGTATAACTAAATTGTCCAGATTCCTCCTAGGACGACATTTCATCGTAGAGTCGGACAATAGTCCATTAAAATTTATTACTTCAGGGGTCCCAACAAACCAGATGATAGCACGCTGGTCTCTTTTGCTTCAAGATTATAGCTTTGAAGTTCGACATATCGCCGGCAGAACCAACACGGTTGCTGATCTTTTGTCCCGTTGTCCGAACGACCCAGTAAGCACTAATGTCTGAGTGCAGTGTGTTAGAAAACACTCAGACCAACACAGCCATCAATGAATTTGTTTTTTCAGAAAAGCTGTGTACATCGATGATGTGATGTGATAGGGTTCATTCCCACTGTAAATATTGTTTCTTATTTTATTATTAATGTAGTAATCGTCGTGAATAATTGTGTAGTGCGTGGTAGAAAGCGAACAATATTAATTGTATATATTATAAAACAAGAACAGTGCCACATGCGTTTTCAACTTACCTGAAGCGAACTAATCAAGTTATCATTGGTATCTGCAAGTGGATCATATCCAGTGACATTTTAATCCGTGAACGAAAGTGTGAACTGAACTTTGACATTTACACCACTGCAGCTAATCAGAATCCAGAAGTTTTCCAGCGAAACAACAAACACATGAACTATCAGAACATTTCGCATTGCTACACCAGAGCGGAACAAGTGTGTGATAGATTTTTAACAACACCAGCTGTTCGTGTGTACTTCCGGATGATTTGTAAATTTAGCTAAATGTAGCAGACGATAAACAAAAATCTTAAAAATGTATGACGTTTCTAAAATAATTATGAAATACCAATTTCGAAATGTGTATTAACATTTTTCGACTAATGTAATCTTAGAATCATATCTTGATTAACTTATTCACACTACCGACATTTTTTCGCTAGTATGGAAAAGCATCAAGCTATGACGCTGAGAAATAGAATAATAGTTGTAATAATTTAGATTTGAAATCTTTTGAAATTATGTCCCTTTCATTTTTGTTGTTATTACTTTATTACACTAAGGGCGGTAAATGGAAATGTATTCAGAGATGTGTTGTATAAAAATTGCCATTGTGTTGCCAGATTGTCAACACTCCAAATGGTCATCAGCTAGGTATGGTATAGGGTTACCGGAGTTGTAGACCAACGGAAGAACTCCCGGCCAAATGAGGTCGGAACTCGAGCGTTGAATACGGCTTATAAAAAGTCGTATTACGGTCTTACCTGATGTTTTTTGTTTCAAAAAGCATATTATTCAGTTTTTTTTAGAGGTTGCGAGGTAGTTGCATTGTTGCTGATACCACCGATCTGACTGGGTCAACATTGCAACTCAGGTGATCATCCATCGAGGGGATGAAACTTGGAAAGTGGTGAAGATTGAACACCGCATGACTTAACATACAACTTGCATTGCTTATGTATTTCTATGCCAATGTACATGACAACAGAAAGGTCGATTCTGACATGGAAAATATAAACCCTATGTCTAGGTAGATTATGCATGAAATATAAAATCTTTCATGAATAAGCCTCGGGGGAGCGTGTCAGAATCTCTATATCTCCAACCGAGATGCAGGAACATCGTTACGCCCGCCAGGCGAATAGTCTCCAGCCGGGATGCAGTAACATCGTTATGGCCGCCAGGCGAGTACCAGTTACCTGCCCACAGGTTGCGGGCTGACGCGATCGTCAGCGGCCAGGCAAGGACAAAGCAGGATGCACGCAGTCCTCGTGAAGCCAGTCCACAGGGCAAGCACTGTGTGAGGAAACCGGCAGACTGCTTGGGGACTCGGACAAGACAAGACGTGTGGGTTGAGAAAGGCTTCGTATCGTTTCTGTGCCCGAAAGTCGAGTGCTTGTATATTTTGTGAGATAGACTGTGATGCTGTAGGTTTTGTCTGTAATTGTACTGATGTATTGTATATGTATTGTAATGATCATCACATGCCAACCTAGAGTGTCTTGCATGTGAATTGTGAATAAATCCATTGAACTTAGTGTCATTGTGTGTCAAGTCCAATCATTTTGTACTTGTACTTGTCTCACATATGTTAGGTACAACGAGCCAGGTTTAAGACCCTGACAACAGTATTCCCTACAAACCACATGTTCATAGAACACTATCAATATTCAGTCCATGATAGAGCCACAATCAAACACCACCTATTATATCTTCAGTCTAATGCTCTACAACTCTCCGCCTACTGTTATGCACACCGGCAACTGTTTTTCTAACACACCGTCTCTTTTCTCTAATATGAAACATATATCGACAGGTTTTACTCCCGTGCCCCACATCGGATAGTACGCTTTACTCCTATACAACAATACACAACATTATGGACTCCACCACCATCAGACATAGAGTTGCCTCAACATAGGAGCTTCACTGGACAACTACCCCAACAATGCCCAAGTTTGCATGAAGAATACCAGCACTCATATGATATCATGCAAGTTACAGCATTTGATTAGCATCACAAACTAACAACCAACAAGCAAAACATGTCTAACTATGAAAAGCAACAGACACATATACAGTGTGGAAACACCGTATTTGTACAATGTGACAATGTAACCTTACACATAGAAGAATCACAACATTCACAGGAAGGTAAAGATAAAGATAAACATGTATTACACAGGAACTCAATTGAGGCACCCTCTGAGGCCCCTAAGATAGCTCATAAAATAAACACACAATATTACTAAGTGAAAGTACACCAAATAGTGGCCAGAGTGCCTCATTCATATGAGACAGGATCCAAGCACAACAATGTCCATGGCAGGATACAGAACATTAGTACTAATATAATAAACAGTGTATTATATATATTATGTCATTATTACACACTAATGACCAATAAGTGTTATTCAAGGCCCAACACAATCAGTGTAATATTATTTGTGAGTGGACAGCAAATGTACAGTTGTGCGCTCTGTTCCCCACCATTCTTCCTATGATACACCGGTTATAAATTTTGCCATCTTACGCTTCATGTCACACGACAAATACATATTAATATCTCTGCGAAGGGTGGTACGCAGTACTAAATCACATCCTCTCCACCGTGCGACAACCGCCATGCTTAACTTAGGACAGAATCTCAGTCACTGATTCCACCAACAACTTGATACACCTACACAAACATTACTGCATTCTGTTAACAGATGTGATGCCAGACTTCACTTACTGCTGAACACCCAATTCCTGTACTATGTTGAATATTGTTGAACTGCCAAATTGTGTATAGTTCTAACATTAAAGGGCACTGAAGTGATTCATTCAGGCTATTCTAGTTAACTGTGTACCTACTAAAAGTACATAGCATCAATGTATTCATTTCTCCCCAATTACTATTTATGTGGCCTAACTACATATATTAACCATTAACCCATCATTGCCACATATAACATGTAAGTACCCTTCCCTGCTTTACACATGTTATAAAAATTACACATATATTATGGTTATTTTCCCCTACTCATTGTTGCTTTGGAGTGTTCATACCCAACACTTGACCAAACATCCAATGTGATGCTCACCATAATCACAGAATAATCATGTAAACATATCTTGCTGCTGTATACATATATGATTCTCACCACTCTGTTGTTAAGTAACCTTCATTTCTAGCAACCTCACAAGCACTTACTCCCTTCCATGCCAACATGGCCTGCATGGCACCATGTGGCATTATTTCAGTCTTTACTATAAACTAATTTATGACCCCACACATTGTATATTTTGGTGAATCTCCCACACATCTATTTAGCCAGTAACACATTAATGCCATAGGATAACCATGTAAAATAATTCCCAACAAAATAATCTTGTGCCAGCATGGCTGGCATGACATGACATCAGTCTCTATGATACTTAACCACCATCAATGACCTATTCTACATATTTCACATCACCATTGTCTGATTGCTGACATCTCTATGTGTTACATGTTATTTTCATAAAGCTTTAGGGATACTAAATCCTTCTGTAGAACAGCTCATTTCAATAGCACTTATTCATATTATCTATTTATATTTCTTTGTTCCTACAAGCTCACCTAACTAGCAATTATTTTCACCCACGCCTGTTCCACCATGTAAACACTTTCAAGTTGGTAAACTGGCGCAAATATTTATTAAATTAAACATTTTAAACTTAATCAGTTAAAACTTACAGTTTTGTCACAACATTAGTTGACACAGATCAACTCAGGGAATTGTTCCCACACCTGACAACAACAGAACAGCACTGAACTGAAGGCCATGCTGCCCGCATCTCTCATCAGCACAAAGGACTGCTAAAACAAAACTGGCTTCCGATTCCTTTGTTAAGCCGAGTTCCGGTGGTGGCCAGGACAAATACGGCTTTGATAGACCAAACTAAGGTGCATCGGTTTGTTGTAGACACCACGGTGCATCGGTTTGGCGCTATCACAATATGAAAGATGAGAATGCACAAAAAATATGGAATAGTATGTTATATGACATGCTTACGCTCATCTCTCTCTCCCTTCTTGCATACACACACACTCACACACATGAGCACCCACACGCAAGCAGAGTCACTCCCCGTCAACCCACACATCCCGCATCTACCCACACATCTACCATCCAATCCATCTCCCGCCACCCACCCACATCCCCACCCAATCATCTCTCCCCACCCACATATGCATCACCCACACACACTCACTCACCTACACACACCCCACCCACGCACACACCCCCAATCACCCATCCCCTAACCGCGCATCCATCAACCACAAGACCTCCACCCACACACATATTCCCAACCCAAACACCCATACACATCCCTCACCCACTCACACATCCCCACCCACTCACACACATCCTCACCCCACACACATCCCCCACCCACACATCCCCACCACCCACACATCCTCTATCCACACCCACACCTCACACCAACACACACCCCACCACTCACACTTATATCCCCCACCCGCACACACATATCCTCCCACACTACTACCCCCACCCACACCACACACCCCATCCCATCACAAAACCCCCACAACCATCTCCCATGCCACCTATACACACCCGCACACACCCACCCACACACCCACACGCATTCCCACCCACCCACAAATCCCACTACCCAACAACACCCACAAATCCCACTACCCAACAACACCCACACACACCCATCCACCCAAAAAACATACACTCACCCACAGGTTCCCACCCAAAACACACATCACCCACCAACACGTCCCTCATCCACACACACATCCTCATCCACCCACACATTCCCCCCACACACATCCCCCCACATCTCCCCACCCACCTATGTCTCCCCACCCACACAGGACCCACCCACACACGTACATTCTCTAATGAAAAAAAAAACATTGTTAAAATGAAAACAATATGTTGTACATTGTGTAACGAAGAAAAGGTTATGCACTTCAATTAAGAATTTAATTAATGGGATCGACATAAATATGATGAAATACACAGTGCATATAGTACATGTTAAAATCAAGTGGCAGTAAAAATGATAATATGAAAGATGAGGATACAGAAGAAATATGGAATAGCATGTATCTCTTTATTTTTCTTTCATGCACACTACACTATCTCTCTCATTGTCTTACACACACACTCTCTCTCTCATTGTTTCTCTCTCTCTCTCTCTCTCTCTCTCTCTCTCTCTGTCTGTCTCTCTCTGTCTCTCTCTCTCTCTCACTCTTTCTCTCTCTCTCACACACACACTCGCTGTCACTCTCTCTTACTCTCTCACACACACATTCACACTCTCTCTCGCTCTCTTTGTCTCATACTTACTCTCTCTCTCTCACTCACTCTCTTACATCCTCTCTTACTCACTCACTCACTTTCACACACACTCTCTCTCACGCACACACACACACACACACATACACACATTGTGAAAAATGATACCACTAGGTGACTTATGGAGACATATAGTCGGTATGGAGTAAGTATTGAAAGAGTTTTTGGTTGAATGTGTAGGGACTTATTGGAGTTTTCAGTTCTGTTGGAAGGTCATTCCATAAGTGGGCACCAGAATACGCAAAGGAAGTTTTGTATAAGTCGAATTTAGGTTTTGGGACATATAATAAATTTAAGCGCTTGCTGTTCATTACATGAGATTGCATCAACAGTTGAAGATACTCTGGGGTATTTTTAGATATTACTGTATTCACTAATTTGGCTTTGTTAAAAAGGAAACGCTTTCGAAGTGGTAGAAGCCTTAGATGACTATATAGATTATCACTTTCAGTTCTGTTTTGTGCCAGAAACTAGACGTATAGCCCGCTTTTTAAGAGAACAAAGTTGTTTCATATTGGATCTAGGGCAACCATCCCAGACTGTGGAACAATAATCGAGATGCGATTGAATATAGGATGTATAGAATAACTTTTGCGTGCTTTCGTCCAGAAAGTGCTGAATTTTAGCAAGTTGGTAAACTGTTAAAATACACCTGTTCTACAACTGGTGATAATGTAGCCAATACCCCCAAAACTATCCGGGTGGTACATAATGATGATGATGACGATTAATCAACAATGTACAGAAAGTGGTTCTACTTTCGTTCCACAGAGACAACAACGGATGTTCCCGCAGCATTGTTTCAGAACAAGCTTGAAATCTTTGTCCAGCATTATGTGTGTGATAAAATTACCATAAGACTGAAGTAAAGCAAAGGCTATGGCAATACTGAACAATCTGGCGTCGTAAGCGCCGACACTGTTGTCTGCGAATGCTAGGACGTTCGTGATCACCCATGGGGTCATAAGCACGAAGTAACACCCGAAGACAATGACAAACATTCTGACTTGCTTCCAGGTGGCTCGAATATTGGCTAGCGTTGCTTCTAAGTCCTTTGTTTCCCCTTGGCTTTCCGTGGCTTTTAATTGTCTGATGCGGCGAGTTTGTCGTCTCGTAATCACTGCAATGTGTCCGTAGATAAACAGTTGTGCAAAGCTTAGAACAAAATGGAAAATACTAAAAACCACGTTGATTTGAACTTTAATCCAGTTGGTTTGAAATCCACAAATATCGTGAAGAAGATTGGCGCTAGAGATGAGAGGAAGTACCCAAACTAGGACTACAGCTGCAGCAATAGTCTTGGTGGTCACTACACGCTGGTGGAGAAACGGCCGGGCAATATATACCCAACGTTCAATGGACGTCATCAGATGGTTGAGGTGGTTGCAGATTAATGTGAAGCTCACGAAGAAGATAAACACGTGCTGCAGGTTTATGGCGTGTGCGTCTGCCGTCACCTCATGAAAGCCAAAGAAGATGTTGTTGATATTGGCGACGGTCGCCAGGCAAATATCACTTAGAGCCAAGGACACGGCGAACACGTTTGAAACTGTGTACAAGCGTTTATTACGGCACACTGTGATTGTTATTATCAGGTTTAGAATTATGGATATTAGTAACATCAATATGACTGACACATGTTGCCAAAGCTCTGGCTGTATAATCTTATTTTTGGCAGTCCCACAGCAATAAGAAAATATGTACACCTCCGCGCAGAGATTTGATGCCAAAGATGAGTTGGACAATAATACCATTTTGGTCACAAATGTCCTTCTTATCTGGCTACTGCCTTCAAACACTTGTCTCCATTGATTTTAGCGTTGAGGTTTGTTTGGAATCATGACTTGTCTTCATTAGGTACGAGTTCAAGCCTGCTGTATTTCTATTTTAACTGCGAAAGAATGTCAGAGTTAGCCTGTATAGTATTGCATGATTCTATCTCCTTCCGTTGTCCTTACAGTTAATTTAGTTATTTCTGGGATCTCTGAAATCTCATAATACGTTAAAGTTAATCCTTTCCACGAGCCTTGTGGCCTCATATAACGTTAAAATTAGCTATTTCTATGACCCCTAAGGTCACATATAATGTTAACATTAGTTATTTTTACGATCCTTGGGGTCTCATCCAAGGTTAAAATTAATTATTTTTACTATCCTTGAATTCTCATATAACGTTAACATTATCTATTTTCATGATACTCGAGGTATCCTATAACGTAAGAAGTAGTTATTCCGACGATACTAGAGTTCTCATATTACGTTAACATTAGATATTTTCACGATCTTTATGGTATCATATAACGTCCATGGGTGAAATAACCTATCTCCACGATTTCCTTGTAAAACTTTGTTCATGTAATACATAATTTTGACAAGGAAACAATTACAGAGCATATCTATAGGTCAACTAAATAAAATGTTTATGAACATTATTTGCCAGAATTACTGATTCCCACCGCCGACCCCAAATAATGGTTGTCTGGTCATCAAGTGTTAATAGTGATGGTGTGTTTTCAGGTAAGTAAATAACCAAAACAGACGGCTCGTTGAGACTCAATGTTGCCACCATTGAAGTGACTGTTTACGCGCCGTTTTCATTGTTCTGTTGTTCGGTGGATCTTTATTTGCCGTCTTCATGTCTTCATCGTTCTATTGTTCGATGGAGGTTTACGTGTCGTCTTGATCGTTCGTTGGATGTTCACATGTCGTCTTGATCGTTCGTTGGAGGTTCACATGTCGCCTTTATCATTCGGTGGATGTTCACATGATGTCTTCATCGTTCGATGGATGTTCACATGATGTCTTCAGCGTTCGGTGGATGTTTACGTGCTGTCTTCTTCAATCTCTTATTCGGCCATTAACTCAGTAATACAGTGGAGAAGTGATGTTCTATTTGAAAGAATAAATTTCTACATCAGTGTGTTATTAGTTATTTCAAATCTATGAATTTGGCACGCAATTGTAAGTTCGGTTGTGTGTTTCCATTTCCTGGCATTGTGTCATTGACCGAAACACATCATTGGGAAAATGGTAGCGCCAGTGTTAACCTCGTGTTTATATGTTGTGTTTCGTGTATTTGCTTGCTGATGAAAGCTTGTCGCCGCAACGTCCTATGTTTTCCATAATTGTGTTCTGTGAAGCTGCATAAGTTCATGTTACTTTACATTGTTTACTCATACCTGTGAACAGAACATAATACATTAAAATCGGTTACTGTAAACATTTATTTTCTTCATTATGTCTGCACGAACCAACAATCTACTATGGGAGAATCACTGGATGTTTCCTTCGTTGGGAATATTCCATTATCTTCTGCTTGCTCGGGAAGATCCGATGATAAACTGCGAAATCCGCACCTTTAAATAAAAGATTGAATACTATCAATTAATTGTGAGGTTTGGAATAAAATACATCAACATAACATGATGTAATATTTTTAAAAAAAAGTCGCTTAAAAGTCGACAGGGTCGACTTCATTGCACCGGGTTTTTATCCCATATGGCTCGGTCTCTTTCCGCAGCACGGAAAGCGTCGCACAAAACACGAACTCCGTAGCTTTTAGCGACGACCCATGAGAGTCTCCGAAACATTTAACTCGTAAATCGAAGGACGCGGCCCGGAATCGAACCCACAACCTTCGGCTCACGAGTCAAACGTCAAACGGCTTGACCACTTCGCCACAGAGACTCCCATGATGTAATATATTTAGTTCATCCTTCACCGAGTTCCTAGAATTGGAAAAACAGGCTACTAGGTAGACGCTCCTTATATGGACTGGATATGAATCATAAAGTGGGCCCGACCATTGGTTGGTTCAAGTTCCGGCCCATTCTTGCTGGAACCCGCCCGAAACTTAATTGTCACTTGCCCAGAAAATGTCAACCTGACAAGTCCCTCTCCTAGCCAAGGGGAAGATTTTTCCTTATAATACCCAATTTCGCTCTCTGTAGCTCATGTAAGGCTTACAAAAACAGTGTGAATGATATGACTGTGCTTCTAGATGAAAGGGAGCGCTTGTATCAGTGTATCTGTGCGTGAATTGTAAGTCTGTGAAATCAGAACTTCATTGAGAGAAGATAGCCTGTTTTACTCGCTTTCTGTAGACATAACCTGCCTGTTCCGCTGAAGTTTTACCATGCTTAACGTTTGTCTGCTATGTGTTGTTGCTATATGAATGTGCATGTAATCTCACTCTCAATGCATATTTGCATCTTTCCTATGTAGAACTATTCCCTATGGATGTATTTCAATGCACATTCTTACTCCAACTGTGGAGAGTTCTTGTGAGTCTGTGTATTACAACTATTGTGCTCAAAATGTGTGATTGATCATGCAATCTTTTTCACGAGGATGCGGGAGGTATTTGAGTGATTGTTGTGTTCCTTTTATGAGCTATATTCGCATCAGAAAAGAAAGATGAATGAACCATATACCCAGATATCTTGCAAGATGTGCCCACTACGCAACCATTGCACAGTAATGGTTGGTGACTTGCCGAATTTTTATGTTCAGTGACTGAGTAGATGTCAATTAGCGGTTTGGGGCCAAAAGGGTCGGGGCACTACAGGAGCGCCAAAAGAAAGCCCCCTAGGGACCCAACCCCCGGGGGCCCCACCCCCCAGGGCCCCGGGGGGCGACCGCCTGCGGGTCTCCTACAGGACCGTCCTCTGTATCCCGGAGCGCACGCATGGCGACCGAGCCATCGATTTAGAGTGTATCATCTACAGACATACCAAGATGCGCACCGCGAAGAACAGTTGTAAGTGGCTACGGCTACGTTCCACAGGGCCCTGCAATCGGAGTTGTATGAGGGACTACTGCAAAGTCCATGCAGTGCTAATACGGAAGGGTTCATGTATTAAACCATGTCGGAAATGTGGGAAGGGGGTCAACAACCTCCTAGAACTATGTAAAGAATGTGGATATGACAAGGAGTATCACCGAATCTGGTACGAAGAGAATGTAAAGGACTATAATGCAGAGATTCGTCGAATTGCTAAGATTTCAGTGGATTGAACTTTCAATTAGAGAGAGGTGAAGTCATCGGTGTATTTACACACCTACTTGTTAGAGACTGACGGATCTGTGTATTTAGCCATGCCTACGCTGATTCAGTTGAAACAGCAAGCCCGCGAGTATGGCATGCCATACAGTGGGAGGAGGAAGGCCGTTCTTGAGGGGGAAATATCCAGAGCGCGTGAGATGGCTCGGGCCACCCTGCTCGAGAAGAACCCCAACCTACAAGGGGCACGACTTGAAGCAGGGATTACCACCGCCCTGAGATTTGTATATGGTACCGCCGCGGACCGAGCCGCGATCGTCGCTGAGCGACGACACCGCGCCCGGCAGCGTGCTCAACGCCACGCCGACCTCGAAGCAGAGTTCCTTGCCCGAGCTGATAGTGTGCGAGAGGAAATGGATGAGGAGTTGGCGGAGCTAGTTCGCAATGCACCCGAATTGAAACTCACCCGGGAGATTGAGGGGAGCCTTAGAAAATATGAAGCAAGCGTCCCAGAAGGTAGCGACTATGATGAGCCTGGACAATTTATGTTTTCGATGGAGCCCGCCATCAAAGCCCTGGTGGTAAAAGGGTTGGGGGATTATGGCAGCGTTAAAATGAAGCTGTATCTCCATCTAAAATACTATCGCACCACCCCAGAAGGCGAACAGATTACGGCAATCGCCACCCATGGAAGCAGGAACTATGAAGTACTGCACGAGGGGGAAATTGATGAGGGGCTGAAGCTGGCCAGAGCCAAGATATTCGCTGACAGTGAATGCTTCACCGAACAGGGCTCGGATTGGCACTATGATGAGTGTGTGCAGCTTGACCTCTACATAGTAAAATACCAACCATTCCGAGGCTCTAGCTACTTCGCGACTCCCAGCTTCATTCCACCACGTAGTGTTGTGAATGTAAAGAATGAGGACAACCGCTGCTTTGAATGGGCCATACTCTCAGCGCTCTACCCAATAGCACATGGAGAGCATCCTGATAGGCTCAACAATTATAGCGCCCACCTGGGAGAGCTAAACTTTGAAGGAATCGAGTTCCCAGTGCAGCTGACCAGCATTGCGAAGTTTGAAAACCAGAATCCTACCATAGCCATCAGAGTCTTTGGGTGGAACAAAGGACCAACCATACTCCGGACCAACACACTCCAGTGCAACCAAATCAACCTCTTGCTCCTATGTAAGGATGAGAATAGGCACTATGTCTGGGTCAAGGATGTGGGGCGGCTTCTATATGGAAACAGTAAATATGAGGGTAAGAAGTATCCATGTCTCAACTGTCTCCATGTACACTCCTCTCAGGAAACCTTGGACCAACATGTGCCACTCTGCCAAGGCATCAACACAGCCTGCCAGGTGAATTTCATGCCTAAAGAGGGAAAGATGAATTTCAAGTCCCTCCAGAAACAGATGAGGGCGCCATACATCATATACGCAGACTTTGAGACCTTGAACGTTCCAGTACATGGTGCGGCAATGGATCCAAGCCACAGCAACACTCGCCAACTTGCTGAGCAGCCCCCCTGCGGCTTCGGCTACACCATTGTACGCTGCGACGGGCTCACCACAAACCCCGTTGTATATCGTGGGAAGGACGCTGCCGATGAATTCCTCCGATGCTTGGGACGAGAGCAGGCCACCATCCACCACAAGTTACAGCGGCCGGCTCTGATGGTGCTGGGGCAAAAAGACCGTGAAGACTTTGCCTCCGCCACGACCTGCCACATCTGTAAAGAGCCGCTGGAGGAGGACAAGGTGAGAGACCACTGCCATATTACAGGCAAATACCGGGGCGCTGCCCACAATGTCTGTAATCTAGCATGGCGCATCAATAGAGACAAGCTGAGGATACCTGTAGTCTTTCACAACCTCAGAGGATACGACTCCCACATCATCATGCAAGCGGCCGGCCGTCTGGACTGGGGAAAAAGAACGGTCTACAAGAAGAAGAAAAACGGCCAATGGCAAACCAAACAAGTAGACAACAAGACAACACAACAATAACCTGCATACCAAACACCATAGAGAAGTACGCCTCCTTCACCATCGGTCAGCTGCAATTCATTGACAGCCTGCAGTTCATGAATAGCTCTCTAGACACCCTGGTAGGGAACCTCAGCGAGCTGACACACTGCGGTAAATCAATGGCTCTGACACGTAGAGGCAACGATATAATCTCAAGATGTGAGACGTGCAACACTGAGAAGCACACCCCCTGGGCTGTCTTAATGAACAAGTTCAGGACCACGCTAAGCCAGAGCCAGTCACATCTCCTTCTCCGTAAGGGTGTATACCCCTACGAATATATGGACAGCTTCGAGCGCTTTGCAGTGGACCGCCTACCACCCAAAGAGGCCTTCTACAGCAAGCTCACCCGAGAAGGAATCAGTGACTCTGACTATGCCCACGCCCAGAAAGTGTGGCAGGAGCTCGATTGCAAAACACTCGGAGGCTACCATGACCTATACCTGAAAACAGACGTCAGTCTGTTGGCTGATATTTTCGAGGCATTCCCAGACACCTGTATGGAGGTATATCAGCTCGACCCAGCCCACTACATCAGTGCACCAGGCCTGGCATGGGACGCACTCCTAAAAAAGACGAAGGTGCAACTCGAGCTCCTAACCGACTTGGATATGCACCTCCTCTTTGAGAAGGGACTCCGAGGGGGTGTGGCCATGGTCTCCAAGCGGTATGCTAAGGCCAACAACCCCAAGACTTCAGACTATGACCCCACAACACCCAATTCGTGGATCATGTACCTAGATGCAAATAACCTGTATGGGTGGGCCATGATGGAATACCTCCCCACCGGAGGGTTCCAATGGGCCAATCCAACTCTCGAGGAGGTACTCAACACCCCCGACAACGCCCCAGAGGGATGGCTTGTTGAGGTTGATTTGAAGTACCCATCTTCATCTACATGAAGCCCACAGTGACTATCCGCTAGCTCCAGAAACCATGACCATCCCAGAGGCCTGGTTGAGCAGCTATCAGCGCGAGCTCCAGAACAAACTGGGGGGTAAGTTCACGGAGCAAACAAAGCTGGTACCTCATCTCCACAACAAGGAGCGTTACGTCGTCCACTACCGCAATCTCAAACTCTATCACAGCCTCGGTCTAGAGGTCACCCAGATCCACCGAGCCATCAAGTTCAATCAGTCCCAATGGATGAAGCCCTACATAGAGATGAACACCTCTCTACGAGCCCAAGCCAAGTCGGAATTTGAGAAGGACTTCTTCAAGCTGATTAACAATGCCGTCTTTGGGAAGAGTATGGAGAATGTTCGCAAACGCATCAGAGTCAACCTTATCAGAGGCACCGAGACTGACCGACTCCGAAAATTAATCGCCAGCCCCAACTACGAATCGTGTAGAATCTTCAACGGTGGACTGGTGGCGGTGCACAGCATCAAGAACAAGGTCCAGCTGAATAAACCAGTCTATTGTGGGCAGGCCATCCTGGACCAATCCAAGTACCTCATGTACGACTTCTGGTACAATCGGCTTAAACCCCAATACGGTAATAGACTCCAGCTCTGCTACACTGATACTGACTCCCTTCTACTTCAGGTGGAGACTGAGGATGTGTACGCGGACATGAAGACTCACCCCGACTGGTACGACTTCTCAGATTATCCGCGTGACCACCCCAACCATTCGACTGCGAATAAAAATGTGGTCGGCAAATTCAAAGATGAATGCAACGGCCGCTCGATAGCTGAGTTCGTCGGTCTCAGACCAAAGATGTACTCAATCCTAGAGGAGGCCGCCAACATCAAGAAAGCCAAAGGAGTGGCTCGGGCAGTTGTGAAGAAGGACCTCAGACACGAACACTACAAGGACAGTCTGTTCGGTCAGCGGGAATACAAGCACACACAGGTTGCCATACGAAGCAAGGGCCACCAGATAGGGGTTTATGAGATGAACAAAACATCTCTGAGCCCCATGGACACGAAAAAATGGATTTGTGCTGATGGTATCAACACTAGGGCCTACGGCTACCTAGAATCCTGCAAGGGAGTAGCTGTGGAGCTCCTCACATCCACGAGCTGGTCCATCTACGAGGTAGAAGTCCATAGAGTAGAGAACCGAGGGATGCATAACGGGCAGATCGCCAGCCTGGGCCTCATCGCTTAGGGAGGATCCGGTCAGGAGGCATTTGGGTGTCGGGAGGAACAATCATCAGCTCTTCGCGAACGAAGCCCCGCGCTGGCCCATCCTCCAGGTAGTACAGCGCAGCCGCCCATCCTGCATACTGTTCTACGAATCTCGTGTACTGTTAATGACCACGAAGGATCAGTCGCCCGGCGCCGGCCACCTTCAAGCTCATGCTCCCCAGGCGAGCTTGCATACAGATACCGAACTAGAGCCTCAGACGGAATCACAGGCTCCTTGAGGCCGATAGTACGGTGAGCAGGAGCGGCCGGTGAATGGGATACAGAAGTGTCCTTAATGGCATCAACCGGCTTCCGACCCGTCAAACGAGTCACTTCACCGTTAAGAGTCGCGACCACCTGAGGAAGAGCCCGAACCCATTCAGCTGAACGTTCAGAGGACCCTCGAGCCGCCAGTAGTAACTCTTGGGCGTACTGGGCACCGAACAGTCTCTCCGCCAGAGTGCGATTGAACCTCTCGACGATCGCCTGCTGCCGGTGATTCCCAGCTTCTCCACGCCGTATCTGTGTCTTATGCTTTGCTGCCAGCTGGCTCACAGCACCCATAAACTCAATCAATCTGCAGAAGCCGTGGCCATTTGAGTGGCCCGCGTTTGTAAATTCGCTCTAGGGCCAAAGCCACCCCTTCACTGCTCTTGTCTGTCAAAGCCTCTGCTTCCTTAAACCGTGAGGCAACATCCACAACTGTCAAGGCATACTTAAATGTCTTACGACCAACCCGGTCATGTGGTAAGTAGAGCAAGTCAGCCTGATGGACGGCATTCGGTCTATCTTCATCAATAGATGGCCGCGGAATGTAACGAGGAGCGGGTAAATAGATCTGAAAAATAGCTTGCTTCTTGAGCCAGTCTCGGGCAACATCCTCCGAAACATTAGCTGCAGCAGCTAGCTTCTTAATGGCCGCCAAGCCTTTCCAGTAGCCCTGAGGGCTGTAGTAGATATCCTCCAGATCTTTCATTTTGGTAGCAGCGGTCAATCTCTAAAGCAACTTATAAGCAACAATACCAGTCGCTGCCAGCCCAAGAACGATAAAAGTGATCTCGCGGTCTTTCTGCGGCTCTGATGGCACATAGAAATCCGACAGGCGAGGTTCAGGCTCGAGGGGCTCGACACGTTTGCCAGAGATCAGGCTGTATTCCCGCATGGCCTGGTCGACATCCTGGAAAGAGTGAACGGCGTGGCCTTCACGCTGTAGCTCATCGTTGAGCCAGTCCAGCCGCGCGGTTCTCTTTCTCATCCACTCAGCCTGGGCCGCCTGTAGCCGCTCGACAGCCTCATCGTGCCGCCTCATTTCTTCATGGGCGTCCGCATGCCCTAGCTTGGAAAAGAGGTAGTTGCCCCCCGTAAACGCGAGGGCATTGACAACAGCGCCCCCTATCATCATTGCGACAGAGGCCATAGCTAGCGGGGCTGATACTGTAAGGGTTTATGCAATATATCAGCGGGGATCAAGCCCTCTTTGATAAGCAAATCTCGGAGTGCTAAGGCGATGGACGTGTCTAAAACCATCATCCCAAGGTCATACATATCAGCGTCTAGCTTGGGCAAGGTTGCCCCTTTGAAAATCACCTTGGTCAGTTTTGCGGTGCCTACCGTAAGCGCGGCCACCACAGCGCCGTGGTAAACGGCGTTAACAATAGCTTTCCCGTCAACGCCTGCCATTATTCCATATAAAATGGATCTCTATTCTTTAATATGTTAGTCTCCGGTCGCTTGGAGGGCGCAGGCGGGGCAGGTGCTTTAGTCCGCCGCATTTTCTGCCTAATTACTCCGACGACAACAACAACGCCAGCCACTCCGATAATCCAAGGAGTCCAGCCACGGTAATCAACTGCCACCATTGGAAACAGTGGTGTTGGGGCCTGCTCATGCTCGGGGGCTAACTTTCGTTTCTTCTCACGAACAGCCTGCTGCAGAGCTAGAGACAGCCTCTCTGCTTCACGACTCTTTCGAGCAGCAGCTCCTCTCTTCCCAGCAGCAACTTTCCTGGGGTCCTTCGTCACTAGTTTCTCCGTCTCCTGTGGAGAAATTTCGGGGTCTCCTCCTCCATCTTGTTCTTGCTTAGGACAGATATGTCCAAAATGGCAGTGCCTAAAAGTTGCTAGCGCGACAGTTGCAGGTGCTAAGCACATACCGAACTTATGGTAGAGTTCACATGTAACTGTGTTTAGCGCATGCCCTAGAAACGGGTCGGCCTCCAGGTCTGTCACCAAAGCTTGATTATCAGCAATGGGGAGGAACATACTTGCCACTTGTGCGTACATCTGTAACATAGCCGTGCCTAGGGTCTTTGTTATTGCAGCTCCAAGCCTCGCCTCATGCCTCGCATATAGCTTCTCAATTTCTTGATCAGGCAAGGCCTCAACCTGTTCCACTGTAAGTTTGGAGTACGTACCGCCTATGTACTGCCCGGCACGTCCCCCAGCCGCAAGTGCTGCCAACCTTTCACGATGCAACGCATGTCCGGACTGTGGCGTTGTGGCAGGTGGTGATGCATGTCCGGACTGTGGTGTTGTTGTAGGTTCCGGAGCAGACTCTACCGGCTTTGCCTCTTCACGTAACAGCTGGTCGAGTATGGTGTCACAATCCATCACAGCGTTTGCAAATACCCAACGTCTAACTCTAATATAGGAATGCACAGCCCACCCAAGCACACAACATGTGCATATCAGTTGTAATACAACTAAGGCTGTTACGGAGTAACAAAGCACTGCTTCATACATGCTTAGCTGATGCTTAACATATGCTTAGCTGATGCTTAACATATGCTTAGCTGATGCTTAACATATGCTTAGCTGATGCTTAACATATGCTTAGTATCTAACAAACCTCACCAGCTTTGAGCACTTTATAAGAAAATGGGAACTTGGTCCTCAGTACCAGCTTTGAGAACTCATTGGCTTCGAGTTGCTTTCGCACCCCATCACGTTCCTCCCTAGAGTGGATGATGTAGTTCTCATCCAGGCAGTCTTCAAAGCTATCCTTATCCTTGGAATGGAAGAGCGCCACCCATTGTGTCTGCGCTCTGAGGCCTTTCGCAACGGCGTTGTACTTCTGGGTTTGAACCCACAGACTTTGCTGGGCATGTCGCCCTCTAAAAGCTAGATAAGTCAACATAGTCCGCTTCTGCGCAATAGCGTCCTCTGCGCTGCAGTCATCAATGATGTATAACGTTGGTGTCCCCTGAAACATTTTATAGAAGGCCTCTAGCCATTTGAGCAGCCGATCACCGGGGTCAAATATGAAGACCTCGCGATCTGACCACACCCACGGCCGGGCCCGGTATGTTTCATTGTATCGTACCGAAGGGCAAGCAATTACAATATGCTCGAAAACACCCCTGTACGGGCCTTCCAGGAGGTCGAGAATGAATTCTGTTTTACCACACGATGTGGGGCCTGTGATGATGGCCGAGTGTGGCTTAAGTGGGAACTCCATTAATAAACAGCACTAACGAATCTCCCGGTGTCGATGTTCAGCTGTCCGTCCATAACCAAATAAACGTAGCAGTACAGGGGCCCCGCCGGTTCGGCCTCTTTCGTGATCTGGAGAGTGATGCCCTCAGAGCCGTTCTCTACACGCCGGCCGCTGCCGTGAAGATGGTCATCGTCGGAGGTCCGGAAGTCCAGCCACAAGCAGAATTTTGACGTCAAGTACTCGCCTAGACTAACATCGAACAATCCTAGCTCTTTGGCGACTGCGCTTGTCTCAGGGTGCCTTTTGAGGCCACCAGCGAAGAATTTCCTCGCTTCGTCCCAGAGCTGGTGTGGTGCTAAGCCGTGCGCAAATAGCTGATTGGCTTGTCCTTCTACGATGACTTCAACTTTGGTGATCTGCGGGTTGTAAAACAACTCTGGTTGGCGTGCAAAATCCTTTTGGTTGGCGGGATCTTCCCATAATAGGAGAATGCCTTTCAAAGACTTACAGGGTGTGTTCAGATTGATGTTCCATATCGAGTCCTCCTTTTTCTGAGGGATCCGTCTATGTCGTAGGACCCGCTCGTATAACACTACCATACGGCTCTCATACATGCTACGAATTAGCCGGGCCAACGTGGGTTCAGTGACTACCTCGTACTCGAGACAGATGTTTTCAAGGGAGTATGAGGAGGTGCCGGCATCTTTACCAGTTGCGCGAATCACGCGGGAAGCGTCGTTAAAGGTCAACTCAATCTCCAGCCGATCACTAAGAGCAGATTGGTAGAAGGGCACATGCGTTTCAAGCAGCTCAAAGTCTAGTGGTATGTAGTACCTGTTTTTGAACGCCTTCGCGATGGCCACGTCTCTCGCATTGGCGAGGGGCAGAACAACAGCATCCGCTGCACCAACACGCGCCTTGGTCACATTCATGCCGGTGCTTGTATCGATGCCTTGATACACAGCGCTCGCCCGCTCCGATTGACTCTTCCAAAGATCCAGGTAGACGTTGTAGACATCACTGTCCACAAGAGAGAAGACTTCATTGCCAGAGAGCCTGACGGTCAGCTTTTGAACCAGCGCTCGGCCGAGGTTCTGGACCACGAACCGGTTGACATCAGGGGAACTGAGGTCGACATTGAATGCCAGCCGCACTGACCCAGGCACGATAACATCGTGTGCACCGAGATTGGGAAAACGAACTAGTAACTGCTGCTTCGGACCGATCGTAGAAGGATTGTTGGTCACGATTATCGTTTGCCGCAATCCTTTCACACCGAGCGGCTCCCGGAGACGTCGGTAAGGGTTAAGCTTACGACCATATGCACTTGAAGACATGGCTAGTTGTTTGTTGCTTTGTAGCAATATCTAATATGGATAGAGTTGAGCTGACTGATTTTGGTGGTGAAGAGGGGAGGCCTGAAACGGGCGAGGAAGAAGAGACAGGCTTCATCGACGACGATTTTGATGTCGATAATCCCCGCATTGTTAATACCGAGTGGCCGTCACAGGGGGAGACGTCACAGGGGGAGACGTCACAGGGGGAGCGCAACTTATTCATAGAACTAGAAAACAGCGCTATTAACGACTATTTTAAAAGGGTGGAGAAGATGTGGGGTATCAAACCTATAACTGGTATAGATTATACAAAAATTCGTTTGGGTCGCCGGAATGCTCTCTATGTTAACCACCAAAGGATTACACAGTATGATAATGGCATGCCGTTAGCTGTGAATAACCTCAGAGTGAGTACCAGAGAGGTATTGGGGTTTGTGGACAAAATACCACCAAAGGTTGTCACCATCCTTGAGGAGACTGCTAGTGATCTGGCGGAGGAAGAAGCTGCTCTAAGTGGTGCAGATATTCAGGCTGTCCCACAAATAGCTTCAAATGTTGGCAACATCTTAGAACGGGCTATGTCGAGTCCAGAAGTGCAGCGGGTTTTAGAAACCTCACACGTAGACCAATACCCGGGAGAAAAAGGCTTACCTCCAGTGAGAGAACTCCGGGGGCTCATGGCGCTTGACAAAGCGGTGACAACGATTAAAGGTAAACTCACAAACTATCTGGTTATTCTCGACCAGCAAGATAAAGAGATCGCCATAAGGCGGCGGAAAATGTTGATAGCACCCAATGAGGAGAGTAGGGACTTTCAAGAGCAAAAGATTGCCGATATTGAAGAAGATAAGAAGAGGCTTTTAATAGAGGTCGCTGAGTTACACGAAGACTTACGCACCCAATTCAGTCGGATCCGTGAAACCATTCATCGGGTGGTCAATGAAGACACCACACTGGGTGCGAGGCTGCGGACTCTGTTCCGAGAGCAGGGTATCACCATAGCCAGCATTCTCACAGCGATCGGCCTCTTAATTTCCACTATCACCCTAGCCATTACTGGTGGTGGTGGTGGTCCTACCCCACCGCCTGGCCCGCCACCTATCCCACCGCCTGGCCCACCACCTATCCCACCACCTGGCCCGCCACCTGGCCCTGGGGCTAAGGAATGGATTCGGCAGAAACTGAAAGACCTAGCGAGCCTTCTAGCCAGGCTAGCTGGTAAGGCTGCGGAGGCACTCCCAGGAATCATAGGCGGTATTATCTCCTGGCTTCTTAACTTCTTGAGTAAGGGTGTGGGATGGCTGGCTGGAAATCTCTGCGCATTAGTGGTTGCACTCGGTGGCTTGCTGCTGCTTGCTATCAGAGAGCGGCTAATTGCGGTGAACAAACCATAGGACCACTAGACCGACTGCGACACCCCCAGCAATGAGTGCTATCTTTTCATTTTGATGCTGCAGCCCAGATGCCTTATCAGCTATGCTAGTGGTCGGCTGCGCTGGGTGAGCAATGCTGGGCAGCTCTACCGTCGGCTGTGCAATGGTGGGCAGCTTAGGGGCATTAATGGTTGTATTCAGGCCACGCTTTAGGCCTGGCTCTGCGATGACGATCATGTTGTTATATCCAGCTATCTGGCCAATGCGGAGCAGCATGTCGCTGGGGGCCATATACAACCCCGTTCCAAAGACATAATTAACTTCTGAGCTCGCGTTTTGTAGCACATCCTGATATCTTTTGATGGCCGCCGCGAGATCGACGGGCGCAGAGATGGCGTCTTCTACTAATACCAGGAATTGCTTCTGGGCATCAAACGCCGTTCCGGTTCCCAGAATTCGTGTTCTAGTCTGAGCCTGGGCCCCTAAGATGGCCCACACATAGGTTCGAATGCTGTCATTTAATCGCTCAACACCGGGGCGTGTGAAGCCCTGTGACTTGTTAAGAATGAAAGCCTGCCAGCCAGAATCAGCGTGAATATCGTCTTGCGAGATATAATCTATGTGTAGTATGTCATTTGTGGTTTGTTGTGTGAATGAATGGCGCTTTGGGTCATATACACCATCATGTCCATCAGGCAGGACGCGATAACCAGTGTTCGTCCAGTAAATGTATACACTCCCCAACCCGTTATTCCTCCCGAGCCGTCTCCAGTTATCATTCTGGGGAATTCCAAATTCCGCGCATATACGCTGATAAGCTCTTACATCGTAGGGATTTTCAAAGGCGTTCCAACCCTGGTCTTGTGGTAGAGCCACACGCATCTCTTTGAGGATTCGGCGAATCTGGTAGTAGACATGGAATATGAAGACGGCTCGCGTTAGTGGGTCAGGGCCGGACAGATGCTCCTGCGCGGACACCCCACACCCCGCCGTGGCACACCATACTGCGAAGTTGAGTTGGTTTTGCCAGAATTGCATCGGATTGCTGTACCAGGCTTGCACGATCTGGTCTGACTCCACGTATGGCAACCGGTATTTTTCAAACATGTTGGGGAATTGTGTCGGAAAGGCTCCTTGGAGGTTGACCTGTATGTCCACCTTTGTGAGATCCTTTATTTGTGCAAACGGGTATACCCCACCCGTCGGGTATTTGGCGTCCTTATTGAACTCGTAAGCAGTCATTCTTATTAGCTGTGCTAATATGTTTTTCACACTTAGCAACGTCTAACATGGGGAACCCATCCCCCTCAACCCGGTCCTAGACAATCGCGATGGTTATCTAGAGGTGGCTATCGTGGAATTGTTGTTCTACCCCGCGTGGGTTAATATTTCCGAGAAGCTGAAAAACAATTGGTTCAAACTTGGTGACGAGAATGTTGTTATCCCCGACGGGTATTATGATGTCTGTGCTCTAAACAAGCAATTCTTTGAGCCACGGAAGCTCTCTCTTTCTCTCAACCCCGCAACTGGCCTTGTAAGTCTCGGTGATATAAAATCGGGGGTGGTCTTAGGGTTCGGAGGGTTAGGTGGGGTTCTTGGGTTCGGTATAGACTACAGAACTGAGCGGTTCAATGAGGAGTTTACATTCTATGCGGCGAAGTTTCCTAACCTTATCATATATAAGGAGTTGTACATTCATCTCGAGGGCCTATCATCATATGAAAACCGTCATAATTCTCTTCCCTCCACACTTCTCCGGGCTGTACCCGTTAAAAAAGAGGAATGTAATCAAGGGAGACATGAGATTTTCTCTGTGCCTCATTATAAAAGGCTAGAAACTGGAACTGTAGGGGGTATAAGACTTTCGGTCCTAGATGAAAAGGGTAACGACGTGCCACTGGCATATCTAAGCTGCGTACTTCACATCAGACATGGTTGCTCCGTTGGGTATTTACTATCCTTATTGAACTCGTAAATTATTACACGTGCTAATATGTACATCACATTAACAAACATCCAGCGTGGGGAACCCATCCCCCTCAACCCGGTCCTAGACAACCGCGATGGTGACCTAGAGGTAGCTATCGTGGAATTGTTGTTCTACCCTGCGTGGGTTAATATTTCCCATAAGCTGGACAATAATACGTTCTGGGTGGAGGGTAAGAAGATTGTTATACCCGATGGATACTATGATGTGTGTACCCTCAACAAACAATTCTTTGAGCCTCGAAAGTTTTCTCTGACACAGAACCCCGCAACTGGTCTTGTAACCCTCGATGGTGTATATGACGCCAATATATTGGGAGTAGGCTTATCCTACACTCTTGGGGGTTTTGAGTGGGACTTGTATGATACCGGGACGGGTGGAAAAGAGTTTCCCAGACTCCTCTTATATAAGGAGTTGTACATTCATCTCGAGGGTCTATCATCATATGAGAACCGTCATAATTCGCTTCCCTCCACTCCTCAGGGTTGTGCCGTTAAAAATGTGGAATGTAATCAAGGGAGACATGAGGTTTTCTCTGTGCCTCGTTATAAGAAGTTGGAGACAGGAACTCTAAACGATATTAGACTTTCGGTCCGTGATGAACAAGGTAAAGCTGTGCCGTTGGCATATCTAAGTTGTGAACTCCACATCAGAAAACACAATGGCTGATTCAGAAGGTCCAGGAAGGCATCGCCCAAGAGCATGCTCTACCCTAACCTTTGCTGATTTGGCCGACACTATTGGGTGGCGGGAGCCGGGTCATAACTACAAGATCTATGGCCTCCAGCTCACTCCCCAGGGGGTCTATGCTCGTGCCGCCATAGACCATCCCGACGACGATGACTGGGATCTGCAGCTTGAGCTTTGCACGGGATATACTCACCTCGAGCCCAATGGGATACTTATCAGGTTAACCAACATGGGCAAGGCGTTTGTGAGTTATCAGGCCTGCAGGACAGTCACACGCCCCAACAAGTCTCCTGTTGTGACCTACCAGTCATTTCTGAAAATGCAGTGCGCCAGGGCTCTCTTCTATGCCGTATCGGTGACTGAGGCTAAAGTCCAGGGGACTAAATATTGTCTGAAGGCTGTTACAGAGTGTAAAGCTGACCTTGATATGCTAGGTAAGCCTCCTAAGGAGTCAACCATCTATCTCGAGTTAGCTATTGGGCCTGTGGCACAGACAGAGTTTGCTCCAGTCCTTCCTGGGGTCTCTATTAAATGGAGTGCGTCATCACTCCCCAGGCATGTTGCTCTCGTCATTACTTCCGCGGCCGACGGGACGTGGGCGGCCCGGGCAACAGAGACGGACATTATAGTAGAGCTCGGAGAGTTTGCGGTGGATGAAATCATTTTTAATACCGTTACTGCTTTTGTCCGGCTTTTGTTCACTACAGGGTCGATTAGCACCGTTCGCATTGAACATTTAATATCTCAGTTGAAGAAGTAGGTTTGACGCGCAAAGAATAATGCCGCTCTATCCTACAATCGATACTAGTGACGGCGGTGCCTATCGTATTCAAGAGCTTACCCGTCTTCGGAAGTCTCTGGAAGATGAAAGGGACAAACGGGCTGCACTGTATAAAAAATATCGGCGTGCCGTTAATGCATTAGACGCTGTGGACAGCGCGATGCTGGCGGCTAGCCTTGGTATGGGGGTGGGGGGTGTTGGGCTTCTTACCACCATTATCGCTGCCCCTATAGTTGTCGGGCTCGAGATAGCTGCCCTAGCTTGTGGAATCATGTCCGCTGGGAGCAAGCTAGCGTCCCGCAAACTAACATCAAAAGCTAAGAAGCATGATGAAATTTGCACTCTGGCGACGGCTAAGCTTTCTAGTATAGCCAACCTTGTTTCAAAGGCTTTGGATGATGGGAGAATTTCAGATGTGGAGTATAAAATAATTACAGCTGAAGAAAATAAATTTCACCAGTTGAAAAAAGATATTCGGAGCAAGGTGCCGGCGGATCTGGACGAAGAGACAAAAAAATCTCTCATTCTGAAAGGCCGAGACGCGGCACGGGCAGAGTTTGTAAAAGCTTTAGGGTCGAAATAACCTGTATACACGATCAGGAAAATCTGGGGCCGCCCCCCTATTCCACCGAACGATCCGCCAGTGGATAATGCGCGGAAGGATATACTCCTCAGATAAACAAGGTGTGTATGAACATTTTTTCTCTCCCGCGTGTCACGGTTGCGCGCAATGGTGGTTGGCCGACGAAATTTGCGCTAAGCCACACCTATAGGCCCTCTGGTCTATATTGAGGATCTAACTTCACCCCTTTATAGAGTAGCAGTTTGATTCCAGTCGTCTTTTCAAACTTCCAAACCATCCTATGAAGCGCGTCTAGTGTGCAACGCTCACACATCTCATATGGTTTCCTAACACCCCTCTCACAGAATATACACTCTTCTATCACCTCGCCCCGCTTTGCCTCATGCCAAGAACAATAAAGGTCGATGGCTGGGCGGCCGCAATGAAGTTCTGTGCCGAGCTTCGGCCACTCACATCCATAGGTCTCCATCTGTATGTGCCCAATAAGTCAGCCTCTAATTTGACGCGCCCTAATATTTTCAGATATAGTCACCCCTATAAAAAAAAAAAAAAAAAAAAAAAAAAAAAAAAAAAAAAAAGCCGCCTAAACCATCACGGCGCGAATTTAAAAAAAAATGCAAAAGTCGGCTTTGTGATTCGTTCCCCCACCCCTCTCAGAGGATGACAACAACCCGGGTTTTTATGCACACAACTTGCCATCCTCCGAGAGGTGTGAGGTGTGTTGGTTAAACCACATGTATAGAGATTAGGCGACCCCCTTGTTGGTTGCTAATCGAAACGAAATACTAGCGAACCTAGAAGGTGCCCATCCGCACTACGGCAGCCTAGAATATTGAATGGAAACCCGGGTTTGAGCATGCAAACCATTCAATTTCTAGACCTGCTGTGTGTGATGTGGTTTAACCAACTTGACCACGCCGCCGACCAGCAACATTTTGTGGTTATATATCACTATTAAAATATGTAGTATACATTTGTATATAATTTTGTACATACATTTGTATATAATTTTTTTGTACATACAATGTTGTTTTTTTTTCAATGTATGTTATAAAAAAAAGCAAAGAAATTAATAAAAGCTTATAAAAGCAAGATTTTGTATATCACTGGCTCAGCGCGCATTGATTAACTTCTACGTCACTTGTTGGCGGGGGAAATAAGCGTGCTGTGTGTAGCACATTCTGTTAACGAACGTGTGGGGTAAAAAAATAGCCCGCCGTTTTTTTGGAGCTTTGTGGCTGCAGGCGTAAAATATATCACACCGGCTTGTGTTGGGAGATATGACAGCTTTTCCAAAATATGTCTGAGTAATATATCGTTGCGAGCGGCTCGGTCGCCATGCGTGCGCTCCGGGATACAGAGGACGGTCCTGTAGGAGACCCGCAGGCGGTCGCCCCCCGGGGCCCTGGGGGGTGGGGCCCCCGGGGGTTGGGTCCCTAGGGGGCTTTCTTTTGGCGCTCCTGTAGTGCCCCGACCCTTTTGGCCCCAAACCGCTAATTGACATCTACTGACTGGCTAATAGCAGTCTTAAGAATTTGCCATATTGCAATTAATTCCTGATATGAGTGCTCTTGATATGCTTGCAACTGTGGGTAGGTTTTCAAACATCAGTCGACAACAACCAACTTCTTAGAGTTGGACTGGAAAAAGACCAAAAGAGGTTCTTGTGTTCGAACTTTTGCTGATGTGTGATGGATATGTATTGGATGGGACCTGCCTTAATTCATGAATGATTATATGTTTCCTCTTCATGTGAATTGTTTTACATGTACAAGTGGTCTATTAATAATCGCCATAACTGCTGGTGAAGGTGTACAAACTTTTCCCCAGTGGGAAGGAGGAGATGAAAGTGGGGCACTGGTGACCCAGGTCTGATCTGAGGAGAATAAAGACCAACTTTGCCTTACGGACGGGGGATGATTGCTTGTCATGCTGACCGTATAACAACATGCCTTTATCTTAACACGCCTTTTGTCTTATCGTTATGCCTGTGCTATTTAACTGAATGACATCGTCTCAACTAGATGCATCTGTCTCAACAGGAAGACCTTATCTCAACCTAATGCCTCTATCACAATATGTTTTTGTTACCCCAGCCTTCTGTCACCACAGTACAGCTTGGTCTCATTCTGATGACCTTATTGTATCTTGCTGTCCTTGTCTTTCATGAGTTTATATGCTTATGACATCATGGCATTAGGGGAGAGCAGGTGTTGATCAATGTGCAAATAACACTCTCAATACATCAGGTTTGGAGTGAGCTCCATCGCCGGAGAAGCGGGATGGGTGACTTAGCAATATCCTCCACCTTTCTCTTTTTTCTGATGTTTGTGAGATTTATATTATGATGAATTGTGATTGTATTTCAAATGTGTATAGAAGGGTTTTGTGTTTTTATATGCACAGGAAATTGGATGTGTGGATAGGTCCTGAACTCAGGATACTTAGCCCTATTGAAATGTTAAAGGCTGGCGAATGAAAAGCTAGGAGCTTTGAACCTGACTAACAGGGGGTTTTACACTCTCGTCATTTGTGTCAAGAATGCTTATTATCACACAAGACCCTAGTCACATGGTCGACCAGCACATCTGTGGGAAGCTCAACATCTTTTCCTCAGTCGCATAACTTACACTTGGAATACCATCATGAGTTTATCAGACCAACAAGTGGAGTATGAAGTGTGAAGTTCAGAATCACTACACTAAACTAAAGGGACAGTAGACATCATTCTATATGAGTTGAGAAATTAATCTTGTGTATACATCAAGAGATTTTCCTGTGTCAAGACTGCTTGCCCGCCTCACCACCCTTAGGCCATGGTATACCAGGATAAGTATCCCCATGTGCTTAAATATCGGTTTTATACCAGGAAAGCCCTAGAGGAAAGCTCCAGAAGAAGAACCAGCATTTTAACAGTGCTAACACCAAATGGGCTGATTACAACATCTTGTTCCACTGGATAATAAATGTGGAAGGAAGAGAGTTTTACAATTGCTCTATACGGATTTGTCTGCATCACTGAAGGATTTGTCGGTACTACTGAGGAATGTATATCCACCAATATATGCAGAGACTGGTACCAGCCCTGTCCATAGTCTACAGTTAATTATCTAGAGAAAGGGCTCCAGTGATATCCCCAAGTTTGGGGGATGGCCTTGTTGACATGAGACTGATCGTGCTGTAGTGTCTTGCTGATGATAGTTGAGTGTTTTCTGATCGTTTGAACCAGAGCAGCTAGACGGCCGTCATTTCTTTCATTTTCCACAATGAATTTGGGAACTACCTTCTGCACTTCATTGCACCGAGTTTTATTCCTATATGGTACGGCCTGAAAGCGGTACACTTCGTAGCTCCAGCGATCACTCCCAGAAGTCTCAGATAAAATTACATTAAAAAACCCCAAAACCTTCGGGGCGCGAGGCTGGCGGCTTATCCTCTTCGCCACAGAGGCCCTCAATTATTATTAACAGTAATATATAATATCTCTCGTGGCGAAGGTGTTACGGACGCAAATCGAAATCCCGCATACCTGCGTTCGAAACACACCTGTGGACGATTTGGCAGAAGTGACCACCTTACGTTGGTTTTTTTATGAAATGGTATGGGTGCCTGTCGTTGAAAAAGCAATAGCAAACTACTGAATATAAACTTGCCCAGGAATCACGAACAGCAAAAAAATTATGGGGTTGACTGCAACGTCCTGTAAAGGATAGGCAACTTTTTATCTAATATAAACATCAACCTACCGCAGTCCGCTAGCTTGCTGTCATATTCGATATCTCTCTTGGAAAGGTAGAACAAAGTACACGAACCACGTAGCATTACATCAGTGTACCAGTAATGGAGTCACTTGTGATATGTATTATTGAATTACAGCGGCTCCTAGTTGACACCAGTTTTAATGTTGCCATGACGATAAATTATTGTGGTGACATTGTCAGCTTGAGTAAATCTTTCCCGTGCGTGGTCGCGGTTCGAAACTGATTGACTGTGTAAATTTTAACGCTGATAAATAATTAACTGCTATCACGAATGATTTTGCTGGAATCTGCAGTGAAACACTCTTTTACCCGGGAAATGTGAATCGGTGATTGACTTTGCTCGTTTGTCTCGATCCAGATAGCTCATTGAAATGTTATAACCATTGGGGATTGTAGTCAAGTGAATACGCCGGCTCATTTAGTAGGTATTCACGTTAAACGACTTTCCATACAGTTAAGATATAGATAAGATATTAGGAAAGTCTTTCTGCGCAGCTTGAAGTATGTAAACATCGATTACACGATGCTACATATGTGTTGTTGTTGTTGTTGTTGTTGTTGTTGTTGTTGTTGTTGTTGTTGGTTGTTGTTGTTGGTTGTTGTTGTTGTTGTTGTTACTGTTATTGATTTTGATAATGTTGCTGTTGATGTTGTTATTGTTCTTCTTCTTGTTATTCTTCTTCTTTTCTTAATCTCCTTCTGCTTTTTTGTGTTCTTCTTGCTGTTTTTGTTCTTCTGTTTCTTCTTTTCTTGTTCTTCTTCTTTTTCTTGTCCTTTTGTATTTATTTTTATGAATTGTGTCGGTATTTCTTTCCTTGTCCTTCGTGCTGTTCTCGAAGTTGTTCTTCTTCGTCTGTTGCTGTTGCTGATCCATTCTTGCAGCATAGATTCTGAACTACTTCATGTCAAGTTATGAGCGCCCCCATTCTCTCTCATCTCTCTCTCTCTCTCTCTCTCTCTCTCTCTCTCTCTCTCTCTCTCTTCTCTCTCTCATCTCTCTCTCTTTTCTCTCTCTCTGTCTCTCTCTCTGTCTCTCTCTCTGTCTCTCTCTCTTTTCTCTCTCTCTCTCTCTCATCTCTCTCTCTCTCTGTCTCTCTCTCTTTTCTCTCTCTCATCTCTCTCTTTTCTCTCTCTCTCTCTCTCTCTCTCTCTCTCTCTCTCTCTCTCTCTGAATCTCATGTAGCACATTCCATTGCTTTCCCATATTATTCATCATTACGTCTGATTTCAGTCTCTGTGACCTAACGAATGTGTCTGTGTGCTCTTTATTTTAGGTCAGCCCATTTTTCTGTCTTTTGTTTCGTAGAAATCAGAATGAGGACGTTTAGCTATGCTTGCTTATTTAACTTCTTTGTTTCTAATCTCTTGCAAACATAGTGAGTTATGTACATTTCTGTGACCAACATTGTCTCCGAGTAAATGTTATTAATTTTTATGCTGATGCTAAATCCAAATTTAAGTAACATGTCCATTTCTACTTCTGAGATTAGTTTCTTATGCTAAATTGAACATAAAGTAATAACTCTTCATTCATTATTCTTTGTCTTACATTAGTTTGCTTTACTATATCCAAATTTAAGTATTCGTTTCATTTCTTCTGCTGATATTAATTTGCAATACTATGAAACTTTCGCGTTTCATCTTGTTCTGTTAATATTAGTTTAATATGCTATTTCCCTCTTTAACTATGTGATGCCAAGCCAAGTACCCATCAAGACGCATAAATGGGCTTCTACATTAAGTTTACAATATGAAATCATTCCGTACATTCCTGTGACTAAATTGTGTACTGAGAAATATGCTCATTTTCATTAAGACCACATGTCCAGCTTTAATTAATTGATTCAATTAGTCAGTTGCATATCATGTACAGGATGTAGCAGTCAACCCCAGCATTTTTTGGCCGTTCGTGATTCCTGGGCAAGTTTACGTTCAGTAGCTTGACATTGCTTTCTGAACGACAAGGCGGACTGCTGCCAAATCAAATTGATTTACTGGCGAAGGATAATATATCGCCAGGTGTGACCTCGCGTTTGGACAGAAGGACGATATATCGCCATACTAGAGTCATTGTGTTGTTTGTTTTGAATCGTGGAATCTTCCGCAATTTCAATGCTCAGTGAACGGAAATTTACATTATAATACTTGTTCATTTCATTGTGTGCCATGTTTGGTCCAGACCTACATTTGTTTTGTCACTGAATGAGTGAAGCAGTCCATATAATGCTTGTTTACCTCGCAGTAAGGTCAGTCAAAGGTCACCGAGCCTTGTCACAAAACTTGATGCGTATCCTCTAAATGGTGCCAACCCCCATATTTTTATAGCCCAATCAACATTCGATGGATAGTGTAGTCAATGTCACATCTGCCATTTTTACTTCCAAATAATTTTCTGGTACCTATTTTAGGCTTCGGAGACCAGGAAGCCCATGCAATTTTTAAAAGTTCGCTACAATACAAATCCTGAACGGGACTGGCAGATGTGTCATAGGGCCCTTGATATACTTTTTGCCAATGAAATTATTTTATCGAGATTAAGGTGATAATTAATCCCACTGTAGTTTTACAAAGTAGGTGAATACAGAAACTAACTACCAACAGAAGATGACATTATCTAACGAGTGCCTACAATTGGACACACAGTCGCATTCCAATCGAACTATACTATAAATTGACGTCAATAAATGTAAACGAAGCCATTAATATATTGACAGTAACGTATAGACTTAAATTACAGTGAAATTATTATTGATGAGCCGACACGACGACTTTCAGCCGCACGAATACATATTGATCACAGATACAGGCTGATAACAGGAGAATCGTGGATGACTCAGGCAGAGGACACAATTAGATAAGTTTGTATGCGTGAGAACAATGAGAGTGGAGAGCAGTGGGGTCGGAATTCCAAAGGACTTGTGCAGGGTCGTAACCACAATGGACAGGGAATGCAGGGATTGACCAGTAGACGGCGATGTATCGGGGATTCAACAAATGATGCATGATAATTCGCGCCCAGGGTACGGAATCATCTACACCAGTGTTTCCCAACCTTTTTTGTACCATGCCCCACTTAAGCCTTTCTAAAATTCATATTGCCCCCCTCCCCCGTCCCATGCCCCCCCCCCCCCTCAACATATACATTATTTTTAATATTCAAAAATTGAAATGGTCACTAAAGAAACTTGAATGATAGGTTTTAGGAAGAAATCACTAGGTAATTATTGAGCAAACACAGTAAGTAAATTTTCAAAACATATAATGGAGAACTGAAATTCAAGTACAAAATAATTTTAATGAAATATTGTTCTATATTATTTTAATTATTAGTAATTATTTATTATTTAAATTTAGTGAGATCCTTGCGCTTGATGCTTGCTGCAAAGAGATCTTATGTCAGGTTCCAATTTAGTTAACTTCAGTCTCAAGTCTCCCCGTTTTGTTATATTCAGCCGATTTCTTCCATTTTAGAATTGCCCCCCTTAACAGTCAAATTGCCCCCCTGTGGGGCGTGGGCCCCACGTTGGGAAACACTGATCTACACCGATGGCTCTGTACTAACATAAGTTCACAGCGAAGGTTGAGGGTGATGTTTAGTGCAGGAGAGCATGGCATTTAATACCACGACATCTAGTGTGAGAATGGAGGTGGATTACTCACTGCGGTGTTCCGCTAGCCGAAGGACAAATAACACACCTATTGTGAGAGTAAAGAACTAACAGAGCATGTTGAGAAGGGTTAGGACAGTCATACTTTGTTCTGAGTGACAAGATGTAATTCAAAAATCAAGACTGAGAGTATCCGTTTAAAACACGTAATCACAGGTATTGTTCAAATGTGGAGCATCTGGTATCCCCACGGTAATTCCATAATTAATACAAATGCTTGCTGTTTGCATAAAACTGACCACAACAGCCTAACTGCTAACGCCTTACTATATTTGAGAAATCGTTTATTGTTGTCGAATACAATATACAATGTATTTGAATTTAACCTTAATCAAAATCCGACATCCCAGCACTCGGAACACTTGGATACGTGTCCCGTCCTTATTTTCACCAATCAATGAAGAGTGCAATTACTAATGGTACCATCTTCAGTATGATTATGTATCCATATGGTCTTTCCTCTAGTATTTGTGTCTGCTAGATTCTTTGGTCACTCTCTGTCACACTATTCTCTCCAAGACAAGATGATTTATGTGTTAATCCACACTATTCTCGTGATCCAGTAGACTCAACCAATCTGTCCCCCTCCTCTTGTCTAGCACACCAGCATGTCCTGGGAAAATATCCAATGGATACTCCAAATATTTAATATTTTTAAATTGAAATATGCTGCTCTGCGTAATGCATGTCCGTCTTCAGCCTTCTCAACATGCCCTGTCAATAGTTACAATCACGAAAGATGTGCTTTTTGTCCTCCAGCAAGCGGATCGCTGCAGTAAATGCCTCCAACTCCATTCTCAGACTAGATGTCGAGGTATCATATGTCGTGCTTTTCAGCACTATACACTATCCCTTTACCTACGATATGAGCTTCTTGACACTTCTTTTGGCTTCTTGCTCAGAGGCACTGGTGTTGATGACTCCATTACCTTGGCGCGAATTATCATGCATCAATTGTTGAATCTCCCATTCAGCGCCGTCTACTTGCCAGTGATTGCATTCCCTGTCCATTGTGATTGTGAACCTTCACAAGTTTGAGTTGTCCTCTGGAATTCTGACCAAGTTCTCTCCTCTCCCAATGGTCTCAAGCAAACCTTTTTGTCGACTAATTGCTAACGCCTCCGGCGCGAGAAGGTTTTATGCAAACAGAAAGAGGTTGTGTTAAAAGTGCAATTACCGTGGGGATAACTAATGGGCCACATTCGAACAATACTTGTAACTATGTGTTTTAACTGTTTCGGCTAGAGTTTAAAGGTTAGCAGCATATCCTTTACAGGACGTCGCAGTCAACCCCCTGCATTGTTTGGTTGTTAGTGATATCTTGGCAAGTTTACATTCAGTAGTTTGCCATTGGCTTTCTGAAAGACCGGCACACATACCATTTTATAAAAAGAACCCAATGCAAAGTGGTATGCTTCCAAATCGCCAGCAGCTGTGTTTCCAACTCGGTAGGCGTGATTACAAACTACGTCTGTAACTCCCTCGCCACAGAGCCGGCCCAACTAGATTTTGATTACATTTAATGACTACATATGACATATTTCTCTGCAGTAAGCACCTGAGGAGATCCAGCCAAATATACCAGGCAATAAATAATGCAATCTGTTGTTTGCCTCTTCTGTGTATAAATTAGCTAAGGTAATACATTGTTTTGAACAACAACAACAACACCTGCAACAGCAATAACAACAACATCTGCAACAATAACAACAACACCACATGCGTAGCACAGTGAAATTGATGTAAACAGTTTAACAACAATTTCACAGAAACAACAGTTTAATAATACAATTAGCCTGTAATTGTTCGGCCATAATGGACGCATGTGAACACTTGGTCATTTTCACAATAACGTACCATCTTACATCTCTTAAATCATTTTCTCTTTTGTCTTTATTCCATTTCTGATATTTTCCTCCATGCACACGTTCAGACTTGTCCTATCCATCTAAGTCTACGAAGACTGAGCATGGAATAAACCGTCACACAACCTGATCTTTCCAATACTTCAGTATTTGTGATTTTGTCTTGCCACTTAATACCAAGTATTCTTCGCAGACACCGCATATGAAAGCTGTTTAAACATTTCTCTTGGCGTGAGTAAGTTGTCCAGGTTTCACTGCCATAAAGAAGAGTACTAAGGACACAGGCTTGATAGACAAGGACTTTTGTTTTGGCAGTAAGCTTCCTGTTCTCCCAGACTCTTTTTCTTAACCTGTTCATTGTTGTTGCTGCATTACCAATCATGATGTTGATTTCCTGATCTAGGGATAATTTGCTATTTACCACTGATCCTAGATATGTAGAATGGTCTACTATCTCTAGTTCGGAGCAGTCAATAAAGATTGATGGTACCTCATGTGCACCTTGTGACATAATCTGTGTCTTCGTTGTGCTAATTGGTAAGACAGATTCAGAGCATGCATTTTAGAATGCAGATAGTAGACGTTGTAGTTCTTCCTCAGAGTGGGTCTAATGGCTGCATCATCAGCAAACGGCATCTCACCGATGATTACTCTTCTAATTTTAGTTTTGGCCTTCAATCTCCGAGCATTATAGAGGCCACCATCTGAGCGTGAATAAATGTATATACCACCATCCTGATCACGAAAGGCATATTTCACTTGAAGTAAAAAGTATATTCCAAAGGGGTGGGAGGCAGTACACAACCTTGCTTACCTGCATTATGTTAGACAACAGTTTAATCACACGAATGTTGCACTATGTTATACAACAATTTAATCATACAATAATTGCACGATGTTAGACAATAATTTAATCATATAAAAGTTGCACTATGTTAGACAATAATTTAATCATACAAATGTTGCACTATGTTATACAACAATTTAATCATACAATAATTGCACGATGTTAGACAATAATTTAATCATATAAAAGTTGCACTATGTTAGACAATAATTTAATCATACAAATGTTGCACTATATTAGACAATAATTTAATCATAAAAATGTTGCACTATATTAGACAATAATTTAATCATACAAATGTTGCACTATATTAGACAATAATTTAATCATACAAATGTTGCACTATATTAGACAATAATTTAATCATATAAATGTTGCACTATATTAGACAATAATTTAATCATACAAATGTTGCACTATGTTAGACAATAATTTAATCATACAAATGTTGCACTATATTAGACAATAATTTAATCATACAAATGTTGCAATATGTTAGACAACAGTGTAATCATACAAATGTTGCACTATGGTATATAATAATTTAATCATACACATGTTGGAGTATGTTAAACAACAGTTTAATCATACAAGTGTTGCCCTTTACGAGACGGTAGTTTAATAATACAAATATCCTCCTAAGTGAGACAACAATTTAATAATAGAAATGTTTACGAGATAACAGTTTCCATCCAAATGAACACTTTCTATTATTTTTCTCATTTGTCTTTTCGCATCTTCAAAGACCATTTTTGATATATTTTGCACGCAAATATACAAAACTGTTCTCAGAAATACATCATATTTGAAATGACGTATGATGTAATTGAAATGTAGTGTGATATATTTGAAATGGCGCGGTATATATAAATATGAAATGACGTGTGATATATTTGAAATGACATGTGATATAGTTGAAATGCTGCGTGATATATTTGAAATGATGTATTATTATAATTAAAATGAGGTGTTATATATTTGAAATTACATGTGATATATTTTAAGTGTCGTATGATATATTTGAAATGACGTGTGATATAATTAACATGACGTGTTATATATTTGAAATGTGACATTAAAACACCTGCCAGAGGACACAAAACCCAAAAACCCTAGAATAATTAAGATCAATTTAAGCTAATGATATTATTTAAAAGGAAAGAAACGCCAACAGTTAACAGAAATATTGGAGAAGATATTAGAATATATCTTTCTTGAACTAAACAGTGACGAACACTGCGCATGTAACATGGTTAACTACAAACACAAATCGAAATTTAAAGCGTCTTTCTGACAAAATAAAACTTGTATAATGTGTATTCCTCCGCAAGCAAATATCACACAGACTTGAGTTGATTCTCATAACATGCGTGATGTATTCATGTATTCTACAATGCAATATGGATACAAAAAATGGGGGGGGGGGGAGGGGTGTTGCGGGGGGGGGGGGGGTATAGACACCCTTGATTGAAAAATGAAGCATACAATTGAGGAGTTTAGAATCTTGGTATTCATAATGTGGTCTTATTCTTGGATGGTAAAATGACACATCAAGAAGTATAGGACAACTGAAACTAAAGAGGCGCTGCTGACAGAAATAACATGTGAAAAATACGATGCAATGACTTTGTCTAACAACGTGACAAGCTACTGAGAACCATAATGAAGGGAACCATAATGGGCGTCACACATAGAAACGAACATCTAGCATCGTGTGATCAGCACTCACTGAACATGACGAGAAGTTGAAGACAGGCATGTTTCGTGCAGAGTGGCATCTTTTTTCCATATCCTTTTACAGACATCGCTGTCAACACCAGCATTTGACTGCTGTTGTTGATGTTTTGGCAAGTTTACGTTCAGTAGACTGCCATTGCTTTCTGAACGACGGGCTCCCATACCAATTCTTTAAAACCCAGTGCAACGTTGTCTGCTGCCAAATCGCGCACAGCTGTGTTTCGAACGCGGGTAAGCGTGATTACGAACCGCGTCCATAACGCCCTCGTCACGGAGACCCGCGTAGACGGGCATGCTTCATGTAAAAACATCAAACATAGAGAACATCCTTTGGATTTCCCCCTCCCTCTCTTGTCACTTCCACCAGGACATGGAGTGGTGAGAAACATGCAGGCGGACACACTTGCGGATTCAGCATCGCAGGATGGGGGTTTGGTGGACGATGAGGCAAATGAAGTCAGGGCTCTATGGGATGTTGTGATTACTGTGGACGATGAGGCAAATGTATTCAGGGCTCTATGGAATGATGTGATTACTGTGGACGATGAGCTGATGTAGTCAGGGCACTATGGAATGATGTGATTACTGTGGACGATGAGCTGATGTAGTCAGGGCTCTATGGAATGATGTGATTACTGTGGACGATGAGATGATTTAGTCAGGGCTCTATGGAATGATGTGATTACTGTGGACGATGAGCTGATGTAGTCAGGGCTCTATGGAATGATGTGATTACTGTGGACGATGAGGCAAATATATTCAGGGCTCTATGGAATGATGTGATTACTGTGGACGATGAGCTGATGTGGTGAAGGTTCAGAAGGATGATGTGATTACTGTAGACGATGAGCTGATGTAGTCAGGGCTCTATGGAATGATGTGATTACTGTGGACCTTGAGATGATGTAGTCAGGGCTCTCTGGGACGATGTGATTACTCTGAACGATGAGGCAGATGTGGTAAATGCTGTATGGGACGATGTGATTATTGTGGACGTTGAGGCAGATGTGTTCAGGGCTCAGTGGAATGATGTGATTACTATGGACAAACAGATAAATCATTGTCACCTGCAGAGAATGGTGAGACAGAATGTGATCAAATGATCTGGCCAACACTCACAGGAAAGGTCAGACAGACATATAATCAGGCTTTAGACGATACAATTATTATTGGGACTCTTCGCTGGTTGATGAGGACGGAGCACAAACAAGAATGTCCCAAATGCTGGGAAGGTGGTTCCCACCACAAAAGCAGTCCAGTCTTAGTTACATTGATTTATCAAGCATCTGTACACATTTGTACACATCACGTGACAGTTTCAAGATGGCGCACAGTCCGGCAAGATTTTGTTACCCGGGTCTTCAAGCAGCACTGTTTAAGGACATGTCTGAAGTCTCTGTCTTGAAGAGAATATGTTATAAAGTTGGATCCAAACTGAGCGTGGGAGATCAGAGAAACAAAGTTAGCAATATTCGTATCATAAAATGTCAGATTTATATTGCGATTATACACGTACAAATTCATGATTACATACGGCGACATGAGCAAAAAGTACACTCCGAACACAGTTATCAGCATTCGAATTTGTCTCCAGGTAAAATTAACATTCGAAATCATGAGATTCGCGTCCTGTGTGGAGTTTCCTGAGTTGATTACTACCGTCTTCTTGATATCCTTCACTTGATTTCTGGCGATTACGGCAATATGGCCGTAGATAACGAACATACATGTACTTAAAGTAAAATGAATTGATGATAAAATAAGACAATAGTAAATCTTGACATAGCGTTCATACGTGATACGAGTGCAAGTGCCAAAAACTAAGCGTACACCGGCTATCAAGGCTATAGTCCAGGCGAGAATAACCCCGCAAGATGTTGATTTGTAGGTCACCAGTCTTTGATGTAAAAATGGTCGAGCTATATACAGCCAGCGTTCACAAGCAATCAGGAAGTGACTGTTAAGACTACATAACTTTGAGAAGGTGACAACGTATAAAAACACGCAGCTGACAGATCGGCGCAGCAGACAGGTGTAAGTTGAAATCATCCACAATATCAAGTTGACGTCAATAGTTACCGCCAGAATCAGATTGCAGGAAGCAAGTGAGGCTATGAACATATTTGCAAATGTATGCAACCGTTTGCACCTGGCAACAGCCACGATAATGATGATATTTAAGAAAACTGAGACCACATTCATGACAAATTCTGTAATTACAATGACCGCTGATGTTTCTGAGTGAGATGTTCTGTTGACCATACAGCCAGACGTTGAATTCTCTGCAGAGTACGTCATTATTTGTGCCTGGCCGACAGCTTGTAAGTAATTAATCTCTAGTGTCCAGGAAAACTAACACTAGCACATTGTATTTCATGTGGTCACAACGATTATAATTAGTAACTTCTTTTTCATGGCTTCACTGTCAGAGCAATGATGGTACCAACTGTGGCTCACACAGAATCAAGAGTTAATCTTCTCAGAAATACGTCATTGGCGTTGTCATGCGTCAACCTTAGGCTTTTGTGACATTTCTAAGAAAACCGGTTACCCCTAGATCAGCTGTATTTTTATTAAGGACTCTAGTAGTCATTCGGGAATGATATTAGTACTTAGTGCTCTTAAAGTGCACTAGTTGAACAGCAATGTCCTACAGTTCGAAAAGAATTGATGACCACAGTCTCAAACGTCACAGATATGTCAGACCCGCCATAAACACTCTGGTGAGTGAATAGATTTGCCATTGAAAATAACAATGGGCTGTCCACTGTCTGAAAATTTGCAGTGAAACAATAGATGGCAAATGTTTGCAGCTGCTAACGTCTTCAATGAAACAATTAATTGCTAAAAGTTTGGTATCGAAATAAAACACATGACTGCCAAACGTTCACTAAGTTTTAAATCTGCAATAAACGACTGCACGGCTAAAGTATTAAATTACTTATTTAAACTACAATGTGGAAATAATGTCAACACATTCATCTTGTCAAGAACACATACACAAATTCTATTGAAAGTATTTACAAACAGCGAAAACCCCTATCTCAAATACAATATTGTGCCCATATATACATGTTCCGCGGGTCATGCAATGCAAATATATATGTCTATGCGAACGCAATGTCAGTCATAAAGTTTGACTTCTTCCGTGACCTTTTATAACTGTTAATATTTCAACCACACATAAATCCAAAGTCAAGGGAATTCTGCTGTCAAATAAGTTAATAGTATTACGATTACTTAAGTTTCTTTGTGTAGAGTTAATCTAAACCTTCGCGCTCAAGGTATCCTACAATATCTACGCAACAAATAGAGACTAAAACAAAACTAGGAAAGTTGATTTCAACAACTCATCTGAAGCCATTCGCTTGACTCCCTGCCTCATTAATATCAGTAGTGACGCGTATCAATCACAGCGACTGTATGTTGACACATTAGATTTCGCCGAATGTAAATTGAATCTAATGCAAGCAACGGGAAATGTTTAAACAAAGGGACAACAACCAAATGCTTTTAACGAAACTGCATGTGTGGACAGCAGTGCTAACAGATTGTTATAGACCAACCGCCACGGGATGGATGATGTGGGGAATATCCCCGACTCGATGTGCATTCGAACTCAGGATTAGCGAGTCGGCAGAGAAGAGCGCTATCCTAATTTAATGTTGTTCTCCCTGGCCAAGGGATTAACGACATTGTTCGTAATCCCGTAAATCCATGTGGGTAACACAGCAGCTGCGAGAATCGGCAGCGATTCGCGTAGCGCTGGTAACTTACGGGGGTATGTGAGCCGGTCGTTCAGAAAGCAATGGCAAACTACTGAACGTAAAACTTGCCTAGTACATCAACAGCAGCTGAAAAATGCTGGTGTTGACTGAAACATCCTGTAAGGAATATGCAACATTTAAAAAAAAAATGTTGTTTTCTTTATATCTATTTGCATGCTTGGCCATGAGAATGTTATTCCCATGGGAAAGGTCCCATGGGATGGGATGGGACAGGCATAAATTGCCATGGGATGTGATGGGATGGGACAGAAAAATATGTCCCAAGGACAAGCCTGTCTATTTATGTTGTTCCGTCTCTGGTGAAGAGTTATATAATTGAAACGTCGTTTATTGATCCTAAAATACTTATTCTTATTTCATTATTTTATTATTATATATATAGTTTTTGGATTGTCTCATTTGGTTTATGATTTTCACTCAGTGATTTATATTCACCTTTATGGAGTTCGTTGTAAGGTATGAACACTGTGTCCGTGTTTAGTATGTCTCATCTTTTAGCTAGAGCTGCACATATCTAGCTGTTTGTATATCATATTGATAAATGACTCGATGTCAGTTAGTTAATTAATATACGTATTTATGAGGTACTGTGGTCTACGTCATACTCGTTGCATGATATATTTTTTCTCTGTTGTGTTTCATGTCCAACCAATCGACTGACATGTGTTCAGCTGTTGGGATACACGTCAGAAATGCTACGTGATCTATTCATTTCCTCTTTTGCACCAACGTTTCTGGACAAATTTATTCAATCAATATATTTATAGGCATTTATTGACACCAACGGCTCCATATTGGCAAGTGACGAGATAAAACGGGTAAAATAGTAACAAGTGAGAATGTGACACAAATTGGCTAAAGAGGACAAACATACTTGTATGTTCTCACCGCTTGCTCTCTTTCTCAGTGCATCAATAATTGCAACTGACAGTGAGGGAAGTAGTTGGCGGTGAAAGAGAAATGTGTGTGTGTGACTATGTATGAGTGAGTGTGTGTGTGTGTGAGTGTGTGTGTGTGTTTGTGTGTACGAGTGAGAGTGAGTGTGTGTGTGCGTGTGTGAGTTTGCATGTGTGTGTGTAAGTGTGAGTGAGTGTGTGTGTCTGTGTGAGTGTGAGTGTCTACGAGTGTGTGAGTGCGTGCGTGTGTGAGAGTGTGAGTGAGTGTGTGTGAGTGTGTGTGTGAATGTGTGAGTATGTATATTGGATGCACATTTGAAGCTTTTGAAAAATTGGAATCCACCGTGTCGCTTCCAAATGAATTAGCAACCGTACTGAAGGAATGACTACAACAAGTAACAACTGAGTCGAATGAAAAAATCAGTAACAGCATTTCAACTTGAAAGCGTCCTATCTAGGACTTGTGGTTGGATAAGAGTTAAACTCTACTGTGGCAAATAAAGTGAGTATTTATTGTAACCGCAAACTCCCTTATTGGGCGTTCGGTACATGTAGAGTAAGCTGTAATACATCAGGAAGCTTACATTGCGAAGCAAGAGAAATACTACACGGGTGGTTTTGACTGAGTCACAGAGGAAAATTAGTCTGATGGGCCCATGACTTCAGGCGATTGAGGTGACGCTGTGTTTATCTGATCTTGAGTTGAGCAGCAGCCATGTAAATCTGTGAGGTCATACAAAATTATGCAGTAAAGATGTTGAATGACGCCTTCAGATTTCCAAAGGCAACAATGCCGACCGTCTATATAGCTTCATCCACAATAAACCATCAGATATGTAAATAGAAGGATATAATGTCATGTGATCTGTTAGACTGGGTACGAACGTGGTTGGCGAAGACTGAAGAGACTGTGACGCTGGCTCGTCAACACCTGCTGGGAATGACGTCTGGTGAAGTATACATTACAACGATAATTCCCAGAATAATGGCATGTGTGTACAACTCACGTAGCAGCGGCAGACGGATTCACTCTTCCCCCAAGACTATTTAATTTGGGCTTCAGGAAGTACTCTTTAAAGACATGTTTACAGTCTCTGTCTTGAAGACAGTATGTAAAAACTTAGGCTCCACACTGAGCATGGGAGATCATTGTAACAATTATTGCGTAATTACCGTTATAAAATATCAGTTGGATATTGTTAGCATATACATATAAATTCGTTATCACATACGTTGGGGTTAGTAAAAATTAGACCCCGAACACAATAACCAGCATTCGAACTTTTTTTCCATCTCGATTTTAAATTCGAAAGGATTTGATCAGTCTCTTCTCTTGAGGTTCCTTGGTTCATCGTTGCAGTTTTCATGATAGTCCTGGTTTGATTTCTTGTGATTACTGCAATGTGACCGTAGGTAATGAACATACACGTGCTTAAAATAAAATGAATCACATATGTTACTAAGCAATATGATATCCTTGGATTCATGTCGTAAAATGTGTCGGTACATGAACTAGAAATGATGGTTACACCTCCTACAAGGGCTATAATCCAGGAAAAATTACCTCTACAAATTGGTAAGCTGTAAGTTATCACCCTTTAATGTAGAAATGGCTTAACTATGTATAACCAACACTCAAAAACTATGAGCAAGTGATTGTAAGCGCTGGATATCATTGAGAAACTATAACAGTATAAAAATACGCAGTGTAAAATTGTATCCAGCACACGTCTGTAACATGAAAGTATCAAAATTGTCATTTCACATCAGTGATAATAGCCAAAAGTAGATTACTTTCCGCCAGCGAGGAGACAAATACGTTTGCGACTGTGTGTAGACGTTTGGTTCATACGACCGCCACAATAATGAAGATGTTCAACAATATAGTCACAGTGACTAGGATAATATCACAAACTGCGAGGATTACGGCATCACCTGGAGGAGATGTTGAATTAGTACTGTAGCCAGATGTAGAATCATCCCCGCACCAACCCATTTGTTGTGACTTATTGACAGTGGACTGACAACCTTTAGCCAGGTCATGTTTAGTCACTGCTTCACTGACGCTTTCTACCTGATGTGACATGAGGTTACTATGGCAACTAGCCGACCATCCTCTTCGCGTAATGTTCCTTATTGAATAGACACACTTAGCTTTCGGATACGTAGTGTGCTGTGTATTTGTGTTTTCTGGCGTATGTTCAATGTGTTGTGTACTTCTTTATTTTTTTATTTTTGTGGTCTGTGTTCGATGTGTTGTGTTTTTTTTTTCTGTGGTCTGTCTTTCCTTGATAGGACAGTCACATCATCATCATGTGCCATGTCGATGTGGGCGGTCATGTCTCGCCATCTTACAGAATCACGAAAGTCGTGAGTCAGCTTTGTGCTCTTGTCTCGACCGTACCATGTGGCTAAGCCATCCAGGTATTTACTTATCTGCCTACTCTTGTTCTTTCCCCCTCAATCTTATCTTGCTAATTGTCACCAAATTCTCTAGTTATTTCTTCTTATAACGTGTCTAAAAATAGTGAGTCTCTGTCTAATTTCACATATCAGTTGACAGTTTTGGAGAATGCCTTCAAGAGATGCATGCATTCAGAATTAAATATCATAAAAGGTGAGGTTAATGCTGAAGTTGGGAATTAACAGGTAGCATGCTTAGTGGGCAAGTATGGACTAGGGCGACAAGGGAACAGAGTGAAATAGGTTGCACACTTGATAATTGGAACACCTGGTATCAATACTACCCAAGGAGATTATGAACATGGAGGAGTCCTGGCCATAAGATCTAATATCAGAATGATTACATTCTCACCAACAGAAGATTTCGAAATGCCTTATCAGGTGCGAAAACTAAAGTAGTAGTAGTAGCAGTAGTAGTAGTAGTAGTAGTAGTAGTAGTAGTAGTAGTAGTAGTAGTAGTAGTAGTAGTAGTAGTAGTAGTAGTAACAGTAGTAGTAGTAGTATAGTAGTAGTAGTAGTAGTAGTAGTAGTAGTAGTAGTAGTAGTAGTAACAGTAGTAGTAGTAGTAGTAGTAGTAGTAGTAGTAGTAGTAGTAGTAGTAACAGTAGTAGTAGTAGTAGTAGTAGTAGTTGTAGTAGTAGTAGTTGTTGTTGTTGTTGTTGTAATAGTAGTAGTAGTAGTAGTAGTAGTAGTAGTAGTAGTAGTAGTAGTAGTAGTAGTAGTAGTAGTAGTAGTAGTAGTTGTTGTTGTTGTTGTTGTAATAGTAGTAGTAGTAGTAGTAGTAGTAGTAGTAGTAGTAGTAGTAGTAGTAGTAGTAGTAGTAGTAGTAGTAGTAGTAGTAGTAGTAGTAGTACAGTTCTGTGGTAGTTAATGCGATATACATCTCGTCATTACCTCACCACTAATGTCTGGTTTTATCTAGGCAACAAAACAGAGATCAATCAACTCTGTCAAATATTGCTAACACGTGTTCTGTTGGCATGTCAAGCAACCACAGCCTACAGAAAACAAACACAGGCTGCAGAAAACAAACACAGTCCACATAAAGCAAACACAGCTCAGTGTGTATATTCAATTACTAACATTAGGTGGATATGTATGATTGGTCGGTTAGTAGCCATGGTAACCTGATCTCTTTACGAATGTGAGGTCGGAAAATTGTGTTTTGCTCGGATAGAAATAAATAGTTTATTCACTGCAGCGATACCGTGGTTTCAATTTGGCTTGTAGGACAGTGAAGTTTGTTTATTAAGTTAAAAAATTGAAAATTTAGACATTTGCTGATAAAAGGCACCAGTGAACTGATGACGAAACATTAACTGTTTGAAGGTTGTCAGTCCACGGCGAGTAAGTAACCACAGATGGGTTGGTGCGTGGATAATTGTAATTCTACATCTGCGTATAGTGGCGAGGCAGCATCGCCTAAAGATGATGCTGTAACCCTCATAGTTTGTGATATTTTCCTAGTTACCGTGTCTATACTGTTGAACACCTTTATTATTGTGACGGTCGTTCGAACCAAACGTCTACATACAGTCGCAAACGTGTTCATCTCCTCGTTGGCAGCGAGTAATCTGCTTTTGGCTATTATCATTGCTGTGAAAGTGACAATTTTTTTACTTTCGTGTTACAGAAGTGGGCTGGACAACATTCCAGACTGCATATATTCGTACTCTTACATTTTCTCAATGACGTTAAGCGCGTACAATCACCTGCTCATAGCTTCTGAGCGTTGGTTGTACATAGTTAAGCCATTTCTACATCAAAGGGTGGTAACCTACAGATCAACAGTTTGTGGAGTTATTCTGTCTTGGGTTATAGCCCTTGTGGGCGCTGTAAACATCATTTCTAGTTCATGTACTGATGCATTTTACGACATGAATGCAAGGATATCATTTTGCATAGTAATACCTGTAATTCATTTTATTTTAAGCACGTGTATGTTCATTACTTACGGCCACATTGCAGTAATCACAAGAAACCAGACTGGGGTTATCAAGAAAACTGCAATAATGAACCCAGGAATCTCAAGAAAAGAGACTGATCAAATCCTTTCGAATTTAAAATCGACATGGAAACAAGTTCGAATGTTGGTTATTGTGTTCGGAGTCTACTTTTTACTCACATCACCGTATGTAATAACGAATGTATATGTGTATGCTAACAAAATCCAACTAACATTTTATGACGGCAATTACGCAAGAATTGTTACATTGCTCTCTCACGCTCAGTGTGGAACCAACTTTTTGACCTACTGTCTTCAAGACAGAGACTTTAGACATGTCCTTAAACAGTACTTTCTGAGGACTCAATTAAATAGTCTCGGGGGAAGGGTGAATCCGTATCCCGCTGTCACGTGAGTTGTACACTAATGTCCGCAATCTGGAAATTACCGTTGTAATGTGTACTTCACCAGACGTCACTCCCAGGACGTGCAGTTGCGCCAACGAGATCACATCCTTCTATTTATATCTCTGAACGTTTGTTGCTGATTGGAGTTATAAAGGGGTGACACTGTAGCCTTTGGAAATCTGAAGACGTCATTCAACAAATGCTATCTTGCCTAGGAAACATCAAGTAACCTTCTTTAAGTCAACTTGGAGGATCAGAATGAGACAAAGCAATATGGTACAAGACATCTTTAATTCACAATCTCTTATGACCACATAGACTTACATGGCTGCTTTACAATTCACGATCAGATAAAAATAGCGTCACCATAATTGCCTCGAGCCATTGCCTTTGATGAGCCAACCAAACTAATTGACTGCCACTACGAACTCAATCAAAACCACCAGCTTGTATTTCTCTTGTTTAGTAATTTTAACGCCGCCATGCATAACAGCTCACCCTACTTGTATACCAGCGCACAGTCAGAGAGTTTGTGGTTACACCTTATATTAATTTTGTTTGTCACAGTAAAGTTTAAATCCTATCCAACCACAATACATAGTTTAATCGCTTCTAAGTTGATGTGTTGCATTCTATTGAGAATATTCGGCCTATCACATGATATGTTATGTCCAACCACGTCACTACACATTGGTCACTATGTACGCCAGTTCTCTAACGCTCTAGACATCCCAAAGTATTTCTGCTCACTGTTCCTATGAGAAGTTGAAGTCTCTTGACCTCGACGACATCATCGACGTGCTTGGCCTGGTTTCAATCCCATGAATTATAGTCGCGTGAGCGTCAGAGTTTATCACTATCCATCAATAGAATTCTTACCACAGTGACTATTTCAGCTCTGTCCATGTCCAGTGTCTTGTCCATAAAGGCTTTAATGTCCTTCTTATTAGTCGGTCTCTGTCACGTCTTTCGGGAACCATGCGTTCCATTAATGTGGTTTTCTCTACATCACTATGACGTTTTAATGTAGGCACGACATTTGACTTGAGATGGATAACCGTGGTGTGTCTGTCACGGCCATGAATTTACAACAAACATGTGGCTCCCAATCATCAAACATGAAAGATGTTCAACTGAGAATATCCAACGTTAAATTCAACACAGCAATCACGGAACAATCCACCGGCATTAATTCATTCAGTAGGATGTCCTTTGCATAACATCGCTCCCATAACAACCTTCCGGAAAAGCTCTCGATCATAAGCAAGATATCCCCCGTCCGATACACCCATCTGGAGATCATCTGCCACATCCTGCACCCATCTTCTCTTTGGTCTTCCCCTTCCTCTCTTCCCAGGCATATACCCTTCACGATTGTTCTCTCCAAATTTCCATGACGTTTCAAGTGACCAAAATATTTCAATTTAATTTATTTTTATCGTCTTCAGTAGCCAACCTTCTTCAAATTCTGATATTGTCGTATGGATGCATTTGTTCTTTTCTGTATCCAAGGTATTCTTACAACCAGTCTATAACATTTACATTCAAAGGCATGTATGCGCTATTCAGCTTATTTAGTAAGTGTCCAGATCTCACACGCGTATGTTGCAATGGGAAAGATGCATGCTCTTAGAGATCTAATTTTTGTAGTTCTATCTGTCCCAATCCGCAATTCGTTCAGTTGTTTTAGTTTTTGAAGATCAATATATACTCGCCTTTTAATTTTCTTCTTTATGTCGTCACCATTGTTGGTAATTAATGACCCAAAATATTCGAAATTTGCCACCAGCTCCAAATGTCCTCATTAATAGTTTTATCTGTATGCATTATCTTTGTTTTTGCTATGTTAAGGTGTTGGTTGTGATGTTGGCTATTCTTTAGGGTTGAGGTTATTAGTTGTTCTATACCATTGTGTGATGTGAATAGTAATACTGTACCATCAGCATAACGAATCTCTGGTATTTCATGACCACCGATATTTTGGACATCATATAGCTCCATGTTTATATCATCTCTGACATTTCTCATTATATTTTCGGCATACAGGTTAAACAAATAGGGGGACAGCACACATCCCTGAAGGACTCCTTGCTTGATGTCAAACCAATCTGATGTCTCGCCATCTGTACTAACCGCTGCTTGTTAGTCTTGATAGAGCCTTTTCATGGGTTGTACTACATGTGATGCAATGCCCATTTTCCTCGCCCTTTTGGACGATGCGCTACCTTCTTGATTTTACAACCATTGAAGACAGAATACAAATTTGCAGAACACGTGCCTACCTCAGAGTTAACGCAAACACACAACATCCACTGCATAGTGAAATTAGGAAGGTGAAGAGCAGCAGGTTAAAAATAGGAAGGTCGTGGGTGGGTCAAGCCGAAGACATTCTTCAACATGTGTGTTCACTTGAGGACTTAGAACCTGGCGAGGAGTTGGTACAAGTGCCAACAGATTTCTGTACATCCTTTTCTGTTTCCATTAAACTAGACAGAAAATGAAGACAAGAAAATCCGGCTGCTGTGGAGACGGAAGTACAATCGTTGATATTCTAGAATTCTTTAGACGGTGATACTGTCATCTACACAGATGGGTCGGTCGTCCGACATGTGAGAATATCATGGGCCTTTACGGCTCAGGCCGGAGGGAGAATTGTGAAGGAGGACTCTGGTGCTTTTGTTGAGACCACAAGTTGCCTGACTATGGAAGTCATGGCAGTAAGTAAAGCAATAACATGGCTCGAGACACAGACATTCGTTAGGGCATGTTTCCTTAGCGACTCAATGAGCATGCTCAAGGGGATAGAGATGGGGTGGATCCGAAGAGAATGGTTGCTGTCTCTGGAGCGGTCTCGGCTGGCAAAGATTAGTTTCACCTTCGTGCCAGGGCTTGCGGGAGTACAAGGAAACAGAGCAGACTGACCAGAAAGACGAGTCCGCCAGACAGAGGACCACAACGACACTCTCTCAGTTGTGCGAGGGGGTCGGGACAGACGAAGAATGCATAATCACAGCTGAGACCATACGTGCGATGCTCAATAAATGACCTAACACCGCCCCAGGCCCAGACGGCATCCGATATGGTGACCTACTGGTAATGTCAGATGATGACATGGAAGAACTGGCCAGAGAATTCAACACCAGTATCCAGAGGGGTCAGATCAAAGAGGAAGGGCTACACGGCTACTTGCTACCGCTGCCAAAACCGAACAAAGTCCATTCCAAGATAAGCGGCTACAGAATCATTACGATGCCAAACACTGCTGGCAAGCTACTGGAGAAAATTGTAGCACACAGACTTGCTTGTGACTTGGAACAACTCGGCTGCTTCCCGCCCACACTTGGAGGATACAGACGTAACAACGAGTCATGGCTGAATGCGGCAGTCTTTGCTCAAGATGTTTACGAAGGATTTCAGGTCAGAGAAGAGACATGTGCGGCCGCCATAGACTTAGAGGACGCATATAATAGAGTATCTTTCGAGCACTTGATGCAAACCCTCCTCAGACTGAAAGTGCACCCTCACCTTGTACGATGGATAGCTGCAGTTCTGCTCCAAAGGAAGGTGGTGCTAAGATGAGGGAGTTGGTCTTCTGAGCCGATAACAATATGTCTAGGATTGCCGCAGAGTTCACCACTGTCACCAGTACTATTCATCGCGTGCACGGTGCCGATCACTGAACAACAGTTGGACGGGAGAGGAAGGACTATGTCATTTGCTGACGACATTCTCGTGTATCGACAGGGTCGAGATAGACAGGCGGTTGCCAATGATATGCAGGGCGAACTAGATCGAATTTCCTCATGGTGCACAGATTCCATGCCCTTGTCAACCCTGCAAAGGCATCGGTTACATGGTTTTCCCTAAACAACCATATTGTGAAAACAGACCTGCCGGCAGTGAGAATGGATGGGAGCATTTTGAGTAGAACCCAGTCGATGACATATCTTGGCGTGAGGCTTGATCGTAGCCTGTCCTTCAGAGATCATGTCGTTTATGTCATAACGATAGCTCGAAAAGGTTTGTCAGCAATGAGAGTCATGGCGACTGCCAATATCGAGCAAAGACTGCTAATACGTCTATTCCAAGGACTGGTGCTGTCACCCCTCGAGTATGCCCTGGCCATCCTCACTGTCAGCCCTACACAGATTGGAAGATTTGAAACGGTACAAAACGAAGCCATGCGCATCATTTTGGGCTGCACGAGAGACACCAGCTGTGTAGCAGTGAGATACCTCCTTGACTTCCCGACAATAAACCACACGATCAAGATCTGGAGAGCTAGTGCATACTTAAAAATAAGTGCAGATGAGCGGCACCCTCTGCATGAAGCTATATTCAGGGAAAAGGGTCACAGGCTAAAGAGGGGCAAATCATGGATGGGTCGGGCGGAAGATGTCGTCAGACAGGTCTGCAGTCTTACCAGTATCAACCCCGGCAAGGAATTGGTGCCGGTGCCTCCAGCTTTTAAGTGCACTTTCTCCTGCATTATCACACTCGACAGACGGTGCAGAGAGCAGAACCATGCCGCTGTCAATGCAGAGGTCAACGCGCTCATCTATGAATACTCAGATAGCCCCAAAGAGCTTATCTATACTGATGGATCTGTTGTAAAGCAGCAGAGAAGTGCATGGACATTTACAGCCCGTTCAGCGGACCGAACCGTTCAATAATACAGTGGTGCCCACTCTATGACCACAAGCAGCATGACGATGGAGGTGATGGCAGTAACACAGGATTTCATATGGCTAAAATCACCGCATTATACCAACGTGTGTGTACTAAGTGATTCAATGAGCATGATTCGGAAGGTCGAAGCTGGATCTGTACGTAGACAGTGGACTGAGTCGTTGCGGAAGTCTGTTGTCCGTAAAGTTACCTTCATCTTTGTCCCGGGACATGCGGGAGTCGAGGGAAATAAACGAGCTGATAAACTGGCTGGCTCTGCACCCTATACCACCCACACATCTGTCCACCGAGATCCATACCTGGCTTGTTGCAGGATCTTTGTCAACAATACCCCCATACGTCAGTCCACCAAGATCCATAACTGGCTTGTTGCAGGATTCTCGCCTCCTCGTGTTGGTGACTGAACAACGGCATGCAAGCGTGCTCACCACAGAACTGCCGCGCCTAACCATCGATTAGATTTTGAGTTAATGTATTTGCTTTTCTACCCAATGCGATTTTATAAGTACAGGTTTGGTATTATGTTAGTATTGTTGTCCACATCTATAGTTGTCTAAAATGCAGTAGTGGTTGTCCAATTGTTTAAGCCACATTACTAACATTAGAAAAAATTTAGATTCAACGAATGTTGAATTGTATATAATAACATATGTCTTGCTAATGATTTTACTCAGTTGCACGGAGTCACTCAAATGTTTTTTTTTCCTGATTTGTTGAAATGCGAATTTAAAGTTTTATTACGTATTGTCACGTTTTCCACGATTTTGTAGATATATTGAAAACTGAATCTGTTTCACAATTATTTTAGAATATGTTTTACTTTTATTACTTTGACAGCAGAATCTCTTGGCTTTGGGTTTATAAGCAATGTTGACAGTTATGTCGGTTTTCATAAACGGTTTAATTCTAAGAATGACATTGTGCCCGCATAGATCTAGATATTGTTACAATAATGCACGCGGGACATTTCTGCATAGGCGGAGTTTTGTGCCAGGATTAGTGAATGTCGCCGTTGACAAGTGATATCAGACTAATTTATTAATGGCACCAGTGTCCACAGATTTAAAAAATCGTCAATTTAATACTTTAGAAGTCCAGTATTTTATTGCAGATTTTAAGGCAGAAAGCATTATGCTGTCCGTTGATTTATTGCAGATTTGAAGGCAGCAAACATCCTAGTGTATTATTCAACAGGGCAGTCTACCTCCATGTATTCCATAAAGCGGTGTTGCCGTGTCACTGTCTTGTTGTGTCACTGTTACAGTCTGCTGTGTGAGGTGTGAGGCGTAATCATCTCTACTTGTGGAGCATGTGGGCATTGACATCATTCTTGAATTACTACAAGAGACTGATCACCAGTGTTGTTGACTCTTTCGGTAATATTCGGCTCACTCATAGATAATATATCAACATAAAGAATCAGCAAAAAACGTTGTATTCATCCATGACCACACCAATGACGCTTTCAATCAGATGTACAGTTTTTCAACTTGCCAATGATGAAATCCCCATTTAAAATATTTTGAGGAAAATGGCGTGGAGAAATATTTCTGAGAAAGTTAACTCTTGATTCTGCTTGAGCCACAGCTTGTGACACCATTGCTTCTGACTTTGAAGCCGAAGAAAGAAAAGCTGCTGAAAGGACACTGATAATTATCATCATTGTGATCACATTAATTATACTGTGGTAATTGCAGATTTGTGTTGATACTGGGTAATTGTAACCTGCCGACCAATCGCAAGTTATGACGTTCCCCACAGAGAATTCAACTCCTGGCTGTGTGTTTAACAGAACATCACGGCAAGATAGCGCAACGGCCATCGTAATTACAGAGCTTGTCATGAATATCGTCTCAGTAATCTTTAATATCATCATCATAGTGGCTATTGTCAGGTACAAAAAGTTACACACATTTGCAAATATGTTCATAGCTTCATTGGCTACCTGCAATCTGATTCTGACTATAGGTATTGACGTCAGTTTAACAACAGGTTTGATTTCAAATTATACTTCTCTACCGCGATGTTTTTTAAACTGCATTTATTCATATTTTTTTATCTTCTCAAGTACTTGTAGCCTTATCCATCACTTTCTGATTGCCTGTGAACGCTGGCTGTATATAGCTCGGCCATTTCTACACCAAAGACTGGTGACTTACACATCAACTTCCATCGGGGTTATTCTCTCCTGGGTTATAGGCTTGATAGCCGGTGTACCCTTAGTTTATGGCACTTGTAATAGTCAGATATTTGATACCAATATGAGGATTTCTTACGGTTTAATTTTTTCATCATTTCATTTTATTTCAAGTACATTTATGTTCGTTATCTACGGTCATATTGCCATAATCGCCAGAAATCAAATGAAGGATATCAAGAAGACGGCAGTAATCAACCCAGGAAACACAATACAGGACGTCAATCTCATGATTTCCAATATTAAATCTATATGGAGACAAATTCGAATGCTGGTAATTGTATTCGGAGTGTACTTTTTGCTCATGACACCGTACGTAGTCAAGCATATGTACATATACATTCACAATCTTGATCTAACATTTTATGAAACCGATTTGTCAAACGTTATTTCGCTGATCTCACACGCCCAGTTTGGATCCAACTTTCTGACTTACTCTCTTCAAGACAGAGACTTCAGACATGTCCTCAAACAGTGCTGCTCGAAGACCCGGGTAACAAAATCTTGCCGAGCGGTGCGCCCTCTTGACTCTATCACGTGACGTGTACAAATATTATATGGGACCACTAATGATTGCTCTTTTATTTCTAAATCACCATCGTCTGGTGTGGTCCCTGCAGTTGAGGTTGCGGTAATGAATACATGGATGTTTCTTTCCTCTGTCTTCATGATATACTTTCCTAGGATACATTCTGTGATGGGCTAAGCACGTGAGCAACCGACAGATAGATGTTGAATATTGTGTCACACTGCAACAATAGATATAAGATGTGAATAAAGGACAATGATTACGATTATTAGTCAAGAATATATAAACGCAGACTACCTTCTTACACATAACTATAACTTTATTACGATAAAAGGGGGTGGGAAACAACGAAACTTAATAATGAACAAGATTGGTTTTAAAACGAAACAAAAAATGAAAATTAAATATTTTTGACATGAATGTCTTGAAAGGATAACTATGGATGGAGATGTAGCCGGAATGCGGAGATGATGACGCGTTGATGGGTACAAGATGTGATAGATAATTGACACATTACAGAAACGCAGGCAGGACAGCTGGCTTATGACAGAGAGATATTCTGAAAGTCTATTATGGCGGTAAAGTTCTGTACAAGAAATGCTACTAGATGAAGATCACTATCCGGACCATATTTTGATGTTTACTGTCCGTTAATGTTTGTGACAACCACTAACTATGCTCTCATTAATGTGTCCGTGCATTATGGTTTTCAGTAGACTGTCATTGTCTTTTGAGGTAACGTGTTTTAACAAATATGAAGTCGAAGGAAAACAAATTAAAAATACTATACTTCTGTTACGGTGAAGTGAGGCAGCGCTGACTGCCCTCGGGCCGAAGAGAAAAATGTGATAAAGAGAGGAAAACTCTCACCTCACTCAAATTAACAAGAACAGTGAAAGAAATCAAAGAAAGAGGTCCAGAATTCTAGAGACCGGGACTGCGATTAAACATCTCCCCTTCCAGTTAATGACCTTAACATTTAGACTGTAATAGCAGCAATTAGTGCACAAACTAAACTTACACAGACTAATCAACAAATCAAGAACATAACAAAAGCTCTGTAGTCATCAAATTCTGCAACTTCAGGGATAACCAATATTCACATGAACATTGAAGAACAATAAAAACATAAACATTATATGTAACTGCAGTTTAGAATCAAACACCAGCAGTGAGTGGTTGAGAGGTCTTTAATAAATAACCAGATATCTGTCCTCTAACTAGGCCAAGTCTGTCAGGTGCATCAAGTACAACAACTGAATGCTTAAACGTCTACACTGGTTAATATGTGATACTTAACAACAACAAGGCACCTTAACAAGACATGTGACACTTCTAAAGGAAGAACTTTGACACTGACAAAAATAAGACGCCTTAAGAAAAGAGACTTAGACCGAAAGAATTTCAACACCAAAAAACCCTCAGGAGAGCTCCTGCGTTACAGTTACTAGCCACTCCTGCAACGTAAAAGCAACATCTGATTATCTGTGCTGCACCTCATAATACATACAAGATTAATAAATGCCTGCTTGTAACACAGCTGCACGCGATTTGGCAGCAGACCGCGTTGCGTTGGTTTTTTAAAGAAATGGTATGGGTGTCGGTCATGCAGAAAGCAATGGCAAACTATTGATCGTAAACTTGCCAAGCGATAACAACTACAAAACATGCTGTTGTTGACTGCAACGTCATGTAAAGGATATGCAACTAACTTTTAACATGTAATAATTAATGGCATTATTTTATATTTCACACCCCACATTTCTGCTAGCTTAAGATATTTACCCCAGGTGAAATTACAAAACAAATGATCATAATGACTAGTTGATCTCATCATCAGAAACACATGTGACAAATTTTAATCTCAACACCTCATGTTATCATGCTCGATTGCTCATTTATTTATTTATTTATTTTTGTTTATTTACGAAGGTAAGTTAATAAGTAAGTCACAAATGGCTGTAGAAAAATAACTTTGTTTTCATTGACCTACCATACCACAGAACTGTGTGACTTACTTATTGACTTACGCTCGTAAAGTTTTCTACCAGCTATTCACCGCTTTACGGGACAAACATTTGTCAGCATAAACAGGAAACTCACCTTGGCGGGAGACATTTCGCGAATGACGCCGAAGTTGAATGTGAAGTGAAAACGTGGTTTAGAAAAAAGAGCACGCAGTTCTATGCAGGTGGTTTGGGAGGACTGATAAAACGATGGGATAAGTGCACCTATGTTGGTGGAAATTATGTTGAGAAATAAAGGGATAGTGTATCTATAAAAATAAACTGGTATCAAGTTGGTATCATCTTTAGTTATTTTTCTACAGCCATTTGTGACTTACTTATGAACTTACCCTGGTATTTGCTGTACGTTTATTTAATAGTGCTCCAGGAACAATAAACCAAGCTGACATCGTTTGTCAGTTGTTGTCCAGCAAGGATGTAGGTTGATATCTGTTCCAATATGTCTCTCAACTGTTGGACATTCATTCCTTTTATTCAACATTTTTAGTTTAATGTTTATGATTTACATTCGTAGAGCATTGTGTTGGCTTTTAACATTTATTAACTTCAGCAGATTCTGGAGGTATTTTTTTGTTTTTGTTTTTTTTTGCTTTTTCTCGGGGAAAGGGGGGGGGGGGTGTGTCGTCAGCCAGGTTTTCAGCACACCACGTCAAATACATCACATGCAATTTTAATGTGTGATTTATTTCTCATAATATTGTTGCCTATGTGTCCATAACATATTAGTTGTAGTCATAGTAGAAAGATCAGCGTTGAAGAGATGTTAAGAGCGCCGACTCTTAAACTTCTAGTGGTGGGTTAGTGTCGGGTTAGTGGGTGCATTCCCTACACTGTTAGGTCAGACATAAACGTTGACATATTTATTTCCCAGGAAGCAAACAACTGAATATAACATTTCATGGACAATCAACGTGGAGAAGATCGGCAGGTGCTATAAAGGACATGTAATATTTTTAGTCATTTAAGATGTAAAGAGGGCAAGGTGAGCAGTATTTGAAAGCTAACTTGAGATAAATAAAGAAATAAAAGATAAATGTGGGAAGGCTAAAGAAAGTTGGTTAAACGAGCAATGCAAAAAAAACTGAATTAAATTCCATTAAAGATACAAAAAATATGCACAGACAAATCAGTGAGCTTACAGGAAAAAAATAAGAATAAATACAAAGTGTTTGAAATCGAAAACAGGAAAGATAATATTAGAGGAAGATGCTATAATGAAGAGATGGAATGAGTATATAAGAGAATTATATGAAGGAGAAAGGGCAGAATTAACAGAAGATAGTAACTTAGAAGGTCCACCTATTCTGAAAGAAGAAGTCGCTGACGCTATGAAACGTATGAAGAAAGGAAAAACAGCTGGGCCAGATGAAATCACAATAGAAGAATTAGAAGTATTGGGAGAATTTGGAGTAGATGTATTAACCAAAATGTTGAATGATATTTACAGCAGTGGATATTTACCCAGTGATATGCTGAAATCTGTATTTATACCTATACCAAAAATACCAGGAGCAATTGATTGTGAAGATTTTCGTACAATTAACCTTATAAACCATATCACTAAGCTTCTACTCAGAATCATAATGAGAAGAACCAAAAAGAAAATAAAAATGGAAATTAGTGAAGAACAGTATGGATTTGTGGAAGGAAAGGGCACAAACAATGCAATTTATACATTGCGGACACTAATAGAAAGATCAATAGAGAAACAGAGGGACATATATTTGTGCTTCATAGATTATACTAAGGCATTTGATAAAGTAAAACATGATGAACTGATTAAAATGTTGGAAGATATCAACACTGATGGAAAAGATTTAAGAATAATAAAGAATATTTACTGGAACCAAGTAGCAGCAAGTAAAATGGGAAATAAAGAGGGTAGTTACGAACAGATAAAGCTAGGAGTACGACAAGGGTGTGTCTTGTCACCAGATCTTTTCTCCCTGTATAGCGAAGTAATAATGAGAGAGATCAAAGAGATGCCAGGAATACTAGTTGGAGGTTATAATATAAATAATATACGCTATGCAGATGACACAGTATTGGTGGCGGATAATTCAACAGACCTACAACAATTATTAGACGTTGTAGTAACAGAGAGTGCAAGGAAAGGACTCAACTTGAATATCAAGAAAACAGTAACAATGGTAATATCAAAGAAAATGGTGACACCAAAATGTGACATAGAAATAGAAGGGAAAATCCTTAACCAAGTTGATAATTTTAGATACCTAGGGGCATTTATAACATCAGATGGAAGATGTACAACAGAGATTAGGAGCAGAATAGGGCAGGCAAAAGCCGCATTTCATAAAATGAAGAGTATCTTATGCAATAAGTCACTGTCACTGAATGTAAAAAAGAGAGTGCTGAAATGCTATGTAGAACCAGTTTTGCTGTATGGCAGTGAATCTTGGAATGTAAATGAACAAATTAAGAAGAAATTAGAAGCAACAGAGATGTGGTTCCTGAGACGAATGTTGCGAATTCCTTGGACTACCAGAGTAACTAACGACGACTGCCTGAAACAGGCTAATGAAACTAGAACATTATATACAACAATAAGACAGAGACAAACATCTTTCTTCGGTCACGTGATGAGAAGAGAGACATTGGAGAACATCGTAACAACTGGAAAGATTGAGGGGAAGAGAGGCAGACCAAGAGAAATGATGCTGGATGGATTGAGACGGTGGCATGGAGGAATATCAGCAGCAGAGTTGATCCAGAGAACCAAAGACCGAGATCTATGGAGAGCCATGAACGCCTACGCCAGCCGGCACGGCACTTGATGATGATGATGAACTTGAGGAGCCTGTTGTCTTATATAGGACATCATTTGTGTTATTAAACTGTTGTCTAATATGGGACATCATTTGTGTTATTAAACTGTTGTCTAAGGTAGGACATCAATTGTATTATTAAATTGTTGTCTCATTTAGGACATCAGTTGTGTTATTAAACTGTTGCCTAATGTAGGACATCAATTGTATTATTAAACTTTTGCCTCATACATGACAATAATTGTGTTATTAAGTGTTGACTCTCACAGGACATCATTTGTGTTATTAAACTGATGTCTCATATTTCTATCATCATGTGTACCATTACACTTTTGCTTCGCTCACTGCAATATTCATATTTTTTATCATATTGCTTCCCATTGGGCAAGATTTATTCTATCAAACTGTTGTCTCATTTAGGACATTATTTGTATCAATAAACAGTTGTCTCACATAACTCAACATTTATATTATTAAACTGCTGACTCACACAAAGTACTACTAGCAAATGCTACTGTCATGGGATCATAAGTGACCCTATGATTTAATTCCGGATAGTTGACTATTTTTTTTAAAATAGACTGAAAGACAATGTGCCTAACCTATCCTTCATACTCTCAGACAAACATTTACACAATGTCAGCACCTAAGGGGATGTTTCACATTGATTAGAGAAGTGTGAAATGAAAAGACAGTTAAGACAAAATCATGAGCCAAGAACATAGTCAGACTTATGATAGATCAATCACGACAAAAGTTCATACTCGTTCACTGAATCGACAAACAGTATGTTAAAATTATAACTACACAAGTTCAATTAATAACAACTAGACAAGTGTGGGAATAACTGTGAAGAGTATAACTGAAATGGTCCATGAGAAGACCTTGTCTGGTTTAAGATTAATATTGTCTGGATGTTGAGTCACCGTATAGGTGGCCACTCACTTGAAATGACAGTATACAGGTTTACATATGAAGGTGGAACTCCTCCAAATTTACTAACGACACAGTAAACAACATAGCAATTTAGTGTTCATTATTTCACTCTCAGGATTCGGAGAATTCTCATTCCTGGCTCATTTGAACAATTGTAGACCGTTGAATAATTTTTAATGATACATGTGTAGGAAAAATGGGAATCCTTGCTAATAAAACCAAACTCCCAAATGGAAAAAGGTCAATCTTCTAGAGAAAGGATGTTCTAGGATTTCATAGATAACACAGTCCATATGTTCTTCTCCGTCAAAGACTAGCCACTGATGATGGTTAGTAACCTAAAGTAAAACTTCGGAGGTCACGGGTAGCAAGCATCACATGGATCTTTTCTCCTGGGCATGCCGGAGTGCTGGGGAATGAACAGGCGGACAGATTGGCTGGTTCGGCAAAACTTGGTGGAGTATTGATGCATGACAAGGCAGACGTGGTTGCGGCCTTGTGGGAGCACGTGTACCCTTTGGAGGAGCAAATGGATCATCATGGTCTGGTTAGAATGAGGCAGCGAGGAGTGACGAGGGGATCTCGCCGACGCTCGACGCTCAGAGGAAAGGCGAGACGGACATATAATCAGATTGCTACTGGAACTATTAGTGTTGGAACTCTTCGCTGGTTGCTGTTGATGGGGACGGAGCGCTTATGGGAATGTCCCGAATGCTGTGATGTCGATTCCTAAATCAATCAATCAAGTAAAACTTTACGTCACGAATACATCGTTCTGTCCACGCCAGTGTCAGAGAGTGCAACCGAGAGCCCCTACTCCAGCAAGATACACACTTGCGCAAAGAAAGACATACTAGGACAGGATAAGTATAAATCACTATAATAATTATAATTTATACACATAACTATAAATATGGTTTATTACTAATCACCACTGACTATCAGTATTATCCCTTGTAAGTGGTGGTACAGAGCAAATTACTGCATGAATGTTATTCAACAGTCTCGAGAAAAACATGCTTCTGTGACAGCTGCTACTCCTGAGTGCCCCTGACTGATTGTCCTTTACCGTTAGCTATCCCGATCACCAGTGTACTTCGCCATTCTCTCCGACTTCTGATATATTTCTAATTTAATACCCAAGTCAATGACGAGAAGTCAATATTGCAGTCCAACTAACTGATGCAAGGAGTGAGCCCACTACGCGTCTGTCACTAGAGAAGATGAGAAGGACAGTTTACTCCGACATGTCGAATTTCAAAGTGTGTTGTGATTTGTGACATGTACGAAACAGGCAAACTTTATATGTTTCGTCACTGACAAAAGTTACGCCTAAAATGGAAAATAAGCTTTCCTATTAAAAACTGCTAGCTGAAGTGTGAAAGATTAAGTTAACGCGGGATGTAGAATATACACTATTGCATGGATGTCGAACACGGACAACAAGCAGATACGCAGGGAAACATCTAATGGCTGTAGCAATGTAGTTTTGAAGAACAGTGTAAAGAATGCTATGGGTGGACAGAAACACGAAAAAGACAGTCCTTCAAGAGGCATGTGACTACTGTCAATTGATTACATAAATTAGAAGTAAACAATTAACTCTCTCTCTCTCTCTCTCTCTCTCTCTCTCTCTCTCTCTCTCTCTCTCTCTCTCTCTGCGTGCGTGTGCGTGTGTGTGTGTGTGTGTGTGTTATGAGGAGAAATTAGCATAGAAACTTACTGAAAGATGCCAAAATTGACGGGAAAGAGTATACGTAGAAAGCAAAGTAATGAATACGGGGATGATTTAATCATATGGCTTTATAGGGAGAAGATTACAGACTGAATCCGATACTCTGGTGATTGTATGCGATGGCGATCTATAGCACATGACACATGATGGTGTTAAAATACAACTAGAAAAACAACAAACAGAATAGAAATCTCTTCTACGACTTTAAAACGTAACAGGAAGAGGCAGAATTAGAAACGATGTCAAATCGGGCAAGCGAAGAAGACGAGGACAGAAATTTGGGCTGATTCAAGTTTGATGTTCAGTTTACATGTGACAGAAACACAGGCAGGACTTGTGTGACTTGTGGTAGAGAGATATCACGAAAGAGATATGCGAGAGAGATATGCCCTGCGCAGAACACGCCACTGGATGATGATGATGATGATGGTGATGATATTTATAATGATTATAACGATAATGATGATGATGATGATGATGATGATGATGATATTGATGATGATGATGATTATGATAATGTTGTTGATGATGATGATGATGATGATGATGATGATGTGATGATGATGATGATGGCAATAATGATACTGATGATGATGATGATAATGATGATAATGATGATGATTATAATGATGTTAACGATAATGATGTTGATCATGCTGCTGCTGCTGCTGCTGATGATGATGATGATGATGATGATGATGATGATGATGATGATGATGATGATGATGATGATGATGATGATGATGATGATGATGATGATGATGATGATGGTGACGACGGAGGACTATAAGCTTAACAGCTTACGATCGCCACCTAACTATGAAAAAGCAGGATGAAAGTATCTGGAACCGAACTGTCCGTCTGTTCATTGTTGACCAACTTCTATTGAACGAGTTGTTTCATCATGTTCCGATTAAACATGTTAACTATGCGTTTACTGCCACAGATAGAGTCATAATATTGTTGTACATCACAGTTATCATTAACCTTTAACTGATTCAGTGCGGAAGATTTCATCTCCCAAATGTGACATCCCATGTAGACAGAAGGACGATATATCACCACAATAGAGCCATCGTATTATTTGTTTTGCTTCGCGGTATCTTCCGCAATGTTAATGTCCAGTAAATAAACATTTACATGATAATGCTTGTTAATTTAATTGTGCACCATGTTTGGTTCAAACCTACTGTATTGTTTGGCACTGAATCAGTGAATCGTTAACAGTCGGCGTGCGTGGTTTAGGGTTTAGTCAGTCTAAATTGCACAACATCCCGATATGGCAACCCGGCGATTCGAAATCAGCCTTGTACAGCACAAGCAACACCAGCGGTAATATTAATAGAACGATTGTGTGGAAGTTGAGGAAATAAAATTGTCATCATTAGCCCACCATTCATGCCTAGTCTAATTGAGGTAAGAGAACAGAGATCAATTCTGTGGAAGCAGACCGACCGATGTGGAAGCAGACCGACTCAAGTTAATTTCAATGGTATGAGTTTTCAGCCGTTCAGAAACTAACGGCAACTTTGGTAACGTACAATTAACTAGCAACAAACAACCAATAACTGCCGAGGTTGAGTGCAACGTCCGGTAAATGACACGAAATTGTTTTATTTCAATCGTGAGCATCGACTTAAAATTCAGAAAACTGCTGTTCTTTTACTGATTGCTCCAGGTTCAGGGACATTGGAGATACAAGTGGTTTATGTTGTAGTTAGACAACGAGATATAGTTGTCATTACACACAGCGGTTCTCAGGTTGTACAGCCAAACTAGTTGTGGTAGCAGCAGCAGCAGTAGTAGTATTAGTAATAGTAGTAGCAGTAGTAGTAATAGTAGAATGTAGTAGTACTTGTAATAGTAGTACTTGTAGTAATAATAATAGTAGTAGTAGTAGCAGCTGTAGTAGTAGTAGTAGTAGTAGTAGTAGTAGTAGTAGTAGTAGTAGTAGTAGTAGTAGTAGTAGTAGTAGTAGTAGTAGTAGTAGTAGTAGTAGTAGTAGTAGTAGTAGTAGTAGTAATATAATATATTTGGAAGTATTAATAGCAGAAGTTGTAGTAGTAGCTGCAGCAGCACAAAAACACAGCAGTAATATTAATAGAACAATTGTGTGGAAGTTGAGGAAATAAAATTGTCATCATTAGCCCACCATTCATGCCTAGTCTAACGCAGATAAGAGAACCGAGATCAATTCTCAGACAAACTAATAAGACCAGTTCTCAGACTGTAATGTCAAGCAATCAATCACAGGACACAGAAAACAATCACACAGCACATAGAACACAGGCCACATAAAACAATCATACAACACATAGATCACAGGTCACAGAAAACAATCATACAACACATAGAACACAGGTCACAGAAAACAATCATACAACACATAGATCACAGGTCACAGAAAACAATCATACAACACATAGAACACATGCCAGATAAAACAATCATACAACACATAGATCACAGGTCACAGAAAACAATCACATAACACATATAACACAGGTCACAGAAAACAATCATACAACACATAGAACACAGGCCAGATAAAACAATCAATCAACACATAGGGCTCAGGCCACATAAATAAATCACGCAACACATAGATCACATGTCATAGAAAACAATCACACAACACATAGAACACATGCCAGATAAAACAATCAATCAACATATAGGGCTCAAGCCACATAAATAAATCACACAACACATAGATCACAGGTCACAGAAAACAATCATACAACACATAGAAGACAGGTCACAGAAAACAATCACACAACACATAGAACACAGGTCACAAAAAACAATCATACAACACATAGAACACATGCCAGATAAAACAATCATACAACACATAGATCACAGGTCACAGAAAACAATCACACAACACATAGATCACAGGTCACAGAAAACAATCATACAACACATAGATCACAGGTCACAGAAAACAATCATACAACACATAGAACACAGGTCACAGAAAACAATCATACAACACATAGAACACAGGTCACAGAAAACAATCATACAACACATAGATCACAGGTCACAGAAAACAATCACATAACACATAGATCACAGGTCACAGAAAACAATCACATAACACATAGATCACATGTTATAGAAAACAATCACATAACACATAGAACACAGGTCACAGAAAACAATCACAGTAACACATATAACACAGGCCCCAGAAAACAATCATACTACACATATAACACAGGTCACATAAAACAATCATACAACACATAGAACACAGGCCAGATAAAACAATCAATCAACACATAGGGCTCAGGCCACATAAATAAATCACACAACACATGGAACGAATGCCACAGAAAACAAACACAGCATATAGAACACAAACCACAGAAAACAATCACACAACATATCGGGAAGCTAAATGTGTCTATTCAAATACGAATATTACGAAGACACGTATGATTGGTCGGTTCGTTGCCATAGTAACCGGTTGTCTCATTGGATAAAAGGCACCAGTCAATTGATGACTAAATGTTTAAAGGTTTTCTGTCCACGACCAGCAGGTAACCACATATGGATTGGCGCGTGAATAATTCAACATCTGCGTACAGTGGTGAGGCAGCATCGTGTTCAATTGTTGCTGTAATCCTCACAGTTTGTGAAATGTTCCTAGTTACTGTGTCTATATTATTGAACATCTTCATTATTGTGGCGGTCGTACGAACCAAACGTCTACACACAGTCGCAAATGCGTTTATATCTTCGTGGGCAGCTAGCGATTTACTTTTCGCTATTATCATTGATGTGAAAATGACAATTTCGTTGGTATTATGTTGCAAAAGTGAGGTGGATAACTTTTCAGACTGCATATATGCTTACTCTTACATTTTTACAATGACGTCCAGCTCTTGCAATCACTTGCTCATAGCTTCTGAGCGTTGGTTGTACATAGTTAAGCCATTTCTACATCAAAGGGTGGTAACCTACAGATCAACAGTTTGTGGAGTTATTCTGTCTTGGGTTATAGCCCTTGTAAGTGCTGTAAACATCATTTCTGGTTCATGTACCGACACATTTTACGACATGAATGCAAGGATATCATTTTGCATAGTACTACCTGTAATTCATTTTATTTTAAGCACGTGTATGTTCATTACCTACGGCCACATTGCAGTAATCACAAGAAACCAGACTAGGGCTATAAAGAAAACTGCAATAATGAACACAAGAAACTCAAGAGGAGAGTCGGATCAAATCCTTTCGAATTTAAAATCGACATGGAAACAAGTTCGAATGCTAGTGATTGTGTTCGGGGTCTACTTTCTACTCACCTCACCGTATGTGATAACGAATGTATATGTTTATGCTAACAATGTCGAACTAACATTTTATACTGGTAATTCCGCAAGAATTGTTACATTGATCTCCCATGCTCAGTTTGGAGCCAACTTTCTGACCTACTGTCTTCAAGACAGAGACTTTAGACATGTCCTTAAACAGTACTTTATGAGGACCCAATTAAATAGTCTTGGGGGACGAGTGAATCCGTCTGTTGCTGCCACATGAGGTGTAAAGAGACGTCATTATTCTGGGAATTATCGTTGTAATGTGTACTTCATCAGACGTCACTGCCCGGACGTATAATCACTCCAAATTCAGTCTCGTCAGTATCCGCCAACCAACTTCGTACCAAGTCTAACAGATCACACGACATTACATCCTCTATTTATATCGCTATTTATTTCTCTGAAGATTGATTGCGGATGAAGTTATAAAGGAGGGTGGCATTGGAGCCTTTGCAAATCTGAAGACGTCATTCAACAAATGCTATCTTGCCTAGGAAATATCGAGTAACCTTCTTCAAGACAACAACTAGGAGACCGAGTGAGACAAAGATATATGGCGCAAGACATCTTTAATGCACAATCTTCTTCTTATATATAAATTAGGATGTGCGTATCTCTGTATGTATTTATGTATCTCTGTCTGTATGTATGTCCTTTATGCGCTCGCGAACGGCCCATCCGATTGAGATGAAATTTTCTACACGCCTTCCTTTCATTCCAGAGATGCCAACTGTCGTAGTTTTTTTTTCTTCTTCCTCCTCCTCCCTCCTCCCTCCTCCCCCTCCCAAAATACGTACGTCCAGGAAATGGTCTTCTACATAGACACTTCTCTCTGAGGTCCGCGATAACATATTAACCTGGTGGGATGGCAATCAATCATCCTACTACCTCCTCCCTCCTCCTCCCTTCTCCCTCTTCCTCCCTCCGCCTCCTCCCTCCTCCCACTCTCTACTCCTCCTTCCTCCTCCCTCCTCCTCCTCCCTCTTCCTCCCTCTTCCTGCTCCCTCCGCCTCCTCCCTCCGCCTACTCTCTCCTCCTCCTCCCTCCTCCTCCCTCTCCCTCCTCCTACTCCCTTCTCCTCCTCCTCCTCCCTCCTCCTCCCTTACCTCCTCCTCCTCCCTCCTCCCTTCTCCTCCTCTTCCTCCTCCCTTTCCTTCCTCCTCCTCCTCCCTCTACCTCCTCCTCCCCCTACCTCTTCCTCCTACCTCCTCCTCCTCTTCCACCTCCCTTTCCTTCCTCCCCTCCTCATTCTCCCTCCTTCCTCTCCCTCCTTCCACCTCCTCCTCCTCCACTCCCCTCCTCCTCCTCCCTCCTCCTCTCCCTCCTCCATCCTCCTCCTCCCTCTCCCTCCTCTTCCTCCTCCCTCTACCTCCTCCCTCCTCCTCCCTCTACCTCCTCCCTCCACCCTCCTCCTCTTCCTCCTCCCTCTCCCTCCTCCCTCTTCCTTCCTCCTCCTCCTCCCTCTACCTCCTCCCTCCTCATCCTCCCTCCTTCCTCTCCCTCCTTCCTCCTCCTCCTTCTCCCTCTGCCTCCTCCCTCCTCCTCTCCCCTCCTCCTCCTTCCTCCTCCCTCCTACTCCTCCCTCTTCCTCCTCCTCCCTCTTCCTCCCTCTCCCTCCTCCATCCTCCTCCCTCTTCCTCCTCCCTCTTCCTCCTCCCTCCTCATCCTCCCTCTACCTCCTCCCTCCTCCTCCTTCCTCCACATCCCTCCTCCTCCTCTCCCCTCCTCCTCCTACCCTCTTCCTCTTCCCCTCCCCCTCCTCCCTCTACCTCCTCCTTCTTCCATCCTCCTTCTCCCTCTACCTCCTCCTCCCTCTTCCTCTTCCTCCTCCTCCTACCTCCTCACTTCTCCTCCTCTCTCCTCCTCCTTTTTCTTTCTCCTCCTCCCTCTACCTCCTCCCTCCTCCTCCGTCCTCCACATCCCTCCTCTTCCTCCTCCCTCTACCTCCTCCCTCCTCATCATTCCTCCTCCTACTCCTCCCCCTCCTTCTCCTCCCTCCTCCTTCTCCCTCCTCCTTCTACCTCTTCCTCTCTCCACCTCCTCTCTCCTCCTCATCCTCCTCCCTCTCCCTCCTCCTGCGTTCTCATCCTCCCTCCTCCTCCTCCTTCTTCCTCCTCCCTCCTCCTCACCCTCCCTCCTCCTCTCTCCTCCTCATCCCTCCCCTCCTCCTTCCTCTTCCTCCCTCCTCCTCCTCCTCCTGCGTTCTCATCCTCCCTCCTCCTCCTTCTTCCTCCTCCCTCCTCCTCCCTCTCCCTCCTCCTCTCTCCTCCTCTTCCCTCCCCCTCCTCCTTCCTCCTCCTCCCTCTTCCTCTTCTTCCCTCCTCCTCCCTCCTTCTCCATTCTTCTCCTCCTCTCCCCTCCTCCTCCTCCTACCCTCTTCCCCTTCTCCCTCTCCCTCCTCCTCCCTCCTCCTCCTTCCTCCTTCTCCCTCTGCCTCCTTCCTCCTCCTCCTCCCTCCTCCTCCCTCCTCCTCCCTTCTCCTCTCTCCCTCCTTCTCCCTCTCCTCCTCCCCCCTCCTCCTCCCTCCTCCTCCTCCCTCCTCTTCTTCTCTCCTCCTCCCTCCTTCTCCCTCCTCCTCCTCCCTCTACCTCCTCTTCCCTCCTCCTCCTCCCCCTCCTCCTCCCTCCTCCTCCTCCCTCCTCCTCCCTCTTCCTCCCTCTTTCTCATCCTCCCTCTTCCCTCCTCCTCCTGCTCCCTCCTCCTCCTCCCTCTTCCTCCTCCTTCTTCCCTCCCCCTCCTCCTTCCTCCTCCTCCCTCTTCCTCTTCCTCCCTCCTCCTCCCTCCTTCTCCATTCTTCTCCTCCTCCTCCTACCCTCTTCCTCTTCCCCTCCTCCCTCTCCCTCCTCCATCCTCCTCCTCCCTCTTCCTCCTCCTCCTCCCTCTTCCTCCTCCATCTCCCTCCTCCCTCTTCCTGCTCCCTCTTCCTCCCTCCTCCTCCTTCCTCCTTCTCCCTGTGCCTCCTCCCTCCTCCTCCTCCCTCCTCCTCCCTTCTCCTCTCTCCCTCCTTCTCCCTCTCCTCCTCCCTCCTCCTCCTCCTCCCTCCTCTTCTTCTCTCCTCCTCCCTCCTCCTCCCTCCTTCTCCCTCCTCCTCCTCCCTCTACCTCCTCCTCCCTCCTCCTCCCTCTACCTCCTCCTCCCTTCACATTCCTCCTCCTCCCTCTTTCTCCTCCTCCCTCTCCTCCTCCTGCTCCCTCCTCCTCCCTCATCCTCCCTCCTCCTCCTCCCTCCTCCTCCTAATCCCTCCTCCTCCCTCCTATTCCTCCCTACTCCTCCTGTCTCCGCCCTCCTCCTCCCTCCTCCACCTCCCTCTTCCTCCTCCCTCCTCCATTTACTCAAGACAGACAGACAGTCAGACAGATAGTCGGGAACGGGATCTTATATGACTACTTATATGATTTAAATGAGATGCTCTCCACCATGGGCTGGACTGGGTCAGACAGACAGACAGATAGATAGATAGATAGACAGACAGACAGACAGTCGGGAACGGGAACTTATATGACTACTTATATGAATTAAATGACATGCTCCCCATCAGGGTCTGGGCGAAGACGGGCTGGGTCAGACAGACAGACAGACAGACAGTCAGACAGACAGATAGTCGGTAACGGGAACGAGAACTTATATGACTACTTATATGAATTAAATGAGATGCTCCCCACCAGGGTCTGGGCGAAGCCGGGCAGGGTCAGCTAGTCTTTTATAACACATGCTTCACGACAAAAGATCAGATAAAAACAGCGTCGCCACAATCGTTCGAGTCACAGCCTTAAGGAGTCAGCCACACTAATTAATTGCCCTTATGAACCCAGTCAAAACCACCAGCCAAGTTGTTATCTTGCTTCTCAATTTAAACTTCGTGATGTATTATTACAGCTAACTCTACCTGTATACCGACGTCCAGTCAGGGAGTTTGTGGTTACACCTCATTTTCACTTTGTTTACCACAGTAAAGTTTAACTATTATTCAACCACAAGCCCTAGACAGGACGCTTGCAAGTTGATATGTTGCACTCTATATGACAGTATTCATCTATAATCATGATTGTTAATGTTATGTTATGTTGTGTCAACGACGTCACTGCACATTGGACACTATGCACGTCAATCCTATGACGCACTAGCCTTCAAAGATATGTATGCTCACTGTTCCCTTGAGGATTTGAAATCTCTTGACCCCGACGACGTCATCGAGGTACCTGGCCTGGCTTCACTATCAGGAAGTATAGTCACGTGAGCACCAGAGTTTAGTCACTTTCCATCAACAGAGATCGTACCACAATGACAATACCCAGCAACGGAGCCTGTATCACAAAGACTATATCCAAAAAAGGAGTTTATACCACAATGACTATACCCGCCAACGTAGTTTATACCACTTATACCACAATGACTATACCCACCAACTGAGTTTATACCACAATGACTATATCCAGCAACGCGATGTCTATACCTACCAACTGAGTTTATACAACAATGACTATACCCACCAACTGAGTTTATACCACTAAGACTATATCCACCAACTGAGTTTATACCACAATGACTATACCCGCCAACTGAGTTTATACCACTAAGACTATATCCACCAACTGAGTTTATACCACAATGACTACACCCACCAACAGGCCTCGAACCGCGATGACTAGTTCAGCCCTGTCCGTGTCCAGTTTATATCCCAGGATGCCTGTAATGTCCCGTGTCCAATCTCCTTATTAGTCGGTTCCTGTCACGTCGTCCAGGATTTGGTTTCTTTAACACGACTGGTCTTTTACTTATTTCTTCCGGGCAACAGCTAATTGAGTAATTTATTCAGCACCGCGGCTACTTCAGTTGTTACTTCAGTACCGCGGCTACATGTATTTTTTCTTCAGCACTTCGGCTACATCTATTATTTCTTCTTTACCGCGGCTCCTTGGGGTATTGCTTGAGCACCGCGGCTCCTTGAGTTAATGCTTGAGTACGGCTGTTACTTGATTTATTGCTTGAGTACGGCTGCTAGTTGATTTATTGCTTGAGTACGGCTGCTAGTTGATTTATAGCTTGAGCACAGCTGTTACTTGATTTGTTGCTTCAGCACGGCTGCTACTTGATTTATTCCTTCAGCACGGCTGTTAGTTTATCTGCTAACGACAGGTTGGAATCCAATGTTTTTTTAAAGGTTTGAAATGTTTATCTTATATAATGTGACTACACACATACAAACACACATACACAAATATACACAACATACCACACGCACGCATACACTCATCACACACACACACACACACACACACACACACACACACAAATCACAACACAAACACACACTTCTATGTCACCCTGAACTACTTCCCTCAGTGTCGGTTACAATTAGTAACGCACTCAGAATGAGAGGAGGAGGGAGAGAACATATGGTATCACAATACTAAAGTGTGTATTTTTTAGCGCATTTTTGTCACATTCCCAGTTTTGACTATTTAACCACTTCGCCATTTCGTGTAGCAAGTGACCAGATAAAACGGTTTAAATAGTCGCTTTTTTAAGCGACATCCAAGAATACATCAGGAAACTGGTATGACATGAAACGCAACACCCAAGAATATATCGGGCAACTGGTATGATATGAAATATAAAAGCCAAGAATATATCAGGTAACTGGCATGACATAACTCACAACAGCCAATAATATATAAATCAACTGGTATGATATGATACACAACAGCCACGAATATACCAGTCAACTAGTGTGACATCAGACAGGCAACAGCCAAGAATATATCTTGTCAACCGGTACAACGTAGACCGCAATACCTCATCAAACTATCAGGCAACTGGCATGACTTGGTCGGCAGTACTCCAACAAAATATCAAGCAACTGGTATGATCTGGACGGCAGTACTCCAACAAACTATCAGGCAACTGGCATGACTTGGTCGGCAGTACTCCAACAAAATATCAGGCAACTGGCATGACTTGGTCGGCAGTACTCCAACAAACTATCAGGCAACTGGCATGACTTAGTCGGCAGTACTCCAACAAAATATCAAGCAACTGGTATGATCTGGACGGCAGTACTCCAACAAAATATCAGGCAACTGGCATGACTTGGTCGGCAGTACTCCAACAAACTATCAGGCAACTGGCATGACTTGGTCGGCAGTACTCCAACAAAATATCAAGCAACTGGTATGATCTGGACGGCAGTACTCCAACAAACTATCAGGCAACTGGCATGACTTGGTCGGCAGTACTCCAACAAAATATCAGGCAACTGGCATGACTTGGTCGGCAGTACTCCAACAAACTATCAGGCAACTGGCATGACTTAGTCGGCAGTACCCCAACAAAATATCAAGCAACTGGTATGATCTGGACGGCAGTACTCCAACAAACTATCAGGCAACTGGCATGACTTGGTCGGCAGTACTCCAACAAAATATCAGGCAACTGGCATGACTTGGTCGGCAGTACTCCAACAAAATATCAGGCAACTGGCATGACTTGGTCGGCAGTACTCCAACAAAATATCATGCAACTGGTATGACTTGGACGGCAGTACTCCAACAAAATATCAGACAACTGGTATGACCTGGACAGCTGTACTTCAACAAAATATCAGGCAACTGGTATGACTTAGACGGCAGTACTCCAACAAAATATCAGGCAACTGGTATGACGTGGAAAACAGTAGCCATGTTTGAATAAAGAACAGTTCTAACTGGCTAAACCGCTTCTCTGCTGGCTCGGTAGTCCTGTATTCGAATCCACATAGCATCATCATCAAGTGCTTCGCCGGCTGGCGTGGGCAGTCATACCTCTCCACAAACTATGATCTCAGGCGTCATAGATCATTTCGTGTGTTGACTCCATTCAGTGCCATGACACAAGACTGTCAAGAATCTTCTCACACTGTCTTCCTCTATCTGTCTTTCTGCAAATATTTCCGTTTGTCACAACATGTTCCAGTTTGTGTCTTCTCATAACATGGCCAAAAAAGGTGACTGCCTCTTTCTGATGTTTATGACATGTTGTCTTTGCGACTCAGCTTCCTTTACAATGCCCTGCTGTTTAATTTTGGCTGTGCAATTAACTTTCAGCATTCTTATATAAAACCACATCCACAAGGCTTCCATAGATTTTTTTCGCCTGTTTACTAATTGTCCACACATCTGTACACAGAGATCCATGCCTGGCTTGTCGCAGTATCTGTCAACTATACCGCCCATACATCTGTACACAGAGATCCATGCCTGGCTTGTTTCAGGTTGTTTCTTACCTGTTCATGTTAGTGACCGAACAACGGCATGCGAGCGTGCTCGCCACAGAACTGCCACGCCCCCAACCATCGATTAGATTTTGAGTTAATGTATTTGCTTTTCTACCCAATGCCATTTTATAAGTACACATTTGGCATTCTGTTAGCACTGCTGTCCACATCTATAATTTTCTAGAAAGCAGTAGTAGTTGTCCAATTGTCTAAGCGACGTTACTTGCATTAGACACCATTTACATTGATCTAATTGTAATGTGTGTACATAAACTCAAGTGGTTGACACGAGAAACCAATTATTTTACTCAGTCGTACAGATTCACTCGAATAGCTTTTGCTGATTTGTTGAAATGAAAATTTCTAGTTGTGTTATTTGTTGCAATGTGTTGCCACGATGTTGTATATATATTGGAAACGGAAGGGATATTATATTATTTAGAATATCTCCCAAAGAAATAACCAGAGTGTCTTTTAGTTATAGTCATTTGATAGGAGAATACCCCTTGACTTTGGATTTCTAGGTGGTTGCAATGCTCACAGTTAAGTCAGCTTTCAGAAATTCTAGTTTTAAGAATAACATTGTCAACCAGTAGACATAGATTTGTTCGTTGCATAGCGCACTGAATATTTCTATAGGGATACACCTTTGCATTTGAAATAGTGAAAAGTATTTTTTACATATACTGCCAGTGGAATATATCAATGGTACCTTGCCAGTATTCATGTTTCTGACGTGACGTTCTCATGTTAGTTAAAGACGTTAATTCAATAATTTAGCTGTCCAGTGTGTGTGTGTGTGTGTGTGTGTGTGTGTGTGTGTGTGTGTGTGTGTGCGCGAACGTGTGTGTGTGTGTGTGTGTGTGTGCTTGTGTTCTATTTTTTGTTTTAACAGCAACAAATAGCAATCATTCTGCCGTCCAGTGATTTACTGCAGAATTTTTAATACAGCAAACATTGTAGCGTCCAATTTTTATTGCAGAATTCAAGACAGCTAAACATTTATCTGTCATGGTGTTATTGCAACATTTAAGACAGCTAACTTTTAGCCAACCGGAATTTTACAGCAGGGCATTAAACAGTAAACATTTAGATGTTAAGCATTTTAATAAAGATTTTTCTTTCAGCGATATTCGGTGCATTCATAGATAACATGTTATCATAAATAATGAGACAATGAAGTTGTTTTCATTCATAAGAACACCAATGAAGTTTTCAACCAGATGTACAGTTTCCCAACGTGCCACTGACGAGAAAACAATTTAAATTATTTCTGAGAAAGTTGGCGTGGTGAATTATTTCTGAGAAAGTTAACTCTTTATTCTGTTTGAGCCACAGCTTGTGCCACCATTTCTGCTGACCGTGAAGCTGAAGAAAGAAAGGCTGCTGAAAGGATATTAGTAATTATGATTGTTGTGATCACATGAGATACAGTGTTATAATCGTAGATTTGTGTTGATACTGGGTAATTGTAACCTGCCGACCAAAAGCAAGCGATGACCTTCCTGACAGAGAATTCAACTCTTGGCTGTATGGTCAACAGAACATCAAGGTCAGATGGTGCAAAGGTCATCATAATTACAGAGCTTGTCATGAATATCGTCTCAGTAATCTTTAATATCATCACCATAGTGGCTATTGTCAGGTACAAAAAGTTACACACATTTGCAAATATGTTCATAGCTTCATTGGCTACCTGCAATCTGATTCTGACTATCGGTATTGATGTCAGTTTGGTAACAGTTTTGATGTCAATATACACTTCTCTACCGCGCTGTTTTTTCGATTGCATTTATTTATATTTTTTCATCTTCTCAAGTACATGTAGCCTTACCCATCACTTTCTGATTGCTTGTGAACGCTGGCTGTATATAGCTAGGCCATTTTTACACCAAAGACTGGTGACATACAAATCAATATTTTGTGGGGTTATTCTCTCCTGGGTTATAGGATTGACAGCCGGTGTACAGTTAGTATCTGGCACTTGTAACGGTAAGATTTATGAAGCCAATATAAAGATTTCTCATGGTTTAATTATATCATCAGCTCATTTTACTTCAAGTGCATTTATGTTCGTTATTTATGGCCATATTGCCATAATCGCCAGATATCAAATGAAGGATATCAAGAAGACGGCAGTAACCAAACCAGGAAATTCTACACATGACGTGAATCTCACGATATCGAATATTAAATCTATCTGGAGACAAATTAGAATGCTGGTAATTGTATTCGGTGTGTACTTTTTGCTCATGACACCGTATGTAATCATGAATATGTACGTATATATTTACAATCTTGATCTAAAATTTTATAAATCCGATATGTCAAGCGTTATTTCTTTTTTATCTCACGCTCAGTTTGGATCCAACTTTCTAACTTACTCTCTTCAAGACAGAGACTTCAGACATGTCCTCAAACAGTGCTGTTTGAAGACCCGGATAACAAAATCTTGCCGGACAGTTCGACATCATGACACTGTCACGTGATGTGTTCAAAGATTATGTAGGATCACTATTAATTGCTCTTTTTTTTTTTGGGGGGGGGGGGGGGGGGGTTAATCACCATCGCCTTGTGTCGTCTCCGCAGATGAGGTTACGGTAATGGATATATGGATGTTTCTGTCCTCTGTCTTCGTGATATACTTTTCTAGGTTACTTTATGATGGACTAAGCTCGTGACCAACCGACAAATTGTTGTTGATTGTGTGTCAGTCTGACAACAACAGACATAAGATGTGATTAAAAGACATTGATTACTTTTATCAGTCAAGAAAAATTAATCCAGTCTACCTTTTTTTTACAGATACATAGAAAACTATTCCAGTCAAAGACGGTGGGATACAACAAAATTGAATAGAGAAGAATGTTGGTTATTAACACGAACAAAACATGACAACGAGACTACTTTGGACATGAAAAAAAAAAAGACATGTATTTCTGGACAAGATAACTATGCAGGGATATGTACCCGGGAGTTGGAGAATATACATATATATATCATGTGCCATGCCGGATATATATATATATATCATGTGCCATGCCGGATATATATATATATATATATCATGTGCCATGCCGGATATATATATATATATATATCATGTGCCATGCCGGATATATATATATATATATATCTCATGTGCCATGCCGGATATATATATATATATATATATATATATATATATATATATATATATATATATATATATATATATATATATATATATATATATATCAGCAGCGCCATTTGACATTGAGCTGCTCTTAAACTTCCTTATTTTGTCGTTTTTCCATCCGAGAAAACAAGCTGAAGATACCGAATACTCACATTCAACATTCTCAATGTTATTCTGCATAATTTTAGTCTACATGTCAACATCCTTGTTTCAACTCTCTCTCTCTCTCTCTCTCTCTCTCTCTCTCTCTCTCTCTCTCTCTCTCTCTATATATATATATATATATATATATATATATATATATATATATATATATATATATATATATATATATATATATATATATCTTAGTGTTGAATACACGTAGCAGTTTTTGAGAAGCAATTCGTGTCTCAAGTTTCCGTGTGACATGTGCAATCTGTTGCCATTATGCTTCCCAAGTTGATGTAGGCGGCTATCTGTTCCAAGATTTCTCTTAACGGTTCGACTTTTATTCCCTTTGTTCAGCATGTTTAGTTTAATTTTATTATATCCAGTTATAGGTGCATACTGTTCGTTTTGAACATTCATTAACATCAGACGATTCTGCAGCTGTATTTGGGGTCTTCTGTCATTTTTTTTCCAGCATACGACGTCAAACAGATCATATGACATTTTAATGTGCGATTTATTCCTCATAATATTGTTACGTATGTGTTCATAGCATATTAGATTTGGTCATTGTAGAGAGGTCGGCGTTACCGAGATGTTAAGAGCGCCGGCTCTTAAACTTCCAGTAGTGGGTTAATGACGGGTTAGTGGGTTCACTCCCTGCAAGCGTCAGTGTGACTTAAACGTTGCCTTCTTGTTCGAAAAGCGGTGCAAACCTAGAAAGCGTAGAATTGAGAAACAAATCAACTTGGGCTTGATAATAATGCAATGCAAAGGGCATACAACATTTGATAATCGTTGATGAAGTGAAGAGAGAAATGAGAGCAGTAAGTGGAACCATTCATGTGGGAATTGTAGCCTCACACAATTCATCATCTGTATTATTAAACTGTTACCTCACACAATTCACCATTTCTATCATTTAATTATTCCCTCGTCTAATTCATCATTTGTAGTATTAAACTGTTACCTCACACAATTCGCCATGTGTATAATTAAATTGTTATCTCACACAATTCACCATTTGTAATATTAAACTGTTGCCTCACACAATTCACCATGTGTAGTATTAACCTGTTGCCTCACACAATTCATCATTTCTATCATTAAATTATTCCCTCACACAATTCACCATTTGTATTATTAAGCTGTTGCCTCACACAATTCACCATTTTAAGTATTAAAATGTTACCTCACACAATTCATCATTTTTATCATTAAATTATTCCCTCACACAATTCATCATTTGTAATATTAAACTGTTGCCTCACACAATTCACCATGTATAGTATTAAGCTGTTGCCTCACACAATTCATCATTTTTATCATTAAATTATTCCCTCACACAATTCACCATTTGTATTATTAAGCTGTTGCCTCAGACAATTCACCATTTTAAATATTAAAATGTTACCTCACACAATTGGCCATTTGTATGATTAAACTGTTGCCTCACACAATTCACCATATATGTTATTAAACTGTTGCCTCACACAATTCACTATTTATTTTATTAAACGTTTGCCTCACACAGTTCACCATTATATTAACCTGTTATCTCACACAGTTCATCTATATTATTAAACTGTTGCCTCATACAATTCACTATTTGTGTTATTAAACTGTTGCCTCACACAGGGCAACATTTGTTTTATTAAACTTTTGCCTCAAAGCAATACCACATCTGTAATTACACTATTGCCCAAACAGGGCATAATCTCTATTATTACACTTGTGCATCACACATTTCTACATTTGTAGTATTAAACAGTTGAATCAAATTGGTCAACTATTATGATGTTGTAGTAAAGGTGCCTCCTTCTCCCCGCTAACCATAGGGACACCCTTGGGCAAGATGAGTACCCATTTAACCCGCCGATCAGGTTCAGGTGGAGCCATGGATGCAAGTGGTGCATGACTTTGAAGAGCATTGACACATAGTTGCAGGTTATGGTCCCCAATACCGCGACGGTAGACAGAGGATCTCTTTTCGTTAATGTGACTCACACAAAATAACTGCAGGTAGGCCCCGGTTAACGTCGGGGTTACGTTCTTGGAAAACGCGACGTTAAGTGAAACGATGTATAGCGAAACACTATTTCTCATAGAATTAAATGAAATACAATGTATGGTGTGCCACAGTAATGTTTATTTTGATGGTTGTTGATATTTATTGGCTAAATAGAGGTGGGTTGGAGAGCAAGTGGTAGAGTTATTGGGACGTAGAGGCATTAAATTATGCCTCTTCATCTGAGGATGAAAGTGTAACTTCTTCCTGCCTCTTTTCCTGGCTCTTCTATGCGTGAACAAAAAATGTGTCCAATGTCTGCTGCACAGTAACTACTCTCCTCAATCATGTCCTTTAACTCTGCAGGGAAACGTTCTGCAGCTGCAGTATCTGCACCCGCCGCTTCACCTGTTGTCTGAATGTTGTGTAGGTGTGAACGCTTCTTACAGCGCTCAAACCAACCACGACTCGCTCCAAAACTATCATCAGCACTACTCGTACTGCTCTCACCCGCTTTCTTAGCTAGATGTTCATAGAGAGACTTTGCTTTCTCTTGGATAACCATCTTGCTCACAGGCATATTCCGTTGGTTCTGGTCTTCAATCCAGACGGCCAATAGTGCTGCCATGTTCTCCATAAGAATACTTCTGGTACGAGTGATCTTGGAAGCACTCAAAGGGGTTGCGTTTTTAGCACCCTCTTTGATTTTGTCAGCACCTGCATGAATTGTCCCAGCCTCAAAACGTAGCGACGTAAGAAGAAGTTATGTCACATTGTGACAACGACGTTATAGCGAAACGTCGTAAACCGAAGCGACGTATATCGGGGCCAACCAGTATTTTTTTTTTTTTAAACGGAATCTAAAACAAGTAAACAGTCTCAGCTTGACATCTGTTCTCAGGGCTTTCATTGGTACGGAGATAATCAAAAACTTTAACCTGGGTAGTACGTTAGATGTTCTTACCATCAACTAGAACAACGTAGTCTAAACAAATGAAGCCTGGCAAGGGTCACTTAAAATGGAATCATAATAATTCCTAGTGCAGCTACAAAATCAACAATGACACAGCAACCGCTGTTTTCATAATAACAATCATTAAACACAATGCCATGGTGACAATGTGATTTATACACTCGGTTATATCTGATGTCTAAATACACTAAGCTGGATCCAGTAAATGAAGTTACTGTGTATATTTATGTTGCCACAAATCAAGTACACAATATACTTGCTTAACCCGGCTTAGCTCAAACTCATAAACCATTGATGCTGCCAATGGTTCCTTTACATTACCAAATCTTTTCCATCTTTCGTCGTATTCTCCCCTTACATTATCAATTCCTGTCGACGTTTCGTTGTATTTGTCCTTATAATTATCAATTCCTGACACGTATCTTCAACAAATCCTCACAAAAATAGAGCATTGGTGTATGATGTGTAGGGGTGTCACAGTGGAAACATCACCAATCAAAGTCCACAACTTTCTGTCCTCAGCGCCATCTACAAGTGTGGAAATATTACATCCAATCCACTATTTAGTGTCCTCTTCCCACCTCTCCCATGCTTCCAGTGAGCTATTCACTTTGAGAGGGTCTTATGGCGTGTCATATACACAACAAGAGAGGCTGTCGATGTTTCGCCATTGACAAAGGTGGTTCTTTACGGCCTGAGTACGTATTACCTTGATTACTAACATGATCATTTATTGTGTGCGCTTGATATCATCATTTTACCATGGGCGCATCATTTTCCTAAATCATGTGTGTTCAACAGCCTAGATCCTACCTTCTGTTTCTGCAGTGACGGTCCAATGCTCACAGTTATATAAGAGATTGGATACCATAAGTATTGGGACTCTTCACTTGTTATTGAAGACGAGGACGAAGCACGTACGGAATGTCCCGAGTGCAGTGATGTCGGTACTTGACTCACCTCTGGAAACAACAAGTGGTTAGTCTTGGCAGCTCTTTATAGTTACTTGCCTGCCCTTATAGGACGAGGCAATGAACCACATCACTTACTGGCTGTGTGTTTGATTGATTGATTGATTTAGCAATCGACATCACAGTATTCGGGGCATTCCCATAAGTGTTCCGTCCCCATCCTCAGTAGCCAGCGAAGAGTTCCCACACTAATAGTACCAGTGGCAATCTGAATATAAGTCCGTCTCGCCTTTCCTCTGAGCGTTGAGCGTCGGCCAGATCCCCTCGTCACTCCTCGCTGTCTCATTCTTGCCAGACCATGGTAATCTATTTGCTCCTCCGAGGTGTACACGTGCTCCCACAAGGCCGCAACCACATCTGCCTTGTCATGTATCAATACTCCACGAAGTTCTGCAGAGCCAGCCAATCTGTCCGCCTGTTCATTTCCCAGCACACCGGCATGCCCCGGAGAAAAGATCCAGGCGATGCTTGTTACCCTTGACCTCTGAAGCAAGCCACTCCGCACGAAGTCTGCCCGTCCTCACCCTCGTCAACATGCTTTCTGAGTCAGTTACAATCACGATGTGTGTGTGTGTCGTATTCTCAATCCAGCGGAGAGCCGCAGTGACTGCCTCCACCTCCATTCTTAAGCTGGATGTTGTGGTATCATATGCCAGGCTTTCCTGTCCCAAACATTGACCATTAGCTTTGGCGATGAACCCCCAGCCACTTCTCTCACCTCTTGACACCGAACCATCTGTGTAGATAATCACATCACCCGAGTGAGCATTGTCCTGAATTAGTTGCTGGATTTCCACTTCCGTGGCCCCTGCTGGCCACTCCCTGCACTCCCGGCTTAATGTGATTATAACTCTGCACAATTCTGACTGCGCCGCTGGCACTCTGACCCACTCCTCTCCACGCCTAATGTTCTCCAAGGGGCATACCTGTCTGATCGTATCCTCCGCCTGAGCCATCCATGATTTCCTTCTTATCAGTCGCTGACCGTTAACTACGTCCAGCGCCTCATGCAACGGGAGATCTGTGTCTGCAGCTACTCTGAAGTATGCCTTCGCCTGCATCACCTTGAGCCTACCAGCAACAGTCGGCAGACCAAGGATGTAACGCATACACAATACTGGGGTGTCTCTAGTGCATCCCAGAATGACCCGTATAGCTTCGTTCTGTATGCGCTCTAACTTCACCAGCTGACTCTCTGAGATAGTGGCTGTGTGTAACTTATTTTAGCCAGCATTTTGCAAGATGAAAAATATACTGACCAATAAAAAGACATCAATTGAAACGAAAAAAAGAGTGTTGAGGTGCTACACAGAACCTATACTTTTGTATGGTTGAGAAGAGTAGACAATTAGCAGACAAACTGAAAGACATCTAATAGCTGTGGAAATGTGGTTTCTGGGGAAAATGCAAAGAATACCATGGACAAACAGAAAATCCAATGAACAAGTCCTTTAAGAAACAAATGAAGATCGTAAACTGATTAGATACATTAGACGTAGACAGTCAAACTTTTACGGCATAATATGAGAAGAAATTAATTGGAGAACTTGGTGACAACTGCCAAGATCGAAGGGAAGAGACCAAGGGGAAGACCGAGAAGTAAATACCTGGATGGCTTGGCCACGTGGCATGGTCGAGACAGGAACACGGAGCTGATCCACGACTCTGGTGATCGAGTGAGATGGCAAAACATGACCGCCCACGCTTCTCGGCATGGCACATGCTAGATGGATTGATGGTGCGAGTCATTAGGCAAGTATTAGTTTTAACATGTGCCATTGTTTTATGAGCAGCCGACGTCTCATACCACAAAAATCAACGCACAACGGTCTATTCCATTTGATTTCCAAAGTGTTTAGACGCTCCATTGCCGACCCGGTTGACGCAGGCTCGAATCCGCATCGAGTGAATTGTGTAAATGGACATGAGTTCCCAGGTCAGCCCAGCCCACGTGAGTATCAGTCTGGGGAAGTAGTGACGACAGGCGTAAGACTAATCACGTCACCCACCGAGTCCCGATTGTTCAATGAAATTATAGGCCTAGCACCAAATGCTCAATATTTTAAGGCTCTTCAAAAATGTGCTTTACTTACTATACCTATACAGGAAGCAATGTTGGTAAGGCAGATGAGGCCATCTGGAGACTTGAGTCTTTACTTTACTTACTGTACCTATACAGGAAGCAATGTTGTCAAGGCAGATGAGGCCATCTGGAGACATGAGTCTTTACTTTACTTGCTGTACCCATACAGGAAGCAATGTTGTCAAGGCAGATGAGGCCACCTGGAGACATGAGTCTTCTATTTATACGTATGCAAATCACGTGACAGTAGCAAGCGGATGAAGTCTTCCACAAGCTATTGTTATAAACATGATGTGACTATGGCAAGTGAATCAACGAGTAATTATTATACACATGACGTGACAATGCCAAGCGAAAGAACAAGTAATTGTTATACAAATGACATGACAATGTCAAGTGAACAAACAAGTAATTGTTATAAACCCAGGTAAAGTGTCAACTGGCGAACACTCCAACCAGTAATTTATAGGTATCACAGCGGCAGTACTAAGCAAACTCTCCCAAAGTAATAGTTATACAAATCACGTTACAGAGGCAAGTGTGCGAATTCTCCCAAAAGTAATAGTTATACAAATCACGTGACAGTGTCAAGCGAGACACCAAGCAATTGTTATACAAACCAGGCGACAGTGAGAATCTAGCTCTCCTAGTAGTAATAGTTATACAAATCACGTTACAGTGGCAAGCGTGCGATTTCTCCCACAAGTAATAGTTATACAAACCAGGCGACAGTGCGAAGCTAACTCTCCCATAAGTAATAGTTATATTAGGAGCGTTCATTTGAAATCCGTTCGTGCCGCACCGCGCGTAATTGCGTACGTTGAACATGATCATTTCATAGTCATGTGATAAGTACTGACCAATGAATAAAAGAGCACGTGCTTATCGTCCCATGATGCATAGGTTCTGTTTCTGACCGTTGAGAAAATGGCCGGGTTGATTCAAAATCCGTCCAAAGAAGCTCAAAGAGCTGTGATTCAGTTTCTTTCATTTGAAGGATGTCGACCAGTGGACATTCATCGAAGAATTCAGGCAGCGTACGGTAATAAATGTGTGGCGAAGACAACAATGACTAACTGGGCGCGAATATTTCGGAAAGGACGTCGGTTCACGACAGATCTTCGACGGCCGGATCAAGCGCATATTGTTGCAACAGAAAAAAACCATCGGCAAAATTGATACAGCAGTACAGATGAATCGCTGTCAAAGCATAAGTTCGCTAGCGAAAGAATTGTATGTGTCAACAGGGTCAATTCAAAAGATCTTTCGTAAGTAACTGCTATTTCGGAAGGTGTATCCACAGTGGGTACCACGGATGTTGACCGACCACCAAATAGAGGAATGCATGGGATGGTGTTTGAAACACTTGCTGCGTTACAGAGTGGAGGGTGATGCATTTCTCTTCCGCATTGTGGCAGGCGATGAATTATGGTGTCACCACTTTGAGCCGAGCAGCAAAAGAGAGAGAGAGCTTGCAATGGAAGCATGCTGGATCACGAAAAGCCAAAACAATTTAAGTTACAGATTCCCACTGCTAAAGTTGTGCTGGGAGCATTTTTTGACCATAAAGGGCTATTGTTGGCCGTCTTTAAAAAACCTGATGTCAACATCATCTCTACCCACTACTTGGAAACACTGGACAAGCTGCAAAAAGCCATCAAGAATAAACGACCTGGCATGCATTCTCGCGGTGTGATTTTGTTGCACGATAATGCTCGTCCGCGTGTAGCAAAGATTGTGCAGGAAGCATTAGCTTGGAAGAAGTGGGATATTCTGCAACATCCAGCCTATAGTCCTGATTTCTCACCATGTGATGTTCATTTGTTTGGACATCTAAAAAAGGCTCTCAAGGGGCAACGATTTCACACAGATGCAGACGTAATGAACGCGGTAAACACTTGGTTCAGTGAGCAACAACAACCCGTGCCATGAGCCTGACGACGTCATGGCATGGTTCAGTTATAGCCGAGGTCAGAGAGTAAAGGTTACGACTGTGTTCAGAATTGAACACGAGAAAGTGGAAAGCAGGGGCTTTCCACACAACGTGAAAAACGTTGTAACTCACTTCCCAGGTGATAGGAAGTGAGCTCGGGACAAGTTAGTCGGCGTTGATCCGTCGTCCTGTGTGGACATGGTGAAAAGTATACAGCGTTATGGCTCTATATTGAGCCACGCATTTAATCTGTGATGTAGTGTAACGTGATGTGACTATCGAATAAGTGATGGTAGATGTGATATGTGATTGTGTAGATTATACGTAGGAAACTTATAACAGTCTTTGTGTTCACTCTTGTTCGAGTTAACTGGAGTTCGAGTGGGTGAGGTGTATGACGTGTGATCGAGTAACCATGATATACTCATGTACTGGGAGATGACCAGGGTGCTGACTGGAGAAGAATAGAAGAATAAATCATCCCCTGTTGGACACGAGAAGTGTTGCTACACAAGTTTATCGATAGTAGCTCATACAGATAGTCCAGTTGCAATCCTGGCAACCCGTTTTGCGGACGGCATTCGCCACCTACCTAAGCAATGGGATGCTTGCCTGAATGCCTAGGGCGACTTCTTCTGACCAATCCATGGTGCATAATTCATTCAAAATTAATGATGTGTTTAATACTACCACACTGTTTAATACTACCAATCACGTGACAGTGTCAAGCGGGTGAACTCTGCGACAAGTAAGAGACACCAGGACCTGTAAAAATGATTGCTTGAGGACATGTTTGAAGATTCTGTCTTGGAGACAGTATGTCACAAAGTTGGTACCACAGAGAACATGAAAGATCATCGCAATAACGTTCAGGAAATTATTGTTATACAATGGTGATTGGACATTATGAGTAAACACATATATAATCACTATTACACACGGTGTCATCAGTAAAAAGTACACTCCGAAGACAATAACCAGCATTCGAATTTGTCTCCACACAGTTTTCAAATTTGAGAGAATTTGATCAAGATCGCCAGTCGAGTTTCCTGAATTTATGACTGCAGCTTTCTTGATAGCTCTAGTTTGATTTCTTGTGATTACTACAATGTGGCCGTAGATAATGAACATGAAGATGCTCAAAGCAAAATGCACTGTAGATATTAAGAAATATGATCTCCTTGCGTTGTCTTCATAAATCGTATCAGTGCATGGGGCTGAAATTAAGTTGACACCGACCAGCTGAGATATAACCCAGGAGAGAATAACCCCACAAAATGTTCATCTATAGTTTACCACCCGTTGATGTAGAAATGGCCGAGCTATATACAGCCATCGTTCAGAAGCTATAAGGAAGTGACTGCAAAAACTGCATGTCATTGAAAAGATAACGAAATATAAATGTATGCATCCTAAATAATTATAAAGCATACGTTTGTTAAATGACATCATCAAACTTGTCACTTTGACATCGATAACAATAGCCAGTAGAAGATTACTCAAAGCCAGCGAGGCTATCAACACGTTAGCAACCGTATGCAGACGTTTGCTACTAGCGACTGCCAGAATAATGAAGATGTTTAATAAAATGCAGACTGAAGTTAAAGCACCATCAACACTGGCAATGATTATGGTGGCAACTGTTGGCGATATTTTATTCACACCGCATTCAGATGAAGAATTCTGTCCGGCACAAGCCATCTAGTAATAAGAACGAGATTAACACTCTTCAGCCGCCGATGGCTTCTCTAGAAATTGGTTAATTTGTTGGCTCGGTATAATGAATAAACTTTGTAGTTTACGGACTTATGTGCCTTACTCACTTATTCATCCCGCATTGAAGCCTAGGACTGTCACTATGGAATCATCAGCCATCAGAGTGCTCTACTACTCTGTTCTCGGCAACGAGAGCAAGTGTGGATATATCACAACCAAGTCACTCTTAAGTGTCCAGGGTTTTCCATGCCTTTCTCCTCCATGTTTCTTGCGACGCCATCTTTGATTAACTGGGTGATGACAAGAATGTCTAGAGATTTATTCAATGATGAAAGATAGCCCGCTGAGCTCTGTAGAAGTGAACCAGGCCACACACTGACCACCACTTTAGGGGAAGTCTTTCTGGTGTTGTCTATGCACAGAGTTGGTCCACAGTCGTGCATAACCCCCTGGTTTATGATCTTCAAGAGGAGAAGAATTCTGTAGTACAGTTCCCGTGGAGATTTTATTTCGGTACCGGGCAGAAAAAATGTGTCCACAGCGACCTCACAACGATAGTTCCACTTATAGCTGAGAATTCCAATACATGCAACACGCAGATTACCATAAGTGACGTTTACAAATAAACAAATAAAATACGTTTCACATAATTTACTTCATCTTAACTTGCATAATCGTAACTATTCCAGCCACTCTAAGTGGAGTGTGGCAAATGTGGGCCGATTGATAGACCACTTCACGTGATGATCGGTGTGGTGCAATCAGTAAACCACGTCACGTTATGATCGGTGTGATGGAAACAGTAAATGTCCTCCTCTCACACTGTGGAATGTATTGGATATATGGTTATCGCCTCATATTTTATAGATATATCGGAACTCGAAGGCTGATGTTGTCAGCAACAATCCGGCCGCCTTTGCTTCCCTGCAAATTTTGTTGGTACTTACTTTATGTTGGGGAAACTGAGAGCCGGAGAAATGGACATAAAATATCAGCTTCCTAGACCATTTAGACACAATTACTCCGGGTCGGCAAGTAAGCGTGCTAGAACTAGAAACCACTCCACACAATCTGTGTACTAAGTACTAAGAACTTAAATAACGCACTTCATAAATGGAGCAAGCTACACACGTAAGGCTGGTACACGGTGTCTGAAACAACATTCACTGAATTCAACAGTGGAGGTATAAGCAGATATGAGTTTGAGAGATCGTTCTCACAGACGCGCAATGTCACAGGTTTGAGAACAACGTTGTCATGGTAACTATGCCCAACATAAAGTCAGCGGACGTCTACTCTCGCCGCATGTTACTAACAATAACACACATACATGACGTATTTATGGAACTATTCCGAAACAATTCTTGAATCTCCACTGTTTTAAATGTATCCCACAATGCCGAAGCCGCTAATGGTAACAATACAACTGATAAGAAAACTAATTCGACAGTAAACATAAATTTCAACCAATCAGCGTGTTTGCTTTGCGTCGTTCCTTGTCACGACTGAAACTTCTTCTTCTTCTTCGTTCATCCGGAGTTTTTTTTCCGGACGTGATTGCGTTGTGCCTGTTTACAGCAGAGCTGCGTTCTTGCGCCGTTAGGCCGACACATCCGACTTCTGCGGGCATTTGTTGACCGGGTTAACCTTCCCGGGGGTTTCTTAGGACGTTTGGCTCTCACTGTTGTGGTGTTATCTCCCATCCCAGCTGGCCCATATAGAACAGCCAAAGACATCCTGGTCAGCCCTCAAGGGAAGGCAGGGGCAGACCATGGGCATTCCCCGCCATCCAAGGAGGCTTCCATAATTGCAGAGCCATCACACAGCGCTCTGGTACTGGGCTCACCCAAGGAATCGTCACGTCCTGCACATGGCTGCTTAGCCTCACTTCCGTATATTGGGCCTTCCGTTCACCATAGGCTGTTCTACCGGAAACCAGAAGAATGCAGTGTGCAGATGACATCCACACACTGAGCTTTCGATTCGGACTTTCCACGTAATGGATTTGCTATCCAAGAAATATTCCATTTTGTGCCACTAGAACACTTTTTCCACCTTTTTTGAAGCCCACACAGTGAGCTTTCGATTCGGACTTTCCACGTAATGGATTTGCTATACAAGCAATATTCCATTTCATGCCTCTGGGAGGCTTGTGTAACCGACATGCCTGTGGTATGAAGTGTGGCAGTCTAAATACTTCTTCATGTACATTTAAATGTCAACCTGAATACAGTTAAAGTAAGCTGCAGTCGACTTGAGCTTGTTGATATCTCCATAGAGCTTGTCCTCGAATGAAGCAGGTGTGGGCCAAAATATCTTTCTCTGTTCTGCATATATTGGGCACTCTTGCAGCAAATGTTTAGCTGTCATTTTACCAGTTCCACAATTACATTCATCTGTGTCTCCTATCTTTAGTTTGTTGAACAAGTGGTATTTCAGCCTGTTATGTCCTGTGCGGAGTCTGAAGATTGCTACTTGTTCTCTTCGGTCGAGTTTGTAATATGCATCATCCTTCTGGTGGCCTGGATGCTCTGATTCCCATTTGGTTCTATAAGTGCTTTTTATCAACCTCGTTGCCTCATTATAGGTTATGTCTATGTCATGCTGTGGTAGTCGTCCGCCCTCTTTTGCCAGTCTGTCAGCCTCTTCATTTCCAGGTATACTGCAATGTGATGGGATCCACTGTATTACAACTTTTTTGGATTTCTGGCATAGACCATGGAGTGCTGCTCTTAGGTCAGCTAGTTCTGTGCTGTTTTTGCTCTTCAGTATTGAGACAGCTGACTTTGCATCTGTAAAGATAGCTATTTGCGTCTCTTTATTTTCCTCCACCAAGAGCATTTCTGCTGCAGTTTTCAGAGCCTCTACCTCCGCTTTGAAGTTACTTGAGAACTTTCCAGTTGCCACTGAATGTGTTTTTTTCACTCCATTTTTTAAATTTAGGAGAATTCCTCCTCCTCCATTCTCTACTGAATTTTTGGCTGATCCATCTGTATATGCATGGGTCCAATTGCTGCTTGGGTAATGTTCTTTTATGTAGTTTAGGGTTATTTCTCTTCTTTCGGTTTCATGCTGAGTGTTCTTTTTCTCAATACCAGGAATGTTTTCTATCATCTCAGGCAGTTGCTGCTGTCTCCAAGCTGGGAACTTGTCTGCATTGTAAATGGGTTTGACTGTTGATATGTTAAGTATGGGATCTGCCCTAATCTTTCAGTCAATCAAGCAGGTGTCGTCTCCACAATGAAGGTTGGCTGCAATGAATTTCCAACACTCACTGTCTCTCGTCATGACTGTACATTCTGTCAGACTGCTGTTCGTCCATCTCTTGATGTTATTTTCCCACTTGTACCTCTTGCTCGCTTGCCTTCAATATTACCCTTCAATATGGTTTTTATGGGAGTGTTATGTTTTTTAACGTGGCCGAAATAACAACCTTGCCTCTTTTTGTTTATTATTTCTTTCATCAATTCTCTTTTCATTACCAGTTTTTCTAGAAAATCTATGTTTGAGATTGTTTTTGTTTCCATTAAATTCGACATATTCTTCTGTATATCCACATCTTCAGGGCCTCTATTAGACTTTCTACATGTTTGTTCAATGTCTAGGCTTCAATGCCATATAGTAGTGTTAAATATACATACCATTTAACAATTCTCATTTTTAATGTGATGTTAATCTCTCTAGATGTTAATACTGGCTTTATGATGTTGAAAGCATTTATGGCAATTCCTATTCTCTTATTGATTTCTATTATATATTTCACATCTGCCATCATCTGTTATTACATGTCCAAGATAGGAGAAACTTGTTACTTGTTCTAGTATCTCCCGGATTACTGTGATGTTCATTGATAGCCGTTCCTTTCCACTCCTAATTATCATAGTTTTCTTTTCTTTATTAATTTTTATTTTTATTTTTGGATATTAATACGTATCTAAGTTACATTCTGCACTATGTCTGTGTACTTGTTCCACTAGGTCTTGTAACTCTTGCTCACTTTCTGCTAGTAACACGGTATCGTCAGAATGCCTAACATTGTTTATGATTTTTCCATTGATGTTAAGTACAGGCAGTTTGACTTGTTTAAACATTCTTTATGTGTATCGGTTGAAGAGGCTTGGGGATGAAACGCATCCCTGCCGTACTCCTCTTTTCATCTCTATGGGTGACGAATAATTACTTCCGAATCTAATTAACGCCACTTGTTCCCAATACACGTTACTAATAAGTCTGATGTCCTTTCCGTCTACTCCTATATCTTTATTAGTAAGGATCATCACCATCACACTCCGGATATGTCCATACTTACTTCGATCACCTCCTTAACATCTCCGCCAGCGTATGTCGACTGACAGTGCCAGGTCTGTGTTGGTTAATCAAATGTCTTGTATTCTTGACGACATGTTCGTGTCTTGAGGCGTCCCGCTTCACTCCCTAATAATAACAGGAATCAAATTCCAACGTTTCCTTAAAGTCACCAGTTCGTATAGCGTCCAGTACTGCGTTGTTGATGGCGGGTCCATCCATTGCTTGTCACAGCTCAACCATAGACACGTTCCCCATCAGATCGGCTCGCTCGTCGCACTCCACGCGGTAGTGTCCCTTAAAACTTTCTTAATGTCTGCTTTTTTTTTCTTCACATATCCCTTTACAAGACATTGCAGTCAACACCAGAATTTTTCAGCTGCTGTTGATGACTTGGCAAGTTTTACGTTCAGTAGTTTGAAATTGCCTTCTGAACGACCGGTTCACATACCTCCGTCAGTAACCAGCGCGACGCGATCTGCTGCCAAACCTCGTGCAGCTGTGTTTCGTAGTGGTATACGGGATTACGAACAACACCCTTAAATCCTTTGCCAAGGAGACCGAAAATGTCTGAATAAAACACAAAAATGACGGAATGCTGCATTGTGTTTTATTCTCATTTACTTCATTGATATGTGTCTTATTTTGTATTATATATATTACTAGCTGACCCTGCCCGGCTTCGCCCAGACCCTGGTGGGGAGCATCTCATTTAATTCATATAAGTAGCCATATAAGTTCTCGTTCCCGTTACCGACTATCTGTCTGTCTGACTGTCTGTCTGTCTGTCTGTCTGACCCGGCCCGTCTTCGCCCAGACCCTGGTGTGGAGCATCTCATTTAATTCATATAAGTAGTCATATAAGTTCCCGTCTGTCTATCTGTCTGCCTGACCCTGCCCGGCTTCGCCCAGTCCCTGGTGGGAAGCATCTCATTTAATTCATATAAGTAGTCATATAAGTTCCCGTTACCGACTATCTGTCTGTCTGTCTGTCTGACCTGGCCCGGCATCGCACAGCTCCTGGTGTGAAGCATCTCATTTAATTTATATAAGTAGTCATATAAGTTCCTGTTCCCGACTGTCTATCTGTCTGTCTGTCCGGCTTCATTAAATTCATAAAGAACGTTCTTCCACACACCATCCATTATTTTTAATGAAAACTCTTTCTAATCACCTGCATGACTACAGTAACTTCTTAAGCAAAAAAAGATGAGTTACAATGTTATGCATTGTGCATCATTTTTATGAAAACTTTGAAAATGCCTTACAGATTGTATCATTATTTATTATAACTCATATGCCGGTACATAACTATGGACAAAGAGTTTATAAATCTTTGAAAACGATGCCACAATATGACTATAAGTTATACAGAAAAGTTATGCCCCTTGAAATAACTTTTACAGAGTTAGGTCCCCTGAGATATATGAAATTATGATGAAAAATGAAAAATGAAATAATACTGAGTAAGCAGGCGATTTCACACTAACAAAATATCACAGTTGACAGCTCTGGAATGAAAGGAAGGCGTGTAGAAAATTTCATCTCAATCGGATGGGCCGTTCGCGAACAAATAAAGGACATACGGACAGAGATACGGACGCACATCCTAATTTATATATAAGATAACAATATTTTCACATATTGCCCTTTACATTAATTATTTTCTTTACGGGCCTAGTTAGGTATCTATATGTGTTTTTGTTTCTTCCTTAGAATTTAAAATTACCTTGTTGCTTCATTATACATTGTCTTCATTGTCTAACAGTATTCAACTCTAACGTACAATCAGTGCTACTTTATTGATCATAAAGACGAAGTACAACGAATACAATTATAAATAAACTGGGAACATTCATATTTGTTCCATGTAGATAAGCATGGGCGGTCTTGTTTCGCCATCTCACACGATCAGCAGAGTTGTGGATCAGCACATTGTTCTTGTTTTCACCATGCTTGTTGGGGAACCATCACATATTTATCTCTCTATCTTACCCTTGTTCGTTGTCAGTTGTCATCAAATTCTCCAGTTTATTTCTTTTCGTAATTTGTCTAAAATTTCTTGATTGTCTATGCCTAATTTATCTCATCAGTGTGCGGTTTTCATTTGTTTCTTGTATTCTTGTATGACTTGCTTATTGGATGTTTCTTTTTCTGTCTGTCCATGGTATTCTTTGCAGTTTCCTCAAAAACCACACTTCCACTGTGCGCAAAATAGAAGGAATAAAGTGGTGTGACAAGATTACCAATGTGGAGCTCATGGAGAGAACTAGACAAATATCAGTGAACCAAGAGGTGAACAAAGGACGCTGGTGCTGCATAGGACATACAATGAGAAAACATGAGAATAGTATAACTAGTCATGCCTTAGTCTGGAACCGACGGGGCAAAAGAAACAGAGAAAGATATAACACTCACGGAGAAGAGAAGTGGAAACAGATACGAACAATAGGGTACGGACGTGGACAGAGCTACATGGGACAGTTAAAGATGGGGCGTCTTAGAGTGAGTCGCTTGAGAGGTTATGATCTAATGGGGGATACATAGCAAAGGAAGTTTGTATTACTAATCAAGGAAACGAATACTCCAATCAGTGCTGGATCAAGGTAATGTCTTCATGGAATAGGCACACTCTAATCAGTGCTGGATCAAGGTAACGTCTTCATGGAATACGTACATTCTAAACAGTGCTCGATCAAGGTAATGTCCTCATGGGTTATGTACACTCTAAACAGTGCTCGATCAAGGTAATGTCTTCATGGAATACGTACATTCTAAGCAGTGCTCGATCAAGGTTATGTCTTAATGGAATATGCACACTCTAATCAGTGCTTGATCAAGGTTATGTCTTCGCGGAACACGTACACTCTAACCAGTGCTCGATCAAGGTAATGTCCTTATGGGTTATGTACACTGTAAACAGTGATTGATCAAGGGAAAGTAGGTTAGATAATACAATACATACACTTTAAACAGTGCCGACTCCAGGGAATGTGATCGCAGAATAAAATACACGGTAAACATTGTCGGATCAAGAAAATGATATCATAGAATATATACACTCTAAATATTGCTGGATCAAGAAAATGATATCATAGAATATATACACTCTAAACATTGCTGGATCTAGAAAATGATATTATAGAATATATACACTCTAAACATTGCTCGATCCAGAAAATATGATCGCATAATGGATGCATATTAACGGCCCGGAAAGACTGAGGAATGACAAATTAGCCTCAGTCTTGAAGACGGGAAACTCCCAAATATATCTCCAAGAGGTAGAGGATGGACATACCACATTGTGGCTATCTTAACTCAGGGGACCGACTATCCAACGGGATAAATGAACAACTTGGAGTATGCTGGCTATTTAGACATGATGCTAGAAGGACATAATTTCCCCTAGCAATTTAACATAGAGTGTGGAAGTAATGAGATAACTATCGCATATCACCCACAATTGATTATTGGAGCTTTCCTTTTATTACACAGATTTATACAGAAATATATGGAATCAAAGAGAATGACACAAATCCGGCAACTTTTATGATGACGTATACACATATTATAACGTAATATTAGGATAAGAAATCATAAACAGTACCTCACTGTACATGATCTGTAACTGCGATAGTGTAGTGACTAGACGCTTGTCTGCCGACTCAGTGATCGAGGGTTTGAATTCGTTTTAAGGCAGGTTTACAACATTGATCTGGGTGTCCAGGTTGTACACAGGTGTTATCAATGAATGAAGGATGCCAACAGATGGTGTCAATGTACTATATCTACATGAAAAATGTCAACGGGAGATATCTATGCAATATATCTACATGTAAGATGCCATTAGATGTTGTAAATGCAATATATCAACATGAAAGATGCCAGCGGAGTTACCAATTCAATATGACTACATGAATGATGTCAACTGGCGTTATCAATGCAATATATCTACATTATGGATGTCAGCCAATGTTGTCAATGCAATATATCTACATTATGGATGTCAGCCAATGTTATCAATGCAATATATCTACATTATGGATGTCAGCCAATGTTATCAATGCAATATATCTACATTATGGATGTCAGCCAATGTTGTCAATGCAATATATCTACATTATGGATGTCAGCCAATGTTATCAATGCAATATATGTACATGAAGGGTGTCAACAAGAGATATCAATGCAATATATCTACATGAACACTGTAAACATATGTTATGTGTCTTTCCAGTAGATCAGCCAACAATGTCACTGTTGTGTTATTTATGCAAATCCTCTATAAACTGTTAAAGGAAAGAAATCATAAAAAGAAAGTCAGGTGATCTTCTTGACTTACTAATTTGAACGATTTAACGGTAAGGATATTCCATAATTCTCTGCACTGATCATGTATCAACGCTTAGAGGGTTAACTCTCGCACGATGTTTCGTTAAATGGTTCTTGAAAATCCACCTTTTGAGAACATTTCTGAAGTTTCTGTCTTGGAGGCAGTATGTGAGAACAGTGGCTCCACACTGAACGTGTGAGATCGTTAATATAACTTTCCCATACACTGTGTCATACAATCCATGGTCGATATTGTGAATGTACACATATATATTCATCACTATATACGGTGTCGTGAGTAAAAAGTAGACCCCGAACACAATAACCAGCATTCGAATTTCTCTCCACGTAGATTTTACACTGGACAAGACTTTATCAAGATCGCTTCTCGAGCTGCCTGAGTTCAACACCGCAGTCTTCTTAATAGCCTTCGTTTGACTTCTGGTGATTACAGCGATGTGGCCGTAGATAATGAACATAGAAGCGCTGAGCATAAAATGAAGGGCAGATAGTATGAAAGAATAGAAAACGGGTACATGTTCCATAAAAAACTGTTCCGTACATGTTCCGGAAACTAACTTGACACCGGCCAGCAGGGCTATTAGCCAGGATAGAATAACTCCGCAAGCAGTGGATCTGTAGGTTATCACTCTTGCATGTAAAAATGGCCGAGCTATATACAACCACCGCTCAAAAGCTATCATAAAGTGATTGTAAAGACTGCATGCCATTGAGAAACCGAAGCAATATAAAAATACACAATCTGTAAAATTATTGTCTAGGTGTTTATAATGTGAACATAACAACAGTATCACGTTAACATCTACAACCGTAACAAGGAATAGGTTATTCGTGGCCAGCGAGAAGATAAACATGTTTGAAACTGTATGTAGACTTCTGTTCACAACAACTGCCAAAATAATTAAGATATTTACTAATATATATGTGGTGTTCAAGAATAGATTGATACATTCAATGACTGGTGCATCAACTGACGGTGAAGTTATATTGACACTGCCTTCAGCTGTAGAATTCGCTGCCCAAAAATCCATTTGTGGAGACAAGACTTCAAAAGAACAAGGGCTAAATGGCATCACTCAAGTTCTATCCAATGTTGAAATTATTTTGCAAGGCGGTAGTTTGCTTTCTAACAACGTATATATTTATGGTCGCGTTTTAATACTTCTGTCGATAAGATATGTCTTTGAACTGTTTCCGTGTGCATCAGTCTGGGCGCATGCTTTAGCTAAAAAGAGACAAAACGTTCAGGATTCAAGAATTATTTCAAGTTGACATGTTTCATGCGTTTTGTATATTTTATGTCTTATTAATTATCACTGTTATTATAATCTAATGGTACAAATAAAGACATAGTTTATAATCTTCTTACTGTGGAGGAATGGATAACGCGGGAAATCTTTAAAAAGTAGAAGACAGAACAAATAAAAAAAATCAGATTATAACAATAGTAAATCTAGTTCAGGAAACATACGCATATGGTTAATAAAAAGAGTTAAGAAGAGTATATGGGCGGATAAAAGACAATATAAAGATGACCTAGCATCATCATCATGATCCCGTGCCTTGCCGGCTGACGTGGGCGATCATGCCATTCCACAAATGTTGATCTCCGACGTCAAGGATCCATTCATGTGTTGACATGCTTACATTATGATCTCCGACGTCATGGATCCATTCATGTGTTGACATGCTTACATTATGATCTCCGACGTCATGGATCCATTCATGTGTTGACATGCTTACATTATGATCTCCGAGGTTATGGATCAATTCATGTGTTGACATGCTTACATTATGATCTCCGACGTCATGGATCCATTCATGTGTTGACATGCTTACATTATGATCTCCGACGTCATGGATCAATTCATGTGTTGACATGCTTACATTATGATCTCCGAGGTCATGGATCCATTCATGTGTTGACATGCTTACATTATGATCTCCGAGGTCATGGATCCATTCATGTGTTGACATGCTTACATTATGATCTCCGAGGTCATGGATCAATTCATGTGTTGACATGCTTACATTATGATCTCCGACGTCATGGATCCATTCATGTGTTGACATGCTTACATTATGATCTCCGAGGCCATGGATCCATTCATGTGTTGACATGCTTACATTATGATCTCCGACGTCATGGATCATTTCTTGTGTTGACATGCTTACATTATGATCTCCGACGTCATGGTTCAATTCATGTGTTGACATGCTTACATTATGATCTCCGACGTCATAGATCAATTCATGTGTTGACATGCTTACATTATGATCTCCGACGTCATGGATCAATTCATGTTTCGACATGCTTACATTATGATCTCCGAAGTCATGGATCAAATCATGTGTTGACATGCTTACATTATGATCTCCAAAGTCATGGATCAAATCATGTGTTGACATGCTTACATTATGATCTCCGACGACATGGATCAATTCATGTGTTGACATGCTTACATTATGATCTCCGACGTCATGGATCAATTCATGTCTTGACATGTGTGACATATTATTTGATGATTGACAGAGGACCTAGGTTGTAGTGTTCTCTGGAGATATATCTTGAATATTAAATAACAAGATAAAGGTTATGATTTAGCACGTTTTGTCTAGAGGTCACTCAAATGAGCTAATCATTCCCGCAATAGCCTTTTTGGAGAACATTTTTCTTTTTGGCTCAACCCCCACTGTGAGACCACTATGTATCTACACAGAAATTTATAAGAGAAGTAAAATAGTTCACCCAAGGCCAGAGAAGATCTGAACTATTAGCGCCTGTACAACTGAGGATCCCTCTCACTCAACATAATGTTGCCAGTGTGCTGTTCGTCCGTCACATGGATCATTCCCTATATTTTTTTTTTATTTTGTGACCTATATCAGTTCAATTAGTCTTTAGGACTTTAGGACTTTATTTATTTGTAGACAAACAAACTTCAACAATAACTGTACATTACATCTGTTGGACAAGACATCTACATGACAGTTTCCTGCCAAAAGTGGGACATACATTCACAAGGAATTGTTTACGCCACAATTGTACAAGATAGACATCATGTGATACTTGACAACATCTGTACAGGACTTTTCACAATATGTATAACCAACCACAGCACTTAAGACAGTCACCAGAGACAACACTTGACAGCAACTGTACAAGAAATTCACTGGGGACATGTACTTAAACTGATTCATAAAATACACAATTTATTGAGTTGGTGAGTAGACTGGTGACCATTGCCTCATCTCCTGTCATGTCAACATTTCAATCATTGCATACAAAATGCATAAAATATGTCACACATGCAGGTTGATAAACAAGATACAACACTTCTTATTTACTCCACCACCCAATAACTCTCCTCCACCTCTCCTCTCTAATTACCACCACACCATTCCGTTACAGTATCTGTATCTATCATCATTTCCTGACTCTTGGGAATTTAGGAAATCCTATCCATGGGCAACTCATGGAAGAAACTACTGTTCTGGGTCTGTTGGATCCTTTTATCATCAGCATGGATGTTGGACTAGCTCCAGTTAGCAGCTTCCCCAGAATAAGCTTCATGGCAGATTCATTCCTCTTGAAGACAAGATTTGGTATGATGATATGGTACTGCATCTCACGGTTGATCAGGCTGTTAGTGAAGGCTGTCACTGGGTACTTCAATAATGACATACAGAATGTCCCATACATTGCAGCTACTCACTTAGCCAGATCAACTTCCCTACTGTTCCTCACATTCTTCAAGAATCACTGTGTGAGCATCAGGCTGGATATTTTCTAAGTTTTGTCTTAGATAAACAAACACTCCCAAATTACTCCACAGTTCTCCATGAATGTAATTCATACTACTAGACTTGCTGTTAGTCTCATTTGACCTTTTGACTGACTCAAAGATCACTGTCCAGTTCACCACATTGGTAGTGCTTCAGATTGTGTTATTCTCCCATTTATGCATTCAGCTGTTGAGCTGAGAGAAAACTCTTCTTGATATTCCCACATTTTGATAGGGAGTCACATCTGGATCTAGGACTTCTGTTTAGTTGTCCCAGATGATATATGGATGGCCTCTCCACCATACTGTTCTCTGTTGACATATAAAATGGCACAACATCTCTTTACATATGTTAAAAGATAATGTTATTATACATCAACAGACACAGATTGGGGATGGGGAGGAAAAGGATGGGTGTGGTCCAAACACACCTCTCCTAGTTTGATGATGCAGTGTATTTCACTCTGATGTACTGTGGTAATCACAAGACCATATGCTGAGACAGGGTAGCTTAACACAATTACAAGCATTCATGTGGTCTAAGTTTCACCATGTTTGAACCACAGTAGACCTGGGCACAAGGAGGACCAGACACAGTACAGCAATCATTGTGACATAGCAACATGGGACAGGCATTGTGAAGGGAAATGGAAAATAGGCATTTACAACTGCAATATGCAATATGTATTAACTAATGGCATTTACCCAATTAGCAGACCAGACATCCATTCCCATGGCTGTGATGTTGGTGCATGAATGTCCTACTCCATATTCACTCACACAGCAATGCCAGACCTCACCCCTTTTTCACCAGACGTGTCTCACAGGTACATCATCATCATCATGTGCTCTTTCCCCACTGAGTAATTTTCATGTCTACTACAGTAGGTAACAGAAGCTCAATTGCATACACAATTGTTCACATATGCACCAAAGCACATATGTGGAAAAACATGTTTAGTCCTTGTAAATTTGCATGAGCCATACATTTATTCAGCCAACTAAGACACAGGTTCACACACCTATGGTTCTCTTAGGAACTAGTTTATATGAACCATCCAACAGTAGAGGTAACAGTGTAACACTTCAGAGAGAACTTGTATTAACTCTCTTGAGCATATACTCACCAGGCATCACATGGACTTAGCAATTCTGGCGTGCCACACACAACCTGTTTACATATGGATATTTGAAGCATCTTTCCTTCCACTAGATGTGAGAGGCTATTTATTAAATCACCAACTCACTCACTCCATCATTTTCAGCTTTTTACCAAGGAACTTGTACATGTTTCATCACTCATTCCAATCCAAACTGCCATTTGTTAACTCGCACGAGAGCAAAGGTACAGTTGAGTTAAGAATAAGTCATCCCAGGCATGAAGAATGCACAAGGGGTTTTGGTTTGCGAATCTGCATGAGTGTGTCATACATTCATCAAGCATACGCAACCAGTCACAACAAGGGATTGATATGCATTTGGAGTATACAGCGTGAAAGACGTGTCAAGGTTGAAGATGCAGTGTTCAGAATTCTGGCGCACAGAAGTTAGGTTTTCCACTTTCACATTTTATTCATAAAATACTCATACATTATTCTCATTCGTTTATCAGGCACACTACAACATTAAAGTATGTTTTAAAGTGGTACCTGCTGTCCAGAGAACAATATATTATTGAATCTTTAAGGGCATTTTTGGGTCATCACATCACACTAGCGACCGCTCCTGGTGAAATTCCCGCTCCTACTAATTAGATTTTAAAATATGGCCCAGGAATAGCGTGGGCTCATTAATTATGAACCAATCAAAAGACAAGTGCATACCGCCGCCTCCCCCAACTCGTTCTAGAACATACGATCTAAGAATAGCCCTTATATATGGGATGGTCCCCGTTAAGACTTAAAGTATTTTTATGAAATGTGTCGGACTGGAAATGTGGAATTCTGTTCCATCATGCTACAACATGCTTACATTATGATCTCCGACGTCATGGATCCATTCATGTCTTGACATGATTACATTATGATCTCCGACGTCATGGATCCATTCATGTCTTGACATGATTACATTATGATCTCCGACGTCATGGATCCATTCATGTGTTGACATGCTTACATTCCTTCCCTTCCATGATACAAGATTGTCAAGAATCTTCTCAAACTGTCTTCCTCGATCTCTCTTTCCGCAAATCTTTCTGGTTGACACAACATGTTCCATTTTTATTTCTTCTCATAACGTGGCCAAAACACGATGACTGCCTCTTTCTGATGTTTGTGATAAGTTCTCTTTGCGATTCAGCTTTCCCTGAAACGTCCAGATTGCTCAATTTGGCTGTCCAATTAATTTTCAACATTCTTTTATCAAACCACATCTCCAAGGCGTCCATAGATGATTTCGCTTGTTTACTAATTGTCCAGGACTAGCAGCCGTATGTTAAAACTGGTTCTATGTAACATGCAAGAACTCTTTTCCTGACTTTTCAAGGACAGTTACTTATTGCCCAAAACGTTCTTCATTAGATAAAATGCAGTTTGTTCTTGTCCTATTCTGCTCTTTATCTCAGTAATGCATCTTCCATCTGATGTTATCCATGTGCCTAGATATACGAATTTCTGTATTTGCCCCAAAATAACGTCCTGTACTTTAATTGCACATGTAGGTACACTCTGTTTCTTTGATATCACCATGACCTCTGTCTTTCAATTATTTAAACTAAGGCCCATTTTTTCACGTTTTACAACCACTGTTTCTATCATTTCTTGTTGATCGTTCTGAATTGTTGCTATCAAGACAGTGTCTTCAGCATGACGTAAGATATTTATATTACGTCTACCAACCAGAATCACTGGCATATTGTCTGTACATCTCATTATATATTCACTAGCAAGAAAGAAATTTAAAAAAAAAAAACAGCATTAAAATGAAACATTAAGAACCGTTGCAATACGACAAATAAGATAGTTGGAAAATATAACTAATCAAAACTAGAAATAAGACAGTTTTCCCATAATATTGAGGATCAACTAAACGTACTGGCTAAATACTTTGAGGAACTCCTGAGTAGACCAGTCTCAGGAGACACTCCAGATGTCTACCTGCAGAAGTGAAGCTGGATATCAACTGCAAGAAACCATCTAGAGAAAAGATTACAAAAGCTATCAAACTTCCGAAAGATGGGAAAGCTGCTGGTCCAGATGGTACCTCAGCAGAGGCCACTAAAACTAATATAAACAGTTCAATTGAATTACTGCACAGATTGCTTAGCAGAATCAGAGGCATGTAAGAAATACTACTAGGCTTGAGCGAAGAATATCTGGTAAAGCTGCTTAAGAAAGTGGACCTACATGAGTGTGAATATTGTAATTAATACTGTCAAACAATGCAATATATACATTACGGACACTAATAGAAAGGCCTATAGAGAAACAGAAAGACATATATTTGTGCTTCATAGATTATACTAAGGCATTTGATAAAGTAAAACATGATGAACTTATTAAAATGTTAGACGATATAAACATTGATGGGAAAGATTTAAGAATAATAAAGAATATTTACTGGAACCAAGTAGCAGCAATTAAAATTGGAAATAAAGAGGGTAGTTACGAACACATAAAGCTAGGAGTACGACAGGGATGTGTCTTGTCACCAGATCTCTTCTCCCTATATAGCGAAGTAATAATGAGAGAGATCAAAGAGATGCCAGGAATACTAGTTGGAGGTTATAATATAAATATTATACGCGATGCAGATGGCATAGTATTGGTGGCAGATAAATCAACAAACCTACAACAATTGTTGGACATTGTCGTAACAGAGAGTGCAAGGAAAGGACTCTCTTTGAATGTTAAGAAAACAGTAACAATGGTGATATCAAAGCAAATGGTGACACCAAAATGTGACATAGAAATAGAAGGAAAAAATTCTTAACCAAGTGGATAATTTTAGATACCTAGGGACATTTATAACATCAGATGGAAGATGTACAACAGCGATTAAGAGCAGAATAGGGCAAGCAAAGGCCGCATTTAAGAAAATGAAGAGTATCTTGTGCAATAGGTCACTATCACTGAGTGTAAGAAAGAGAGTGCTGAAATGCTATATATAACCAGTTTCGCTGTATGGCAGTGAATTTTGGAATGTAAATGAACAAATTAAGAAGAAATTAGAAGCAACAGAGATGTGGTTCCTGAGACGAATGTTGATAATTCCTTGTGTGACGTAATAGACAGTCTCCCACTTTATTTTTGCTTAAATTACATTGCAGATCATAATTTTCATTATAAATATATCTAGAAAAACGATCTTGTCCCTATTTTCCCATGTTTGTAGATATCTATAAATATGCCTGTATTATTGGCGAGAATTTAATCTCCTGTAAACCTAGTGAATATTCTAGTGTTTTTAAACTATATACCATACAGTATATTATAGAACTATTAGTGGTGCATGCCTTCTGCCCCAGCGCAAGTTTGGCTGAATAACATATTCAGTTTTAGCCTGCGACCCGGGTGGCAACACGAGAATCTGCCTGGCCAGTTGTCGTCAGCCGGCAGATCGTCCTTTTGGTCGACTGACTCGAAGCGGTGTGGACACAGGCGCCGATACTAGCTGTAAAAAGACATATTGCAACAAAATAATCCAGGCTCTAGTTAGCCGATATTTGGGAAAAGAAAATGGCGAGCCAAATTGATACCAAAAAGTAATATTTACACTGCTAGTGGCACTGTTCCCCCGTGGAGAGGTTTAATCACCACATTTTGGAAGTTCTGCACCTTCTTTGGTGGTACCATGAGCCAGCAACTTGCAGCAACGCATACTTACCAGTCGTGAACACCATGTCTATTGCCGGAGAGTGAATCCGCAACCTGAACTGGAACGTCACCAGAGTTGACAAGCCGGACCCAAATCTTGAGCTGAGTGGCCAACCTCCTCGGCTGACACCTTTAGCCTGCCAACTTAGTCTAGGATTTGATTGCCTACACACTAGGGCAACAGACTTTTACATGCCACAGTTTTCATTAAATTAATAGTTATATGTGATACCAGAAACATACTTAGTCTGTTGCTATTATACTCTAATTTAATATTAGGATACTGAGAGAGAGAAGGAATGCAAGTTGTAACTTTATATTTGTACTCTTCCTCCATGTTGTGAGAATGGATCAGTTAAAGGGGGCTCTTTAATTTTTGCAGGCATTCGTCGCCAGATTCATTAAGCCTACTGTCTAGAATTATTCCTAGTACGGTTGTTCGCTTTACCTATCTGTGCCTGAACACTGTCTGAAGACCTGGTCATTCCTGGGACAGTTCCGAATCGTACTTCCTAGTTCGAGCCATTTCGGCCTCTTCTTCGACAGTGATTAGTCTTTCGGAATCCTGAAAGTCTATTGGTGCTATTTCTGATCCTTGTCTGTCAAAATAGTCAACATTACGCGACACCTTGGACTGCCAGAGTAACTAACGATGACTGCCTGAAACAGGCTAATGAAACTAGAACACTATATACAACAAAAAGAGAGAGACAAACAGCTTTCTTTGGTCATGTAATGAGAAGAGAGGCATTGGAGAACATCGTGACAACTGGAAAGATCGAGGGGAAGAGAGCCAGAGACAGACCAAGAGAAATGATGCTGGATGGATTGAGACGGTGGCACGGAGGAATATCAGCAGCAGTGTTGATCCAGAAAACCAAAGACCGAGATCTGTGGAGAGCCATGAACGCCTACGCCAGCTGGCATGGTACTTGATGATGATGATGAATGTCAGTTCCTGGGAAAATATTAAGTGGGAAATGTCACTGACAAAATGCAAAGTAGATCATGCACTGACAAGACAGTCACATTGTACATAATAATAGAGCAAAGCACTGGACAACTTATCACTTTATATTGGATTTGTGGACTATAAGAAGGCATTTTGTAGCATTGACAGAGAATCTCTTTATAAAATGATGATTAAGGAATCCTACAGACATTTAGGAGTCGTACATATACCAATATTTAATCCACAACAAAGACTAGCAAGATGGGCAGAATACTTTCAAGAACTACTTAACCCCACACATAACATAGGAAACCTCACTTTTGTGCCTAAACGCCAGGGACAGCAAGAACCAAATTTCATACCTGCAGAAGTCAAAGCAGTTATACAGAAAAGTCCTAAGAACAAATCACCAGGTCCAGATGGAATAACCACAGAAGCTATTCAGGCCTGTGGGGAAACAGGAGTTAAATGGCTAACAAGACTTTTTAATATAGCATGGGAAGAAAGAAAAGTCCCAGATGATTGGCAACAGGCAATAATAGTACCAATATGGAAAAAGAAAGGAATATGAGAGAGTGCGAAACATACAGAGGTATATCACTCCTAAGCAATATAGGGAAAATGTATGCAAAACTTTTGGAACAAAGAGCTAGACCAATAGTTGAACAACAGTTAAGCAAAGCACAATTCGGTTTTCGGAAAGGTAAAAGTTGCACTGATGCATTATTTACACTTAGACAAATTTGTGAAAAAACTATTGAATATAGTGACCAGCAGAATATTGTGTTTGTAGATCAGGAAAAGGCTTTTGATAGAGTAGACAGATACAAATTATGGACCATCCTTGAAGACTATGGGATAGAAGGGTAACTGCTAGAAAATATCATAGCCATGTACCACTCGAGCCAAAGTGCAGTAAGAACACAGGAAGGTATATCAGATATGTTCACAGTCAATACAGGAGTGAGGCAGGGATGTGTGCTCTCTCCCCTGCTATTCAATATTTACATGGACAGAATTTCCAAAGAAGCAAGTCTCGACAGACCAGATTAAGAAAATTTAGAACTCTTTACTCCAGATGAAACAACTGACCCACAGGGAATAAATGAACTTCTATTTGCAGATGATCAGTGCCTGTTTTACAGCGATGAGGGCAGACTACAAAATCATATTACTAATCTGAGTTCAACCTGCAGCAGATACAATATGAGTATAAACACAGCCAAAACCGAAGTAATGCAAGGTAGCAGATCGCCAGGCCCACTAAATATACAGATAAATAACACACCTCTGAAACAAGTTAAAGAATTCAAATACCTTGGAAGTATGATCACAGAAGATGGCAGATTGGACAGAGAAATTGACATCAGATGTCAAAAAGCTAGTGCACTTACATATCAACTATCACCCTTACTGAAACATTCAAACATACCCATGTCCGCAAAACGACAGATAATAAACAGCATATTCACACCAACCCTATGCTATCAATCTCAAACCTGGACTTTATCCAAATTACACCTTCGCAAAATCAACACCTGCGAAATGAGATGCCTGAGGAGAGCTGCCAACTTAACAATCCGAGACCGAGTAAGAAATGCTACTATCAGACAGACTGTGGGATCAACACCTTGTGCCACATTTATTGACAGACAGAAGATCAAGTGGTTTGGCCATGTCATTAGAATGCAACATCAACAACTACCATCACTGGCCTTACATCAAAGATCATCTGCGACGAGACCACGAGGACGTCCAAGAAGAAAATGGATTGACGACATCAGAGACATTGTACAACTTCACGGAATGACACTATCCAGTGCCGTCCACCGGGCGCTGGAACGCAAATTATTCCTCCCCACGACGCTTGACGGCAGAAGTGGAAGATGATGATGATGATGACAGAAACACATTCACTTAAAAAATAAAATTCGAAACAATGTACCTGGAATAACAGGTGCTTCCATTCGAACAAAACTTGTGTTATGTGTTTAATTGTTTTAGCTAAAATATTATTCAGTTATTCACTTCATATTATATATAACTCTGCAGTATCCACCTGAGGAGATGCAGCGAAATATGCCAGGCAATAAATCGTGCAACATTTGTTTGTGGCTTCTGTATTTAACTTAATAAAGGCAACACATAGAGACATGGGGTGCCGAGTCTTCCATGTAGGAAAACTAACAGAGGTATTAGAAATAATAATAGAAGGGAGACTCGGGTGCCTTTTGTCACAGCTACATATTTTCACTAACTACAGCCTGGATTATGAAGAAAAGAACAATCACTGCCAGAAATAGAATGCAGCGGACTTCCGTGATAAAGCAGCCGATGATTTGGACTTCGCTAACGACACTGATGTCCTATTTCACACGCGAAATCAGATTTACGATAAGATAACTACACCAGTCACAACAGTTAGGTTTAAAGGCGCATACAGGGTGGACGAATATAATGATAATACATCATGCACATGATAACCCGATCTTCCTTGCTGAAGCCACACTTCAAGAGGTGGAATCATAGACCTATTTAGGTAGAAATTTAGACAAATATAGCTGAGACAGGTAATAATACCACAAGTTAGAGTTTTTATAGCATTAGACAATCCTACCAACGAGGCCCTCACTTATGGGACTTGGCTGAACGCCTTAAGTAAGGTCATTGGGTTCCAGGGTCTGGCCACCACTCGCCTCTTGCTCGTGGAGGTGAGGTCTCGGAGGACTGAAGCTGTGCCGCCAGCGTCTGCAGCCTACCTTGTGCCAGACGTATTGGTTACCCATTCCTCTGGAATACACAGGGCAAGGCCGAAAGAGGGAACATGTCGTTTGGTCACCACATGTGTCTCTTAAGCTCTACCCAGGCATTGTGATGGAATTTTGGCCACATTCCAACTCACATACTTTGGTCTGTCAAGACTGCAAGGTGCCACTCACTCACCAACTCTATGCTACTAATGCCAAACATGGACAATCACAGATAAAGAGAAAAGAAAAATTACAATAACGGAGATGGGATTCCTGAGATTAATACTTATTGTATCAAGAAGAGATTTGATCAGAAATGAAGATATCAGGACTAAGGGGGGGGGGGGGGGGTTACAGCAGCGTTAAATTTAATTAGAAATCAGCAAGTTAAATTGTTCGGCCATATAACTAGGCTACCAACTAACAGTATACAACAACAAGCAATTGTGCTCAGATAAAATGGAACCAGACGAACAGGCCGACCATAAAAGCGATGGGCAAAAGGAATCTAGATGTATGAAGCCTATAAAAAGGCACTCTCCCACTGTTTATGCGTCACCTCGACACCGCAAGGTACAAGAGGAACAAGATGAGATGATGAAAGCCTACTGAAGATATCAGAAATTGAACTTAGCACCCAGCTTAAAATATTCAATTGTAACGTTAGATCAGTGCTACCATAAACGTGGAGAACGACTCAAACAATTGAACACACATTACACACATTCAATAACTGTAATTAGAAGAAATAAAATGGTATGACAGAATCATCCATATGGAGCCCACTGAAAAGAACTAGACAAATACCAGTGAAATAGGAGAAGAAGAAAAGACTCGAACACACACTAAAACAACCTCAGACTAGTATAACCAGAGGGACGTTTTTCTGAAATCCACATGGCAAAAGAAATAAAGGAATACCTAAAACACTTGGAGAAAACAAATGGAAAGAAACATGCGTAATTTGGGGACAGACGGAAAAGCAAAAAGAGACAGACACAAAGGAAAACGTACCTCCAAATCCCCAACTGACGTCCAAGGAATAAAATCTGCTGAAATAAAAGTCAATAAATTGACACAGAAGAAAAAAGAAACGGAAACCGCACCATGAACCAAAACAATTAAAACAAAGGCTGACAAATCAGCTTGAACGCTGTGGAAATTTTTCTTTTTTTCTTTCTATAAATCTGATTATGAATCTGAATAATATGAGGGGGGGGGGGCGTGATCGGAGCTGCACGGGATAGATAAGGATATTGAGACTTGGAGGAAGTCACTTGAGGGTCTATGTCCCGTGGTGTGGTGGAAAAGACGTAAGAAGCAGAAATAAGAATGAGGTGGAGAGCATATATTGTCCAATAAGAGTGCTCCTCAGCGGAAATTATGTCTTCTTTAGTCGTGATATGAGGTTACAAGTGTTAAAATAACAGTAAAACTATAAAGATAGAAGATGATTTTTCACGACATAAAGTTTATTTGATATAAAGTGCCAGTTCCATGTTTGTATACTAATTAGTACTCGATGAACCATGTTGTTAATATCACAAACCCTCACGTTTACTTCCTAAAATATTTCTGAGAACCCATTATAGGCTGCTTGAAAGCATGGGTCAGTGAGAAAACAATACCTGCTTCAAAGAGGGATGGAATAAATGACCATCGGGCCAAGGGTCACACTGTGCTACCGCTACGGAATAAGTGTGTCAGTTCATTGGTCAACGTGCCGCCATTTGTCCATCAAAAACTATCATTGAAATCTATACAGGCATACCATGTCAGATTTTTATTATGGAAGACTATTTGTGTCGTTTCTGAACAACAATCAACCAGGTGCCGTCTCCACAATGAAGACTGGTTTAATAGGTCGTAAACACGCTCTATCTCTGGTCCTGGTGTTCTCTCTGGCAGACAAATGTTCGTCCATCTGTTCATGTTATCTTCCCACACGTATAGCTTTGTGCATCTTGCCGACATTCCTCAAACATTTGGCCCCAGTATTTTTTTGTTGTTCATCAAATATGTGATATAAACACCATGTATATGAGATCAGAGCGCCATTTTTCTTCTTCACACTTGTCATTCTAACATACAGAGTGATGTCTAGACGGACAGACTAGCAAAGAAGAGATGTAGAAAAGAACAATTGTGTGCAAAAACAAACATCACAATAACGAAGCAACTAATAAGATCTGTCAATTAAAGAGAAATAGATTGAACTACTGAAAACACTGAAAGAGGCACATGCATATGTTCCCATTCAGATAACATAAATCATCTGACGAGAAAGAAGCACAACACAAAAGTAAGATTTTAAACACAGCACACATCACTTAATATGCTCCGGAACGGACCAAAAAAAATAATAAAAACACCGCTCAGGCATAATTATCAGCTTTGTGTGTTGGAGAATGTTGAACACAATCGCGCTGAATGTCCATCTCTAAAAGATATCACGAAACAACGTAACAGTTGATGAACACTTGCACGTATCACTACATGAAAGAACACTACAGCTGATGAACACTTACGTATCACTAGACGGAAGAACACTACAGCTGGTGAACACTTGCACGTATCACTAGACGGAAGAACACTACAGCTGATGAAAACTTGCACGTATCACAAGACGGAAGAACACTACAGCTGATGAACATTTGCACTATCACTAGACGGAAGAACACTACAGCTGATGAACACTTGCACGTATCACTAGACAGAAGAACACTACAGCTGATGAACACTTGCACGTATCACTAGACGGAAGAACACTACAGCTGATGAACTCTTGCACGTATCACTAGACGGAAGAACACTACAGCTGATGAACACTTGCACGTATCACTAGACGGAAGAACACTACAGCTGATGAACACTTGCACGTATCATTAGACGGAAGAACACTACAGCTGATGAACACTTGCATGTATACAACAATACAACAGCTGATAAACACTTGAACTTACATGGCATTGACCCGAATGTGGAAGCTTCAAGGCATCTGAATCGATAACAACAACTCTCGTTGACTTTACATTGGCAATTTAAGATGGCGGTTACTATGGCAACTATCAACACAATCGTATCTCTGTTTTAAGTGATCGGAATTGCATAAACATGATAACTGTAAACTATTGATGCGATCATATCTCTTCTTTCGATTATATGAACTGTGTCAACAGAACAGCTGTTTCCACATTCTGTGTTTGCAATGCGACCTGCTTTTGTTTTATAGGAACATCTCTGAGTAACGACAATCCTAGGCTTATGAACATCTCAGACATATGAACTTCTTAGACATATGAACATCTCAGATATATGAACATCTCAGACATATGAACATCTTAGATATATGAACATCTCAGACATAAGAACATCTTAGATATATGAACATCTCAGACATAAGAACATCTCAGATATATGAACATCTCAGACATATGAACATCTCAGATATATGAACATCTTAGACACATGAACATCTCAGATATATGAACATCCCAGATATATGAACATCTCGGATATATGAACATCTCAGACATATGAACATCTCAGATATATGAACATCTCAGACATAAGAACATCTCAGATATATGAACATCTCAGACATATGAACATCTCAGATATATGAACATCTTAGACACATGAACATCTCAGATATATGAACATCTCAGATATATGAACATCATAGATATATGAACATCTCAGATATATTAACATCTTAGACATATGAAAATCTCAGATATATGAACATCTCAGATATATGAACATCTCAGACATATGAACATCTCAGATATATGAACATCTCAGATATATGAACATCTCAGATATATGAACATCTCCGACGTACGAATGTCTCAGATCAGATATATGAACATCTTCGACGTACGAAAGTCTCAGACAAATGAACATCTAAAATATATGAACATCTCAGAATTAAGAACATCTCAGACAATGAACATCTCAGACAATGAACATCTCAGAATTCTGAACAATTATTTAATGTAAGATAGGCCTGCGTGCCCAATTTGAGACTCTTTGAATGTAAAGTTCGCTCTTTAATTCGTTCGTTCGAACAGCGCAGAAAAATGACTATCTCAGAAAAATGACTGTCTCAGAATTATGAGCATCTGAGGCCCCTCAACATCTCAGATTTATCAATATCTCAAAATTGTGGTCATCATAAACTTATGAACATCTCAGACTTGTGAACATCTCAGACTTATGAACATGTCAAAATTGTGAACACTTTAGAAGTATGAACACATACTTCAGACATATTTACATCTCAGAATTGTGAGAATTTAAAATGTATTAACATCTCAGTCTTATGAACATTTCAGGCTTATGAACATCTCAGACTTGTTAACATCTCAGAAATATTATCACCTCGGAATTACGGACATTTCAGAGTTATGATGAATTTCAAGATGGATAGAATTAAATTCGAGACCGTTTCATATATGTGAATTTTGATTATTGATAGCGAAGAAATACCACATATAGAGAGTGTACATTTACATTTTTAATTTACATTTTCCTACAATGAATGTAAATCAATGGTTATGAATGTATTTCATCGAATAATAGCACTGTGACATTCACCTCTTTTCAAAAATTGGACAAGGAGATGTTATTTGAATGCATTATTCAAATATATGTTGATAATAACTGGCCTCGGCTTGATGTCGTCATGTACAATATCATGAAAACAAAACAGCTAATGGTAGTTATTATGAAAATATGAATAATTTGAACATATGACGTGAAGCAATTAGTAGTTGCAATGTCATTTGTCATACTATATATATATATATATATATATATATATATATATATATATATATATATATATATATATAAATGAAACAGAAGGAAGAATATCAAAGACAGGAAGATGTAATTTCCTATACTTAGGTGCTCAAAGACAAAGAAGCGCAACACTGACTTTTAATGGGCCAGAGAAGAAAAGGACAATAAGGAGAAATAGAGAAAGAGCATTGTGTATATTCTCCTCTGTTAACAAGAAAAGGGGTAGAATTAGACAGAAGATTCCAGGAGTTCTTAGGGCGGGGGGTATACTGTTGTACACCCCAGACAGAAGATTACACTGCTGGACTGTAACAGGATCAATGAGTGTACACAACAAACTACAGACTAAACAAAACAAATTAAGAACAACAAAATTAGGTTTTTATTGACAGAACTGCATGATTCAGGGACAAACAGGCATCTTGACGTGTCACATAACTGATATATACAGAAATGGGAACCTATGTTCCCACAGTAATCACTGCTGCCTAACATTGCTATGCACATGACTAGGTACCCATCTCCACAAACCAACAAGGACATGGCAACAACAGAGCCTCAACGTAAACAACAACGGTAACAGCAGGTATGGACTCTCTATTGTAATCATCTCAGGACTCATGGACAGTCGGTACATACAGAAATGGGAATCTGAAACCCCACAGTTAGAGATAACTGCTGCCTAGCACTGACCACAGGGGCGGTCTCTAAATGACAGTGAGACCTCAATCATGTTCAGTTGAGTCGAAGGGCACCCTCAATACCCACTCAAGACACCCGCCTCACATAAGTCGACTGGGACCAGATACAGCGAAGAGCCATGACATAACGAACAACAAAACTATAACCCTAACAGCAGAGATATAGTGGCATAAACAGGTATTCGAATGGGGATGTTAGTGGCCTACGACATTAACCAGTGCTGGGGCTCAAGTTTGCTCTACAACAACAACCATGGCCAGGGGTCACTACCTGCAATGCATGACAAGGTACAACATCTAATTAATAATCATCAAAGAATCATTATTTGCATCAACACATGGACTTCTATGTGCACATTATAAGCAAGGCTTCGATCAAACCGTATCCCCAGGTAATTCATTGCCTGCGTTTTTTCCACCGTCTCTGAACACAGCATTACAGTTGGTGTTGGATTGTTGACAATATGATTATTCAACGAGAACCAAGTCACTGTTGCCTTTGTTGGGTTGACCTTTGGTTGAAGCCTTGCTTATAATGTGCACATAGACCAGGTGATAACAAAGGCCAAGCGGGGTTTGGCAGCGATGCGGGTGATGGCGGCAGCAAACTGTGAGCAGCGCCATCTATGTCTTCTGTACGAGGGGCTGGTCATGTCTGTTTTGGAGTATGCAATGACAATCCTGACTCTCAGCCATAAGCAGATAGAAAGGATGGAAAGGATACAGAATGAAGCTATGCGCATTATTCTTGGATGTACAAGAGATACAGCATGCAGGGCGATGCGCTACCTTCTTTATTTTCCAACCATTGAAGAGAGAATACAAGTTTGCAGGGCACGCGCCTACCTCAGAATTAACGCAAACACACAACATCCACTGCATAGTGAAATTAGGAAGGTGAAGGGCAGCAGGTTAAAAAGGGGACGGTCGTGGATGGGTCAAGCCGAAGACATTCTCCAACAGGTGTGTTCACTTGAGGACTTAAAACCTGGCGAGGAGTGGGTGCAAGTGCCAACAGACTTCTGCACATCCTTTTCAGTTTGCATCCAACTAGATAGAAAATGCAGACAAGAAAATCCGGCTGCTGTTGAGGCTGAAGTACAAGCGTTGATTTTCGAGAATTCGCTAGACGGTGACGCGGTCATCTACACAGATGGGTCGGTCGTCCGACATGTGAGAAGCTCATGGGCCTTTACAGCTCGGGCCGGAGGGAGAATTGTGAAGGAGGACCCTGGTGCTTTCACTGAAACCACAAGTAGCCTGACCATGGAAGTCATGGCAGTAAGTAAAGCAATAACATGGCTCGAGACACAGACACTCACTAGGGCTTGTTTCCTTAGCGACTCAATGAACATGATCAAGAGGATAGAGGAGGGGTCGATCCGAAGAGAATGGTTGCTGCCTCTGAAGCGGTATCGGCTGGCAAAGATTAGTTTCATCTTCGTGCCAGGTCATGCGGGAGTACAAGGAAATGAGCGGGCTGACAAGCTCGCAGGTGAGGCTACTGTGGAGGGCGGACGCGCCATGGACCAGGCTGACATTCTGAATGCTCTACGAGAAGTGAGACTTTTGCGAGAACCAAGTGATGACTGTGAATCTACAACAATGGCCAGACTGCGGGAGCAGCAAATTAAAAGAGGGGTGGCCAAACAAGAACACTACGCAGGAAGCCAAAGAAGATTGATAAACCAACACAGAACTGACGTCGTTAGCCGCTACACGCTGCGGGATTTGCTGAGGAGGGGATTCGAGCACTTATGGACTGAATGGTTCGATGTGCAACGAGGATGATCTGTCGACTAACTAACTAACTAACTAACACATGGACTTCACAGGACAACCACTACAGCAATGGTGTATGCAAACAGTGTCCTTGTGGCATAAAAATAGACATGGACTGTGTAAGTTCACACCAACCACATGATACTTCACCTGGACAACAATGATATTGATAGGTTATAGGATATACTCCACATACAATATAAACAGAGCACACACGCTCTACAGCATCCTTCGGAGTGATTGGGCCCACAATTAATGCAACAGCCACCACCACATCATGGGACAATCTTAATGTGAGGGCGGATCATCCCTCGTCACAATGTTCGCAGCCTTTCCTGGCTTCTCATCTAACTCAGTATTTACAGTTCAGGGAGGTCATTACCTACAGATCTCTGACACAACACAACTTCTCATCCCCAACACCACAGGCTGACAACACCACTCATAAATGCCAATGTTACACAGCAACACTCATCAACTAGTCAAAATCAACACCGAACACAACTCAGCTACACCGGTGTACAACGACTCTAACAGGACAACACCATTTGAACATGTACATACAGGACATAAATACAGTTCAATGCACCAACAGCAATCAAGCAGACATAGGATATGCAATTCAACATGACATCACCAGAACACACCTTTGTACTAATGACAACTAGACAACATCAATATACCAATGGTACAGTTCTACACATGACACCAACAACAATCAGGACACAGGCTATAACATATAACAATTCAATATGGCATCACCAGAACGCACACCTTTGTACTGATGACAACTAGACAACATCAATATACCAAAGGTACAGTTCTACACATGACACCAACAACAATCAGGACACAGGCTATAACATATAACAATTCAATATGGCATCACCAGAACGCACACCTTTGTACTGATGACAACTAGACAACATCAATATACCAGAGGTACAGTTCTACACATGACACCAGCAACAATCAGGACACGGGCTATATATAACATATAACAATTCAGACATATGCCATACATTGCTAAATAAAACCATCACAATATTACTCCCCACTATGACCAAGCTCACACAATAACACCCCAGATTCGTTATGGGTGCCCTATTCAGTACCTCTTGCACTGGCTGGTCAGGAGACTATTCTTACTAACTTCACATTTGTCAAACCTGAACAACACAGATCATATTCCTCATAATCATGAACCTTATAACCATAAACTACACTATCATATGTGTAGTGTTCAACCCGGCGCCTTCATCACTACACCCAGTCATGAATAATTATTACCATAGCTCCATTTATCTAGGAGAACATAACATACATTGTTATCAAGCACCACCTATCTATTGCTTTCACCGTGCCACTCTACACCTTCGTACGCCAGCAATCACTATAGTTTTGGCGTTCTTGAGTCATGATAAGTCATCAGACTTCAAACACAATATAACATAATGGAGGCGTCTCTCATCCCCTGGCACCCTTTACTTCCCATTCCACATGAGGCATCTCACTACCTCAATATATTATAATATAAATACACAGGTCTACCCCTTTGTTGTGGGACGTTAAATCATAAACACATCCGTACCATGTTTCCAATTCAACTTCATGTTCCTTATTGTAGACCTGATCGGTATAACCACCCAATTATGTACCTTGCCTCCCTCTTACTGACTACAGTCCACCTGGAACAGCCCTGGTTACCCCAGACCATTCAATCTACTGTTAATCTTCAACCTCACCATGCTACTATAATAATGACATTATATTATATATATCCTGCACACCTAATCTGGCCACCTCCATACAAGAATACCACCCAAATAGAATTAATCATAACCTAATATTTTATGCAACAGTGCTCCATATTTTCCTCTTTACTGTTGTAAACAGCCCCAACCATTATTTCATTATTTCCTCATATTTTATGCTAGTGCTCCGTATTTTCCTCTTGTCAGAACACGGACTTTATAGAACCATACATACATCCTCCTCTACTCTGGACTATGATACTACATATTTTTAATACTGTATTGAATCGTGGCTATATCACATTCCCCAGAACTACACAACACAGTAACAGTATCGTATCGATACTTGATTACTTCCAATTCGTACTGCGCTGTCTGATATTCATTGGCACCTTGCCGTCTTGACAGACGATAGTTTGTGCTTTAAAAAGGCATAATAACTTTTAACTATGGCGGTAGCGAGTGTGACTGATAAGGCCAATTTGCGCTGTAAATGTCCGTTCACAGTGGGTGCATGTGAACACTTGGTCATTTCCACCATCATGCACCATCTTACGTCTCAAACGCTTGGTGTGTGACTTTTCTGCAATAATTTTCTCCTTTGACTTTATTCCATTTCTGATATTTGCCCTCCATGCAACACGTTCAGAGGCGACTTGCTCCCAATGTGCATTATCAATGCCTGTATCAATCATGTCCCGCTTACACAAATCTTTGTATCGTAGTAGAGGCCGACCCTGAGATCTCTTACCCATCTGTAATTCACCAAAAAAGATATCCTTTGGTATTCTACCATCATCCATCCTCCTAAGATGTCCTATCCATCTAAGTCTACGAAGACTGAGCATGGAATAAACTGTCACACAACCTGATCTTTCCAATACTTCAGTATTTGTGATTTTGTCTTGCCACTTAATACCAAGAATTCTTCGCAGACACCGCATATGAAAGCTGTTTAAATTGTTCTCTTGGTGTGAGTAAGTTGTCCAGGTTTCACTGCCATAGAGAAGAGTACTAAGGACACAGGCTTGATAGACAAGGACTTTTGTTTTGGCAGTAAGCTTCCTGTTCTCCCAGACTCTTTTTCTTAACCTGTTCATTGTTGTTGCTGCCTTACCAATCCGGATGTTGATTTCCTGATCTAGGGATAATTTGCTATTTACCACTGATCCAAGATATGTAAAATGGTCTACTATTTCTAGTTCAGCGTCGTCAATAAAGATTGATGGTACCCCATGTGCACCTTGTGACATAATCTGTGTCTTCTTTTTGCTAATTGTTAAACCAAATTCAGAACAAGCATTGGAGAATGCAGATAGTAGACATTGCAATTCTTCCTCAGAGTGGGTCGTAACTGCAGCATCATCTGCAAAAAGCAACTCTCTGATCAGTACCCTCCTAATTTTGGTCTTAGCCTTCAATCTCTGAGCATTGTAGAGGCCGCCATCTGAGCTTGAGTGAATGTATATACCACCATCCTGATCACGAAATGCATATTTCAGTAGAAGTGAAAAGTATATTCCAAAGAGGGTGGGAGCTAGTACACAACCTTGCTTAACTCCACTCTTGATTTCAAATTCTTCAGAAGTTGCACCATCAAACTTGATTATACCCTTCATGCCTGTGTGGAACGATTCCACAATGGACAGAAGAGTTGGTAGGCAGCCAATCTTCTTTAGTGCCTTGAACAGACCCTCACGACTGACCAAATCAAATGCCTTTGTGAGGTCGATGAAGGCAATAAACAGTGGTTGATTCTGTTCTCGGTATTTTTCTTGCATTTGTCGCAATGAGAATATCATATCAGTGGTAGACCGGTTCTGTCGAAAGCCACACTGTGATTCGGGGTAGACTTGATCTCCTAGGACTTGAAGTCTGCGCAGAACAATTCTGGCAAATACTTTTCCAACAATACACAGAAGTGAGATACCCCTATAGTTGTTGCAGTCGCTCCGATCGCCCTTGTTCTTGTACAGTGTTATGATGCTTGAATCTTTGAAATCCTGTGGGACTTGTCCTTCACGCCAGCATAGCTTTATTAGCTGGTGAATCTGTATAGTGAGTGTGTCTTGCCCACTCCTGATAACCTCTATTGGAATCCCATCCTTACCTGGAGCCTTGCCAGATGCAAGTTCATTTATAGCACACTTAACTTCTGTTATGGTGGGAAGTGTGTCCAGGTGGTCAAGAGTTGGTAGAGCCTCTATGGCATTGAGGGCATTATCCGCTAGTTTGGTCTCACTTGAGTAAAGCTCCAAATAGTGCTCTACCCATCTGTCCATCTGCTGTTTCTTATCAGTGATGACTTCTCCAGTCAAGGTTTTCAATGGTGCACTTCTTTTGATCACTGGACCACAGGCTTTCTTTATTCCTTCATACATGCTTCTTATGTTTCCCTTATCACTTGCGATTTGAATGGACTCACATAACTTGATCCAATAATTATTTGCACACTGCCTGGCAGCCTTTTGCACATCCTTCCTAGCTTGCCTTAGCTCACTCAGCGTGTTACGCGTTGGTCTTTCCTTGTTTCTTAAGAGAGCTTTCTTCTTCTTATCAATCAAGGGCTGCAGAGTCTCGCTGTTGGTCGCAAACCAGTCCTGCCTCTTATGATCCACAGTGCCGTAAACCCTTACGGCAGTTTTACAAAGAGTTTCCTTAATTTGACCCCACTTTTCATTTACTGTACAATTTTCTGGTGTATCAGTGAAAGCGGATTCAAGTTGCTGTTGAAACTGAAAGCACTTTTCAGGATCATGAGTGTTAATAATATTAATCCTGGGGCTAGATTTGTGTTTAGCTGTGTAGATTCTCTTTGGTCTCAGTCTAACCCTTGCAACAACCAAAGAATGATCCGTATCACAGTCAGCACTGTGGTAACTACGAGTCAATGATATATGGTTCAGATGTTGTCTCCGTGTGATGATGAAGTCCAGCTGGTGCCAATGGCCGGATCTTGGATGTTTCCATGTGACCTTATGCATCTCTTTTGTTTTAAAAAAAGAGTTTGTAATACATAGGTCATTACTGGTGCAATGCTCCAGCAGCCTTTGCCCATTTTCATTCATGCGACCGATGTTGTATTTTCCAAGGCACACTGGCCATGAACTCGAGTCCTTGCCCACACGAGCATTGAAATCACCGAGCATATAAATGTAGTCGGATTTTGGAACTGCCTTGATCACAGTGTCTAACTCCTCATAGAACAAATCCTTCACATCATCAGAGGAATCGAGTGTCGGTGCATATGCAGTAATAATGGTGGCAAACCCACAAAAGGTTGCCAAGCGCAGGGATAATAGTCTTTCATTTCCTCCTGCTGGAATTTCAATCATTCCCAATAGCGAATTCTTCACTGCAAAGCCCACACCGTGTTGCCTTTTTTCTGCCTGCCCTTTACCCTTCCAGAAAAAGGTGTAGTTGTTTTCCCTGAGTGACCCTTCCTCAGCGAGGCGAGTCTCCTGCAGGCCAGCAATATCAATGTTAAGACGATTGAGTTCGGCATCAATCACAGCCGTTTTTCTCACATCGTCAATATTGGTCAAGTCAGTGGAAAATCCTGGACACATGGTTCTCACGTTCCAGGTTGCAAGCCGTAGCTTGAGGTTTCTATTTATATTTTTGTTTGTACCTGGTGCATTGGTTTTACAGCCTGCGATTCAGATTTTGTCCTAGCCCCAAGCACCCATTGAAGCAGGCAGGCTGTGGCGGATCAGCACCCAATTGGCTGGGGGCTGCCCAGCTTGAGGCGGGCGGTAGCTGATCAGTGACACCTATAGGTGTCTCCCACCGTCAGAGGCAACGCGTGGCGCCCCATGTCTACGCCAACTGACAAGGACTTATAACCCGTAACAGTTGCCTCTCGCTTTGATTCCGAGACCAGTTAAGACCAGGGATGGAGTTATTGCCTCTCCATAGCACAAAGCCTGGGCTAAAATATAGAGATCATGTGTTGCCCATGCAGCATGATCCCTCTCTCGGCCTGCCTAGTTCACTCCAGAGGAAAGGTAACACCCCTACATCTGGAACAAGACAAGCTGCAGAAGCTGCCGGATCAGCAAAGCAATGCTCTAACTGTCCGCCTGTCGGAGCTTCGATCCTAGACCAGTCGCCAACCAAGGCTTAGGGCCTGGTCTGCCCTGCCATGACAATTTTGTCTTTAGCTTGCATTTCCTCGCACCAGGGTAAGGCTTGTACCCTCCCAATTGTGCTCTTCCGCCCGAAGCCGTTGGCACAATGTGGGGTGTCGGGTTTGGTAAGCGCCGCCCAACGCTCGGCGCTAACAGAAACCAGGTAGTACCGTCTACTGTTATACGGTAGCTCAGTCATATCTGACTAAGACCTGACTGACGCTGTCTGATATATTAAATCTAAAAACCTACAAATATACACACCATCGGATGAGAACATCCTTTCTGGATCTTCACCGAATACCCCTGGTACTAGTTTTCTTACCACATCCCTGCCAATCTGCAGAGTAGCACTTTTACAGTCACTAATTGAGGCAAACCCATGTTGTTGTCATTCTGCCGGTCATCGCCATTTTACATGTGAAAATAACTACTAATTTTAGTCAATCAGGAACAGAAGAGCTCCTCAGACTAGGTAAAACTACAAACCGAACTACACCAAATTCTACCTCAACCCTGTGGATGTTATAAGTTTGGAGCTCCCAGTTGGGGACTAGAGGCACCACTATCCTATCTTTAATTAAGCTACCTAAATATATTTAACTCACCAAGAGTCCAGTGACTGGGGAGGGCTGGTTAAAGCCTCCCTATTTGATGGTATCTACATCTCTACAGCGATCTACCTAATCGCTCCTTCGGCCACGGTTGTTGTAGTTGAAGAGACCGGGAAACTGACACGCACCTCTATTTATCCCTGTTTCCAGGGCGGCTTCCCATCGTACCCCAGGGCACTGCAAGGGATGCTGGTATTGGTAACATTGTCATCATCATGTGTCGCGTCAGGCTATCATATATATATATATATATATATATATATATATATATATATATATATATATATATATATATATATATATATATACACTCTTCTTTATGGCAGTGAAACCTGGCCAACTTACTCACACCAAGAGAAACGTTTAAACAGCTTTCATATGCGGTGTCTGCGAAGAATTCTTGGTATTAAGTGGCAAAACAAAATCACAAATTGATTTATTTGGTTGTTTCGGGATTTGAGATTTAAATATTGAGCACAACCCACTACTGGCAACGCTGATCATATTCTGGTATGAACCTAAGGCCTATCCAAGTCAATGTGGAAGCACTAGACTCGAGGTTCGCCCTCGTTTGAACGCATCAGTAGTGCATATCCTTGAACGGCCCGGGAACAAACCCCGGATCATTGGCGTGTGAAGCGGGTGTGTAGACACGCGGCACACGCTGGACACGGCCAAATTATTTGGAAAATATTTGGAAATTATTTGGCCAAATAATCAAAAATCAGACCATTGATACCAGCTGGACCTCATCATCATACTGTAACAACATTTGAATTAAACATCATTAACTCGAAGTTACCACGGTGCTGATTGTAATACTGATCATTCTTTGGTTTTTGCAAGAGTTAAACTGAGGCCAAAGAGAATCCACACGACTAAACACAAATCTATCGCCAGGATTAATATTGTCAACACCAAAGATCCTGATACGTATTTTGAGTTCCAACAGTAACTTGAAGACGCTCTCACTGTTACATCAGAAAATTGTACAGCAAGTGAAAAGTGGCGTAAACTTAAGGAAACTCTTTATAAAACAGCGGCAGGAGTTTATGATTCTGTAGATCATAAGAGGTAGGTCCGGTTGGTTGGAAACAGCCAGACACTGCAGCCCTTGGTTAGTAGAAAGAAGATAGCTCTCTTAAGAAACAAGGAAGGAACAACGTGAAACACTCTCAGTGAGCTGAATCACGCTAAGAAGGATATGCAAAGGGCAGCCAGGCAGATTTCGAACAAGTATTGGATCAAGTTATGCGAGTGCTTTCTCAATGCAAATGGTAAGGGATACATCAGTGGTGTGTGTGAAGATATAAAGAAGGCCAACGGTCCAATAATTAAAATAATTGCACCACTGAAAACCTTAACAGGAGAAATCATCGTTGATAAGAAACAGCAGATGGATTTATGGGTAGAGTCTTTTTGGAGCTACTCAAGCGAGACTAAATTGGCGAATAATGTCATCAACGAAACAGAGGCTCTGCTAACTCTTGACCACCCGGAGCACTTCCCTTCATAACAGAAGTTACGTGTGTTATTAATGAACTTGCTTCTGGCAAAGCACCCACTTGAAAAGGACAGGATTCCAACAGATGTTATCGGGAATGGGCAGGGCACCTTTACTTTACAGATCCACCAGCTAATAGAGCTAAAAAGAACAAGTTCCACAGGATTTCACAGATTAAAACATCATAAGACTCTACAAAAACAAGAGGGATTGGAACGACTGTAACAGAAGTGTCAAGCTTCTATGTATCTATGGCAAAATATTTGCCAGAATTATTCTGCGCAGATTTCAAGTCTTGGGAGATCCAGTCTACTCTTAATCACAGTGTGGCTTTCGACAGAACCAGTCTACCATTGAGTTCTTCTTCTTCTTCTTCTTCTTCTTCTTCTTCTTCTTCTTCTTCTTCTTCTTCTTCTTCTTCTTCTTCTTCTTCTTCTGCGTTCATCGGGAGTGTTTTTTTTTTTTTGTTGGACGTGATTGCGTTGAGCCTATTTACAGCAGCACTGGGATACTTGCGCCTTTCGGCAGACACACCCGACTTCTGCGGGCATTTGTTGACCGGATTACCCTTCCCGGGTCTACCATTGTTAAGATATTCTCATTGGGACAGAATCAACCACTGTTTATAGCCTTGATCTTTCTCACAATAGGATTTGATAGCGTCAGTAGTGAGGGTCTATTCAAGATGCTTAAGAAGATCGGCTGCCCGCCAACTCTTCTGTCCATTGTGGAATCATTCCATACCAGCATTAAGGGTATGACAAAGTTTGATGATGCATCTTCACAAGATGCCATTACAAGCCACTCTGATGAAGAATTACAATGACTACTATCTGCATTCGCCAGTGCTTGTTATGGATTTAGTTTGACAATTAGCAAAAACAAGACACAAATTATGACATAAAACATTGTAAATTGGGTACCATCAATCTTTATTGACGACTCAGAGCTGAATATAGTAGACCATTTCACATATCTATGATCAGAGGTAAATAATAAATTATCCAAAGGTAAGGAAAGCAACATCAGGATTGATAAGGCAACAGTAACAATGAACAGGTTAACAAAGAGAGTCTGGGAGAACAGAAAGCTTCAAAATCATCATATGCCATGTCTATAAGCGTATGCGGTTATGTTTCGCCATCCCACGTGATAACCAGAGTCGTGGATAAGCTCAGTGTTCTTGTCTCGACCATACCACGTGGCCAAGTCTTCGAGGTATTTACTTTTCTGTCTTCCCCTTGTTCTCTCCCCCTATATTTTGCCAGATGTCACTAAGTTCTCCGATGTATTTCTTCTCATAACGTGTCCTAAAAAGGTTTTTCTGTCTGTCCGTGGTATTCTTTGTATTTTCCTCAGAAACCACATTTACACAGCCATCAGATGATTTTTAGCTTGTCTGCCCATTGTCCACGCTTCATATCTATACAAACGTTCAGGTTCTATGTAGTACCTCAACACTCTTTTTCTCTTTGCAAATGACTTCTGTTTATTGGTCAGTATGTTTTCCATCTTGCAAAAGGCTACCATTGCCATAGCAATTCTTGTTCTAATTTCTTTAAGGCATCTCCCATCAGATGTTATAACAGTTCCGATAAAATGGTACCGATTCACTTGTTTAAGAATATTCCCATTTACTTATACATGTATATTACATTGTGGTATTTCCTTCTTCCCTGTGACGAACTCTAAGTGACGACACATCTGTGTCTTCTTAAAATTTAATTCTAACTCTAATTGTTCACTGTCTGCAACAACCGCTCTACTAAATGTTGCAGATCCTGCTCATTGTCTGCAATCAATACTGTATCATCCACATATAGAATGCTATTGATGCTACATCGCCCAGTAATGATTCTTTTCATATATTTTACATTTCTGTAACTATTTTCATTGTACAGGGAAAAATGATCTGGAGGCATTACACATCCCTGTCGCACACCTTTCTTAATATGGTGATACTGACCTATTTCATTATCAATCTTTATGGCTGCTTGTTGTTTTCTATATATTTTGTTTAAAAGTCTAAGGTCTTTCCAATCAAATTGTAGATCTGCAAGCATCTGCATCATGTTGATATGTCTGACTTTCATCGAAAGCCTTTTTGTAGTCATTAAAGCAAAGATGTAGATCTTTGTTTATTTCTTTAGAACGTTCAATAAATGTTCTCAGTATATACACGGCATTTACAATGTACCCTAGCCTTCTATGAACCCACATTGTTCTTCTCCTATTTCGGGTTGTATTTTCTCCCTAACTCTTTGCATGATGATTCTTTGCGAAAAGTCAACATTTTAGTCGAATCGAACGGTGTGGATGTTGAAACCCCTTCCTCGGCATCAGCACACTGGATAATTAAGAACGAGCGCTTGTATCCACATGCTTACCTCCACAGCAGTAATGTTTTAACGTTAGAGTTAACATTCAATGTGTGGAACAAATTGTATTGCATTAGAATTCATCGTCTAGTGTTACAAAAGCTCTAATTTAATTTTGTTTTCTTGTTTTAATATCTCTATCGTAGGTCAGCATGGCCGAATGGATAAGAAAGCCTGTTCTTAAACATCCGGTGTGCTAATGCCGAGGTAAGGGGTTCAATCATTACACCGGACAGTTGACCTAACGTCTTTAACTTGGGGACGTAAATTACAAGTACCTCTGAAATCGGAGTGGGTTCGCCTGATGGTGAAGGACACTGTTAATAGGGAAATCTAATCCACAAGCAACATTTAGTCCAGCACTACTGGAAGCAGTGTGTATGAACTACGCTTGAGATCAAAGCGAGCGATAAATATCTCTATATTTTCAGCCATCTTTATCTACACTGCTACATATGTATATATATATATATATATATATATATATATATATATATATATATATATATATATATATATATATATATATATATACTAGCTGACCCGGCCCGGCTTCGCCCAGGCCCTGGAGGGGATCTATCTATCTATCTATCAGTCTGTCTGCTTGTTTGTCTGTCTGTCTGTCTGGCTGACCCGGCCCGGCTTCACCCAGTCCCTGGTGGGGAGCATCTCATTTAATTCATATAAGTAGTCATATAAGCTCTCCCGTTCCCGACTATCTGTTTGTCTGTCTATCTGTCTGTCTGTCTGTCCCGGCCCGGCTTCACCCAGTCCCTGGTGGGGAGCATCTCATTTAATTCATATACGTAGTCATATAAGCTCTCCCGTTCCCGACTGTCTGTCTATCTGTCTGTCTGTCTGACCCGGCCCGGCTTCACCCAGTCCCTGGTGGGGAGCATGTCATTTAATTCATATAAGTAGTCATATAAGCTTCCGTTCCCGACTATCTGTCTGTCTGTCTATCTATCTGACCCGGCGTGGTTTCGCCCAGCTCCTGGCGCACAGTAACTTAAAAGAATGTCCTTCCACACACCATCCATTATTTTTAATGAAAACTGTTTTTAATCAACGACATGAGAGTTGATAAGTTCTTTAAGCAGAAAAAGATGGGTTACAATGTTATGCATTATGCATTATTTTTATGAAAACTTTGAAAATGCCTTAAAGATTATATCATTATTTATTATAACTCATATGCCTGAAAATAACTATAGACAAAGAGTTTATAAATCTTTGGGGGGGGGGGGGGAAACCAAAACCCGCATTTTAACAGTATTTTAACAGGCGTGCTGCGTGTAAGGTATGCATAAAGTATGAACAACACACACAAAATTAACTTAAGAATGTCCTTCCAGACACCATGTGCTCTCTTTCACTAAAATAGAAAATTAGATTTTTAACTAACTATTGCATTTCATCTGAATCTGATAAAGGGCACACACACACACACAAACAAATATTGTCTACATATATAGTAGAGGATATTGAAATATGGTACATGGCCAAAAGAAAAAGGGCAACCTGAAACTACTAAACGTAAATGCTGGGTACTTCAAAGGATAGGCTTCTTTTTTTAGACCAAAAAAAAAAAAAAAACCTGCATTTTAACAGGCGTGCTGCGTGTAATGTATGCATAAGGTATGCACACCCACAACATTGAATGAAAAATGTGATGTTGACACACACGCGGCCAACTTTTTTTTTTTAAACAAAAACAAAATCGACAATATACCGATTTAATTGTGTACTGACCTTCTCTCTGCCAAGCGAACGAAAAAAACAAATGCTTCGATTACTTCAAAAGCTCCACTCCAAAAAAAAGTAAAATTCTGACGTATCTAAAATAAATCCATTATTTTTAATGAACACTGGTTTCACATAAAAAGATGTGTTAGAAAATTTTCACTATTTAAATAGATGCATTACTTTTATGATAATTATTATGAAAATGCCTTAAAGATTATATCACTATATATTATAACTCATATGCCTGTAAATAACTATAAAAAAGAGTTTATAAATCTGTGAAAACAATGCAACAATCTATACATAAAATAATAGTGATGTTATTAAAAGTTATAACCCTTGAAATAACTTTTCTTATGTTAAGTCCCCTTGATAAATATTAGCTGCCCGGCCCGGCTTCGCCCAGGCTCTGGCGGGGATCTATCTATCTATCTATCTATGTATCTATCTATGTATCTATGTATCTATGTATCTATGTATCTATGTATCTATCTATCTATGTATCTATCTATGTATCTATGTATCTATGTATCTATGTATCTATCTATCTATCTATCTATCTATGTATCTATCTATGTATCTATGTATCTATGTATCTATGTATCTATCTATCTATCTATCTATCTATCTATCTATCTATCTATCTATCTATCTATTTATGTGGAGCATCTCATTTAATTCATCGTCAAACAACTCATTTAAACTCAGTGGACGTAACTTAAGATATAACAATGGTACTAAAAGTTATATCCCTTTTTGTCATATATTTTTATATTTTCTTATGTTCAGTCATGTAATTACAAAATTAAATTTTAAGAAGGTAATAGCTGATAGCTGATAGATAAAACTATCACAGTTGGTTGCACAGGAATGAAAGGAAAACGTGTAGAAAATTTCATCTCAATCGGTTGGACCGTTCGCGAACGCATGAAGGACGAAAATACATACATACATACATACATACATACATACATACACACAAAGATTTATATATATATATATATATATATATATATATATATATATATGTGTGTGTGTGTGTGTGTGTGTGTGTGTGTGTGTGTGTGTGTGTGTGTGTGTGTGTGTGTGTGTGTTTGACATCACCTCTAAATCCAAAATCCTGTCGACATCAACTGTGGAGAGAATGGTGATATCACTTCACCTCTTCGGCCTGTTTGCATTATCACCAAGTGTGGGATGACTTTATCGACCTGAGACTAGATGTGTGTGAAAGCCGTGTGGAAAAGAGCTGAGATTCTGATGAATATGCAGAGATGCTGGACGGTGGTCATCTTTTTCATTGTGGTCGATGATGTAGGGAAATACCTTCTGCCCAGTCTGAAGAGGAACTCCAGAACGTTTGACTGACCTAGGCCTTAGCTTCAATTGGACACAGAGCCCATTAGCTCTTTCGGAAAATTCATTGTAGTGACGTAGATTCTTCTAAACTCGTCATCATGATCCGATAAGGGTGGGCGGTTATCTTTAGCCTTTTCACACGATCACAAAATCGTAACTCAGCTCCGTAGTCTTGTCTCGACTATGCCACATGGCCAGGCATCCAGATATTTACTTATTTTTCTCTCCATCTTGCCAGTTGTCACCCAAGTGCTCTAGTTTATTTCTTCTCATAACGTGTCCAAAAGGGTTTAACTGTCTACGTCTAATTTCTTTAATCAGTTTAGGGTTTTAATTTGCTTCTTATAGGATTTGCTCATAACTAGACCAGTTAAAGCATCCCGCCTTTATGACCACTAATACAGTTTCGCAAAACTATAGCCCAAATGATGGCACGCTCTCTGCAACATATCCACACTTGTTTATTTCTTCTTTTTTTTTGGCAAATCCTTTACAGGACATTACAGTCAACACCAGCATTTTTCAGCTGTTGTTGATGTGTTGGCAAGTTTTTACGTTCAGTAGTTTGCTATTGCTTTCTCAACGACCGGTTCAAATACCAACGCGTTAAAACCAGCGCGACACGGTCTGCTGCCGAATCTCGCGCAGCTGTGTTTTGTACGTGAGTATACGGGATTATGAACAACGTCTTTAACCCCTTATATCCACATTAAGGCTTGTATATTGATGTCACTATACAACGTGCTTAAATGAAGGCTGTAATTGGTGTTACGGTTCTTCTCTGCAGATAAGCAAATATAGCCAAAACTTGTACATCCGAATCCTCAATCAATCTCAGTGCAGAATATAAAATAGTGTTTTTGACTTGGTAATTTGGAGAAATAACAATGAAAGACGGTGTTCAATATTTTGCACAATTCACGTTATTGTGCTTGTGGATCGACCCTCCCGCAATTGTTAGTAAACTTGGTCTGCAAAATCAACTTTTTGAGAACATGTCTGAAGCTTCTATCTTGGAGGCAGTATGTCAGAAAATTGGCTCCACATTCAAAATGGGAGAATGTTGAAATAACTTGTGCGCTGATAGTATCATAAAATGTCACGTCCATATTGTGAATGCGCACATATATATTCATCACCATATACGGTGTCGTCAGTAAAAAGTACACCCCGAATACAATAACCAGCATTCGAATTTGTCTCCAGGTAGATTTTACACTAGACAGGATTTTATCAACCTCGTTTCTCGAGCTGCCTGGGTTCAACACCGCAGTCTTCTTAATAGCCCTCGTTTGACTTCTGGTGATTACAGCGATGTGGCCGTAGATAATGAACATAGATGTGCTACACATCAAATGAAGCCCAGCTACTACTGAGCCATAGAACACTTTTAAATTGTGTACACAAAACTGTTCTGTACATGGGCCGGAAACTAAGTGTACACCGGCTATCAGGGATAAAAGCCAGGAGAGAATAACTCCGCAAGATGTGGATCTGTAGGTTATCACCCTTGGATGTACAAATGGCCGAGCTATATACAACCAACGCTCAAAAGCTATCATAAAGTGATTGTAAAGACTGCTTGTCATTGAGAAAGCGAAGCAATATAAATACACGCAGTCTGTAAAATAACTGAGCACGTGTTTATAAACGGAACTTGATGAAAGTATCAAGTTGAAATCCATGACAATAGCCAGAAGGAGATAACTGGCTGCCAGCGAGGAGATAAATATGTTTGCAAATGTATGCAAACTTCTGTTCCTCGCAACTGCCCAAATAATTAAGATATTTGACAATATATACGCGGTATTGAGGAAAGCATTAATAATTGTAAGGGATGTTACATCAAGTGGAATGAATGCTGTATTGATACTGGCTTCAGATGTTGAATTCACTAAAAGACAAACCATAACTGGTGGCGATGTTGCAAGTATGTTCATTAGTCCTCAGATCATACTAAGTGCATACTGAACCACACAGATGCTAAGAGTTCGGACCTCCTACCCATTATTTCGATCAGCGTGTGGCAGCTGGAGACACCAGTCCTATGTAGATTGACTATCTTGTCAGGTTTCACCCCTGCTGGCGTGTTGTTCTTGAAGTGCTCACCACGGTACACGATATTCGCAGATCTCCAGCTCCACAAGGTCAACGAGGCAGTGGCGTGGCTACATCTCATCCAGTGACGAAACACACTGAAGGGTTGTCGTTTACTCGCTAAACGTGTGTACATTCTTGATTATCGAATTGTAACACTTCTGTCCATAAGATGCGTCTTGGGGCATTCACGTTTGTAGCCTTTTGGGTGTGTTTCATCTATCAAAAGATAAAAAGTTGATGTTTCAAGAATCATTTCAAGTTCTTAAGTTTCATATATATATATATATATATATATATATATATATATATATATATATATATATATATATATATATATATATATATACACTCTTACACAGACACACACACGCGCGCCCGAGCATAAGGGGAAGTAGTTAAAAATATAAAGTTTACTAATAACATTTTACCGGTCTCCCTGTCCTAGGCATTAGCGACTTTCTCCATAATCCCGTATATCCACGCGAGGAACTTAACTTACACGAGAATCGGTAGCGGTTCTCGCTGCGTTGGTGACTTACGGGGTATGTGAGCCGGCCACTCAGAAAGCAATGGCAAACTACTGAGTGTAATCTTGCCAAGAAATCAACAATCACCTGAAAGATGATGTTGGCAGCGATGTCCTGTAAAGATATGCGAACAAAAAAAAAACAAACAATAATAGCATTTACTATAGTGCGAACTGCCAAGGAGCAGACGTATAGCTGGTCTGGTCCACCTTGATTGTCACCAACATCTCTGTTTCGACTCCTAATGACCGTTGAGCGCAAGCCAAAGGCAGCCACTGTAACCAAACCTGCACAACACGACACTGGATAGTTTTCCCACAGTCTACTTTAATACGACGTTGATTTTGACATGTCGATAACAAAAGTAGTCGCTCCAGAAAAGTTCCAAATATACCTGACAACATACACATCCTATTCTAAAAGAGTGGCGTAGTATTAGCCGTGCTGTAGTGACAAGAAACCATGTCCGACGTGGACGCCAGCTCAAGTCTAACTCATCTACGGTGACGTTTTGCGCTTGCGCCAAAACGTCTTGCACACTTTTCATTGTTTTGTAACCAATGCCGTGCAGAGTGTGTCTTACAATCCTCTCACTTTTCACGTCTTGTCACAGGACTGTGCAAGACTCTAAGCCACCTGTACTTAATAATCCATAGCCTGATCCAGGTGTATGGCACGAACCAGAAATGTTCGATGTGTTCCCCCTCAACATAGTTTCTCTGCTTGGCAACACACTTGGTATAGATGATGCATACCATACACATATGTATGTATACTATTGTATAAATGTTTGTTGATGTGTGTAGATGTATGTATGTGCGCTTACACATATCAGTCCACCCAGACTTTAGGACTTGCTTCGTACACACATAAAGGAGCACCTAAAATGAGTTTTGTTATTATCACCAGCATACTTAGGTGCACACGTCATTGCTCTTTAATATTCGTCCACTATGGCCGACCCATTCACTGACACCCACTCATGCAATGTACGTACATCCACTGGGACTCCTCAGCTCTCACTCTCGGAGAACTGTCACATCTCTATTGCTTCCAGTCTCCCGCCTCACATCCCTGCCACTATTTTTTTCACGAACCACTTCCACTCATGTACCTGGGACTGTCACTGAACCGTGACCACCCATTACCTTGGTATCATCCCCTGCCCCGGTCCCCATGACCCACAGACTCCCACGGCTATGTATAAATGAGGATAAAGATGACATTCGTGGCAGTAGCACAGCATGAGACTCTGAGATAAGTAGCAACATTTGTTTTCTTTCATATTTTCATTGTTTCTTTATTGCTCTCATTTTTTTCATGTTTTTTTTAATTAAATTCTTTTCATCCCGTCCCTTTGCCTTAATGTAGTCACCGGGGGAGGGGGGGGGGGTCTTCTTTGTGACTATATGTTGTGTTTTGTGTAAGTATTTGTTTGCTGATGAAGGCTAGTCGCCGCAACGTTCTGTATGTTTCGTAATTCTGTTCTGTGAAGCTGCATTACTTTGTGTTATTTTATATTGATTACATTTCCACAGCTTTACCGCAGTTCCACCAAATTTTATTCATATTTTACTAGATATTAGGTAGGTAGGTAGGTAGGTAGGTAGGTAGGTTGGTAGTTAGGTAGGTAGGTAGGTAGGTAGATGGGATGGTAGTTAGTTAGGTAGGTATCTTCGGTTCAAAACTAACAGAACAAGTTATATAAGCAAACGTATTACGATAAGGCAACCAAAATATGATAAAACTACTGATATAATTTCTAAGACAGAATCAAGCACGCAGCGGGTGTCAATTCAGGGAACTAACTATTGAAGCCGCTATGTACATGATTCGAACGGAACTATCACAACTATAATGCTTACATAACTAAACAACCAGTTGTGTTAATAATGCCAGTAACTAACTTAACATCCCCACGTAGTATAACTATTTGTCTTGTGTAGTTCCATTGTTCCGTGGTAAATATGTTAATAAAACATGCAACTTATTATTAACACAGGCAAAGTTTTACCTTAGCTATCAAACTATCAGGTAAATCAAATCTGGAACTATCTATATCTAACAGACCCTTTGTACAACTATCAACCGGTCAAAATTGGGAACAATCTATTTCTAACAGCTCTATTATAAAACTATCACTGGACTATAATGAGGAACTTTCTATATCTAATAGTTCCTTTATATAACTATCACTGAACTATAATGACGAACTATCTATATTTAATAGTTCCTTTATAAAACTATCACTGGACTACAATGACGAACTATCTTTATCTAACAGTTCCTTTACAAAACTATCAGTGGACTATAATGAGGAACTATCTATATCTAACAGTTCCTTTATAAAATACCACTACAATGACGATAGTTCGTACACTGAAAGTTTTAATAAAGAATTGTTAGATATAAATAGTTCGTCACTTTTGTGGATGCACTCTCGTTCGAAAAACTGGCACCTCATTGACTATGTCATCGTCAGGAGGAGTGACAGACAAGACGTTTGGGTGACAAAATCCATGTGTGGTGTCGAATGTTGGACAGACCATCGTGTCATTATCTCGAAAATAAACATACCCATCAAACCACCCCGGTGTCCTCAATGGGGTAAAAATGAAAAAAAATGAAAAAACAACAACAACTAAATGTCACCCGCCTAAACAGCAAGAAAAAAAATATGCAGATGTCGTTTGAAAATATGCTGGAAGACCGCCTCAAGCCCAATGCTGCAGCTCAACAGGATACAGAAACAGAATGGAGAGCCCTAAAGGACATAATTTACAACACTGCTATGGAAATCCTGGGTCCAGTGCCCCATTTCCTCCGAAAGCATAAAGACTGGTTTGATGAAAATTCCGAAGACATCAACCAATTGCTGGCAGAAAAACATCTTCTCCTCAAGGCATATTTTAATGACCCAAAGTCAACATAATAAAAAGATGCCTTCAATAACATTCGGAGAGTAGTGCAGCAGAAACTTTGGCACATGCGGGACTCCTGGCTGAGCAACAAAGCTGATGAAATCCAATGCTTTGCTGACATTATATGAAAAGCTTCTACGACTCACTGAAAGCGGTCTATGGTCCTACATCACCAGGCATAGTTCCTCTTCTCAGTGCAGATGGGGGAACATTGGTCACCGATAAGAAGGAAATCCTTCAACGCTGGGCAGAGCATTTCAGCAACATCTTCAATGCATTCTCCTCCATCGATTATGAAGCCATCAACTGCCTTCCTCAAGTCCCCACTAATGATACTCTTGCCAACCTGCCAACCATAGTGGAAGTAAACAAAACCATTCTGCAACTTTCCAGCGGCAAGCAGCCTGGTCCTGACTCCATCCCGGCAGAGATATACAAAGCAGGTGGGCCGGTTCTAATAGAGCAGCTTCACCAAATCTTTATAAACATATGGGTGAACGAGACCATGCCACAAGATTTCAAGGACATGTCAATAGTCCACCTTTACAAACGTAAAAGAAACCGCCAATCCTGTGACAACCACCGAGGCATCTCCTTGCTTTCAATTGCAGGGAAAATACTCGCCAGAATTCTTCTTAATCGCCTCACAGCCCATCTCGACCAGTGTCTTCTTCCTGGGAGTCAATGTGGCTTCAGAAAAGAACGAGGAACTGTTGACATGATTTTCGCTGCAAGGCAGCTGCACGAGAAATGTCAGGAACAGAACTGCGAAATGTTCTCCACTTTCATTGATCTTACCATGGCTTTTGATAGTCAGCATAGAAGGACTGTGGCAGATTATGTCGAAATATGGCTATCCACAAAAATGTGTCCAAATAGTGTGGTTATTTCATGATGGTATGCAGACAAGAGTACAGGCAAATGGTGAACTGTCTGAGCCCTTTCCTGTCACAAATGGAGTAAAGCAAGGATGTGTCCTGGCACCAACACTGTTCAGCCTTATGTTTTCGGCTATGCTGACGAATGCATTCAAAAACAATAACATTGGAATAGACATAAACTACCGCATGGATGGAAAGTTGTTCAATCTCAGAAGGCTGAAAGCTAAAACCAAACCTAACAGCGAAACCGTCAGAGAGCTGCTGTTTGCTGATGATTGCGCTCTATATGCCAACTCAAAGGCAAACATGCAACACAATGTTTCAGCTTTTTCATACGCCTATGCCAACTTTGGACTCAATATCAGCTTCGAGAAGACTGTAGTTATGTACCATCCAGATCTATGGATTAATCACACCGTGTCGAATATCAAAGTGAATGGTCATGGACTAAGTGTTGTGGAAAATTCACCTATCTTGGCAGCACTGTGTCCCAAGCTGCCACAGTTTATTACAAAGTGAATGCAAGAATCTCCAAGGCCAGAGCGGCCTTTGGCAGACTGTACAAGAATGTGTACGATTAACATAGAATGAGCCTACAAACAAAGCTGAAAGTCTACAAAGCAGTTGTATTATCCACACTACTATATGCTTGTGAAACCTGGATTGTTTACCAGCGACATGCTAGGAAATTAAACCACTTCCACACAATCTGCCTTAGGAAGCTATTGGAGATTAAATGGCAAGACAAGATCCCAGACACTGAAGTCATAGAAAGAGCGTCCATGCCCAGTATCCACACTCTCCTAATGAAGAATCAGATTCGCTGGACTGGTCACTTGACTCGCATGCCAGATCTCAGGCTCTCTAAACGAATTTTTTTTACGGCGAGTTGCGTTGTGGTAAACGCTCCCAATGCGGTCAGAGGAAACGCTTTAAAGACATACTGAAGATCTGACTCAAAGCTTTTGGAATTCATCATGACACCTGGGAGACTGCTGCTAAAGACCGAAATTCGTGGCGTACATCATTACGCAAGGGTGCAGTCACTTGTGGAGCAAACAGGACTGCAAGAGCTATGGAAAAAAAGGCTGGACAGAAAAACCACTGCAGGATATCCTCCTCTTGGAGCGTCAAGCATTATTTGCCCACATTGTCAAAGAACATTTTGAGACAAAATAGGCCTTACCAGCCATATTAGAACTCACGGCTCTATACTTTCAATCCCACTGGATGAAATGAATGGTCATCATCATTCTTGATGGACAAAAACAACAACAAAATACCACTGGACTACAATGACAAACAATCTATATCTAACAGTTGCTTTATAAAACTATGACCGAACTAAGATCTATAAGTCTCTAAATGTTGCAGTTCCTTTGTTAAATTGTCGAACTATCACTGGACTACAATCTAGAGCTATCTATACCTGACAGCTCCCTTACAAATCTATCACCATACTAATATCTGGAAAAATGTACATCTACCAACACCGGAGATAGTCTCCGAGTGTCTGACAATATGTATAATTTGAGAACCACATTGCCATAGAAATTACTGCATCCTTACATAACAAGTCTTGTGCAGAACGTCACTCTTAACGCAGTTAGTTAGTTAGTTAGTTAGTTAGTTAGTTAGTTAGTTAGTTAGTTAGTTAGTTAGTTAGTTAGTTAGTTAGTTAGTTAGTTAGTCGAGGTTCCAACTTCACGGCAACGGGTCGTCCCCATTATTCTCCATTCCTGTGCCAGTGAATATCCCACAAAATGCTCCCCACTGTCCAATGTGAAAAGTGGAATAGACAGGAGTCTCGGCAATTCAACAGCCCGCACATATATACTGTGCATAATGCCAACACAAAATTAATCCACGAAAACCACAGTTCATCGTCGATGGACTCGGCAGTCACCAGAAAGAACTCAATGACCCGGGTTTTCTCACATGGCTCGGACTTTTACCACAGGGCGACCCACCAAAAGTGTCGCATAAAGCACGAACTCCGCAGCTTCAGTGCCGACTCACGGGAGTCTCCTGAAAAATGCAGTCGTGAACCGAAAAGGCAAATCAGTCATTTCAGCAACAGCCGGTAGCCATTGTTTCGAACATGCAGGTCACTGTACAGGACAGATGTAAAAGCATTCCCCGCGAGTTTCACAGCTCACAGTGTCGCCCACGCACTGACTCAGTAGCAGGGCGACGGAACCAAGTACTACCAATCCAACATGAGGAAAATGAGATTGCAACCGTAGCTACAAGATTAAACACGTCACAGGCCTTAACGGTTCAAACGCCTAACCGCCATGTTGGCGACAGGAAGCCAACGGCGGGGAATCGAACCCCGGTCTCCCGCGTAACAGGCAGGGATACTTACAACTATACCACTTTTAACGCAGGCGCCGGAAATATAGTGCCCCATTGGTTTCCATGCCGATGGTATGTTTCATGTATTGCGTTCTCTTCATCCCTGCCTCTTTATCCACCAACCATACCTTCATTTAACATTCCTTGCTAGCTATTACTTTCATCTAGGAAATCAGAGTAAGTAAACTCCTGTATAAAATTACTAATAATGAAATGGATTTTCTGGCGAGCTTTTAGTATTCATGCGAGAGTGTTGGTTTAACTGTTGGCAAGTTGGGCGGACAATAACACGCGCCCCGTCGGAGGAGATTTCGATTCCTGGGTTGGCCACTGGCTCTGGTAGCGAAAACCTGGGCACTTGTTGTTCCATGTACCTAGGCCTAGAAAATATGATAGTTCTAGCACATTACAGACACACTGCAGATTAATGTTTACTGCGTGTTGGTAAATGTCCCTTCTGTTTCAACTGCAGGCTATAATGTCAATGTAGCGAATGGTAACAAACAAACAAGAAAAGACATTTTTTTTCAAAGTCAACAAGCATTTAAACCAATCATAGAAGTGTCTTATTGCCACGTGCCTCGGATATACCACTGTTGAAATGTACCAAACGCCATTTAAACATTGCAGATTGAGATCTTCAAATATTGTTGAAACCTGTATTTGAATTATAGAGTGTCGGTTCAAGAGTCATCTGTGAGTGTTGGGAAGTGACCACAATACCAACATATGAAAATTTCGAATGTGTTTGTAATGGCAAGTGGTAGATGGATCCAATATGTGACAGACAATTTACACATGACAGCACCCAGAGCTTATAATCGAGAGACATTTAAAAGAGTGTTATTGGGAGAAAGTTCTCAACCGGAAGAAGACACTAGGTGTTGGTGAATTGCAAAACTTACCCGGACTAATTATAGCCTTGTCAACAGTTATGAAACATTATGCCACAAGCGTTGTCAACAGTTATTAAACATTATAACATAAAGCTATGTCAACAATTATTAAACAGTGTATCATAAAGATCACATTTTAATTAACAACAGAAATGCATCAAACATACAGCAAGTTAGAAGTTATAGAGGAGCTGAGTGCCACAGTGACCACTTCCTCGTTGGAGCAAAATTTAAAATAAAACTTAAGAGAGCTTTCTATACTAAATTACAAAGATTACACCCAACATATAACAGAGAAAAACTGCAAGACATTACAGTCAAAGAGAAATTTACAGATGAAATAAAATGTAAACTTGAAACTCTGCAAAACCCTTTGGAGGAAAGCGTTGACCAAACTTGGTTGAACATCAAGAATACAATTCAATCTACCGCAGAAGAATGTCTCGGTGTGTTAACCACGCATAGAAAGAACAGATGGTTCAATCAAAAATGTGAAGAAGCAGTCATTAGGAAGAAGAATGCCAGACATGAATGGTTAAATGACATCAATAACATCCAAAAGGAAGAGCATTATAGAAATGAATGTAAAGAGGCTACAAAAATAGTCAGACAGCAGAAGCGAGAATATATGAGTAATATAATCAAAGATATGGAAACTAATCACCAGAAAAATGAATCCAGAAAATTTTTTAAAGAACTGAAGTCAATGAAACGAGGGCACCAACAAAACACATATGGTTTAAAAGACAAAAATGGGAATATGATAAATACCAATGAGGAAATGTGCAACACATGGAAAGAATATTTTATTGAATTACTAAATTGTGAAGCTCCAAGTCACATTTTCCCACAGGAAGAGGTTCTAACATGCGAACCACAAATTGAAGAACCTACATTTGAAGAAATCCTATATGTAATCACACGACTTAAAAACAATAAGGCAACTGGGACTGATGGAATTGCTGCTGAATTTATAAAGGCAGGTGGCCATGCATTACATCTAAAGCTATACGAACTAATAATAAAAATCTGGAGGACAGAAGAATTACCCCATGACTGGAAAGAGTCATTATTGATACCTATCTTTAAGAAAGGAGACAAGTTCCAATGTGGAAATTATAGAGGAATATCACTACTGTCCACAAGCTATAAGATACTATCCGCAGTATTACTAAATAGACTAAAACCATATTCAGAAGACATATTAGGTGACTACCAGGCGGGTTTTAGACAAAACAGATCAACAATAGATCAGATATTTATCTTACGACAAATAGCCGAGAAACATTGGGAATATAAAAGAGATCTCCATAACATTTTTGTGGATTTTAAAAAGGCTTATGATAGTGTCCATAGGAATAGTCTATGGAATGCTATGCAGGAATTTGGAATACCAAGGAAGTTAATCAACATGACCAGACTATGCATGGAAGATACTTATAATATAGTAACATATAAAGGCAGGAAATCAGACCCCTTCCAAATAACATCTGGCTTGAAACAGGGTTATGCACTATCGCCGCTACTCTTCAATCTGGCTCTAGAGAAAGTTGTAAGGAAGGTAAAGGAGGAATGTGATATTGGAGGAACGTCCAAGCTGCTTGGTTATGCAGATGATATAGATATTATAGGGCAGAGTGAACAAAAGACATTGGAAATATTGACTCACTTAAAGGGAAAAGCCCAACAGATGGGGCTGGTTATCAACCAAGATAAGACAGAATATATGGTAATTTCAAGAGACGGAATGGCTAGAAACTCTGGCCACATACAAATAGATAATATGACCATTAAAAGAACGGAAACATACAAATACCTGGGTACAATCTTCAACTGCTCCAACATCATAAGGGAAGAAATACAAACTAGAATCAACTCTGGAAATAAGATATACTATGCACTACAACATCTACTAAAATCAAAGGCGCTATCTCGTAACACCAAAATCACAATATACAAAACACTGATCAGACCAGTTGTGCTGTATGGCTCTGAAACCTGGAGTACAACGAAAGGAGACGAAGCCTTGTTACAAACCTTTGAGAACAAAATTTTAAGACGCATCTTTGGACCCATTAGGGATACACAAAGTGGAGAGTGGAAAAGAAGAAGTAACAAAGACATTTATGATCTGTTTAAGTCCCCGCTAATCACTGGTATCATGAAGGCTAATAGACTACAATGGCTGGGGCATATAGAAAGAATGGAAGATAATAGGGAAACAAAACTCGCTTACACTCAGGAAATAAATGACCGTAGACCCCGAGGTAGACCAAGAAGGCGGTGGAGAGATAATACATGTACAGACCTACAAGCACTTGGAATCAACGACTGGCAAGAGAAGGTCCACCAGAGAGACGAATGGAGACGGATTGTATCTGCAGCAAAGAACCTCAGTGGCTCGGAACGCTGAAGAAGATGAAGAAGAAGATCATAAAGGGGTATAAAAAGTTATAGAACAAACTATAATAAAGAGTTGTCAACAATTATAAGACAGTGTATCATATCGGGATATCAAAAGTTATAGAACAGTGTATCATAAACCGATGCCAACAATTATACAACATTCTATCATAAAGCGATGGCAACAATTATAAAACAGTGTATAATAAATAGATATCAAGAGTTATAAAACATTCTATCTTACAGCGACGTTAACATTTTTAAAATATTCTATCATAAAGACAACGTTCACATCTTTCAAACATTCTATCATAAGGTGATGTTAACAGTTATAAAACATTGTATCAGAAAGCGATATCAAGAATTATTTTTTTGTAAAAACGTGTATCATAAAGCCATGTCAACAATTATAAAACAGTGTATCATGGAGGGATACCTAAAGTGATAACACATTCTATCATAAAGCGGGGAGTCTCTGTATCGAAGTGGTCAAACCATTTGACTCGTGCTCCGAAGGTTGTGGGTTCGATTCCTGGCCGCGTCCTTCGGTTTACGAGTTAAATGTTTCGGAGACTCCTGTGGGTCGTCGCTAAAAGCTACGGAGTTCGTGCTTTGTGCGACGCTTTCCGCGCTGCGGAAAGAGACCGAACCATATGGGATAAAACCTGGTGCAATGAAGTCGGCCCTGTCGACTTTTAAGCGACTTTTTTATCATAAAGCAATGTTAAGAGTTATAAAATATTGTTTCATAAATTTATGTCAACAAGAATAAAACAGTGTATCATAAGACAATGTGAACAATTATAAAACAGTGTATCATAGAGGGATATCTGTCATAACTGTCATTTACTGCCTATAGTACCTTGCGGTGTAGACGGGGGGGGGGGGGGGGGGGTCTTGAGTCTGGGGAATTAAGCCCGCATGGCTAGTGCAGTCACCGCGAACTGTTTCTTTTTGCCCCGGACAGAAAAAAAAACAACTCCACACCTTACCGAAGATTCGAACCCGGGTCTCCCGAATGACAGCCCGGCATTCTAGCCAGTCGGTCAGCACAACAGTTTTAAAACAGTGTATAATAAAGCGATGACAACAATAAGAAAACACATTCTATCACAAAGTCATGTCATCAGTCATAAAACATTGTATCAAAAATGGATATCACACGTTATAAAACATGCTATCATAAACCGTTGTCAACAGTTGTAAAACATTCTATCATAAAGAGATGTCAAAAGTTATAAATGATATGGAATAGAGAGAAAAAGCAGCGGCTGCAGCAGGATATAACAATGTGAAATGGAAACAAATAGGTATTTTAAATTCCTGCGAGAAAAAACGAACTAAACATTAACAAACGTTGCACATACCTTACAAGGAGATCCACGTGTCGCGAAATACAGGTGAAAAATCCGAAATCAGAAGCACTCAATAAATATAAAAATGAATAATAAAATAAGATTTAAAAAAAACACGAACGCATACAGTACGACACACAGACGTTTCGATTCTAAGAATCTTTGTCAATGACAACACAGATAGCTGACGACAAAAACACAAACACACGACCTATCACTTATAGTGCACAACCTGATAATTCCATGTGCGGCAGAAAATGTGACTTGGCCAGCTGCGAAAACGCTTGTGGCGCAGAATTGAAAATGAGTTGCCAAAAAGGATTTGAGTAGCCAAAAATATGTGAACAGTCTGCTATGAAAACATAGAAATGTGGGGACAATTAAGTCTAGATATCGCGGGGGGGGGGGGGGGGAGAGACAGCCGTAGTGTAAACAATTGGGGAAGATGCCACAGTTATACTGTAGCGTCCACGACAGTATTAATTCCTGCCGGGTGGATGCATCCCAGATTGTTGATTAGCTGGCATTCAATTCTAAGTCTGACACAGCTATTTGAGAAGCAGGGTTTTAATGCGGTGACACATGCATCGTCGGCTCCATTGTGGTTGGAGGAATTGAAATGGTTGGGGACAGGTTTGTCAGCGCCCTGATTGATGTCTCTGAGGTGTTCTCTAAAACGATCCGCAAGACGTCTGCCCGTTTGGCCAATGTATTTCATGTCACATCGTTTGCAGATGATAACATAAATCAGATTGCGGGATGTGCAGGTGAACGAATCTTTCAAGGTGAAGGTGCCTCGGGGAAATGCAATTTCTGGTGTTTGAACAACGTATGGGCATGTCAGACAGTTCCTACGATGGCATTCGAAGGTGCCCACGGATGAAGTAACCGTGGGGAGGTGACTGTGCACAAGGTGGTCTCTGAGGCTCTGGTTACGGCGGAAAATTACCCTGGGGCCATTTGAGAATACCTCACGAGTGGTAGGATCCGATTCCAAGATGGACCAGTGTCTCAGGAAAATGTGCTTGATGGCATAGGCATGTGGATGGAAGGTGAGGATAAGCTTGGGTTCATTGTTCTGAGGTCGCGTATGATTGGCGAGGGACATTTCCCGCGAGACCTGGGTTATGCAACAGAGAGCTGTCAACAAGACGTCCTCTGGGTAGGACCGTCTGCGGAAAAAGTCCAGCATTTCGTGGGCTCTCTCGAGGAAGTCATTATCATTCTGACAGATGCGGCGAAGGCGGAGTAGCTGGGAATATGGGATGGAATCTTTGCAGCTTTTGGGGTGGGATGAGCTGTACAGGAGGAAACCGTGAGCATCAGTAGGTTTATAGTACACGGAGGTCGTGAGGCCTGTAGAGTTTAACTTAATGGTGGTGTCAAGAAAATTGACAGAGGTGGTGGAAATTTCTGAGGTGAATTGGATCGATGGATGGAAGTTCTTGACATAATTAATGAACCGGTTCAGTTCCGCCTCCGACATGTCAGTGAGACCTATGCCGTCATCGATGTAGCGTCGGTAAAAAGAAGGGAGAAGACCATCATAGCTGAGTTCAATCTGGTGTTCCAGATGTCCCATAAATACACATGCGTAGCTGGGTCCCTATTTAGTGCCCATGGCGACACCGCTGATTTGTTCAAAGTAGTGGCCATTGAACTCAAAGGAATTGTTGGTGAGGACCAATTCAGCGAGTCTCACAAGTGTGCGTGTAGGGATGGCTTGATCTGTGCGTTGATCCAGAAAGAACTGTAGCGCCCTGAGGCCATCAGCGTGAGGAATGGAGGTATAGAGGGAACATACATCTATTAGGAATAGTCTGTATGTGTTCCCAGGAGTCAGTTGGAGAGAGTTGAATGAAAGTAACGCATGCGTTGTATCCTTGATGTATGACGGGAGATTCGCAACTAGAGGTTGGAAAATCCTGTCAAGAAACGCTGAGATCAGTTCAGTCGGGCACGAGCAGGCAGAAACTATCGGACGTCCAGGAGTTTTAAGTTTATGTATTTTGGGCAGCATGTAGAGGGTGGGTTTGCCCAAGTCGGAGTCATGGATGTGAAGTGAAGTGGCACTGGGTGGTAAGGCATCCTCACGTATGAGCTGTTTGATGGTGTTTTGAATCTTCCGGTTGTAGGAGAGAGTGGGGTCTTCGGTGCAGGGTGAATAATTGTCAGGTTTATTAAGTTGAGACATGACTTCCTCGACATATAGATCTTTTTGCCAAACAACTACCGCACCCCCTTTATCCGCCGGTTTGATGACTATGTCCTGTCTGCGCTGTAGTTGAGACAGGGCACGCCATTCGGAAGGGGATAGGTTGGAGCGTTTCAAGCGAGGGAAAGAAAGTTGCTTGATCTCATGGAGTGTGTTGGCTATGTAGAGGTCAAGCGCGTTGGAAACTCCGGGGGGGGGGGGGGTCCATGTGGAACGGGATTTGGTTGAAGATGGAAAAATGTCTGGAAGCTGTGGGGTGGGACTGAGGACAGGTTTGTCTCTGTGGTGGTACTTGAGGCGGAGTCGTCTGTGGAAGTTGGAGACGTCTACAGTCGCGCCATTTTGGAAGACGTCTCCAACTAAAGAAAAACTACGCCCCCGCATGGACAGTCGCGCCATTTTGGAAGACGTCTCCAACTAAAGAAAAACTACGCCCCCGCATGGACAGTCGCGCCATTTTGGAAGACGTCTCCAACTTCCACATCTGCAAACGATGTAACATGAAATACATTGGCCAAACGAGCAGACGTCTTGCGGATCGTTTTAGAGAACACCTCAGAGACATCAATCAGGGCGCTGACAAACCTGTCCCCAACCATTTCAATTCCTCCAACCACAATGGAGCCGACGATGCATGTGTCACCGCATTAAAACCCTGCTTCTCAAATAGCTGTGTCAGACTTAGAATTGAATGCCAGCTAATCAACAATCTGGGATGCATCCACCCGGCAGGAATTAATACTGTCGTGGACGCTACAGTATAACTGTGGCATCTTCCCCAATTGTTTACACTACGGCTGTCCCCCCCCCCCCCCCCCGCGATATCTAGACTTAATTGTCCCCACATTTCTATGTTTTCATAGCAGACTGTTCACATATTTTTGGCTACTCAAATCCTTTTTGGCAACCCATTTTCAATTCTGCGCCACAAGCGTTTTCGCAGCTGGCCAAGTCACATTTTCTGCCGCACATGGAATTATCAGGTTGTGCACTATAAGTGATAGGTCGTGTGTTTGTGTTTTTGTCGTCAGCTATCTGTGTTGTCATTGACAAAGATTCTTAGAATCGAAACGTCTGTGTGTCGTACTGTTTTTTTAAATCTTATTTTATTATTCATTTTTATATTTATTGAGTGCTTCTGATTTCGGATTTTTCACCTGTATTTCGCGACACGTGGATCTCCTTGTAAGGTATGTGCAACGTTTGTTAATGTTTAGTTCGTTTTTTCTCGCAGGAATTTAAAATACCTATTTGTTTCCATTTCACAAAAGTTATAAAACATTGCAAGAAATCGATGTCAACTGTAATAACACATTGGATCATAAAGCTATGTTAACAGTTATCAAACTTTACATCATAAAGAGATATTAAAAGTTATTAACATTGGGACTCAGAGGTGTTTCCAAGGCACCAGGGCCGGGTTATATACTGGCCAAGACCTATTGACGCGTCCTCGTCGAGCGTCCTGGGCAACAGGTCCCTTCGGGGTCCTGGCTAAAGTCAGTAGGATCGCCGATTCCTCCGATGTCGGAGAGTGTCTGCCTGTACGGCGAGGAACTACCAGTCTGCACACCAACAGGCCAGACATGGGAAAACGGATACTCACGCAAACCTCAGGTCCTGTATGACATCACACTGATGTTGGACAACAGGATGCCTTCATCCGACATACAGGACTTCGCGTTGGAGCTCAAGCCAACGAACACAAGCAAGCAAGCAAGCAGTTATTAACACAATCTATCATAAAGTGATGTCAGCAATTATTTATTTTTTTAAGCGTATCAGAAAGCCGTATCTTCGATTATAAAACATTATTTCAGAAAGCTGTGTCATTTGCTATAAAAATATACGTTTTTCAAACTTTTTGCCTGGCCACAAAGGTGAACACCCGATTACAGAGAATGCGAAACATTCACTAATTTTTATTTGTTAACATTCATAGGAAGTTAATCAACATGACCAGACTATGCATGGAAGATACTTATAATATAGTAACATATAAAGGCAGGAAATCAGACCCCTTCCAAATAACATCTGGCTTGAAACAGGGTGATGCACTATCGCCGCTACTCTTCAATCTGGCTCTAGAGAAAGTTGTAAGGAAGGTAAAGGAGGAATGTGATATTGGAGGAACATCCAAGCTGCTTGGTTATGCAGATGATATAGATATTATAGGGCAAAGTGAACAAAAGACATTGGAAATATTGACTCACTTAAAGGAAAAAGCCCAACAGATGGGGCTGGTTATCAACCAAGATAAGACAGAATATATGGTAATTTCAAGAGACAGAATGGCTAGAAACTCTGGCCACATACAAATAGATAATATGACCATTAAAAGAACGGAAACATAAAAATACCTGGGTACGATCTTCAACTGCTCCAACATCATAAGGGAAGAAATACAAACTAGAATCAACTCTGGAAATAAGATATACTATGCACTACAACATCTACTAAAATCAAAGGCGCTATCTCGTAACACCAAAATCACAATATACAAAACACTGATCAGACCAGTTGTGCTGTATGGCTCTGAAACCTGGAGTACAACGAAAGGAGACGAAGCCTTGTTACAAACCTTTGAGAACAAAATTTTAAGACGCATCTTTGGACCCATTAGGGATACACAAAGTGGAGAGTGGAAAAGAAGAAGTAACAAAGACATTTATGATCTGTTTAAGTCCCCGCTAATCACTGGTATCATGAAGGCTAATAGACTACAATGGCTGGGGCATATAGAAAGAATGGAAGATAATAGGGAAACAAAACTCGCTTACACTCAGGAAATAAATGACCGTAGACCCCGAGGTAGACCAAGAAGGCGGTGGAGAGATAATACATGTACAGACCTGCAAGCACTTGGAATCAACGACTGGCAAGAGAAGGTCCACCAGAGAGACGAATGGAGACGGATTGTATTTGCAGCAAAGAACCTCAATGGCTCTGAACGCTGAAGAAGAAGAAGAAGAAGAAGAAGAGAACATTCATAAGGTCAGTGTAGTTGAGGTAAATGGTGGCTGTGTTCATTGCATCTGGACACAGGGACTCGGTGGCGCAGTGGCTACCTGTTTGCCTGCTGGAATTGTGGTCATGTGTTCGAATGTACATCCAACGACTTTCTATGTAAAGATGCTGTAATTTCCACGGTTACGTAGATCTCACATTGTAAGTATACTCGGACCTGGAGACTAATCATATGTTAGATATAGATAGTTCTATATTGCAGTATGGGGCTAGTTTTCTAAGGGAACTGTATATAGTTTCATATTGTAGTATGGTGATAGTTTTATAAGGAAGCTGTTAGAGAAAGATAGTATTATACTTTAGTTCAGTGATAGTTTCTAAGAAAGTTATTAGATATAGATAATTCTACATTGTAAACTAGTGATGGTTTCTAAGAAAGCTGGTATATGTAGAAAGTCCAGTGATTGTTATCTAAGAAAGCTGTTAAAAGTAGATAGTTTCATATTTTAGTCCAGTGATAGTTATCAAAGAAAGCTGTTAGATATTGATATTTCAAGATTTTAGTCCTTTAGCCGGTCTCCCTGGTCTAGAGGTTACACGACTTTCTCCGTAATCCCGTATACTCTCGTAAGTAACGTGATGTGCGCGAGAATTGGTAGCGGTTCTCTTCGCGTCGGTAACTTACGGGATATGTGAGCCGGTCGCTCAGAAAGCAATGGCAAACTACTGAGCGTAATCTTGCCAAGAAATCAACAATCAGCTGAAAGATGCTGTTTACAACGATGTCCTGTAAAGGATATCCGAACGAAAAAAAAAAAAAAAGTCCAGTAATAGTTTTATATGGCGGAGGGGTTGCAGACGCAGTTCGTAATCCCGCATACCCGCGTTCTAAACACAGCTTCGGGCGATTTGGCAGCAGGCTGTCTTGCGTTGGTTTTTTTAAGGAATGGAATGGGTGCCTGTCGTTCAGAAAACAATAGTAAACTACTGAAGGTAAACTTGGCAAGAGATCACGACAGTAAAAATTTCTGGTGTTGACTGCGCAGTCCTGTAAAAGATATGCAACTGACTTTTTAATAGTGTTATAAGTGCGCTGTTAGATATAGATAGTTTTACGTTGTAATCCAGTGATAATTTTATAAGTGCCTTGCTGGATATATAGTTCTACATTGTAATCCAGTGATATTTTTATAATAGCGTTGTTAGATATAGATAGCTCTACATTGTAATCCAGTGATATGTTTCATAATAGCTTTATTAGATATAGATAGTTAGTTAGTTAGTTAGTCGCAGTTCCAACTTCACAGCAACGGGTCGTCCCCATTATGCTCCGTTCCTGTGCCAGTGAATATCACACAAAACGCTCCCCACTGCCCAATGTGAAAAGTGGAAAAGACAGGAGTCTCGACAAACAGCCCGCACAGATACACTGTGCATAATGCCGCCGCCAGAATGTCAACACACCAGTCCCCCACGAAACATCCAGTTCATCTCTGATGGAATCGGCAGTCATTTTCCTATCTGAATGTTATCCTAGATGTTCACCCACACAGTCCACGAAAATACAGTTCATCGCTGATGGCAGTGGCAGTCAACCAGAAGCCCAGCAGCCACGCATTTCTGCATAAGGCAAAAACCGGTCAACTCTGGGACATAGCCACCTACCATCGCTCCGAACATGCAATCACGTTAAAAAAAAAACCTCAGGCAGATTCAAAAGCATTTCACACGAAACTCACAGCTCACAGTGTCGCGCCACGCACTCACTCAGTAGCAGGGCGACGGAACCATCAAGCCTCCTTAGTCGCCTCTTACGACATGCGTGGTAGGCTACAGTGTTGCTATTCTTTGCTTCCCTTATGGGCCCCGGCAACACACGGGAGAGATATAGATAGTTCTACATTGTACTACAGTGATGGTTTCTAAGAAAACTGTAAGATATAGATAGTTCTACATTGTACTACAGTTATAGTTATCGAAGAAAGCTGTTAGATGTAGGTAGTTCCATATTTTAGTATAGTGATAGTAATGGAAAGATCGAGGGGGAGAGAGGCAGAGGCAGACCACGAGAGATGATGCTGAATAGATTGAACGGTGGCATGGAGGAATATCAATTGCAGAGTTGATCCAGAAAACCAAAGACCGAGATCTGTGGAGAGTCATGAACGCATACGCCAGTCGGCACGGCACGTGATGATGATGATGATAGTTATCGAAGAAAGCTGTTAGATGTAGGTATTTCCATATTTTAGTCCAGAGATAGTTATCTAACACAGCTGTTAGATGTAGGTAGTTCCATATTTTAGTCCAGTGATAATTTGTGAAGGGAACAATCGCTGGTGATGTGGTCAGAATCACGCCGGGTGTCTTTACTTCCCATATCATTCACTTGTACCCGTTTCAGACTGAGTTGACATTACAGCAAAGGTCAGTGTTTAAAATTCGAACCCGTTATTATGTCGATCGAACCCTTGGCCTCCACTCGCTACGCTTGTGTCTAAAGTTACAGCCAGGGTATCCACCTGTTCACGAAATATGTCCGGTTTGTTACATGTAACGGTTACACAAATATGTCCGGTTTGTTACATGTAACGGTTACACAAATATGTCTTTAGCTATGTAATTATTGTTCTTGGCGAAGGTGTTGCGAACACACTTCGGCATACCCCGTTCGAAACACAGCTGCGGGCGATTTGGCAGCAGACCGCCTTGTGTTGATTTTTATAAAATGTTATAGGTGCCAGTCGTTCAGAAAGCAATGGCAAACTACTACTGAATGTAACCTTGGCAAGACATCAAAAACAGCCTAAACAGGCTGGGGTTGACTAAGCGTCCTGAAAAAGATATGCAACTGACAGATTTTATGTAATCATTAAATTTGTAATAACCCCGCTAGAGTCGCGTTTATCATCATCATGTGCCATGTCGGTAAGCGTGGGCGGTCATGGTTCGCCATCTCAGGCGATCACCAGAGTCGTTCTATGTTCTTGTCCCTGCCATGCCATGTGGCCTTTCCATTAAAGTATGTACTTCTCTGCCTTCCCCTTGTTCTCTTTCCCTCCATCTTGCCAGTTGTCAAACGTTCTCTAGTTTATTTCTTCTCATAACGTGACAATAAGCAGACAAGTTGAAAAACATCAAATGGCGTAAAAATGGGGTTTCTGGCGTAATGCAAAGAATATCATGTACAGACACGAAAACCAATGACCAAGTCCTACAAGAAACAGATGGAAACCGTAAACTGATTAGAGAAATTAGATATAGACAGTCACAATTTTGTGGACACCTTATGAGAAGAAATAAATTGGAGAACTTGGTGACAACTGGCAAACCTGATGGGGGAAAGGACAAGGGGAACGCAGAGAAGTAAAAACCTGGATGGTTGGCCACGTGGTATGGTCGAGACAATGTTTTGTCAATGTATTGTGTCCATCTTCTTGCCGCTCAACACCTGCCTCCTCTTTCAGAAACCATAACAATTAACAGTAAAAATTGTAGCAATATTATAATAATAATAATAATAATAATAATAATAATAATAATAATAATAACATAAAACTCAATAATGACAAAAGGCTACATCTAGGTGAATGAATATTATCAAAATATATTCATTAAAATGCGTTATTATTATAGAAGCCAACGTAGTTTACACGAAACCCATACACTCTGTGTTGAAGTATGTGATTTTACAAGACCGAGTATACACCGGAATAAGTGTACAACTTAACAGCTGAGCGGATCAGGGCACTCTTTTGTCCTGACAGTCAGCGATAGCTGTGTGGTTATGCAAGGTAAAAGGAAACTACAAATTACCACATTATCTTCCACAGATTTAATAATTCACTGCCATCAATAGAATTGGCTAACAACACTAAAGACGGAGAAAAGTGGAGATACGCGATGATCATTGCTAAGTCGCAAAGTGCATGCTGAAGGTGTTATGAACATGAGCAACGTCATAAACAGAGAGATATAAGGACAAGTACTCATGCTAGCTTACTGAACAGATGGGTGTTTAGATTTCGATATCAAACAGAAAATTGAGAATATTCTTCCTCTTCTTCTTTCACCCTTTGTCCTCATTGGGTACAGGCGCCCTTATCCCTTCTACCATGTCAACGTTGAGTATATGGGTTTTAACAGTCAGTACACGAACCTTGTACATGCTGGCGGCGTGATGGTGCCCCGTTTTGATAGACCGGTTGACACTCCAGGGGCCATGTGGTCAAAACCCAGCGAATGTAAGAGATATATCAGTAGAAAATAACTGGGTACCATGGATGTCTTGGCCGGTGTGCTACTGACCTCATTATCCACCGAGTGCAGATTTGGCTATACAAATATGGGTCCGCCACGGTACTTCCGGTGCACCCTCAGGCGTGAAAATGGACCTTGATTTACTTGACTTATCAGCAGAAAATATTGAATACAGAAGTGTGCCTTACTTGGCAATCATTTTACCCAAAGAGGAATAACAAGACAGACAAAATATATATGCAAAGCTAAAATAGATCGCCAGTAAATAATATTCAGGCAAATCAAATCAAACAACCAAATAACGAAGGTAGTCTGTCATGAATTTCCTTCTTAACCATTGACCGCAGCCATTGTGTCTATAAAGAGATGGTTTACAGTTGTGAACTTAAGACCATATAGACAACTATCTGTCATCTGTTCTCATGCTCAGTCCACCACAGGATGCAGTCTAGCATAATATACCACGAAGCATGGGACAGAGATCTCTAGAGGTCCGTTACATCCAACCTTAACTGCAGAAACCGCACATGAGGATAATGATTTTAATAAAGTAACGATACTTGTCAGTCCTCCGTACATAATATACACATCACGTGACAGGGTCAAGATGTCGCACTGTCCGGCAAGATTTTGTTATCCGGGTCTTCAAGCAGCACTGTTTGAGGACATGTCTAAAGTCTCTGTCTTGAAGAGAGTAAGTCAGAAAGTTGGATCCAAATTGAGCATGGGCGATCAGTGAAATCACGAATGACACATTAGATTTATAAAATGCTATTTTCAAATTGTGAATATATACGTACATATTCATGATAACATATGGTGTCATGAGCAAAAAGTACACTCCAAACACAATTACTAGCATTCGAATTTGTCTCCAGGTAGTTTTAATATTTGAAATCATGAGATTCAACTCCTGTGTTGAGTTTCCTGGATTAATTACTGCAGTAATCTTGATATCCCTCATTTGTTTTCTGGCGATTGCGGCAATATGGCCGTAGATAACGAACATACCTGAACTTAAAGTAAAATGAATTAATGCAAGAATTAAACAATAGTAAATTCTCGCAATGCTTTCATGGATCTTACCATTACATGAGTCAGTAACTAAGGGTACACCGGCTATCAAGCCTATAACCCAGGAGAGAATAATCCCGCAAGATGTTGATTTGTAGGTCACCAGTCTTTGGTGTACAAATGGCCGAGCTATATATAGCCAGCGTTCACAGGCAATCAGGAAGTGGCTGATAAGACTACACGTACCTGAGAAGCTAACCAAAAATAAAAGAATGCAGTCGAATGAACGGCGAGGTACAGAAGTGTGTGTTGAAATCAACACCAACATGAAACTGATTTCAGTATTTATGGCTAGAATCAGATTGCAGGAAGCCAGTGAGGCAATGTACATATTTGCAAATGTATGTAACCGCTTGCACTTTACAACAGACACGATAATAATAACATTTAAGAATATTGAGACCATATTCATGACAATCTCGATCATTACGATGACCGAGTTGGCATCTGATTGAGATGGTCTGTTGACTATACACCCAGAAGTTGAATTTTCTGCTTGGTACGTCATCACTTGCTCCTGGTCGGCAATTTGAAAATATCAAATCTTCAGTGTTCACGTGAAACTAGACCTAACACATTATATTGTCATTAGTCATTAGTCGCGGTTCCAACTTCATGGAAACAGGTCGTCCCCATTATGCCCCGTTCCTGTATCAGTGAATATTACACAAAATGCTCCCCACTGCCTCATGTGAAAAGTGGAACAGACAGGTGCCTCGACAAACCAACAGCCCGCACGGGTACACTGTGAATAATGCTGCTGCCAAAATGCCAACACAAAAGTCCTCCACGAAAAATACAGTTCATTTTCGATGGAAGCGGCAATCACTAGAAAATCAGCAGCCACACATTACTGCATAAGGCAATCCCCACACAAAATTCACAAGTCATAGTGGCGCACCACGCACTCAACTAAGTAGCAGGGAGACGGAACCATGCTCTACCAGTCCAACATGAGCAAAATGCAAACGGAAACCGTAGCCACAAGCATAAACACTCCAGATGCTTTAACCGTTCAAACGCCTATCCTCCATGTTGGGGACCGGAAGTGCACATATTATATTGTACGTGAACACAACAGTTATAATTACTAACGGTCTTGCTTCACAATAAGAAGAAATGGTGGCAAAGCTGCGGCTCACACAGGATCGAGAGTTATTTTTCTCAGCAATATTTCTCCACGTCAACTTTACCAGTGTATTTTAGAGTGTTTCTCTTTAATTAATGTTGCCGAGTTATACGCCTGGTTGATAACGTCATCGGCGTTGTCTTACTTGAACAAATGATGTTGGTTCATCGATTACGATACACAGTTATCTAGAGATGGCGTCTGTATTACTGATGAGACCACGACATTGGTGCTCAGTCTCTGGTAGTAATTCAGAAATGATGTTAGTGCACAGTGTTCTTAAAATGCATTGGTTAGTTAGGTGCATATCCTTTACAGGACGTAGCAGTCAACCCTAGCATTTTTAGCTGTTTGTGATGTCTTGCCAAATTTGCGTTAAATAGTTTGTTAATACTTTCTGAACGACCGACACTCATGCCATTGTATGAAAACCAACGCACAGTGGACTGCTGTCAAATCATCAGCAGCCGTGGTTCGAACGCGGTATGCGGATTACGAATTGCGCCTGTAAATCCCTTCGATACAGAGGCGTCAGGGTGCACTGGTACTTAAAGAAAATCCAAGAGGGTGGATAAACATAGATGATCACCGTTTCAAACGTCACGGAGCTGATAGACAGCACGTAACACTTTGATGAATAAATAAATCTAGTGATCGTAAGTAAATCACTGCACTGGGTTGCTTGCTATCTTAAAGTCTACAGCCAGACACTGGGCGTTCAATGTGTGCTGTCTTCAAAGCTGCAGACAAACTCTGACATGCTAAATCTTTTCTGACTTACAAATAAACACCGGACGCTAAATGTTTGCTCTCTTAAAATCTGCAATTAAACAATCGATGGCTAAATGTTTGCTATGTTTCAAAAGTAATATAAAACTGGCCGGCTAAATGTTTGCTGTGTTTAAAATGTGTAATATTAGACTAGAGGGTGAATTCTTCCTGTCTTCAAATATGTATTAAACACTGGACGGCTAAATTCTTACTCTGTGTAAAACTTGCAATACTGGACGGCTAAATTGTTGTTCTGTGTAAAACTTACAATATTGGATGGCTAAATCTTTGCTGTCTTTACATCAAATACATATTTTTACATAAAATACTGACGACTAAATTGTTGCCCAGTATAAAACTTACAATACTGGACGGCTAAATTGCTGCTCTGTGTAAAACTTCCAATACTAGACCGCTAAATTGTTGATCTGTGTAAAACTTACAATACTAGACCGCTAAATTGTTACTCTGGGTAAAACTTACAATAAAGGACAGCTAAATTGTTGATCTGTGTAAAACTTACAATACTAGACCGCTAAATTGTTGATCTGTGTAAAACCTACAATACTGGACAGCTAAATTGTTGTTATTTGTAAACCTTACAATACTGGACAATTAAATCGTTGCTCTGTGTAAATCTTATAGTTTTAGACATCTAAAGTGTTACATGCAGGAAATGTGCACATGTATAACAACAGTATACGGAGTGCTAGCATCAAGGAGGAGTGGTTACACAAGTATCTGATTCCCTTGCCGAAGCCTGGCAAAGACCACAAAAAGATTCAGGGATATCGAGTAATAACCATGCAAAATACAATAGGCAAACTGCTGGAGAAGTTAGTTGCCAGAAAAATATAAAGCCAGTGTCAAAGAGCCGCATGCAGGCAAATAGAGAAGTAAGGAGAGAATTAAGGAAGAAGATTAAGAACGGATAGAGATAACATCCCTATTTAAGAAATAGGGGAGAGAAGGGACAGGACGCAAGAGGGAGAACCGTAAACAGTTCTCCGACTGAACACACGCGTGTTCTAAAAAGGGAACACGCTAATACATGATCAAGAGTTACCCAAGATAGAGTGGGGTAACCAGTATCACGAGAAGTATCCATAAACAGTGGATACTTTAGAAGAGTAACCGAGTGACAAGTCATCATAATGCGTGACGCACGAAGGGTCAGCAGCTCGTGGCGGAACACGCCACGAAAGTCAACCAGACTGAGACTTGACAGCGTACAGGACGGATCGGTGTACTTGCTCTGAATACTGTGTCGTTTACAGGACAGTAGAGATAGACTTAGACTTAGAATAATTCAGTGATAATACCATTAGACCATGTCATAACATAGTAATGTCATCATGTATGTATCTCATGTGATTATCAGCTCTCAGAGCTTGTGTATAATCAGCCCACAATAAATCTATATCCTTTTGTGCGACGTACGAGTTATCATTCGTGTGGTACAAAAGTGAAACCTGGACAACTTACTCACACCAAGAGAACAATTTAAACAGCTTTCATATGCGGTGTCTGCGAAGAATACTTGGTATTAAGTGGCAAGACAAAATCACAAATACTGAAGTATTGGAAAGATCAGGTTGTGTGACAGTTTATTCCATGCTCAGTCTTCGTAGACTTAGATGGATAGGACATCTTAGGAGGATGGATGATGGTAGAATACCAAAGGATATCTTTTTTAGTGAATTACAGATGGGTAAGAGATCTCAGGGTCGGCCTCTACTACGTTACAAAGATGTGTGTAAGCGGGACATGTTTGATACAGGCATTGATAATGCACATTGGGAGCAAGTCGCCGCTGAACGTGTTGCATGGAGGGCAAATATCAGAAATGGAATAAAGTCAAAGGAGAAAATTATTGTAGAAAAGTCACACATCAAGCGTTTGAGACGTAAGATGGTGCATGATGGTGGAAATGACCACGTGTTCAGATGCACCCACTGTGAACGGACATTTACAGCGCAAATTGGCCTTATCAGTCACACTCGCTACCGCCATAGTTAAAAGTTATTATGCCTTTTTAAAGCACAAACTATCGTCTGTCAAGACGGCAAGGTGCCAATGGGGTACAAAAGAAGAATACATGTGTGCCTGTCATAACTAGGTTGCTGACAGGCAGGATTATATTTGGTGTCAAGAAGTGGGGCTTGAACCACGTTCAAGCAATTTATTACAACTATTAACCCACATAAATTTTAAATTATATTTGATCAAAATTGTGTATTAGAATGATATCAATACTTTATTTTGATGTGAACTTGAAACATGCTGATTCACGCAAATTACGATCGTACCATTATTGATTTTTTGAGGCCATGAAACTGACCTAAATTTAGAATGACGCACCGCGTTCGCCGTGAAGTGTGCTTAGAACAGCGTTAAAGAGCAGGGCGATCATTATTGTGTATATTTTTGTTTCATTATTTATAAGTAACATGAGAAGAGTACCCACAGGAAATATGGTGGGATTATATTGTTTATTGTAATTATTTTCATTATTTTGTTATGGATTTTGGAAGATCATATATTTTTGTGTCATTTATTTAACGAACTTACCCACGGAAAGATTACCATGGCAAAAGTACAGTCAGTACAGGCAAAAATAGATTAGTGTCCAGGTTACGAGCAGAAAGTATAGTTCACTCAGACATCAGAAAGCGAAGACAAGACGACAATTGACGATTCATTTGACGAGTCATTCATACAATCATATCATTTCATATCATCCATACCACATTTGTTGTTTGTCATATCTGCATGAATAGGAGACTAAAATTACTTGGGTTGCTGTATTTTGTAACACATGCAATGTATTAATTGTTGCTGCTCTACGAAACAGAAACATCGATCGTAGTAGCGAGCAGATCCATCTGGTGTGTGAGCAAACCTCGTTCGTATTACCAAGCCTATTCACCGTGTGTGCGAGAAAGAAGTGCGACATCCGAAGTGACCAATTTTTCAGGAAAAAAGATGAGTATCTTTGCATATTTTGATAATCTCAATTAAGGAAAGCATCTTGTTTTTCCATTGTATTATTATAAATTGTTAAATTTATTGATTGCGCAGTCATACCAATTGTGTGATATTTTGTCATATTTGGTGATAGGAAGTTGTGTATAATACCTTCGTTGTGTAATCTTAAAGTGATACAATGTCAACACTAGGGGAATTTATTCAGGCAGGAAAAGATCTAAATTACAGCAGGGACAAACTAGAACAATGGGCACAACAGAAATACAAAGAAGCGAAAGATGCTGAAAGGGATGAACGAGCATGTGAGAGACAACACCAAAAAGAAGTAGTAGAATTAGAACAGGCCACCAAACAAAAAACAAATAGAATCAGACCAAGCCATCAAACAAAAACAAATAGAGTTAAAGCAAGCCACCAAACAAAAGCAAATTGAAATAGATTCACAGACACAATTAAAAATGAAAGAAATGGAGATCGACTCACATGTCCAAATAGCTACCACTAAGCAAAAGAGTCAGGAAGAACAGAATAAATTTAGTAAGTACAAAGGGATCATCAAGCCCTTCAGCCAAGGCGATTCCATCTCCGCATGGACAGAAAATATAGAGTTTCAGCTTAAATTTCTAAACGTTCCTTTACAGGATTGGGCGATGATCTACATGAAGAATCTCTCGGGTGAGCCCTTAAAAGTTATTGAATCTATTCCATCAGAGTTAAGGAATAATTACTAATATATACATGATAGAATTATGCAGCATTTTCTACTCGATGCTCCTGGATATCAGATCCAGTATTCTTAAATCAAACCAAAACCAAACGAAACGTTTATCGACTACGTATCCAACGTGAAAAGTGTCTTCAGTAAATGGCTTAAGGCAGCTAAAATAGGGAAGAGTTACGATAAGTTAAAAGACTTAATGATCATGGATAAGGTGATATCCACGATTCCAACTCCCTTCGCTAAGTTCCTTCAACAAGCAGACATTGAGTCACTCGAACAGTTGGACAAACGCGGGTCTGCTTATTGCTCTTCAAACAGAGATATTTTTAAAACATCCATAAATGAATCGGAAATTGCGGCTTTTGCCGACAACAAGCCAAAAAGGTCTTTCAATCAAAAACCGTATCAAAGGAAAGATAGGCAAGACCAAAAGCCACCTTTATGTATGTACTGCCATTCAAACCACCAACAATATTCTATGTGTGACAAGAACCCGTCATACCCTGCACATCTTGAAATGATGATCAAAAAGCAGGAAAGTAAAAGGAGTGTATACAAACGGGCAGTTAAATGCTATTTTTGTTCCTCTTATGCATATTACAGTAATAAATGTTTGGGGCGTCAAAGAATGAAAGCCAACAATGCTGTACTGATTGACACATCGTCCGATAGTGGCAGTGAGACTGAGTGCGAAGTTGAGAATGTATTACCTTTCAATGATTGTGAAAATGTAGCTGCTGTGACAGATATTTTAAACTTTGAAAGATGTGAAACTTGTAACATATTCCATTCAGATGGTAAACTCAAATTTGGGCACATTGTACCATTCTCTAGTGAGAATGCGAACGCAGCTATAGCCTCCAGAGGCAATCTAACGTTCCACGAAGCACTGGTCAATGATTCTCCAAAGCCAATGTTTGCTGGATAGTGGTAGTAGTTTAATCGGTTTAAGGAAAGAACTAGTTAATCCAGAGGATTATACGGGCGATTTTGTGAAATGCCGTACCTTTTCAGGTAATATTGAAAAGTACCCATTGGCAAGAGCCCGCATAAACACCCCGTTCCTTTCCGGCACATTTACGTGCGGGATATTACACAATCCTTGTACTGACCTGATTTTGGGGTGCCTACCAAGTTTGAAACACTGCACTGCTGATGAGTTATTAGCCTGGAAAGAAACTAACATGGCTAATGCAGTAACCAGGTCAGAAACACAAACACATCAAGATGACCTGCAAGAAGAGATGTTACAACTGCTAACACCCAGCGGTACTATTGATAATACCACCCGACAAAATTTTATAGAGGCACAACGTGCCGACCCAACCATTGCACCCTATTTGAAATTATTAGGGGAAAAGGCCAGAGTATCTAAATATGCCTCATGGTATTTTAAACTCAACAATGGCATTCTCAGGCGATATTATACCACCAGTAACCATGAAATTCAGCAGACGGTGCTACCTTTACAACACCGACAAACCGTGTTAAAGATTGCACACGATTCACCGTTTGCTGGACATCTGGCTTATGACAAAACCAGAGCCAGAATTCTGGCACACTTTTATTGGCCAAAATTTTGTAACGATATCAAATCTTTTTGTCGTTCGTGTACCATTTTTCAACAGTTAATGAGAAAGGGAAAGCATGTAACAGCTGAGGTCCAACCTTCAACATTGGCCTCTAGACCTTTTGAAAGTGTAGCGGTGGATATTGTTGGACCCCTAAATCAGGTGTCGAACAAAGGAAACCGATTCATATTAACTCTCGTTGATTTATGTTCGAGATGGGTTTAGGCGGTAGCGCTAAAATATATTACCTCCAAAGATGTCGCTAATGTATTTTTGCACTTGTTCTCCCGATTCGGATTCCCTCGAACCATTTTATCAGATCGAGGAACGCACTTTATATCGGCTGCTACGCAAGCCCTTACAAAAATGCTAGGGATTAAACAACATTTCACAACAGCCTACCATCCTGCCAGCAATGGAATCATAGAGAAGATTAACGGGGATCTGAAACACATGCTGGCTAAGGTGACAGCAGAAAACCCATCTGATTGGGATACACTGTTACCAACATTGCTGTTTGCCTATCGAGAAATTCTGCACTCAAGTACGGGTTTCTCTCCATTCGAATTAGTTTATGGGGCTAACCCACGTGGACCCCTATCAATTTAGCAACAGGTAATCACGAGTACATCAGATAGTCCAACCCCGGTAACAAATTACGAGATGGTAACAGAAACACGCGACACAATTATGAAGGCGTGTGTAATAGCCAAATCATCTTTTGAGAAAAAAGGACAGATCAACCGCCACTATGCCAATAAAGGTGCCAAAACCATACACCTCGAACCAGAACAGGAGGTGCTACTTCTATTGCCAGATAAACGTAACCTATTATTAACTTCATGGCAAGGGCCATTCAAAGTGGTACGAAAGATATCAGATGTCGATTATGAAATATCGATAAACCAAAAATTAAAGATATTTCATATCAACATGCTGAAGCCATACTTTTCACGACAAGAAGAACAGATGACAGACGAACAGAATGCACCTACACCAAGCAACCAGACGACAGACGTACATAACGCAACTACACTAGTTAGTGTGACAGACTTAGTATCACCACAGTATTGAATCAGACAGAGGACGACGACATGGAACTACCAGTTCCGACAGTAGACAGGACGACGACAATTGATAGCATACGGACAGAACCAAAACTCACAGACGAGCAAAGACGACAAATAATAGCTTTAGTGACAGAATACAGAGACATTTTTTCATACATTCCAGGTAGGACTGACAGGATCGAGCACTCCATTATTCTGTCTAATGACACCCCTATCAAATGCCGACCTTATTCCATCCATTTAAGTTACAGGGAAAAACTCGACAAGGAACTCCTTAGCCTTGAGTCGAGTTGAATAATCCAAAAGTCACAGTCAGAATATTATTTCCCTATAGTCCTGGTCGTCAAAAAGGACTCGACAATTCGCCGCTGTGTCGATTATAGGAAATTAAATAATGTGACCAAGGTTGATGCAGAGCCAATCCCATCTTGCGAAGACTTGATTCTCAATATGTCAACTTCTAGAATCTTTTCCAAACTCGACCTAACGAAAGGATATTGGCAAGTCCCAATGCACAAACTGTCTATACATCTTACTGCATCCTCAACACCCTTAGGTCTTTATGAGTGGCGATTCCTTACTTTTGGCCTTCGTAATGCTCCAGCCACTTTTGTTCGACTCACTAGGGACCTTCTTCATGGAGTGACGAATACTGCAACGTACATTGACGATATATGTATCCATAAGGAAGACTGGACAACACATCTACAGAAACTGCGACACGTCTTCGATAGATTGAGACTTTTCGGTCTTACTGTGAAACCAACAAAAGTTGAGTTGGGTCTGGAAGAAATCGATTTCCTTGGCCATACCATCACGAGAGGCCAACTTAAAACAGATGACAAGATCGAAACCAAAATTTTAAATTTAACAATGCCAACGACCAAGAAGCAAGTTTGAAGCTTACTTAGTCTGGTAAATTACTACAACAAATTTATACCTAATTTAGCTGAGATTACCGGCGTATTTTCGAATGTGTTGAAATCATCTGTAAAATTGAATGTAAAAGATGCAGACTTAATTGATGCATTATCAAAATTGAAACGAATGTTTAGCGTTGTACCAATCTTACGCTTACCTAATCAGAGCCTTACGTATTTTCTTCATACAGACGCAAGTGCTATTTCCATCGCTGGCGTTCTAGGCCAGTTCTATGAGGGAATCTTTCACCCAATAATCTATGCAAGCCGGAAAATCACACCTGCTGAGTCGAGGTATGGAGTCTCTGAATTAGAAGCTTTAAGCCTGATATATTGTGTGCGTAAACTCCATCGTTTCTTAGCGGTCACCCATTTTGTCATAGAAACTGACAATTCACCTCTTATAGTGATGCAGTCTGGAGTCCACGGGAATAACAGGATCTACAGGTGGTCCTTGATCCTGCAGAATTACTCTTTCACTATTCAACATATAAAGGGAAAGATGAACTTGCTGGCGGACACACTTAGCAGACCGTCTCAGATAGAGATACGTTATGTACCTGAGCGGAGCGATTCTGCATCACACCATGCATTGACACTGTAAATAATTTGTGTCCAGAATGTGTATTTATAGACATTGTGGTGCTCTTACAATTGTGAATCGCCTTAATTTAGCTATTATAAACTGTGTCAGTATGAGTAAGAAAGGACAGACACATGAGTAGATGTCTACGCCATCATCATATAATATATGTAACCAGTGAAGAGGACCGTAGTCTAACTATACCCAGGACGAGAGCGTATATCAGACGTTGTTTAATTAACTTTATATCAACGAGTTTCAACAGAGAACGCTACTCCGACAACACACCTGGAAGTAATTAATGTAATTAATTTATAGTTAGAAATGTATGTGATATGTATCATAACATGTTTTTATAACAGTTGCTTGTAATATCATAACTTTCTTAATTGCGATAGAACTTATAAAACCATCCCCATAAATTATTTGTTAGGAAACTAGTAACATTTAGCAATTAAACTTCATCTACATTAAGTTCGGCTTCGTCGGCTTGACAATCCGCCATCATAAAACTCGCCGTTGTTACATAATCAGATTTCTGGTTCTAAATGTTAGCTCTACGCATAAACATGGAAAGCCACGACTTCTGCCCTATGCGCCGCCTTAGGCCCAAGAGGAAAGACTAGACTAGACATTAAGTTATAAATTCATACAGTTAACATCATTAGAACGTATTCTTTAAATTAGTAAACATAACTTTAGATCCATCATCATTTAACATATTTTTCACGTAGTTTAGTTAAATGAAACATTACTTAAAATTTACACCTTCATTTACAACTTATAACATCTTAGTTAGAAACACACATTAAGGTAAATAACACACTTTATCCCAATTTATTCTTTTAGTTAGATTATTTCCCTTAGTTAGTACAGCTCAGCACACTAACGTAGAATAGATTAATTATAGTATTCATTACACCCAGGATCGGTAGGAAACGATCCTTACAACCATGTAAATTGTGTACAGAAATGACCGGTGCAGAAAGACGGCACAGTTTTGTAAACCAAGCCAATCATTTATTGTACATATATTTATTCATTTCTTTTCTTTTCTATAACAATATTTTAATGATATAACACCTTTTTAAACCAGTGTGTAGTGAAAGTGTAGGTAAAAGAAGTGTGAAAGGGAGTAATAGTGTGGATGATAGATGTGTGAAAGAGAATGAGTGAATGAGATAATAAAGAGAGAGCAGAGAGGCAGTTGCGGGTATTAGCCGCACGACATGAGTTTTTGTAGTTCGTCCGTGTCAATTTGTGTAACACAATGTGTCGTTCGTTTTTATCTGTGTAGTTGCCATACTTTCAATAGACTGATAGGAAAATCAAATCAAATCAAATCAAATCAACTTTATTAGGGTCACAAATTGGGCGCGCAGGCCCGTCTTACATTCGGCCCTTCCAATCACTCGTCTTTTATTTTAAGCTTCCTAAAATCGGCGGGTAGTCATAAATCAGCCTTACACACTCGTTTCTGACTACAATAAACCGTTTTATGGCGCTTGAAAGATAACATACATGTAAATTATATACATACACACATGTTGGTAATTTAAATACACATTAGTTGAATACAAACACGCAACCAAATAGGAAAACTAACAAATAAAGATGCATACATCATTACATGCAAAGGGGCATAATAACTTCCATCAAGGGACATTACAAAATTACGAAACCCAAGTTTAACAATGAAAGATTTCTTCACGAGCGGAAGCTAGATAGGTGAACATGAACACACAAAGCATGCATACGAGTTGGAGTGTATATTATATGGGAGCATGAATATTATTCATGTATTGTACCCTTAATAGGGACACGTTGTTTGGGTTGTTAGTTAATTAACAATTTGAGGAGTAGGGCTATTAAGTCAATGGCTCTGGTTCACACAACTACCGAGAAGTATAATGTCAGAAAAAGCAAATGCTCTAACCAACTGTACTAGTGTGGTGTGGTAATCAATAGCCAAGTGAAGTGATACAACAGTGTCACAAGGGAAAGTAGAGGTCTTTTTCTTGACCCAGAACACAGTTAGCAAGCTCATGCAGCCTTTGACAAAATTAGACACACCTAATTTTTTTTAGATAACTATTTGTGTTACACCCATAAGTTAAAAGCTTGTAACACAACACAGACGGGAGGAGAGTCTGTCAAAGAGCCGCATGCAGGCAAATAGAGAAGTAAGGAGAGAATTAAGGAAGAAGATTAAGAACGGATAGAGATAACATCCCTATCTAAGAAATAGGGGAGAGAAGGGACAGAATGCAAGAGGGAGAACCGCAAACAGTTCTCCGACTGAACACACGCGTGTCCTAAAAAGGGAACACGCTAATTCATGATCAAGAGGTACCCAAGATAGAGTGGGGTAACTAGTATCACGAGAAGTATCCATAAACAGTGGATACTTTAGAAGACTAACCGAGTGACAAGTCACCATAATGCGTGACGCACGAAGGGTCAGCAGCTCGTGGCGGAACACGCAACGAAAGTCAACCAGACTGAGACTTGACAGCGTACAGGACAGGTCGGTGTACTTGCTCTGGATACCGTGTCGTTTACAGGACAGTAGAGATAGACTTAGACTTAGAATAATTCAGTGATAATACCATTAGACCATGTCATAACATAGTAATGTCATCATGTATGTATTTCATGTGATTATCAGCTCTCAGAGCTTGTGTATAATCAGCCCACAATAAATCTATATCCTTTTGTGCGACGTACGAGTTATCATTCGTGTGGTACAAAAGAATAATCCACGTGTGCCTGTCATAACTAGGTTGCTGACAGGCAGCTAGAGAAGCAAGGTGTTTTTCCACCCACCCTGGGAGGGTACCGTCCCAAAAGAGAAACCTGGACCAATGCAGCAATTTTTGCCCATGATTTTATGAAGGTTTCCACCCAGACATTGAAACCTTTTCTGCAGCGATTGATCTGGAGGACGCGTACAACAGAGTACCATTGGATTTTCTAATGCATCAGCTTCTTGAACTCAAGATAAGTCCGTTCCTCCTTAGTTGGATCGCTGTAGCCCTCTTCCAACGGAAAGTAGTTTTTAGATGTGGCAGTTGGACGTCGGAACCAACAACAATATATCCTGGCCTTCCACATGGATCACCTGGTGCTGTTCAACGCCTACACAGTAAGAATCACGAGCGAGCAGATCACTGGACCAGGGAGGACATTGTCATATTCAGACGATGTTTTAGTGTATCAAGTTGCTGTGGAACTGCAAAACGAACTCAAACGCATAAGTACTAGATGTGCTGAAAATGGGTCAATGGTCAACCCAACAAAGGCAACTGTGACATGGTTCTCTTTGAATAATCATATTGTCAACACGCCAGCACCAACTGTTAATCTGTGTTCAGAGACTGTGGAAAGAAAGCAATGAATTACCTGGGGATATGTTTTGATCGAAGACTTGCTTTTAATGAGCACATAGACCAAGTGATAACAAAGGCCAAGCGGGGTTTGGCTGCGATGCGGGTGATTGCGGCAGCAAACTGTGATCAACGCCATCTATGCCTCCTATACGAGAGGCTGGTTATGTCTGTTTTTGAGTATGCGATGGCGATCCTGATTCTCAGCTGTAAGCAGATAGAAAGGATGGAAAGGATACAGAATGAAGCTATGCACATTATTCTTGGATGTACAAGAGATACAGTGTGCAGGACTGTGCGCTAACTTCTTGATGTTCCAACCATTGAAGACAGACTACACATTTGCAGAGCACGTGCCTACATCAGAGTCAACGCAAACACACACAATCCACTGCATAGTGAATTTGGGAAGGTGAAGGGCAGCAGGTTAAAAAGAGGAAGGTCTTACATGGGTCAAGTCGAAGACATTCTTCAACAGGTGTGTTCACTTGACGACTTAGAACCTGGCGAGGAGTATGTACAAGTGCCAACAGATTTCTTACGTTCTTTTCAGTTTGCATCCAACTAGACAGAAAATGCAGACAAGAAAATCCGGCTGCTGTGGAGACGGAAGTACAAGCGTTGATTTTCGAGAATTCGGTAGACGGTGATGCTGTCATTTACACAGATGGGTCGGTCGTCCGACATGTGAGATGTTCATGGGCCTTTACGGCGCGGACCGGAGGGAGAATTGTGAAGGAAGACTCTGGTGCTTTTGTTGAGACCACAAGTAGCCTGACTATGGACGTCATGGCAGTAAGTAAAGCAATAACATGGCTCGTGACACAGCCATTCACTAGGCATGTGTCCTTAGCGACGCAATGAGCATGCTCAAGCGGATAGAGACGGGGTGTATCCAGTAGAGAGTGGTTGCTGTCTCTCGAGCGGTCTCGGCTGGCAAAGATTAGTTTTATCTTCGTGGCAGCACATGCGGGATGTCGCGGAAAAACTTGATAGTTTCGATCGATGACAAACAAGACCCGACATTCGTCTACAAAAACAGGCAATCCTTCGATGAGCAGGGGACTGAGGAACAAAATACGTCGCGAAAACTGTCTGCACACGGTCGACATTTCTGTATCATGTGGGTTGTTCGAGAAACATACAATGGCGCCATCCGTCTGCAAGACGGTAGACAGCCTTTGAAGTTGTAGACGGAAGGTCTGGACAGACGTCGGGTGGATTCTGTGATGTGGGGAAAAATCCCCTGGCTCACAGACAGACAGGACTTTTGTTGTACGAGACAAAGATTTCCCCGATGAAAGCAAAATAGACGGCGGATTGATTCCAGTCAGTCTAAAACAGGGAGAAAGCCAGACTCTGGACTGATTAGTGTCTATACTTTTTGGTTACGTCACGCAAGCCCCGATTTAAAACCAATTGCGGTAAACAAGTTGGAGTGAGTCGACCAAAAATTCTTAAGTGTTAAAGATCGGCGCAGTATTCCGAGTTGTGTTAATTGAAAGAGACTATAGTATCAACGTGTTGATAGTTATCGGCGGACATAGATCCAGTCTGTGATTGCATAGTCTCAATCATCAACCGGAATAGGCATATGGTAGTATATTAATCATATCTAACTTAGGGTATGATTAGGAATAGAGTACAGTACTGTGCGGTGATTGAATGTTCTATAAGTGCGGTGCTAGAAAGTATTATAGGAGCGTCGGCACTAGTAACCTATTGTGTGGCCTTAACTAGCTTGTGCAATATATCATTTAACTCTGGGAATTAAGGACAATGCAGTGGGATAATAATTAGAGAGATTGAGGATGGTTGGGAGGGATGAAGGGAATGTGAAATGGTAGGATCTTCCAGTAGGGCATCTGCTGGGTTTCTACCCGTTTCCATTAATCTTTCCTTGTGTTTCCATGTCTCAGACTAATGTGATGAGCTATTTGGCCGTATGACAGAGTTCGGTTCTCTGTTATAGATCTGAGTGCTGCTATCGGCCTACCCTCACCCAATTAAGGTCAGAATAGAGTTGCTCTCACCAGGGGATTCTCTATTCTACAGGTTCCAATTGATGATGCTACGATATATTACCAAGAAGTTAGTATCAAAGTTATCGAAAGTGATGGCTCACGGATGGAAGACAGAGGTTACCAAGAGGCTTGTACACTGGGCTCATGGCCTAGTTGGTCTGCAGAAACCTGACTTCTGCTGAGCAGGACTTGATGAACATATGTGTGATTTTTCCTTGAGTGATATGCTACATCACTGTAGAATCAGAACCCTATACATAACACATATACCAATATATATAACTACCTGGAACATTAATAGGTTGTGTGTTTTTTTTATATGGGAAACATCGTATAACCAGTGACTTATGAACAGTTATATTTCCCATGTGACATTTAAGTTATTGGAAAGATTCTCTAATCAACAAACATTATTGAACAGTGTAAATTCACAGTGTTTGCTAGAGTGAAGACCAATATCGAACAGTGTCTATCATTGATGACCAGCGTCCTGATTGATCGAGAGTGATCGGAGAAAGTCGTCACGTGGCCGGAGAAACATCTTCTTGGTGAGGTTTTCTGTCCGGAATACTTGCTGCTGTTGTGTGCTCAGCACAGTGATGTAACTAACTTTGCTCCTGATTCACTGGTCTGATTCTGCCTACACCTTAGAATATTCGACACACATTCTACACATTACACACATACATTTCTCACACACATACTCTTTGCTTTAATAAATTATTTGTTGTATTTATTTGTTAAAGCTAGAGTTGTTGAGTATGTTGTGTTGGGGAAGGATGAGAGGGGGCATGATCTAGGGGTGAGTGAGAGTAAGAAAGAGGTGTCTACAGACTGAAGGAGTTTTGTGGACGGATTCTGGTGGTTTCTCTAGGACAATAATATTGGGTTAATTAAAATGTGGGTGTTGATTCCCCTAACTCCAGGGACGACACTAAAGTAATAAAGGATTACCACGACACGGGAGTACAAGGAAATGAGCGGGCTGACAGGCATGCTCGCGGGCATTACTATTGTGGAGGGCGGACGCGCCATGGACCATGCTGACATTCTGAATGCACTACGATAAGTAAGACTTTTGCGAGAACCAAGTGATGACTGCGAATCTACAACCATGGTCAGACTGCGAGAACAGCAAATTAAAAGAGGTGTGGCCAAACAAGAACGCTACGCAGGAAGCTAAAGAAGATAGATAAACCAGCACAGAACTTGTGTCGTTAGCCGCTACATTCTGCGGGATTTGCTGAGGAGAGGATCCGAGCACTTATGGACTGAATAGTTCGATGTGCAAAGAGGATGATCTGTCGACTAACTAACTAACTAACTAACTAACTAACTAACTAACTAACTAACTAACTAACTAACTAACTAACTAACTAATTAACTAACTAACTAACTAACATGCAAGAGATGTGAACATAACGTCAGTAGCATTAATCTTTGCCAGAGTCCATACAAAAGTTCCATTGAAAGTATCTGGGAAAGACAAAATTTACTATTCTAAAAGCAAATGTGCAGCTCTATTTGACATGTTCAGTATGCTGTATAACGAACATATTTACATCTATGCCAGCGCTGTCTCACTCTAGGGATTTGCTGTTTTCTCAACGTTGACATAACTGTTAAAATTTCAACCACGTATAAATTCAAAATCAAGGGAATTCTTTTGTAAATTATTAGGCATTGTAATAAAAGAATGGGAAGAAGGACGCTAACGGAATGCGCAACTTTCACTGATTAATTTTCATTAGAGTCGGAAAGCCGGTCTCTTTGGCCGAGGGGTTACACCACTTTCTCCGTAATCCCGTTTATCACGCAGTCTCGTAGCGGGCGAGAACTGGAAGCGGTTCTACCCCCGCTGGTGACTTGCGGGATAACTGAGCCGGCCGCTCAGAAAGCAATGGCAAACTACTGAGCGTAATCATGCCAAGAAATCAATAGACAGCTGAAAGATGCTACTGTTGACAGCGATGTCCTGTAAAGGATATGGGAATTTAAAAAAAAAGAGTCGGAAAATATAAATTAAACAGTATCCCAATCGAATGGGCCAGCCACGGCAACGCAGTGAGTAGCGCTCTTACATGCCATCGCACAGACACGGGGACGACGTGTCTGAGAAGTTACGGTACCATCTCTGGCTCAGAAGGTCCGGGTTCGATACCTACATGTGATTTGTGATTATTTAAATAACGACTGGTTTCCAATTATACCACACCCCCCCCCCCCCCCTGATCGCTTGGATAGTGAGGTTGGATACCTATCGGATCGGGAATCTGATGGCATTTGGAAATAGCAAAGAGTAGGCCATATGGCGACCCCCCTGGCAAAAACTTTAGGAGAAATAAACCAATGCACGGGTAGGCAGAGCCCATTACCTTATACACATTTTCCAGCTTTCCTCTTCTCGTGACATTCCCCACAGAATTTGGATTGTTTTCTTCTGCGAGTAACTAGTTTTCTATGGTAGTTAACTTCTTTCCAGATTTATTCATTGCTCTTTTTATCTCCACCGTGTTCTCATCATCCGTCTAAAAAACCACATCTCTTTTGTTTTCCCATAATTCCTCACTTGTCTGCTAATTGTTCATGATTCTGTTCCGAAATTATATATCACATCTAGTTTAGTTATCACATCTAAATCCCCAACTATGCTATGGTTTCCCTCTCCGGGTACAACTCTGGATACAACTCCGGTTACATTCCAGGTAAGGTACAACTCCAGGTAGAAATCCGGGTAAAACTCCAGGTACAACTCCGGGTACACCTCCGTGTACACCTCCCAACATAGTTAATTTTCCAGATATTCATATCATTTTTCAAGTCCAACATATTTCAATTTCCTCATTATTGTTATTATAAAATCAGTCTTTTCGAATATTCAGAATGTCACTGTTCCGAATTCCGGTCCCAAATAGTTCCGCAGTGAATGTAGTGAATAAGAATCCCTTACAGGACCTCATTGTGTGATTACTTCCGTTTTGACTACTTCCTTAGTTACATATAAATAAATACGGAGATACCGATACTGATACAGAGGCTTTCAATACACTTGTTTCTACTTGATGTAAAGAAATATTATAATGCCAGGCAGACCATCAGCTCGGGTAGAGTGTTACAACTGGATGCTGTGTAACAATCCACTGTTGGGAGGATTTGATGCTCAGGGACAGTCAGTGGTCTTTGAAGTTGACGAGAGCTACTTTTTTCCACCGAAAGTACCACCGTGGCCACTTTCGTCGTGGTCAATGGGTAGTTGGCCTGGTTGAACGTGGTAGAGGTCGTTGCTGGTTGGAAGTTGTGGAAAGGCGAGATGCGACAACACTGGAACGCATTATAAGTGATCACGTCTTACCAGAAACGACCATTGTCACCGATGCCTGGCGAGGCTACAACAACGTAGGTCAACTAAACCATGGCATCTACGATCATGCAGTTGTTCATGCCAATAACTTTGTTGACCCTGTACACAGTGACATTCACACCCAAACAATTGAAGGGTTGTGGATGCAAGTAAAAAGGAAACAAAGATACCAAGGTGGCACTAGTCGTACAGTGTTTTAACACTTATTTAGCAGAATTTCAGTGCCGCCACAGTCACAAAGTACATGTTTTCGGACAATATTTACAACTTTTGTGCCACAATTTCGAGATATAATTTCATATATTGATGCAGGCTGCTGTGGGTCTGATTGATCGTTATCATTGTCAGCAGGCTGCTGTGGGTCTGATTGATCGTTATCATTGTCACCAGGCTGCTGTGGGTTTGATTGATCATTCTCTGAAGCATGATTTTTATTTGCGCTCCCTTGCTTTGAACTCAAGCGTAGTCTATACGCAATACATATTCATGCATTGGACTGAACTTTGAACTCAAGTGTAGTCCATACACACTATTTCAAGTAATGCTGGAATGAACTTTGCATGTGGATTAGCTTCCCCTATTAACAGTGTCCCTTGCCATCAAGTGAATGCACTCCGACTTCAGAGGTACTTGTAATTTACATCTCCAAGCAAGGACGATAGGTCAGCATTTTGGTCAAACTGCCCGGTGTAGGGGTTGAGCCCCTTACCTCGGCATCATCACACCGGATGTTTAAGAACACGTGTTCTTATCCATTCGGCCATGCTGGCCTACAAGTATGGAGTTGAACCCAGGGATCTGAGTCAGAGACCAAATATAACTAGAAAACATTGTCAAATGAATTTTGTAAACATAAACAATACATATTACCATGTTATGAGACACATCCACCACCCACCCACACATTCCCCATTCACCCCAACTCCCCCACCCAACCACACACACAACCCAGTGTACCAAGCTATGTGGAGGGTCCCAAATAACTATGTCTCAATTTTCTCATGTATATTTCATAGCCCTGGCTTTAAATAGGTCTTTCCCTGCCAACCCTCCTCCGTTTCCCCCGGACTCACTGTCACTCTCTATTCGACCTAAGGACCTATTTCCTGCAGGGTCGTTCTGGCTGACTCGCATACCACATGACGTTCTTCAACATATTTGTAATTGTAAATTTAATAACTCAATATATAACAGCACAGAAAAAAAAATATCTGACAATTAACTCATAAACATCTACACACAATCTAGAGAGAAAACTAGTCCATACAATATCAACACAAATATAAATCTCCTAGATCATCGGTTTCCATATTGTCCCATGAATTCACAACCACCTCATGGCAAGTTCTCTGGTCTTTATTTCCCGCGTAGGTTGTTCGAACAACAGGGTTCCATAAATCCAGGATTCCAAGTTTCCGTGGCCTACACGAATGTAGTGTGTCCAATGGTTAGGGAAAGTGCCCTGGGATCACGTGGCACAATTTTGGTTGGGAAATACTCAAGGAGAATAAATAGGATATATGTACGGGTGTGTCAGTGACTTAGGCGGGATCTAGCCCAAAATGCAAACATACTCGATCCCAGCTCAACGAAACGCCTGCCGAGGTGTCTGAAAGTATTCGTTCGGGCCCGCCGTGGTTCTATCTGGTATAGCCCAACAGCAGCAGGGACTTCATAGTAAACATAATGTTCTATGTCGATGCTCTGTCGAAACTTCCGGCTATATTCGCCGTCAAAAGAAGGATCCTGTAAAGTTAAAACAATTTTGAGAGCCTCTGGTGTAAACTTCAGATACAGCCGGCATGGAGATTCCAATGGTCTCAGCATGTCGGTTGCCATACATAAAATCCATACAATTACCTAGTATTCAATTGTCTTCATACCACACTCCTCTCCACACTCATACCATGCCTTTATTAATATTGGGCACATACCTTCTCAGGCTTCCCTCTCACTTGCAAACCTTGCCTTTCTCACGACAAAGCTATTGTGGAGTAGTGTGCGTAATTATGTATGTTTCCTACTCTTAACTAATACTAATATCATAATAGTGGGTCTGTATGGACCGCAGTGCATCTCCCTCCCCCATCCCTAGCAAGAACAGGAAAGAGGAAACTACCCTGTCCGGCCGCCGCTCTTGTCTGAGCTGTCACCGCAATGTATCGGTCGTGTCTCACATAACCCATATATTCAGATGAGTTCAGGTTCTCTCAGGGAGACAGGGAAGTCTATTTATACTCCCAACATCCTCCTATCGACCAGGAACCACCCGGTCCACCTGCCCCCCCCCCCAATCAGCCGAAAGACGAAAGAGATAGCACAGTGGATCGCCTCTTCTGGCTCAAGAAGATATAACTCAGATGGGTGGAACCGGTCCCCACGGAGCCCTTCCCTCCCCTCGACATGCCATAGCTATAGAATGTTTATATTCAAATGAAATAGAACACTAAACAGAGGTAAAGCCATAGGAAGAAGGATAGCCCCGATTTGTTCCCCCGCCATGCCCAGATCTAGACGCTTAGCCAAATTGGCAAGACTGCCGTTTCACCAATTCGTCTCATTATTTGAGACGACCAAGCTTAATATGCCCATGTCTGGCAGGACCAATTAATCTAAATTACCTTTCATTCCCCAGCAGTAGGATGCGGCACTTTATCTGTAAAATTCTTTAAAACTTTAATACATTGTGCCGACCACAACCGACAAGGTTGACAACGGACTTTTCACGCCCAAACCATTACCCTAGGTCTTATTTGGTGCAAGGCGCGCCATTGGGTTTTCCCGAAGAACAGATAGATTTCAAAGTATTCGTGTCAAATGCTCGGGTTATGAAAGTAACCCAGAGAATCCCACTCCTGAGGAATTGAGCGGATAGGTATGAGGACATGGGCCACTGGGGTTTCGCTACATAGGCCCCCTCTTAAGAAAGTCGAACCCTACGAACTTTCAACTGCCAGAGGTTCTGTTCGAATTACCTCCCCCTCACCTTCGACCATAGGATGCCGTGACATAAAATCCGCTCCCACATTCTCCCTTCCGGGGATGTATTCGACCGTGAACTGATACGGTTGTAAGAGCAATGACCATCTCATTAACCTTGCGTTCAGTTTCTTAGAAGTTGCCAAAAACGTCAGAGGTTGATGGTCGGACTGCACTTTGAACGGTACTCCATACAGATAAGGTTGAAATTTCTGTACCGCCCACACTAGAGCCAGACATTCCCGTTCGACGGTGGAGTAATTCCGTTCCGCGGGTAACAGTTTTCTACTGGCATATGCCATCGGACATAGCACAGTAGGATCATCTCGCCCTTCCTGCAACAGAGTTGCTCCAATCCCTATGTTACTCGCGTCGGTTCTTAGAACAAACGTTTTCTCCAAATTTGGGAGTTGCAGGACTGGCCTATCCACCAAAGCCTGTTTCAGCTTCCCATAAGCCTCCTCACAGCTCGGGGTCCAGACTATAGGATCTGGCGATCCTTTCTTCAGGGTTTCGGTTAACGGTGCCCCAATTTCGTTGAACTTCGGAATAAATTTCTGGTAAAACCCACACAGAGACAAGAAAGACCTAACATCCTTTTTGGATTTAGGACGGGGTGCGAGTCTGACCTTCTCTACATTCTTTTCTTCCGGTACCAAACCCCCCGGGGTAATAGTATGTCCCAGAAATTCTAAGGAGTGATAGCCAATCATGCATTTGGCTGGACGGGGAGTTAACCCCTCCTCTTTCAATCTTATGAAGATCTGTTCCAAGGATTTCAGGTGATCTTTCAGATTGCCAGAAGCGATGAGAATATCATCCATAAACGAGACGACAGAGGGATCCCTTAAAGGGTCTAATAACTTTCTCATCATGCGTGTGAACACACTGGGCGCATTGCTCAGCCCAAAAGGCATCACCTTAAATTCGTAATGGCCGCTCGGAGTACTGAAAGCGAGCAAGGGCCGAACCTCAGGCTTCACAGGGATCTGATAATATCCCCGGCTTAAATCGATTTTTGAAAAGTACTTTGCCCTATTTAATCTGGCAAACAGTTGATTTGTGTTTGGTAACGGCTCAACTTGGAATGTCGTACAACTGTTTAAATGCCTGTAATCAATACACAAGCGGTGCTCCCCGCTTGGCTTTCTCAACAAGACAACCCCGGCATTATAAGGAGAAGTCGAAGGAGTTATGATGTCATCATCCAGAAGCTTCTGGATTTCGGCTTCCAGGGCCTTCTCTTTCGCAAAGGGCACTGGATATATTTTTTGGCGAATGGGGTCTTGGGTAGTCAGAGTCATATCAAACTCAACCAACCCTGTCCGCCCTGGACGATCGGTAAGAATCTGTTGATGGGACTCCAACAAACGGATGACTAGTTCTGTTTCTTCAGCCGACAGATCAGGATTTATATGTACATCCTTATAGGTTTCCCCAGGGTGTAAAGGATACTCCCTATCCGCGTCTTCGTCCGATTCAGTTTCCATCGCGACCGCCATAGTCATGAGTGGGAGAGAAGTACCATCGGATCGTTCCTCATATTTTTTGAGGAGGTTAATGTGGAAGATTTTAGATTTCCCCCTGATCCGGATAGCATAATTGGTACGGGACACAACCCTTTCCACCGGGAAAGGCCCCTGCCAACCAATCTCGAGTTTATTGGAACCTACTGGAAGTAACAACAGAACCCGATCCCCCACCTTCAGAGACCTATCTTTCGTCCTTCTATTGTAGTAGGCCGCGTGTCTCTTTCTGGCCGCTCTCAGATTCTGAGCCGCCAAAGCCCAACCTGTCTGGAGTTTCTTCTTTAACTCCTCGACGTATTTGTAGGAAGATACCACCTCTTCGGAAGTCTCCTCCTCTGTCCAACATCTCAATAAGGCTTCTAAGGGACCCTTGATTGGCCTCCCGAATAATAGAGTGGCTGGTGGCAACCCGGTTGACCCATGGGGAACCTCCCGATAGGCGAACAAGGCGGCTGGGATATATTCATCCCATCTGTCTGGTTTCTCTTGAGCCAGCTTCCTAAGCATGGTCATCAAGGTACCATTAAACCTCTCTACTTGCCCATTAGACTGAGGGTGGTATGGGCTTGTGTGAATGTGGTTAGTCTGGAAGATACGAAAGACTTCCTCCATCAGCTTACCACAGAACTGAGACCCATTGTCCGTTAGGATCTGGTTTGGAAATCCCAACCGAGTAAATGTCTCCATCAGTGCATCAGCCACTCGCTTAGAGTCGATGGTGGCCAACGGTATCGCCTCGCCCCACATGGAACAGCAATCCACCATCGTCAGAATATACATATTCCTCTTCCTAGTCCGAGGAAGAGGACCAACCAGATCGATGGCAACTCTCTCGAAAGGAGAGTTCATAATGGGCATATCACCCAAGACTACCGGAGCCGTCCAGTGTTTTGGTGCCACACGCTGGTACTCTGGGCACGACTTGACGTACCTACGCACATCTCCAGTCATCCCTGGCCAGTAGTAATGGCAGGAAATGCGCTGAAGTGTTGCCCCGACACCCATATGTCCACTGAAAGAAATGGTGTGTCCCATATGAAGAAGCTGTTCCCGATAAGCCTTAGGAACTACCAGCTGTCCATGCTGGCGTTCCTCCACTCCGGCTCTCCGGTACAGTAACCGATTCTTCATATAATACTGACCCCGTCTTGGTGGGTCAGCACTTTTTGGCAACTGGTTGAAGCAAGGTTGCAACGTAGCATCCTGGCTTTGAGCAGCTCGTAACTCCCCAGGCAAGGGATTCACGATCAAGGCCGGCGTCTGCTCCTCCTCCGATTGAGATCTGGTTTGCATCGCCCCTACGTACATGGGTTCGTTTGGGATCCCTAGGAAGACGTAGCGGCAACCCAAGATCATCGGGAAGATAGGATCGATCAGAACGGCTGCCTGAATAGTGCCGGTAACATATTTTGATTTGATGTCCACCTTCGCAATTGGAAGAGACATCGCTACCGCACTCTTTGTCGCCGTTTGAATCTCAATGGATTCCCCGGTTAGCTGCTCTGGGCTCACTAAGTGTGATGAAATTACGGCCTCAAACTGAAGACCTGTGTCATAGAGACACTCGACTGGTTGTCCGTTCACAAGAACCGTCTCTACTACTGGTGGTTTTTCTGAATCTTTGTTCCCAGGATCCCTCCCTTCTACCTCCTTGTTAGACCCCTCCCCGGTTTCTACAAGACAGGCAGCATAGTGAGAGTCTTTCTGTTTGCGCCTGCAATCGGCCGTATTGTGTGTGGGAGATTTGCAGAAGGCGCACCACTTTTCACTCCACTTTCTTTTGGGAGATCCAGGTGGACTCTTACCAGAGGGTTTCTTAATGGGAACTTTATCGAAAGGATCCTCCTTTTTGGTGTGAGTTGGTTTGGGGTTCTTCTTCTTTCCAGACCCAGTGTCTGGTGATCGGAGATTGGGTTGTGCCAGTTCCCCATTATCCCCATGAGCTAGCACATACCTTTCCGCCAATGTGTTCACTACGTCTAACCTTTCTGTCCCATTTTCAACCAAGAAGGTTTGCAATGGCTTGGGCATCATCCTCTTCATTTGGTCCACGACCACTAATTCTTCTAAACTTTCATAGTCGTTGGCAAATCCTGCTAATGACATCCATTTCAAAAGGTAAGACTTAAGTCTAACACTGTATGCTGAGAACATCTCTCCTGGCTCTCTCCTCGACTTTCTGAACTGTTGTCGGTAAGTATGGGCTGTCATCCGGAACCTTTTCAATAATGCCTTTTCCAGGGCCTCATAGTCATTCTCCATACCAGGTGGCAACCTTGAATAGACCTCATACGCGGTCCCCCTCAGGCCCTGTGAGAGTTTCAAGTTCCATTTCCCACGTTCCAATCCCATAACCAAAGCCATCGACTGAAATCTGTGAAGATACTGGTCGATCTTATCTTTGTGTTCATCGAACGGGAGCAATGGGAACTTCATTGCCTGGTATGGACCGCCACTAGAATTTGTTGAGTCAGGGAGAACTGCGCCTCCAACTGCACCCTCGCTTTCCTTGGCAGTTTGAGCTTTCAGTTCCAACTCCCTCATACGGAACTCATGGTCTCTGGCTGCCTGCTCGGCCTCCATCTTCCTAGCCTCAGCCTCAATTTTCTTTGCTTCGCGCTCTGCCTCGATTTTCTTAGCCTCGCGCTCTGCCTCAATTTTCTTAGCTTCGCGCTCTGCCTCGAATTTCTTAGCTTCGCGCTCTGCCTCAATTTTCTTAGCTTCGCGCTCAGCTTGTCGAAAATCTCTCTCCACTTCTTGAACATATTTCTGTAACTCAGCCCCTTCATAGCCTATCTCACGCCCTGTAGCCTGCACTTCAGCCACATTAAATTTCGCGGATGCCATCTTAACTCAGAGGGTAAGTGAATAGGTAATGGACAAATGGATATAATACACGACCACAACACTTCGTATGTCGTCAGTCTGTGTCAGGAAGAGTATAGACAATAGCCAGGTACGGTAAGCAGAACCTATTGATATTAGACCAGAATATCTGTCCCCTATCCCTATATCAGCCAGAGCTCCACCAGGATTTAAAATATCCCGCGACGTGCCCCCAGAAATTGTAACAAGCTATGTGGAGGGTCCCAAATAACTATGTCTCAATTTTCTCATGTATATTTCATAGCCCTGGCTTTAAATAGGTCTTTCCCTGCCAACCCTCCTCCGTTTCCCCCGGACTCACTGTCACTCTCTATTCGACCTAAGGACCTATTTCCTGCAGGGTCGTTCTGGCTGACTCGCATACCACATGACGTTCTTCAACATATTTGTAATTGTAAATTTAATAACTCAATATATAACAGCACAGAAAAAAAAATATCTGACAATTAACTCATAAACATCTACACACAATCTAGAGAGAAAACTAGTCCATACAATATCAACACAAATATAAATCTTCTAGATCATCGGTTTCCATATTGTCCCATGAATTCACAACCACCTCATGGCAAGTTCTCTGGTCTTTATTTCCCGCGTAGGTTGTTCGAACAACAGGGTTCCATAAATCCAGGATTCCAAGTTTCCGTGGCCTACACGAATGTAGTGTGTCCAATGGTTAGGGAAAGTGCCCTGGGATCACGTGGCACAATTTTGGTTGGGAAATACTCAAGGAGAATAAATAGGATATATGTACGGGTGTGTCAGTGACTTAGGCGGGATCTAGCCCAAAATGCAAACATACTCGATCACAGCTCAACGAAACGCCTGCCGAGGTGTCTGAAAGTATTCGTTCGGGCCCGCCGTGGTTCTATCTGGTATAGCCCAACAGCAGCAGGGACTTCATAGTAAACATAATGTTCTATGTCGATGCTCTGTCGAAACTTCCGGCTATATTCGCCGTCAAAAGAAGGATCCTGTAAAGTTAAAACAATTTTGAGAGCCTCTGGTGTAAACTTCAGATACAGCCGGCATGGAGATTCCAATGGTCTCAGCATGTCGGTTGCCATACATAAAATCCATACAATTACCTAGTATTCAATTGTCTTCATACCACACTCCTCTCCACACTCATACCATGCCTTTATTAATATTGGGCACATACCTTCTCAGGCTTCCCTCTCACTTGCAAACCTTGCCTTTCTCACGACAAAGCTATTGTGGAGTAGTGTGCGTAATTATGTATGTTTCCTACTCTTAACTAATACTAATATCATAATAGTGGGTCTGTATGGACCGCAGTGCATCTCCCTCCCCCATCCCTAGCAAGAACAGGAAAGAGGAAACTACCCTGTCCGGCCGCCGCTCTTGTCTGAGCTGTCACCGCAATGTATCGGTCGTGTCTCACATAACCCATATATTCAGATGAGTTCAGGTTCTCTCAGGGAGACAGGGAAGTCTATTTATACTCCCAACATCCTCCTATCGACCAGGAACCACCCGGTCCACCTGCCCCCCCCCCCCCAATCAGCCGAAAGACGAAAGAGATAGCACAGTGGATCGCCTCTTCTGGCTCAAGAAGATATAACTCAGATGGGTGGAACCGGTCCCCACGGAGCCCTTCCCTCCCCTCGACATGCCATAGCTATAGAATGTTTATATTCAAATGAAATAGAACACTAAACAGAGGTAAAGCCATAGGAAGAAGGATAGCCCCGATTTGTTCCCCCGCCATGCCCAGATCTAGACGCTTAGCCAAATTGGCAAGACTGCCGTTTCACCAATTCGTCTCATTATTTGAGACGACCAAGCTTAATATGCCCATGTCTGGCAGGACCAATTAATCTAAATTACCTTTCATTCCCCAGCAGTAGGATGCGGCACTTTATCTGTAAAATTCTTTAAAACTTTAATACATTGTGCCGACCACAACCGACAAGGTTGACAACGGACTTTTCACGCCCAAACCATTACCCTAGGTCTTATTTGGTGCAAGGCGCGCCATTGGGTTTTCCCGAAGAACAGATAGATTTCAAAGTATTCGTGTCAAATGCTCGGGTTATGAAAGTAACCCAGAGAATCCCACTCCTGAGGAATTGAGCGGATAGGTATGAGGACATGGGCCACTGGGGTTTCGCTACATAGGCCCCCTCTTAAGAAAGTCGAACCCTACGAACTTTCAACTGCCAGAGGTTCTGCTCGAATTACCTCCCCCTCACCTTCGACCATAGGATGCCGTGACATAAAATCCGCTCCCACATTCTCCCTTCCGGGGATGTATTCGACCGTGAACTGATACGGTTGTAAGAGCAATGACCATCTCATTAACCTTGCGTTCAGTTTCTTAGAAGTTGCCAAAAACGTCAGAGGTTGATGGTCGGACTGCACTTTGAACGGTACTCCATACAGATAAGGTTGAAATTTCTGTACCGCCCACACTAGAGCCAGACATTCCCGTTCGACGGTGGAGTAATTCCGTTCCGCGGGTAACAGTTTTCTACTGGCATATGCCACCGGACATAGCACAGTAGGATCATCTCGCCCTTCCTGCAACAGAGTTGCTCCAATCCCTATGTTACTCGCGTCGGTTCTTAGAACAAACGTTTTCTCCAAATTTGGGAGTTGCAGGACTGGCCTATCCACCAAAGCCTGTTTCAGCTTCCCATAAGCCTCCTCACAGCTCGGGGTCCAGACTATAGGATCTGGCGATCCTTTCTTCAGGGTTTCGGTTAACGGTGCCCCAATTTCGTTGAACTTCGGAATAAATTTCTGGTAAAACCCACACAGAGACAAGAAAGACCTAACATCCTTTTTGGATTTAGGACGGGGTGCGAGTCTGACCTTCTCTACATTCTTTTCTTCCGGTACCAAACCCCCCGGGGTAATAGTATGTCCCAGAAATTCTAAGGAGTGATAGCCAATCATGCATTTGGCTGGACGGGGAGTTAACCCCTCCTCTTTCAATCTTATGAAGATCTGTTCCAAGGATTTCAGGTGATCTTTCAGATTGCCAGAAGCGATGAGAATATCATCCATAAACGAGACGACAGAGGGATCCCTTAAAGGGTCTAATAACTTTCTCATCATGCGTGTGAACACACTGGGCGCATTGCTCAGCCCAAAAGGCATCACCTTAAATTCGTAATGGCCGCTCGGAGTACTGAAAGCGAGCAAGGGCCGAACCTCAGGCTTCACAGGGATCTGATAATATCCCCGGCTTAAATCGATTTTTGAAAAGTACTTTGCCCTATTTAATCTGGCAAACAGTTGATTTGTGTTTGGTAACGACTCAACTTGGAATGTCGTACAACTGTTTAAATGCCTGTAATCAATACACAAGCGGTGCTCCCCGCTTGGCTTTCTCAACAAGACAACCCCGGCATTATAAGGAGAAGTCGAAGGAGTTATGATGTCATCATCCAGAAGCTTCTGGATTTCGGCTTCCAGGGCCTTCTCTTTCGCAAAGGGCACTGGATATATTTTTTGGCGAATGGGGTCTTGGGTAGTCAGAGTCATATCAAACTCAACCAACCCTGTCCGCCCTGGACGATCGGTAAGAATCTGTTGATGGGACTCCAACAAACGGATGACTAGTTCTGTTTCTTCAGCCGACAGATCAGGATTTATATGTACATCCTTATAGGTTTCCCCAGGGTGTAAAGGATACTCCCTATCCGCGTCTTCGCCCGATTCAGTTTCCATCGCGACCGCCATAGTCATGAGTGGGAGAGAAGTACCATCGGATCGTTCCTCATATTTTTTGAGGAGGTTAATGTGGAAGATTTTAGATTTCCCCCTGATCCGGATAGCATAATTGGTACGGGACACAACCCTTTCCACCGGGAAAGGCCCCTGCCAACCAATCTCGAGTTTATTGGAACCTACTGGAAGTAACAACAGAACCCGATCCCCCACCTTCAGAGACCTATCTTTCGTCCTTCTATTGTAGTAGGCCGCGTGTCTCTTTCTGGCCGCTCTCAGATTCTGAGCCGCCAAAGCCCAACCTGTCTGGAGTTTCTTCTTTAACTCCTCGACGTATTTGTAGGAAGATACCACCTCTTCGGAAGTCTCCTCCTCTGTCCAACATCTCAATAAGGCTTCTAAGGGACCCTTGATTGGCCTCCCGAATAATAGAGTGGCTGGTGGCAACCCGGTTGACCCATGGGGAACCTCCCGATAGGCGAACAAGGCGGCTGGGATATATTCATCCCATCTGTCTGGTTTCTCTTGAGCCAGCTTCCTAAGCATGGTCATCAAGGTACCATTAAACCTCTCTACTTGCCCATTAGACTGAGGGTGGTATGGGCTTGTGTGAATGTGGTTAGTCTGGAAGATACGAAAGACTTCCTCCATCAGCTTACCACAGAACTGAGACCCATTGTCCGTTAGGATCTGGTTTGGAAATCCCAACCGAGTAAATGTCTCCATCAGTGCATCAGCCACTCGCTTAGAGTCGATGGTGGCCAACGGTATCGCCTCGCCCCACATGGAACAGCAATCCACCATCGTCAGAATATACATATTCCTCTTCCTAGTCCGAGGAAGAGGACCAACCAGATCGATGGCAACTCTCTCGAAAGGAGAGTTCATAATGGGCATATCACCCAAGACTACCGGAGCCGTCCAGTGTTTTGGTGCCACACGCTGGTACTCTGGGCACGACTTGACGTACCTACGCACATCTCCAGTCATCCCTGGCCAGTAGTAATGGCAGGAAATGCGCTGAAGTGTTGCCCCGACACCCATATGTCCACTGAAAGAAATGGTGTGTCCCATATGAAGAAGCTGTTCCCGATAAGCCTTAGGAACTACCAGCTGTCCATGCTGGCGTTCCTCCACTCCGGCTCTCCGGTACAGTAACCGATTCTTCATATAATACTGACCCCGTCTTGGTGGGTCAGCACTTTTTGGCAACTGGTTGAAGCAAGGTTGCAACGTAGCATCCTGGCTTTGAGCAGCTCGTAACTCCCCAGGCAAGGGATTCACGATCAAGGCCGGCGTCTGCTCCTCCTCCGATTGAGATCTGGTTTGCATCGCCCCTACGTACATGGGTTCGTTTGGGATCCCTAGGAAGACGTAGCGGCAACCCAAGATCATCGGGAAGATAGGATCGATCAGAACGGCTGCCTGAATAGTGCCGGTAACATATTTTGATTTGATGTCCACCTTCGCAATTGGAAGAGACATCGCTACCGCACTCTTTGTCGCCGTTTGAATCTCAATGGATTCCCCGGTTAGCTGCTCTGGGCTCACTAAGTGTGATGAAATTACGGCCTCAAACTGAAGACCTGTGTCATAGAGACACTCGACTGGTTGTCCGTTCACAAGAACCGTCTCTACTACTGGTGGTTTTTCTGAATCTTTGTTCCCAGGATCCCTCCCTTCTACCTCCTTGTTAGACCCCTCCCCGGTTTCTACAAGACAGGCAGCATAGTGAGAGTCTTTCTGTTTGCGCCTGCAATCGGCCGTATTGTGTGTGGGAGATTTGCAGAAGGCGCACCACTTTTCACTCCACTTTCTTTTGGGAGATCCAGGTGGACTCTTACCAGAGGGTTTCTTAATGGGAACTTTATCGAAAGGATCCTCCTTTTTGGTGTGAGTTGGTTTGGGGTTCTTCTTCTTTCCAGACCCAGTGTCTGGTGATCGGAGATTGGGTTGTGCCAGTTCCCCATTATCCCCATGAGCTAGCACATACCTTTCCGCCAATGTGTTCACTACGTCTAACCTTTCTGTCCCATTTTCAACCAAGAAGGTTTGCAATGGCTTGGGCATCATCCTCTTCATTTGGTCCACGACCACTAATTCTTCTAAACTTTCATAGTCGTTGGCAAATCCTGCTAATGACATCCATTTCAAAAGGTAAGACTTAAGTCTAACACTGTATGCTGAGAACATCTCTCCTGGCTCTCTCCTCGACTTTCTGAACTGTTGTCGGTAAGTATGGGCTGTCATCCGGAACCTTTTCAATAATGCCTTTTCCAGGGCCTCATAGTCATTCTCCATACCAGGTGGCAACCTTGAATAGACCTCATACGCGGTCCCCCTCAGGCCCTGTGAGAGTTTCAAGTTCCATTTCCCACGTTCCAATCCCATAGCCAAAGCCATCGACTGAAATCTGTGAAGATACTGGTCGATCTTATCTTTGTGTTCATCGAACGGGAGCAATGGGAACTTCATTGCCTGGTATGGACCGCCACTAGAATTTGTTGAGTCAGGGAGAACTGCGCCTCCAACTGCACCCTCGCTTTCCTTGGCAGTTTGAGCTTTCAGCTCCAACTCCCTCATACGGAACTCATGGTCTCTGGCTGCCTGCTCGGCCTCCATCTTCCTAGCCTCAGCCTCAATTTTCTTTGCTTCGCGCTCTGCCTCGATTTTCTTAGCCTCGCGCTCTGCCTCAATTTTCTTAGCTTCGCGCTCTGCCTCGAATTTCTTAGCTTCGCGCTCTGCCTCAATTTTCTTAGCTTCGCGCTCAGCTTGTCGAAAATCTCTCTCCACTTCTTGAACATATTTCTGTAACTCAGCCCCTTCATAGCCTATCTCACGCCCTGTAGCCTGCACTTCAGCCACATTAAATTTCGCGGATGCCATCTTAACTCAGAGGGTAAGTGAATAGGTAATGGACAAATGGATATAATACACGACCACAACACTTCGTATGTCGTCAGTCTGTGTCAGGAAGAGTATAGACAATAGCCAGGTACGGTAAGCAGAACCTATTGATATTAGACCAGAATATCTGTCCCCTATCCCTATATCAGCCAGAGCTCCACCAGGATTTAAAATATCCCGCGACTTGCCCCCAGAAATTGTAACAAGCTATGTGGAGGGTCCCAAATAACTATGTCTCAATTTTCTCATGTATATTTCATAGCCCTGGCTTTAAATAGGTCTTTCCCTGCCAACCCTCCTCCGTTTCCCCCGGACTCACTGTCACTCTCTATTCGACCTAAGGACCTATTTCCTGCAGGGTCGTTCTGGCTGACTCGCATACCACATGACGTTCTTCAACATATTTGTAATTGTAAATTTAATAACTCAATACATAACAGCACAGAAAAAAAAAATATCTGACAATTAACTCATAAACATCTACACACAATCTAGAGAGAAAACTAGTCCATACAATATCAACACAAATATAAATCTCCTAGATCATCGTTTTCCATATTGTCCCATGAATTCACAACCACCTCATGGCAAGTTCTCTGGTCTTTATTTCCCGCGTAGGTTGTTCGAACAACAGGGTTCCATAAATCCAGGATTCCAAGTTTCCGTGGCCTACACGAATGTAGTGTGTCCAATGGTTAGGGAAAGTGCCCTGGGATCACGTGGCACAATTTTGGTTGGGAAATACTCAAGGAGAATAAATAGGATATATGTACGGGTGTGTCAGTGACTTAGGCGGGATCTAGCCCAAAATGCAAACATACTCGATCACAGCTCAACGAAACGCCTGCCGAGGTGTCTGAAAGTATTCGTTCGGGCCCGCCGTGGTTCTATCTGGTATAGCCCAACAGCAGCAGGGACTTCATAGTAAACATAATGTTCTATGTCGATGCTCTGTCGAAACTTCCGGCTATATTCGCCGTCAAAAGAAGGATCCTGTAAAGTTAAAACAATTTTGAGAGCCTCTGGTGTAAACTTCAGATACAGCCGGCATGGAGATTCCAATGGTCTCAGCATGTCGGTTGCCATACATAAAATCCATACAATTACCTAGTATTCAATTGTCTTCATACCACACTCCTCTCCACACTCATACCATGCCTTTATTAATATTGGGCACATACCTTCTCAGGCTTCCCTCTCACTTGCAAACCTTGCCTTTCTCACGACAAAGCTATTGTGGAGTAGTGTGCGTAATTATGTATGTTTCCTACTCTTAAATAATACTAATATCATAATAGTGGGTCTGTATGGACCGCAGTGCATCTCCCTCCCCCATCCCTAGCAAGAACAGGAAAGAGGAAACTACCCTATCCGGCCGCCGCTCTTGTCTGAGCTGTCACCGCAATGTATCGGTCGTGTCTCACATAACCCATATATTCAGATGAGTTCAGGTTCTCTCAGGGAGACAGGGAAGTCTATTTATACTCCCAACATCCTCCTATCGACCAGGAACCACCCGGTCCACCTGCCCCCCCCCCCCAATCAGCCGAAAGACGAAAGAGATAGCACAGTGGATCGCCTCTTCTGGCTCAAGAAGATATAACTCAGATGGGTGGAACCGGTCCCCACGGAGCCCTTCCCTCCCCTCGACATGCCATAGCTATAGAATGTTTATATTCAAATGAAATAGAACACTAAACAGAGGTAAAGCCATAGGAAGAAGGATAGCCCCGATTTGTTCCCCCGCCATGCCCAGATCTAGACGCTTAGCCAAATTGGCAAGACTGCCGTTTCACCAATTCGTCTCATTATTTGAGACGACCAAGCTTAATATGCCCATGTCTGGCAGGACCAATTAATCTAAATTACCTTTCATTCCCCAGCCGTAGGATGCGGCACTTTATCTGTAAAATTCTTTAAAACTTTAATACATTGTGCCGACCACAACCGACAAGGTTGACAACGGACTTTTCACGCCCAAACCATTACCCTAGGTCTTATTTGGTGCAAGGCGCGCCATTGGGTTTTCCCGAAGAACAGATAGATTTCAAAGTATTCGTGTCAAATGCTCGGGTTATGAAAGTAACCCAGAGAATCCCACTCCGGAGGAATTGAGCGGATAGGTATGAGGACATGGGCCACTGGGGTTTCGCTACACCCAGATACACATACATGCCTCCACCCATCCACCACATTGTGTGTGTAAGTGTGCATGCATGCAGTGTATGCGAGGGAGTGTATCTTCGGGTGTTATGTGAGTACATGTGCGTAAGTATATGGATGTGTGTAAGTGTGTGTATGTGCGTGGGTATATGTGTGTATTTGCGAGTGTATTTTGTATGTGAATGTGTGTATGTACATGTGTGAGAGAGAGAGAGGGAGAGAGAGAGAGAGAGAGAGAGAGAGAGAGCAAGAGAGAGAGACAGACAGAGAGAGAGAGACAGAGAGAGAGAGGGAGAGAGAGGGAGAGAGGGAGAGAGGGAGACAGAGGGAGACAGAGAGACAGAGAGAGATAGAGAGAGAGAAAGCGACAGAGAGACAGAGAGACAGAGAGAGATAGAAAGAGGGAAGAAAGATATCAAAAGATGAAAGAACATACTTCTGTGATAATGTACCAGCAGAGCGGAAGATAGAGTGAGAGAGAGAGAGAGAGCGAGCGAGAGAGAGAGAGAGAGAGAGAGAGAGAAACTGAGGGAGCGAGAGGGAGAAAGAGAGAGTGAGAGAAAGAGAAGAGCGGGATAGAGATAGGAAGAGGGTGGGAAGATATCAAAAGATGAAAGAACATACGTCTGTGATAATGCACCAGCGCAGAGAGAGAGAGAGAGAGAGAGAGAGAGAGAGAGAGAGAGAGAGAGCGACAGAGAGAGAGACAGAGAGAGACAGAGAGCGACAGAGAGCGACAGAGAGAGACAGAGAGACAGTGATAATGTACCAGCAGAGAGAGAGAGAGCGACACAGAGAGAGACAGAGTGCAACAGAGAGAGACAGAGAGAGAGAGAGAGAGCGCGCGCAGAGAGAGAGAGAGAGAGAGAGAAAGAGAGAGAGAGAGAAAGAGAGAGAGAGAGAAAGAGAGAGAGAGAGAGCGCGCGCAGAGAGAGAGAGAGAGAGAAAGAGAGAGAGAGACAGACAAGATAAGTGACGTAACACACATGTCCCATTTCCCACCATGAGATGTATTGGGTATATGGTATTGTGCATTACGTGTGTACACCAACCGGCACCCTATGGCTGATGTCGGCAATATCTCGACCACCGCCTTAGCCTCCCACTAAACTTCATGGTACACATGTCATAATGTGTTTACCTGGGTACCAAGGTTAATACATAAATAAAGGAAGAAATAAATACAAGAAATCACGGTATTGAATGCGTGATTACCAGAGCGGCACGCAACCCTGAGAGACAGAAAGTGCTATAGACATATTGCATATTGTGTGTTTTTTGGGGATAGTTAATGGATTGAATGTATGTTTTTATACACTGTTGCTGGATTCCCCCTGACCATATTAAGAATCGGTAATTAACGTGCTATACTTTATCATAATTATCATCAGCATCACCAAGTGCCTTGACGATCATGGGCGATCATGTTGTATCTCATCTTGCGATTTCCACGCGACTGTATGAAGTGTGATCTGACATTTCTTCACGTCAGGATGAAAGGTCATCAAACATTTGTTCTCGATGTCCTCTCCTATCCATCTCTCTTTCCATCTCTCTTTCCAGTTGTTCTGAACTGTTTCTGTTTTTCTTTTCTAATACTGTGACAAAAATGACTAACGCCTCTTTCTTGTGTTTGTGATACGTTGTCTTAGTGTCTTAGAAAGTAAGTTGTATGTCTCATGTCTTAGAAAGTAAGGTGTATGTCCCGTGTCTTACAAAAAAAGTTGTATGTCCAAAGTCTTAGAAAGTAAGTTGTATGTCCCTTACAGAACATGACAATCAACCCAAGCATGTATTAACTGTTTATGATTTTCTAGAGACTATTACTGTCGGTAACTGAATTTGTTTTCTGAACGGCCGACACTTATACCATTCAATGCAATGTTTTCCGTAAATAAATTGGAGAATAAAAACACCAAACATCAGGCTGCACACATTATTGCCAGGCTTATTTCACTGCATCTCGTCAGTTGCATACTACAGCATTCTCACACCATAAACTAAAGCAATAAGAACAATATTTCAAACTTAAATATAAATCACATATATTCCCACAGTAATTTGAATTATCTACCACTTAACAGACGATAGATTTAAATATTGAGCACAACCCACTGCTGGCAGGTTGTGCTCAATGTTTATACCCTCCCAATTGCGCTCTTCCGCCCGAAGCCGTTGGCACAATGTGGGGTGTCGGGTTTGGTAAGCGCCGCCCAACGATCGAGGCTAACAGAAATGATGTTGGATGGACTGGTGCGGTGGTGTCGAGCGAATATCATCAGCAAAATAAGCGTTTAAAAGGCTTTAAAAAAAAGGCGCTTAAAAGTCGACAAGGTCGACTTCATTGCACCGGGTTTATCCCATATGGCTCGGTCTCTTCCCGCAGCGCGGAAAGCGTCGCACAAAGCACGAACGCCGTAGCTTTTTTTAGCGACGACCCACAGGAGTCTCTGAATCATTTAACTCGTAAACCGAAGGGCCCGGAATCGAACCCACAACCTTCGAAGCACGAGTCAAACGGCTTGATCACTTCGCCACAGAGACTCCCACAGAGACAAAAAAATTAAGTAACGTAAACAAAACGATACAAATCTTCTAACAATACAAAATAAAATTGATTACAAAAAAGGCAATCAAAAGTTAGCTAATTTTGTCAATATGCCGAATAACTGTCTTTGTACATAGTTATCTTGTCGCTTTCGCTTAATTAATTTATGAAAATTGAAAAAAAAAAAATAACCACATTTTGCCGGTGGGGAATCGAACCACGGTCTCCTGCGTTACAGGCGGAGATACTTACCGCTATGCCATTGAGAACACGACGTAAGTTTAACAAAAATATGTCATGTAGTGAGTCCCGAACATTATATACAACAATAAGACAGAGACAAACATCTTTCTTCGGTCACGTGATGAGAAGAGAGGCATTGGAGAACATCGTAACAACTGGAAAGATCGAGGGGAAGAGAGGCAGAGGTAGACCAAGAGAAGTGATGCTGGATGGATTGAGACGGTGGCATGGAGGAATATCAGCACCAGAGTTGATCCAGAAAACCAAAGACCGAGATCTATGGAGAGCCATGAACGCCTACGCCAGCCGGCACGGCACTTGATGATGATGAGTGAGTCCCGATGACATCACATAGACTTGCCTTTGACCCATTGCCTTTGACCCATTACCTTTGACCCATTGAGGCTCTGTAAGATATACCAAATCACGTATTCACTGCGGAACTATTTGGGACCGCAATTCGGAAGAGTGCCGAGAGATATACATACCGTTGTCAACTTGACGCCATAACCAACAACTATCTGTTGGCTGCTCTCATGCCAAATCCATCTCATGATAGATCATAGCAAAATGCACTACGAGGCACAGGACAGAAATATCAGTACATCCAGCACCGCCAACCGACTCTGTGGCGAAGTGGTTACGGACGAATTTCGTAATACCGCAAACCCACGTTCGACACACAGCTGTAGGGGATTTGGCAGCAGACCGCTTAACATTGGTTTTTATGAAATGGTATAAGTGCCGGTAGTTCAGAAAGCAATGGCAAACTACTGAACGTAAACTTACCCAGGAGTCAGGAACAGTAAAAAATTATGGGGCTGACTGCTACGTTCTGAAAAGGATATGCAACTAACTAACAACACCGTCAGCCTCACTACAGCGACTACACGATGTGATAATAATGGAAACAATGTCATGCTAATTATCGAACCTTGTACACATTACATGGCAACGTCTAGAGGGCGCACTGTCCGGCAATATTTTGATATCCTCATTTTCAAGCAGCACTGTTTGAGGACATGTCTGAAGTCTCTGTCTTGGAGAGAGTATGTCAGAAAGTTGGAACCAAACTGAGCATGGAAGATCAGTGAAATACCCATAGAGATATCCGTGCCATAAAAATCTAGATCAATATTGTGAATATAGACATAAATATTCATGATTACACACGGTGTCATGAGCAAAAAATATACTCCGAACACAATTACCAGCATTCGAATTTGTCTCCATGTAGATTTAATATTCGAAATAATGAGATTCATGTCCTGTGGTGAATTTCCTGCATTAATTACTGCACTTTTCTTGATATCCTTCATTTGATTTCTGGCGATTATGGCAATATGGCCGTACATAAGGAACATACATGTACTTAAAGTAAAATGAATTGATGATAGAACAAAACAATAGTAAATCGTTGCATTAGCTTCATAAATCTTATCATTAGATGTGTCTACAGCAAATAATACACAGACTGCCAAGGCTATAATCCAGGAGAGAATAACTCCACAAGATGTTGATTTGTAGGTCACCAGTCTTTGATGTAAAAATGGCCTAGCTATATACAGCCAGCGTTCACATGCGATCAGAAAGTGATTGCTAAGACTACATGTAATAGACACGCTAGGCAAATATAAAAAAATGCGCTCCAAAGAAGAGTAAAGCCGACTAGTGTAATTTGAAATTAAAAATACCACGACACTAACACTAACTGTTAAAGCCATAATCAGACTGCAGGAAGCCAGTGAGGCAATGAAGACATTAGCAAATGTATGTAACCGCTTGTACCTGACAACAGCCACGATAATAATGACATTTAAGAATATTGAAATGATATTCATGACAATCTCCATAATTCCGATCACAGTTGCGGTATCTGACTGAGATGTTCTGTTGCCCACACCGCCAGACGTTGAGTTCTCTGTGGATAACGACATCACTTGAATTGGTCGGCAGTTTCAAATAGCACGTTATCTGAGTCTCGCGAAACTGCAACCACACATTGTACTTTATGTGATCACAACAATTATAATTATTTAGTCTCTTTCATGTTATTTTTCCCCCTCTTTTTTAAACATCAGAAGCAATGGTGGAACAAGCTGTTGCACACTTGGGATTAAGAGTTAAGTGTCTCAGAAATATTTCTTAACATCAAGTACACTGTTTGGATAGTAAAATCAGAGGTTATCTATAAGTATTGACGTTAAGTGTCGTATTGTTTGTTGTCTTAAAGTCTGCAATAAAACACTGGACGGCTGAATGTTTGACGTCTTAAAATCTGCAATAAAACAGTTGACTACTGAATGTTTGCTGTCTTACAATCTGCAGTTAAACACCTGACAGCTGAATTTTTGATGTCTTAAAATCTGCATTAAACTCTATACGGCTAAATGTACTAAACTAAAATATCTTACCATCTGCAGTAAAACACTGGGCAAATAATGGATAGCTAAATGTCTGCAATAAAATTTGTAGGTTAAATATTTGCTGTCTTACAATCTGCAGTTAAACACTGGGCGGCTAAATGATTCTTTTAAAATCTGCATTAAACACTAGACTGCTAAATAGGTGCTATCTCTAAGTCTGCAATTAAACACTGGGCGGCTAAAGTACTAACATAATGATATTAAATAATATGTAGACATAAAATTAATACTATTAATCTTCTAGGCGCCCATACAAAAGTTCCACTGAAAGCATTTGGAAACAACGAAACTCACTATCCCAATTGCAAAGTTGCATCCCCATAGAAATGTTCCGTATGATGTTTAAAACAATTATCTCTGACTATGCGATCGTAATGTCTATTTTGAAAGCTGGCATAACTGTAAACATTGAAAACATCTATAAACTCAAAGATCATGATATTCTGCAGTCAAATTACTCAAACTAAAACATGATTACGAAATTCCTTGCGGTGATATTCTAAAACAGTGTCAAATCTCTTCTTTTTTGAATGCGTCCCGCAATATCGACGTAGCTAATGATAGCCAAACACAAAACTAGAACATTCTTATTTCAGCCAATCAGCTAATACCATTCACTTGACTTCGTGCAACTGAATAAAATAATTACTGAGAGATATCAGTCACTGTGGCTGTACTGTCCATTGTGTATTTAGCCTAATCTATCAATTTGCTTAAACAAACCACCGCTTTGAATGAAACTGTTAACATAGATAGCAGGGCCAATACAATGCGAAACCTTCACTGGTTAATTTCCATTTGATTATAACAAAATATAATTTAATAAACCCATAACCCAATGTGAATGGAAATAGACGTGGCCTAAAGGCTTGCGAATGCGATTCGTGAGCCGGTTACCACGCGTTCGAAATGTGGCGGCGACCGATTTGGCAGCAGAGAGTGTCACGCTGGAGTTTTAGCGTTTTGGAATGGGAGCCGGTCGTTCGAAAAGCAATGGCAAACTACTGAACGTAAACTTGCCAAGACATGAACATCATCATTATCATCAATTTCCATGCCGACTGGCGTAGGCGTTCATGGCTCCCCACAGATCTCGGTCTTTGGTTTACTGGATCAACTCTGCCATCGATATTCCCCCATGCTGCCGTCGCAATCTATCCAGCATCATTTCTCTTGGGCTGCCTCTGCCTATCTTACCCTCAATGTCTCCAGTTTCACGATGTTCTCCAACGCCTCTCTTCTCATCACATAACCAGAAAAGCTGGGTATTTTTCCAAAACAAAAACAAAACCAAAGACATCAACAACAGCAGTAAAATGCCGGTGTTGACAGCGATGTCCTGTTAATAGGCTGTGAAAAAGGGGGTGGGGGAATTTATACCATCTAATGAAAGGCGCATAACAGAAATTAAGAGCAGAATAGGCAAGCAAAATCTGTATTTCAGTAAATCAAGAATATCTTATGCACTGAGTCACTATCACTTACTGTCAGAAATATAGTGCTGAAATGCTAAATAAAACCTGTTTTACTGTATGGCAGTGAATCTTGGAATGTAAGTTAACAAATTATGAAGAACGTGGAAGGAACAAAAATGTGGTTCCTAAGATGAATGATGCGAATTCATTGGACTACCAGAGTAACTAACTTCGATTGCCTGAAAACATTATATTCACCAATAAGAAAGAGACAAACAGCTTTCTTTGGTCATGTGATAAAAAGAGAGGTATTGGAGAACATCGTGACGACTGGAAAGATCGGGGGGAAATGGGCATAGGCAGAACAAGACAATTATGCTGGATGGATTAAAACTGTGGCATGAAGGAATATCAGCAGCAGATCACCAAAGACCGAGTACTGTGGAGAGATATCAACGCCTACGCCAATTGGCGGGGAACTTGAATGATGATGATAACCCAATCGATAGTAGGAGCTGCGGTAGTGCATTGGCTAGCATGCTTGCTTGACGTCCTGACAGTCATGAATTCGAATCCCCTTCAAGGAAGGGAGTATTTTCAGTAACCTGAACTTTGACGTGGGTCCAGCCTAATTGGGTATCAAGAAATGATCTGTGAAGCGAAGGTCACTGTCATGATATTACACATGGAGTGTCTAGTGGTCAAAATATGAGACTATTACCATATTCAATGTCAGTATCTCAGTGAGTGTGATCGTCTCTGTCCACGACATTGACAGCTTTCTTCTCTGTTAACAACATTGACAACATTTTTCTCTGCTCATGATATTGTCAACATTCTTCTGTGTCCGCGACATTGTTAACATTATACTCTACCCTCAACATTCTCACACTTCTTTTCTGTCCGCGACATTGACAACATTCTTCTCTGTCTACGACATTATGAACATTCTTATTTAGCCACGACAATGTTAACCTTTTCTCTCTCTCTCCACGACAACATCAACATTCTTCTCTGTCCACATTATGAACATTCTTCTGTGTCCACGACACTGTTAACATTCTTCTCTCTCCACGACATTATTAACATTATTCTCTGTCCAAGACATTGCCAAAATTCTTATCTCTTCACGACATTGTCAACATTCTTCTCTGTCTACGACATTATTAACATTATACTCCCTCCACGACATTGTCAACATTCTTCTCTGTCCCCGACATTGTCAAAATTCTTCTCTCTCTCTCTCTCTCCACGACATTGTCAACATTCTTCTCTGTCCCGGCCATTGTCAAAATTCTTCTCTCTCTCTCTCCACGACATTGTCAACATTTTTCTCTGTCTACGACATTATTAACATTATACTCTCTCCACGACATTGTCAACATTCTTCTTTGTCCCCGACATTGTCAAAATTCTTCTCTCTCTCTCTCCACGACATTGTCAACTTTCTTCTCTGTCTACAACATTATTAACATTATACTCTCTCCAAGACATTGCCAACATTCTTATGTGTCCGCGACAATGTTAAAACTCTACTCTGCCCACGACATTCCCACACGTCTTTTCTGTCTACGACATTGTCAAGATTTTTCTCTGTCTACGACATTGTCAACATTCATATCTCTCCACGACATTATTAGCATTATTCTCTGTCAAAGACTTTGCCAAATTCTTCTCTCTCCACGACATTGTCAACATTCTACTCTCTCTACGACATTGCCAAAATACTTCTATGTACAAGGTATTATTAACATTGTTCTCTGTCCTCGACATTCTCAATATTCTACTCTGTCTGCGACATTCTCAACATTCTACACTCTCCACGACATTCTCAACATTCTTCTCTGTCCACCACATTTTCAACATTCTAATCTCTCTGCGACATTCTCAACATTCTACTCTCTCCACGACATTCTCAACATTCTACTCTCTCCACGACATTCTCAACATTCTACTCTCTCCACGACATTCTCAACATTCTACTCTCTCCATGACATTCTCAACATTCTACTCTCTCCATGACATTCTCAACATTCTACTCTCTCCACATTCTCAACATTCTTCTCCGTCCACCACATTCTCAAAGTTCTAATCTCTCTGCGACATTCTCAACATTCTATTCTCTCCACGACATTCTCAACATTCTACTCTCTCCACGACATTCTCAACATTCTACTCTCTCCACCACATTCTCAACATTCTACTCTGTCCTCGACATTCTCAATATTCTACTCTGTCTGCGACATTCTCAACCTTCTACTCTGTCTACGACAACAGCAACATTCCTCTAAACCACATGAGTCAAACTCAAGGCCCGCTGGCCACATTAGGCCCGGCGTACAATCATATCAGGCCCGTTAGGTCTCAACCGACGTACAAAAATATTAGATCCGAGAGAGAATTTTAGGCAAAGATATTTTTAATGGCCACGATATAAAGTGCAAATCAAATTTCCTAATTAGCAGCCTTGCCAAATGATTGGCTACCTGAGAGCGTTCTCGCTTCGGTCAGAATAAGCGAAAATAAAAGTTGTGTAGTGAGTGGATGTTAGTCGTTATAGTGACCTTGCAACGTTATGTTGCTCGTTTTGGATTGGCGCATAAGAAATGAAAGTAATGTAATGCCCGGATATTACATCATCTTTTTCCGCTATGGCTAACCTGATATCAATCAAGCGTCTGTCGGTAGATGCATAATCTTTTTTCAGTCAAAGCTAGCCTTAAAAATGACCAAGAGAAAAGTTGATTTTGAAAACAAGAGCCTTTCAAAGCCGCTGGGAGGCTGAATATATGTTTACTAATATTGGCGGTAAACCTGTATGTCTAATTTGTGGAGATAATGTGGCTGTGATCAAAGAATATAATCTGAGACGGCACTACGAGACTAAACATCAAGACAAATTAAACAGCCTGAATGCAGAGCAGAAGATCCAGAGGGTGGAAGAATTGAAGAGGCATCTAACATCAATGCAGATGTTTTTCACGAAAGCAAAATCACGAACTGAAGTTGCTATGAAAGCAAGTTTTATTGTGGCGGTGGAGAACGCAAAATCAGGCAACCATTTACGGAAGGAGAGTTTCTGAAGCGCTGCATGATGAAATTGTGTGACGTCTTGAGTTCAGACAAATAGCAGATGTTTGCAAAGGTAGTCCTTATCAGAAATACAGTTGTTCATAGGGTTTGTGAGATGGTCACTGATGTGAAAACACAGCTGATTGGAAAAGGCAAAGACTTTGTTGAATTCTCCCTTCGTGTCGATGACAGTAATGACACGACTGACACTGCACAGCTCTTTTTTTCTGTTTTAATTTATATTAACGTTTAAAAAAGGTTTAATTTTCGGCTTATTGACTGTTTATCCTGTTCGGTCCGCAACCTTATGTGTGATTTGAGTTTTGGCCCGCTGAACGATTGCGTTTGACACCCCTGCTCTAATCAAACTCACAACTCCACCACCTACACATTATTCACCATTCCCTTACTCATTGTTCAATATTCTCACTCCTACATAACAATACGTCACGGTGGTACAGTGCTTACTGTGCTTGCGTCTCAATACAGTCGCCCGATTTCGATCCACATTCGTGGCCAAATTAATCGTGTCCACCCACTACTGCTCTGTGGTCCACCAAGGCTCAGAGTAATGGGTACGAGACAATTTTCTTCACTTCCTGAACTGCCTGGACAGCCAAGGCAACGAGGAGTGGAACTAGCCTCCGCTTTGCATGTTATGACCTAGAATGTGCGAAGGCTTGATGCTTCACACACCAACCGCAGCATCTTCTGTAGAACTAACTGTATCTTTTCACAGAACAGCAGAAAGATCAAATATAACCTTTCAGTAAGCGGGTTGTAGAGACAGTTTTACACAACATTTTCAATATTGTGTTATCATGAAGTGAGACGATGGAAAAAAGGTTGTACAAAGCAACATTGTCGGATGTATGGTTATTGGGAAAACCCCAAAGAGAGAAAGGATACTAAGTTCCCCTTTCACAATGTGATCCTGCCCCTTTATAATTTAGCTGTTACTGGCTCAGTCTTGAGACCATAAATAGAGTTTCGTAGAACCAAGTGTCACCTCCAGGAAACCAATGAAATGTTTTCTCTGAATACCAAAATATCCTTTTGGTGGTTCCTTGCCTCTCTTCTACTAACTAAATAATTATTAATCTAGGGTTATTAATTAAAACAATTTTACTACGACAATAGAACTCTCAAAAGAGAAAATGAATCTTATTTTTCATAATTTATTCCTCCCCACGACGCTTGACGGCAGAAGTGGAAGATGATGATGATGATGATGATGATGATGATGATTACATATAAATGGTAATATGTTCATGAATGTCATAAAATACAATGTCCATTCATTAAAAAAAAAACAAGATCATGTATATCTCTAACTATGTATCTCCTGGCTGTGCTCACTATCCTATCCTCCTCACCAGTGATTTATTAGTTCTTGGGTGTTCCTTTTTCTTTTCTATGTTAAGATGCATTTGGCTGAAGAGTTTCTCCACCTAGACAAATATAGACTAAGTTGTCTAGGATACCTGTCCTCTATGGTAGAGAAATCTGCAGGAAGTGCTTGGACTAGTATTTGGTCTCATTATATCAACTGCCCCACTCAGTCCAGCTGCTACATTCAGCCAAGCTGTTACATTGACAAAGTCAGGTCTGGATCTAGCTGTACCAAGCCACTACCTGAAATTTAAGCATCAATTAACAATCGAATGATATCCTCACAATGAACATCAGAAATGAACTGCTGTAAACTCCTAAGAACACAATAAGTGAAATCAATAAAAGGAATCTTGTTCCTAGAGAAAAATAAACATACGAGACAGATGGTCTTGGTGTTCTCAATGAGTTATCACCAACAGAATTGGTTGCTCTCCATCCAATCTTCCATTATAAGGTGTTCAATGTTTAGATCAACAGATGTGCAGTTTCATCTTCACTTATGCCTGTCATCATGGTCTCCAGGTTGAGTAATAACTTGATTGATTTGGCATTTGTCAACTATGTTTACCATCCTCTTCTGTACCAAGTTATTTTCTCTACATTTTCTTCCATTAAAGGCAAAGATCCCCTTACATTAAGAGGTTTTAAATCATTCCCCATTACAATGAGTATTTTGTTATAAAAAAATATAAGTACATCATGATATTTATTTTTGTATAGTATTCAGGTGCATTCTTCTTAATTAAATGCTTTAAGGGAGAAGTTATCTTCCCTACTCTTCTCATCGATGTAAGATCATAATCACCATCATCGTTAATACAGTCTTCATCATCCTCTCATCATTATCATTATATCATTATGATCATCATCCTTATAATTACAATCGTCATCTTCATTACAATCATCATCATCATGATTGTTATTACAATCATCATCCTCATTATCATTGCAATCATCAGGACACTAGACCATATGTTGTAACATGAGCGATATGAAATACAAAGTGAAGTCCTACTTAGGACAAAAATCCAGATGATGGTAACATGAGCGATATATAATACAAAGTGGTGCCATGCGTCGGAGTGCACTAAATCATTAACTAGTGTATGGATTTTGCCGAACAGGTTCTCTTCTGATAGACAGGGCATTACACATCAATTTTGCCTTCTATCACGAGATTGATTGCTAGCTTATATTCCTTCTTAGCATGTCACTTCTCTTCACCCATTCACACTCATTCATTAGAAATATTCTAATATTTGCATGTAAGATAAGTAATTATACTTATGTGATTTCCCAATGATAACTTTAAATGAATAACACCATTAATATCACAATGAAATCTCAATCATTCCACAATCATTCATAAGACACAATCATATCTGTATGGATGACAATTAAGCATATGTATGTGATTTACAAATGATAAAACCGCAAATATTTAACAACAATGACATTACAATGAGATCTCGATCATTCAACACTAATTAATCAGAAACTATATTTTCCTGGATGATAATTGGTCATACTGATGAGGTTCACAACAATGAAAATACATTTGACTCACCAAATGGGTGCTTCCACCCAACACCCAAAATTATGATACATATAGAAATCTATTTACATCTCATGTGCTCGCTTTTAAGTTCACTCACTAACTCACTCACTCACTCACTCACTCACTCACTCACTCACTCATTCACTCATTCATTCACCCACCCACCAACTCACTCACTCACTCACTCATTCACTCACCCACCCACCCACTCACTACGAAGTCTTCGATGTACTGTTTTTCATCTGTGCGGCCTCTGTTGAGTATTTCAGGTGTTCGTCATATTACTTTTCTTGGTGTTTTTATTGCTACTATTATTCCGCAGTCTCCATATTGTCACGTGTGATTGCGTTCTAGTAAAGCTTCCGTCTACCTTACGTTTGTCTTTGACTCCTTGACTGCATGTTTAAAGCTTGACTTCATTTCCACTAATTCCAGTATTCTAGCATTCTTAGAGATTAATTGGGTCGCTTCGGGCAGTATTGGTCTGTTCGTTGTTGTAAGAGACGTATTATAGCAGTCTTAGAGCTGTAGCATGAGAATGGAGGTGGAGGCAGTAACAGCGGCATTCCGGTGGCTAGAGGAGACTACTGTAACACATGTTGTATTCATTACGGATTCAAAGAGTATGCTTAGTAAGGTGGAGAAAGGAATGTTTCGTGTGGAATGGCTCTCGTCCCTTCAGAGGTCACAAATTGTGAGAATTGTATGGATATTTTACGGGGGAATGAGCAGGCTGATAGGCTAGCAGGGAAGGCAACTCTTGGTGGAATTTTGCTTATGGACAAAGAGGAGGTGGTCGTGCGCTTGTAGGACCAGGTGGAGAAGGCGGAGGAACAGATTGAGAACCCATATGTGGAAAGAATAAGATTGTGGGGGATCAGCAGGGGTCCTGGAAGAATCTCAAAACTGAGAGGGAAGACCAGGAAAACTTTTAATCAGATAGCGGTGGGAACGATTAGTAGTATGACTCTTCGCTGGCTGTTGAACGAGGGGACGGAGCACGTATGAGAATGTCCTGAGTGCAGTGATGTCGGTTCTTAACTTAACTCAACTCAACTTAGAGCTATAGGAGAGTATGACATATACAAAAAAAAAATAAAGTTTTGCATATCCTTTACAAGACATCGCTGTCAACATCAACATCTTTCAGCTGATTGTTGATTTCTTGGCAAGATTACGCTCAGTAGTTTGCCATTGCTTTCTGAGCGACCGGCTCACATACACAGTAAGTTACCGACGCGGTTAGAACCGCTACCGATTCTCGTCGTCGTCACGTTGCTCACGAGAGTATACAGGATTACGGAGAAAGTCGCAAACTCGTCAGCCAGGGAGACAGTATGACATATGTTAGCTGACAAATCGGTGTTATGGTTACAAGATGCTGGATGGTTCCTGAAATATATATGGAGCAAATAGCTTGTTCATTTGTTAGCTTTACAGTCCTGTTATTGTCATTTTGCAATAATACCACATCTAGAATGTTATAAATGCGATATTCACTATTATAATACACGAGTTCAACTATTGTAATGTAAGTCTTTAACTACTGTAATACAGGTGTTTAACTATTGTAATACAAGTATTTAGTTATTATAATGCAAGTGTTTATCTATTGTAATACAAGTATTTAGTTATTATAATGCAAGTGTTTATTGTAATACAAGTATTTAGTTATTATAATGCAAGTGTTTATCTATTGTAATACAAGTATTTAGTTATTATAATGCAAGTGTTTATTGTAATACAAGTATTTAGCTATTGTAATAAAAAAAGTTAAAAATTCAGATATCTTGGAGGTGTGATCGCGAAGGATGGCGGACGGCTAGTGCACTTGAGTGTCAACTATCGCCCATGCTGGGACATTCAAATGTGAAAACCCCTACAGCAGTTTTATAAAGAATTTCCTTAAGCTGACCCCACTTTTCATTTACTGTACAATTTGCTGGTGTATCAGTGAAAGCGTCTTCAAGTTGCTGTTGAAACTGAAAGCACTTATTATAATATAATTAATCCTGGGGCTAGATTTGTGTTTAGCTGTGTAGATTCTCTTTGGTCTCAGTCTAACCCTTGCAACAACCAAAGAATGATCCTATCACAGTCAGCACTGTGGTAACTTCGAGTCAATGATAAGTTCAGATGTTGTCTCCGTGTGATGATGAAGTCCAGCTGGTGCCAATGGCCGGATCTGGGATGTTTCCATGTGACCTTATGCAGCTCTTTTGTTTTAAAGAAGGTGGTTGTAATGCATAGGTCATTTCTGGTGAAATGCTCCAGCAGCCTTTGCCAATTTTCATTCATGCGACCGATGTTGTATTTTCCAAGGCACACTGGCCATGAACTCGAGTCCTTGCCCACACGAGCATAGAAATCACAGAGCATATAAATGCAGTCAGATTTTGGAACTGCCTTGATCACGGAGTCTAACTCCTCATAGAACGAATCCTTCACATCATCAGAGGAATCGAGTGTCGGTGCATATGTAGTAATAATGGTGGCAAAACCATAAGAGGTTAGGTTGCCAAGCGCAGGGATAATAGTCTTTCATTCCCTCCTGCTGGAATTTCAATCATTCCCAGTAGCGCATTCTTCACTGCAAAGCCCACACCGTGTTGCCTTTTTTTTCTGCCTGCCGTCTACCCTTCCAAAAAAGGTGTAATTGTTTTGCCTGAGTGACCTTTCCTCAGCTAGGCGAGTCTCCTGCAGGCCAGCAATATCAATGTTAAGTCGATTGAGTTCGGCATCAATCACAGCCGTTTTTCTCACATCGTCAATACTGGTCAAGTCAGTGGAAAATCCTGGACACATGGTTCTCACGTTCCAGGTTGCAAGCCGAAGCTTGAGGTTTCTATTTTTCTTTTCAATTGTACCTGGTGCATTGGTTTTACAGCCTGCTATACAGATTTTGTCCTAGCCCCAAGCACCCATTGAAGCATGCAGGTTGTAGCGGATCAGAACCCAATTGGCCGGGAGCTGCCCAGCTTGAGGCGGGCGGTAGCTGATCAGTGACACCTTTAGGTGTCTCCCACCGTCAGAGGCAACGCATGGCGCCCCATGTCTACGCCAATTGACAGGGACTTATAACCAGTAACAGTTGCCTTTCGCTTTGATTCCGAGACCGGTTAAGACCAGGGGTGGAGTTATTGCCTCTCCATAGCACAAAGCCTGGGCTAAAATATAGAGACCATGTGTTGCCCATGCAGCATGATCCCTCTCTCGGCCTGCCTAGTTCACTCCAGAGGAAAGGTAACCACTACATCTGGAACAAGACAAGCTGAAGAAGCTGCCGGATCAGCAAAGCAATGCTCTAATTGTCCGCCTGTCGGAGATTCGATCCTAGACCAGCCGCCAACCAAGGCTTAGGGCCTGGTCTGCCCTACCATGACATTTTGTCTTAAGGTTGCATTTCTTCGCACCAAGGTAAGGCTTGTACCCTCCCAATTGCGCTCTTCCGCCTGAAGCCGTTGGCACAATGTGGGGTGTCGGGTTTGGTAAGCGTCTACTGTTATATGGTAGCTCCGTCATATCTGACTAAGACCTGACTAACATATATATATATATATATATATATATATATATATATATATATATATATATATATATATATATATATATATATATATATATATATATATAAACTTTAGGAAGGGAAAATCCCACCTGCACCTCCCTATGGTTTGAGGATGGGAAACACACCACGGTGTGGCTAACGCAGCCTTAGGGACCGAGTATCCACCGAAATAAGTCGACATCTCTGCAGCTGAGAAGAGCTGGGTACTCACTTGTCCTTACAGTCGGAAATGCTGTCAAAGGCAGAGGTAAAATACCAACATGTGGATGTGGAAGACAAGGGGAAGCCACCACATTATCTTCCCAAGACTTGATGGCAAGACATATTTCAGAGTTATTGAACGACGTTAATGGTTGTCTTAGGACATCCTCGTCATGTAGGGACAGTCATGAGCCACAGGAACAAAGAACCAGAAAGAAAATAAAAATGGAAATTGGTGAAGGACAGCGTAGATTTTTGGAAGGAAAGGGAACAAACAATGCAATATGTACATTACGGACACTAATAGAAGATCAATAGAGAAACAAAAAGACATATACGTGTGCTTCATAGATTATACTAAAGCATTTGATATAGTAACACATAATGAACTGATTAAAATGTTAGAAGATATCATTAATAGGAAAGATTTAAGAATAACAAAGAATATTTACTGGAACCAAGGAACATCAATTAAAATGGGAAATAAAGAATGTAGTCATGAACAGATAAAGCTAGGAGTACAACAGGGTGTGTCTTGTCACCAGATCTCTTCTCCCTATATAGCGAAGTAATAATGAGAGAGATCAAAGAAACGCCAGGAATACTAATTGGAGGTTATAATATAAATAATATACGCTGATTGGAAAGACCATGTTGTGTGACGGTTTGTTCCATCCTCAGTCTTCGTAGACTTAGATTGATAGGACACGTTAGGAGGATGGATGATGATAGAATACCAAAGGACATCCTTTTTTGGTGAATTACACACGTGTAGGAGATCTCGGGGTCGGCCACTACTACAATACAAAGATGTGTGTAAGCGGGACATGATTGATACAGGCATTGATAATGCACATTGGCAGCAAGTCGCCGCTGAAGGAGTTGCATGGAAGGCAACTATCAGAAATGGAATAAATCCAAAGGAGAAAATGATTTCAGATAAAGCACACACATAGTGTGAGTGACCTAAGATGGTACATGATGGTGGAAATGACCATGTTTTCAAACGCATCCACTGTGGACAAACATTTACAGCACGAATTGGCCATATCAGTCACACTCGCCACCGCCATGGGTCGTAGTTATTAAGCCTTTTAAAAGCACAATGTACCAAACTATCGTCTGTCAAGACGGAAAGGTGCCAATGCGAACACTATGCAGATGACACAGTATTGGTGACGGATAATTCAACAGACCTACAACAATTGTTGGACATTGTAGCAACAGAGAGTGCAAAGGCTTTCTTTGAATATTAAGAACACAGTAACAATGGTGATATCAAAGAAAATGGTGACACCAAAATGTGACATAAATAGAAGGGAACATTTTTAATCAACTGGATCATTTTAAATACCTAGGGGCATTTATACCATCAGATGGAAGATTCAGAGCAGAATAAAAAAAAACATGTTTTGCGTATCCTTTACAGGACATCGCTGTCAACATTAGCATCTTTCAGCTGATTGTTGATTTTTTGGAAAGATTACGCTCAGTAGTTTTCCATTGCTTCTGAGCGGCCGGCTCATTTTTCCCGCAAGTCACCAGCGCTGGTAGAACCGCTTCCAATTCTCGCGCGCTGCGAGACCCTGCGTGGATAAACGGGATTACGGAGAAAGTCGTGTAACACCTCGGCCTGACAGACCGGCAAGAGCAGAATAGGGCAAGCAAAAGCTGCATTTCAGAAAATTAAGAGTATCTTGTTCAGTAAGTCACTATCACTGAATGTAAGAAAGTGAGTGCTGAAATGCTATGTAGAACCAGTTTTGCTGTATGGCAGTGAATCTTGGAATGTAAATGAACAAATTATTAAGAAATTAGAAGCAACTGAGATGAGACGAATGTTACGAATTCCTTGGACTGCTAGAGTAAAAAATAAAACGACGAGTACCTGAAACAGGCTACTGAAACTAGAACATTATATACAACAAAAAGAAAGAGACAGACAGCGTTCTTCGGTCATGTGATGAGCAGAGAGGCATTGGAGAACATCGTGACAACTGGAAAGATCGAGGGGAAGACAGGTAGAGGTAGACCAAAAGAAATGACGCTGGATGGACTGAGACGGTGGCATGGAGGAATGTCATAAGGAGATTTGATCCAGAACACCAATGACCATGATCTGTGGAGAGCATTGGACGCCTACGCCAGCTGGCACGGCACTTGGTGATGATATATATATATATATATATATATATATATATATATATATATATATATATATATATATTTGTGTGTGTGTATGTGTATGTGTGTGTACTAATGCATGTACATAGGTTAGTTAGTTAGTTGCCTTGTCTTTACAGGACGTTGCTGTCAACCCCATGAATTTTTAGCTGTTGATTTCTTGACAAGTTAACGTTCAATGGTTTGTCAGTGCTATATGTGCGAGCGTCACTCATACAAGTATGAAGCCAGAGCAAGACGGTTTGCTGCCAAATCACCCGCAGCTATATTAAGAACGTGGTTTGCCTGATTGCTAATTGCGTCCGTAACCCTTCGCCACAGACAAGTAGATTGCATATACACATATTGTGTGTGTGTGTGTTGTGTGTGTGTGAGCATGTGTATGTATACATGTTTCCATATGTGTCTGTATCTTGAGCTATCAGTATATCTTAGACAGTTATACATAAAACAACATTATAAGCAGAAACAAAAGTACAGTCAAATAAAGCATAGAACACTGAGGTTCAGAATATTCTCAACCATATGAAAACTGGCAAGACCCTCGTGCAGACAACATCACAGTGGAAATAATGAATGCTTTAGCAGAATATGAAATAAATCAAGTCGCCAGAACTGCTGAACCAATAATTCTCAATGAAGATTTACCTCATGAATTATGTAATTATGTATTTATTGCAATCCCAAAGAAATCAGGAGTCTTGGAATGTGATCAACAAAGAGCAATTAGTATAATAAGCCAGATCACGAAGGTTTTGCTAATAATTATCATGCAAAGAGTTAGGAAGAAAATACAACACGAAAAAGAAGAAGAACAATGTGGATTTGTAGAAGCCAAGAGTACAGTAAATGATGTGTACATGTTTAGAACAGTAATTGAACGTTCAATAGAAGTAATTAAAGATATACATTTTTCCTTTATTGACTACACACAGGCTTTCCATAGAGTAGGACATGTCAACATGATAGAGATGCTTGCAAATCTACAAGCTGATGGTAAACTTGTAATAAAAATATATTGGAAACAACAAGCTGCCATCAGAATTGACAATGAAGTAGGTCAATATCAGCCTATTAAGAGAGGTTTTAGACAGGGATGTGTAATGTATCCAGATCCGTTTTCCCTGTATAGTGAACATATTTTCAGAAATGTTCAAGATATATCACTGGAGGAAGAAAAATCAATAACATGCGAAATGCAGATAATACAGTATTAAATGAAGACAATGAGCAGGAACTGCTTCATTTAGTAGATGCGGTTGTTGCACACTGTGAACAACTAGGTTTATTATTAAATTAAATTAAATTGCAAGAAGACACAGATTATGGTCTTCACTAGGAAGAACGAAATACCGCAATGTAATATACAAGTAAATGGGAATATTTTTAAACATGTGAATCGGTACATGTATCTAGGAACAGTCACAACATCTGGTGGGAGATGCCTTGAATATATTAGAACAAGAATCGCCATGGCAAAAGTAGCATTTTGCAAGATAAAAGACATATTGACCAATAAAAACCTGTCTGTTGCAAAGAGAAAAAGATTGTTGAGGTGCTATATAGAACATGTACTTTTGTATGGATGTGAAGAGTGGACAATTAGCAGACAAGCTGAAAAACATATGAAAGCTGTGGAGATATGGTTTCTGAATAGAATGCAAAGAATACGATGGATAGATATAAAAACTCACCACCAAGTCCTACAGTAAATAAATGAAAATCTTAAATTGATTAGAGAAATTAGACGTAGACAGTCAATATTTTGTGAACATGTTATGGGAAGAAATAAATTAGAGATCTTGGTGACAACTGACAAGATCGGGGTGAAAAGATCAATGGGAAGACAGAGAAGTAAATATCTTGATGGCCTTACAATGTGGCATGGTCGAGACAAGATCACTGAGCTGATCCACGACACTGGTGATTAAGTGAAATGGCGAATCATGACCACCCACGCTTACCGGCATGGCACGAGATGGATGGATGGATATGCCTGGGATGAGAGGAAGAGGACGGCCAGAGAGAAGATGTGTATAGGATGTGGCGGATGATCTCTAGATGCATGTATCGGACGCGGGACATCTTGCTTGTCATCGAGAAATTTTCCTTAAGGTTGTTATGGTAGCGAGGTTCTGCAATGGATAAGTTACTGAATGGATGAATGCATGAATGAATGAATGAATGAATGAATGAATTAATTAATTAATTAATGAATGAATGAATGAATGATGCCTTATCACCTTTGCACTGTATGATGTAATGCAAGTGCTTTACAAAATTTTGCCGTTGTTGATTCTGGTCATATTGAAAAGTCTTACTTTTTTTAAATGCATTGTTAATGCTGTATTACCATTATTGTTTATAGTGTATTTATTACCTCTGTGATTTCCAAGAGTGGAATCGACGCTAAACCTTTTTCTGTGAAAGTTTAGAGGGGGAAAAACTGTTGGCAAAAAGTTAACCCTAACCTGCACAGTTCGAGGCGACTGCGCTATCTTTCTATTCAGGCGACTTTCATCCAAAAAGCTCAGGATCCCCTCCCATCAACTCCCCAACACCGCAACGTGTATACTATAGGCAGCAGATGACACTTGTTGATTTCTTGGTAAAGTCTGCGATCGAAACGATGACCTGTATCTGTGTGTGTTTTCCCTGCCATCGAGCCTCCCAGCCACAATGCATTTGTTGAGTATGTAGCATGAGCTGGGCAGCCATTCACCCATTGTTATATACCTGCGACTGCCAGCCTGCGTCCTGTGTGTTAACACACCAGACTGATTTTAAGCAACTAAAAAGTTCGCGTTGTGTAAATACTGTAGTTAGAACGTAAATCACTGAACGTGATTTGAGGTCTCATCTCATCTCATCTCATAATGTTCCTCTTGTACCTTGTGGTGTTGAGGTGAAGTATAAACAGCGGGAGAGTGCCCGCTTATGGCCTTCATGTATCGGCTTTCCCATGGACTCTTGTTATTCCCTGCGTCCATCGTTTACATGGTCGGTCTCTTCCTCTGCTTCCCTTTGGTCTGTACATCATTGCTTGTTGTGGTAGACTGTTAGTTGGTAACCTACTTGCATGACCAAACCATTTGACTTGATGCTTCTAATAAAATATAGTGCAATTACAACACCCACTTTAGTCCTGATTTCTTCATTTCTGATCTTGATACATTGATTATTCTTCTTAGAAATCTCATTTCTATTGTTGTGATTTTTCTTTTCTCTTTTCTGTCTGTGTCCAGGTTTGGCATTGGTAAAACAGAGTTGGTAGGAAGATTGTATTGTAAAGTGTTTTCTTAGTAGTTACTGATACATGTTTGTTTTTTAGTAATGGTGCCATTTGTCCAGTGAGTTGGTTTGCCTTATTGCATCTATTTACGGTCTCGCCTTCTGATTTGCTATTTGGTGATATTATGTCGTCATATATATATGATGGTCGAGACAGAAACACTGAGCTTATCCACGACTCTGGTGATCGAGTGAGATGGCAAAACATGACCGCCCATGCTTACAGGCATGGCAAATGATGGATGGATGGATGGATATTATATTTCCTAGGTACTTGAAACTCTTTACTAGTTTTAGGGATGTTCATTTAGGTGAATCGTTGTTGCTTTTTCTTCTTTAGTTGCAGTCATTTCCTCTGTTTTACTTGTGCTAATTTTCATGTTATGTTTCCAACACATTTCATTTAAACTATTCATGCGGTCTTGTAATTCAGCTTCTGATTTTGCTATTAGTTCTTGGTCGTCCGCAAACATGAGTTCTTTAATGGTTAGATTTGCAGATGGTCCTTCTTCCGTGTTCTCGTCATGCGGTGTTCTTGCGGTGTTCTGTGATTTGAGATAAGAATCAAAATCACAGCAATCGGGACATTCCCATCCGTGCCACGTCATTATCGTCAACAACCAGAGGAGAGTCATTATTCTAAATGCATTCTAAAGGTATATATCAGTTGCATTCTGAGTATGTATCCGGCAGACTTCTTTTCTGATATATCACATAAGTACGCAGAGCGACAGTGAATACACTTACAGGACAAACAAACAAACCTTGAATACTTGCATGGCTGATATTAATGTTCGATGTATTATGTATATTTATGATGTGGTCTATGTATTCTGTAAAATGTTATGTCTCCCATTTATTATGTGTGTAATGGTGCCGTTTTATGCTATATATTATGTGTGCTGCAACTTGCTGAAATACACTTTGTATTGTTGGCCGTTGTCTTCTCTTATGTTGTCTTTGGTAGTTTATAAGTACCTCTTGTCGCATGGACTCACGTAGCCTTTGGGAGCATTTATCAGCGGATACCTGGAAGAAAATTGTTCACTTAATAATTATATGGATTTAACCACTTGTTTGTGTAATGTCTGTGGTGTTTGTATTTAAACAATATCGGTTTTTAAAACAAAATACCTGTTGTCTGGAGCATGTATGAGTTTTAGTTGCTTTTGTTACTTTAAAGTCATGATCTTATAGGTGAAATTTAAGTCGCAATAATCCAAGCATGTATTGCTTTAATACCCTGATTGTCTGAGACAGGTGGAGTTTAAGTTGCTGTAACCTAAACAAACGTGACTCTATAGTCATGATTTTCTCAAACAACTGAGGTTTAAGTCTAACTAACCTACACAATTGCTACTTTATAGTCATGATTATCAAAGGTTGTGACGGGACACTTTGGAGTGACGCCATAACGATGTTTCTACATCTTAAATAAGGTTACAAGGAATCTACAAAGAATACTCGCTCAAACATTGATAACCCAAATGCGCTGTCCCACTCTTCAAGAGCTACCAAAGAGTACGCATGCTCATGATTCTGATAGCAATTTGATTAAAAGTCGGACTGACTTGTCCTCTGTGCTTTGAGTTATCTCTATACCCTGTACTCACTACCTTATGAACCAGTCTTTCCACATATACGAGGGGGCTTCAAATGAAAACCTTGACAGGGTGTTAGAAATTACAATAACCAGACCATTGTCTTGTAACCTGTCAATAATGCTGTTAAGTATGCCAAGAGGGTTAAGCATGCGACATCACGGTGTATACGAACACGGCGACGTCATAAGGACAGATTAAAGGTGACCGACCCACTTGTAACATGCACCAAACAGGAGCAGAGTTCTGTTATTCGTTTGTTGATTAGCGAAGGGGGTGAAACCAACAGGAGTTCATGAACGAATGAAGGTCCAGTATGGTAATGCATGTTTGTTAGTCCAGCAAGTTAATAGCGACGATGACAATGTTGTGGGTTCCTTCCCGAATCTGTCAATTGGATTTAAACCTTGACGTTTCGTTCTAAGGCAATGGCAAACGATTGAACGTAAAATTACCAAGAAAATAAACCTGGGATTGATAGAAAATTCCTGCCAAAGATAAGCATCTGTCAAAAAATGAGGAGTAGGGGCTGCGTTAATCCTACGGTATCTTGGTGTGGAACACCGTATATCTGTCATAACTGGACGGCAGGACCAGTATATGTTGCATACATATAATGGGAGTATCCCTTATACAGCAGAGAATGACTCACATAGCCTAATTCTTGGTGAGTTCTTTATTTAGTAGTGGAGCTGGCAGTGAAATACCCAATCTTTGAAATGACCGAATGCTGGTAAACCGTGAACACCATTATTTGCCCCATGCCCGCCGTTGCCATCACTTGCAATGTGTTTATTGTTTCTTGGCCCTTGGCACTATCTCACGTGATCGCTGAAAGATCATCTTCTGCCACAAGTTATTCCCAGGTCATTGAGTGACTTCTCTCTAGTGATAACTTAGCAATAATATGTGATATCTGATACATCTTACTTGATAATTTTGTTGTTCTATGAACACCATAGTACAGATGTATAAAACATAACAAGATGGCATTTGCCAAGAGAAAAATTGTGTTGGGATGCTATATAGAACCTTTATTTTTGAAAAGATGTGAAGCGTGGACAATGAGCAGGCAAGCTCAAAAACATATTATGGCTGTGTAGATATGGCTTCTAAAAGCATGCAAAAGAATACAATGGACAGACAGAACAACCAATTACCAAATCTTACAAGAAAAAAATGAAACCCGTAAACTGGTAAGAAGCTTAGACGTAGACAGTCACAATATTTTGACAACGTTATGAGAAGAACTAAATTGGAGCACTTTGTGACAACTGGCAAGATCGAAGGAAGCAAACAATGCGATAGCAGAGAAGTAAATACTTGGATGGCTAGGTCACATGGCATGATCAAGCCAAGAACACAGAGCTGATCCACGACTCTGGTGATAGCGTGAGGTGGTGAAACATGAACGTCCACGCTTATCAGCATGACACATGATGATGCTTTACATATCATTATGATTGGGCTTTTATGGTTCACAATTTCACTCGATCATCATATTCTTGAATCCATAGTCCTACTATCGTAGCAAAAATAAAGCAACAAAACGATTATTATTATTATTATTATTATTATTATTATTATTATTATTATTATTATTATTATTATTATTATTTAGTCACCGGTGCCATCCATGGCCATAATCGTAGGCGGTCATAGTTCCCCATCTCAAGCGTTCGGCAGCCTTTAAACAAAACTGGGTTCTTATCCCAATGGTGCCATGTGGCCATGCCACCCAGGCATGTATCCTGTCCTTCCGATGCTCTTTCCCTATCAAGTTTGCTAGTGCATCACCAAGCACCCAGCTTCTCTTACAAACATCCCTGCTTTTCTAGGTCGAATGTCGCCATTAAGTTTACGGTCGTCATGCATTATCCGAAGATTTGTCACATACGTGCCTTTGTTTACCAATGGTATTGTTTTCATTGTCTTCTGAAACGAGTTTATCTGGCTTTTCTTACTTAAATAAATGAGTCTATTACAATACAGTAGGCAATGATGTTAATGATGATAATGACGATAAAACTAAAGTTATACCTGGTGCCGTTCAAGTGGAACACATCGTGTACAGCTTTACCGGTCTGTTTGGCGGATGCTGGCCTGTCCAGTGTGTAAACATCACAGTCGAATGTCAAGCGGCACTCGGGGTGAGGCTGGAACCCAAGACAATCATCACTTGAGTTATCACTATGGGGATTACAGAAAGTCAGTTATTTTTTGTAAATATCATCAAAAGGTCCTCTAAAAGTACTGGAGAGTTTTGGTCATAGACCATACCTTTATGAAGGGAAAATCCCAACTGCACCTCCACGTGGTAGAGGATGGAAACACACTACGGTGTGGCTAACACAGCTCTGGGGACCGAGTATCCACCGGAATAAGTGGACAACTCTTCAGCCGAGAAGAGCACGGCACTCGCTTGACCTGACCGTCGGAAATAGCTGTCAAAGGCAGAGTTAAAAGACCACCATGGGAATGTGGAAGGCAAGGGGAAACCACCACATTATCTTCCCAAGATTTTATGGCGACACACAGTTCAGAAATAGTGAACGACGTTAATGGCTGTCTTAGGACATCCTCGTCCGGTAGGGACAGTCATGAGCCACAGGTGACACCAGACCGTCATCCAGCTACTGATGGCAAAACTAAAACTATAACTAAACTGAATAAATTTAGAGTGGGACATTAAATGAGCTAGGAAAGTTAAACAATGTTTTAAGAGGAATGGAAAACATCAACATGAATATACTAGGCATAAGTGAGATGAGATGGAAGGGATCTGGCAAAATAATAACCGACAGACACACAATAATTTATTCTGGAGGGGACACACACGAAGAAGGGTTAGAAATAATATTTGATGAAATAACAGCCAAATCTATGAATGGATACTGGTGTATTTCAGATAGAGTTAAAATGGTCAAAATCAAAGACAAACCAATAGATATAAATATCATACAAGTATATGCACCGACAGGGTCTTCTTTCCCCGCTGATTCTACCAAACCCGTTCCCTTGGCTGTGGTTTCGCTAGATAGTAGATAGGGACAGTGGGAATCTACTTATTCAGTCTCTCGGTAGAGATTTGTTCGCAGCAGACGAGCATAATCTCCGGCGGGCCTATTCTCGCTGGTCGCGAGATCCGCACAGTGGAAGTATGGGAGATTTGCTTGCAAATAGACAGGCAATATCTCCTGCGGTAGCTATGGCGGGCCTATTCCCGCTGGTCGCGGGGACCGCTAAAAGTCAGGTGGGGAGTCTGACGATAGTGCACGCTTTACACAGGTCCGGACACTTGTGATCGACAGATGTGCGCGCCCTCATGGTCCGGGCTCGTACAAGAAGGCCCTCACCTGTGGGACATGGCTGAACGCCTCTAAGCCGGGTCCCTTGGGTGTCAGGGTCTGGCCATAACTCGCCACCGGCTCGTGGTGGTGAGGTCTCGGTGGATTGACGCTGAGCCGCCAGCGTCTGCAACCTACCTTGTGCCAGACGTATTGGTTACACATTCCTCTGGAATACACAAGACTAGGCCGAGAGAGAGGTCATGTCGTTTGGGCGCCACATGATTCTCTGAAGCTCTGCCCAGACATTGTGATGGAATATTGGCCACATTCCACTCACATACTTTGGTCTGTCAAGACTGCAAGGTGTCAACAACAATATGCACCAACGACAAGCAGTAGTGAAGAAGAAATACAACAACTTTACGATGAAATAGAAAAGGCAATAGCTCAAATTGGATCACAAGAAATAAAAATAATACTGGGAGATTTTAATGCAAATGTAGGAAAGGGAAAAATAGAGGATATAGTGGGGAATCACGGTTTAGGTACAAGAAATGACCGAGGAGAGAAACTAATAGAATGGGCAAATATTAATGATATCATAATTGGAAACACATGGTTTAAACACCATAAAAGACAACTATACACATGGAAAAACCCTGATATGAAAATACGCAACCAAATTGACTACATACTTATTAATAAAAGATTTAGAAATGCATTAATTAATGTAAAGACAATGCCTGGTGCTGACTGTAATAGTGATCATGTACCACTCTGTGGACAAATAAAAGTAAGATTAAAGAGAGGGGAAAAATGGTTAAGAACCTGAGACTTAATAAAGAGGTTCTGAAAGTAGATAAAGAAATTCAAGAACAATACAGAGTGACTGTGAAAAATAGGTACAATGCAATAGCTAACATACAGAGTATAAATGATCAATGGGAAATGTTAAGGGACTCCATTCATCAAACTAGTAATGAAATATTACCGGAGAGAAGCCAAAAAGCTAAGAAAAAGTGGATGAATGAAGAAATCTTAATGCTGATGGACAAAAGGAAACAGAATAAAAATGACAAACAAGAGTATGCTAAGATAAATAAAGAAATAAGAGATAAATGTTTGAAGGCAAAAGAAAGTTGGTTAAACGAGCAATGCAAACAAATTGAATTAAATTCCATTAAAGATCAAAAGAGTATGCACAGACAAATCAGTGAGCTCACAGGAAGAAAAATAAGAATAAATACAGGGCGTTTGAAATCATAAACAGAAAAGATATTATTGGAGGAAGGTGCTATAATGAAGAGGTGGAATGAGTATATAAGAGAATTATATAATGGAGAAAGAGAAGAATTAACAGAAGAAAGTAACTTAGAAGGCTCACCTATTCTAAAAGAAGAGGTCGCTGACGCTATGAAACATATGAAGAAAGGAAAAATAGCTGGGCCAGATGAAATCACAGTAGAAGAATTAGAAGTATTGGGAGAATTTGGGGTAGATATATTAACCAAAATGCTAAATGATATTTATAACAGTGGATATTTACCGAGCGATATGGTAAAATTTGTATTTATAGCAATACAAAGAGACCAGGAGCAATTGAATGTGAAGATTTTCGTACAATTAACCTCATAAACCATGTCACTAAGCTTCTACTCAGAATTATAATGAGAAGAACCAGAAAGAAAATAAAAATGGAAATTAGTGAAGAACAGTACGGTTTTATGGAAGGAAAGGGTACAAACAATGCAATATATATATATATATATTACGAACACTAATAGAAAGGTCAATAGAGAAACAGAGGGACATATATTTATGCTTCATAGATTATACTAAGGCATTTGATAAAGTAAAACATGATTAGCTGATTAAAATGTTGGAAGATATCAACATTGATGGGAAAGATTTAAGAGTAATAAAGAATATATACTGGAACCAAGTAGCGGCAATTAAAATGGGAAATAAAGAGAGTAGTTACGAACAGATAAGGCTAGGAGTACGACAGGGGTGTGTCTTGTCACCCGATCTCTTCTCCCTATATAAAAATGTTTTGCGTATCCTTTTACAGGACTTAGCTGTCAACAGCAGCATCTTTCAGCTGTCTGTTGATCTCTTGGCAAGATTACGCTCAGTAGTTTGCCATTGCTTTCTGAGCGGCCGGCTCAGTATCCGCAAGTCACGAGCGGGGGTCGAACCACCTCAGTTCTCGCTCCGCTGCGAGACTCTGCGTGATAAACGGGATTACAGAGAGAAAGTGTTGTAACCCCACAGCCAGAGAGACCGGCTTCTCCCTATATAGCGAAGTAATAATGAGAGAGATCAAAGAGAAGCCAGGAATACTAATCGGAGGATATAATATAAACAATATACGCTATGCAGATGACACAGTATTGATGGCGGATAATGCAACAGACCTACAACAATTATTGAACATTGTAGTATCAGAGAGTGAAGAGAAAGGACTCTCCTTGAATATCAAGAAATCAGTAACAATTGTGATATCAAAGAAAACGGGGACACCAAAATGTGACATAGACATAGAAGGAAAAATTCTCAACCAAGTGGATAATTTTAAATACCTAGGGGCACTTATAACATCGGATGGAAGATGTACAACAGAGATTAAGAGCAGAATAGGGCAGGCAAAAGCCGCATTTCAGAAAATGAAGAGTATCTTATGCATTAAGTCGCTATCAATGAATGTAAGAAAGAGAGTGCTAAAATGCTATATAGAACCAGTTTTGCTGTATGGCAGCGAATCTTAGAATGTAAATGAACAAATTAGGAAGAACTTAGAAGCAACAGAGATGTGGTTTTTAAGACGAATATTGCGAATTCCTTGGACTGCCAGAGTAACTAACAACGATTGCCTGAAAGAGGCTAATGAAATTAGAACATTATATACAGCAATAAGAAAGAAAGAGACATTGGAGAACATCGTGACAACTGGAAAGATCGAGGGGAAGACAGGCAGAGGCAGACCAAGAGAAATGATGCTGGACGGATTGAGACGGTGGCATGGAGGAATATCATCAGCAGAGTTGATCCAGAACACGAAGGACCGAGATCTGTGGAGAGCCATGAACGCCTACGCCAGACGGCACGGCACTTGATGATGATCATCTTCAAAAGCATTATCGTCATCACATTAAATATAGAATAAGGACCAGCACGAAAATGGATGGCACCATTGAGGCACAGCCTTTTAGATCGCAAGAAAAGCACCAAGTTTCCCAATGATGAGAATACAGATGGCCTCTTCGTAACGCTGCCAGCCCAGCCTTGAGGTGAGCTGATTAAAGGACAGACATCAGATTACTCGTGATATTCCCATACGCGTGCTCCGTTCTCATTTTCAACAACAAAAGTAGAGTCCCAGTACTAATAGTACCAGTAGCACTTTCATTATTTTTCCGCCTGACCTTTCCTTCGAGTCCTAAGTATCGACCATATCATTTGGTCACTCCCTGGAGCACCATTCTCTTTTAGTCGTGATGATCTATCGGTAATTCTGTACTCTGCTCACTATCCAATGGACCTCGTCTCCGTCTACCTTATCATGCATAAAAACTGCACCTACCGGTTCAGACCCAGCCAATCAGTCACACCAGCATGTCCTGCGGGAACCATTTCACAGACGGCCTGCAGTCTGCCCAACGCTCCGGCGATTGGCATGCCTCTCAGCAGATTAGAGGACCCAGCAATTAGAAGTGCACATTCCTCTGGTTTGGTTATGTGAACATTAAACGGGTATCGAGGGAAATGAACGAGCTGATAAATTGGCTGGCCCTGCACCCCCTGTAGATGGCCAGCCCATGGATCGTGCCGATGTTATTAACGCCCTTAAAGATATGGCGAGAACAGAGGATTTTGACGCCAGTGATTCCACATCGCTTTCCAGGATGAAAGACCTGGGAGTAAGAATCGGCACAGCCAGACGCGAGAGGTACATCGGGAAAACAAAGCGCCTCGTCAACCAACACAGAACTGGCACTATTAGCCACCGGACGCTGATGCATATGCTGGGGGGAGGATCTGAGCACCTATGGACATGTCCGGAGTGCAACGAAGATACCCCAACTGATAACTAACTAACTAACTAACTAAACGGGTATCTGCTCAAGACAATCCCATAGGAGTGGTAATTTGGTATCGTGCCGTGGTGATTGTTCGAGATGTCGTAACAATGATCATCATTATCATCATCATCATCATCATCATATGTCCTGCCAGCTGGCGTAGGCGATCATATCTCTCCAAAGATTTCGGTCTTTGGAGTTTGCTCTCTGATGGGGGTATTCAGCCATGCCAACGTATCAGTCCAACTAACAGCAATGCTCTTGGTCGGCCTCTGCCTCTTTTCTTATCGATCTTTCCACCTGTCACGTTGTTCTTCAATCCCCCCCCCCCTTCTCGTAACGTGACTAAAAAAAGAAGTTTGTCTCTTTCGTATAGTTGTATATAATGGTCTAGTTTCATTAGCCTCTTCCAGGCAATTTGAATTATATATTCTGGCAACCTCACGTTCTCACAACATTCGTCTCATAAACCACATTCCCGTTGCTTCTAAGTCTTTCCTAATTTATTCATCTACGTTCCAATATTCAGCCCATACAGTAAAACTATTTCCAAGAAACATTTCATAATTCTCTTTCCTACATTCAATGACAATGGCCTAGTTAATAATATACGTTATATTGCAGCTGTTTGCCTATTATGTTCTTTATCTCTGTGGTACATTTTTTATCTGATGATACAATTATCCTAGGTATTTACATGTATCAGCTTGGAACAGTGATGCCACGGATAGTAGCACAAACATAACTACCATATGATAATACTATGTACACATCACCTCACAGTAAGTTACATGATTTCTGTTGTGATTGCATATTAACCAGGAGAACATAATTACATAATGATAACGAAATGTGAACATCACAACACAGTATTTTACCTGACCCATGTCATCATTGCAGTGTGCACACGGACCTGAAAAAGTTCCGTTACCCGAAGTCTGAAACTTCACCGTGCATTGTTTATAATCTTTAAGACCATCCGGTTTCACTTTATACAGATCTTTCAAGTCGAACTCTCCCGCCCTGCATGTGCAAATGTTTCACAGTTTTAATTACACATTTTCTGAGGAATACGGTGCCAAACTCTATAGTTAAACGCTACTACACACTATGAGTTTAGTATTGACTCTTTCACGCTAACGGGTTAGAAGAGCTGATGCCGTCTGTCTAAAGGCACAGTGAATATCAAAATCATGTTTCTAAAATTAAACAAAACAAAAATAAATGTTCAAGTCTCATCTGGTTCGGGCTCCTAAGGTTGTTTGTTCGATTCCGGACCGTGTCCTTCGTGTCACGAGTGCATTTTTTCGGAGACTCCTGGGGGTTGTCACTGAAGCTACGGAGATGGTGCTTTGTGCGACTCCTTCGGCAGCTAGCGATGCGGAAAGAGACTGAGCCATATAGGATAAACCCTGGTGCAATGAAGTTGAATAACGAAGACACAAACCATAGATTGTACGATTTATTGCCTGACATATTTCGCTCGTCAGGTAAATACTGCCGAAGTAACACAACGTAGAGTAAAATAACTAGAGACATCGTTCAAGCTGAAATATACACATGTTCGCACAGAATTATAAATTGTTTACCATGTCTTTCTGTTTGCACAAAATTTGCCAATGAAGATGAATCGTTAGGGCTTCTGACAACTTTAATAAACGACTATTTTGTGTATGAATCAACACGCGCATGACGGGTTTCCAAGTTTATAATTGTGGTGTGTCAGCCTTCCCATGATCCCATTGCCTGTGTGTAATATCTTATCGACCCAATTTGGTATGTGTTCAACAACCCTGCTGTATAGCTGCCGCTCTGTTCTCCCGGTGTAGGTAGACTCACACCTGCATGTGAATTGGTAAATGCATCTGGATGTGGCGTACAGAGGGGTAGATTCTTTTACTGCTGGTGTGGGAATAGGTGTGGTTCTGTACCTTATAATTGGTGCTGCCGCACAGAATGTTCAGCCGACTGCTGTAATTAACCGGTCCTGTAGACGTCGCATTACGTCATCCCCTCGAAAGGTTAGCTGTATAAATACCTTGAGCTTAGGGACTTAGGTGCGTCTGATTTTGGTTTCGGCTGTTGGCAGTGGCGCTTTATAAATTTTGTGGAGTACCCATTCAGGTGTAAGACATTCTTCAGAGTTTCAATTTCCTCCGTCAGTGTGTCCTGGGTGCATATCTTCCTAGCACGGTCAAACACGGTCCATATAAGCCCCGTTTGTACTGGACGGGTGCGAAGCCATGAAAATTTAAGTATTGGCCAGTCCATGTGTCTTTGCAATACACCAATCTTTGAATTGTGCCATCTGCTCTACGTCTCAATAGGATATCCAGGAACGCAACGCTTCGTTGTGTTCGTGTTCTACAGATAGCGATATGTTTTACGCACCATGGTCATTATGGCCTGGAACGATGTTGCTTGTAGCTCGTCTGTGGTGATAATTAATATATCGTCCACATAACGACGGTAGACGACCAGGTTGTTGATGTCTGAGGATCTCGTTTCTTCTAAATGTGCCATGAAGATGTTCACTAGAATAGGACCAAGAGGACTCCCCATAGCCACTGCGTCAATTTGGCGGTATGACTTTTCCAGAAAATTGGATTTTATATTGGCAGTACATAGTAATAATAGCTTCTCCAGAATAGATGATGGTATATCTAATTTTAGTTGTTTGTCTCTAATGCGTTCACTTATTATTTTCACTGTCTCATCTGATGTCGCATACGTTAAATTTAATAGCGCTATACCCAACAGCAATGGGAACACTTCAAATGAAGTTAGTCGCAGGCTAGACATAACAGCGCAGAGATTAAACAATGTTGATGGCCTATGGCTCAACAGCAGCAAGCGAGTAAATGTAACACTACTGAGAACATGTCTGCCGGGTGGTAACATATTGCGTGAGACAGGAAACGTCGCCAAAGAAGAAAATGTGGGCTTGTGTGCTCAAATAGTACAAACATATTCTTGGAATCCCTTAGACTGTGAACAAGACAAATGCAGAAATTCTACCAGATCTGACAACTGCAGAAAGTTGCCTCGTAGACAGCATCGTGTCTTGGAAACTGAAACACTATGGTGATATTACATGGGACAATGGCCTGGAAAGGGCATGATGGAAGGCGAGGTTCCTGAAAGAAGAGACACGGGTCGACCAGCACGAGGATGGACAAGGAACATCCTGGGCGTGAGGGTGCATCAGGCGGGAGAAATGGCAAATGATATTTTTTTTTTTTGGGGGGGGGGATGAGTGAAGAGATCGATGTTCTGGAAAGAATATGCTACTGAGAATTAGGGTGTATGATTTGCGGTGTTGTGATGACTAGCTTCCCTACCCGGTGGTCATATGTTTAAATCCCCAATTTTATTGGTCCATTGTAATTGACCAGAGCTCCCAGATCTAGCCAGCCCCAATGACTACCAGGATATGCCGTGGGAAGTAACGGGGAATAACGTGATATTTACAGGCCCCATCGCTGTTCCACGTAGCAGAGATAAGGTAGTGGTTACGCTTGCTTGTCGGTTCCGTGTCATGAGATGGATATATTGAGCTGGGCTTCCAGTCAACTCTCGTGAAATGGGTGCTATGGAATGTCTTGGGGACTGAAGGGGGCCGACGGGATATGTACTACATCACCCCTAAAGTCCCGATTGGTCGATACTAACATGGGTCAACAACCGCATTCATTTAGACACACGAAAGGGTACATCACTAGTTACAATATACGTCCCTCATCAAATGCCGGGTGATCTATACAAATATGGGGCTAGCACCATATACCCACTAACATCAAGACTTGGGGATGTGTCTTTTACTTCCACTGACTCTCAATTTACTGAGCAGCTGGTACTGTTACACATTTCAACATCTAATGAAACTTACCACACTCCATTACATGTGGTTCCAGTCATTGAGGCCTACAAGATCATATTAATTAAAATATGACTCGTATTCCATCCCAGCCTTTACACGAATCATTTCTAGTATTATGTTTCATGACATGCGGTGGAATGTTCAGTTAGAAGTTGATATGAAGAAAGTAGCTTCAAACTGCAGTCCGCTATCATGACAAGGATGACCGTTTACAATTGGCGTGTGTGAGCAAGTAGATTGGGAATGAATCTAACATTCTACATGTCTGTGGAGGTCAGTTATAGGAATCTTTACACGCCTCGAGTCGCATGTGGCACAAAGTAACACACTTCCAACCATCCGACACCCACACACACATCCCACAACCACAGCCCTCAGAAACCACACATCTCTTCACCCACCCACATACATATCAGACAGACAGACAGACAGACAGACAGACAGACAGACAGACAGACAGACAGACAGACAGACAGACAGACGGACGGACGGACGGACGGACGGACGGACGGACGGACGGACGGATGGACAGACGGATGGATGGATGGATGGATGGATGGATAGATAGATAGATAGATAGATAGATAGATAGATAGATAGATAGATAGATAGATAGATAGATAGATAGATAGGTAGGTAGGTAGGTAGGAAGGTAGATGGGTAGGTAGGTAGATAGATAGATAGATAGATAGATAGATAGATAGATAGATAGATAGATAGATAGATAGATAGATAGATAGATAGATAGATAGATAGATAGAAATCAACTTCAAATCAAATCAACTTTATTAGGGTCACAAATTGGGCGCGCAGGCCCGTCTTACATTCGGCCCTTCCAATCACTCGTCTTTCGTTCATCAAGAGCATTATACATTTACATAGGAAGAAAAATAAACATTGTGAAATGAATGTTGTAAACATAAACAAGGAAAATTACCATGTTATGAGGCCCATCTCCCACCTACCCATACATCACCCCACCGACACAACCCCACCTACCCACACACACGCACACCAAGGGACACATACATACCCCACCAACCGACCCATCCCCCACCCACACACACTCCCCTCACCTGTTCCCCCAACCAAAACACACTCGCCACTCACAAACATTCCCCCATGACCCCACATATCCCACGCCCACCCACATACACATCCTAACCCACACATCCTCTCCCCATCCACACCTCAAACCACCCATCCCCCAGCCACGTCTCCATTGACCACATATTTCCCTCGCACGCACACAATCCCCAACCAACCCACACATCGCACATCCACTCACACATCCCCAAACCATACACACACATCCCCGCCAACTGGCATCTCCCTGCAACCCCACACACACACATCTCCCTAACCACCCATACATCCCCAATTCACTCACACACACACCCCACCACCCACACATACATCCTCCACCCACCCATACATGCCTTAACATAATCCCCCACTACACAATCCCCCACCCGCACATCACATACATCCCCTACCACGCAATATTCCCAACCCACGCACCGCACACACACATATCCCTCACCAACACATCCCACACCCACATACCACCACACATCCCCACCTACACACCACACACATATCCCCCACCCACATACCACACAATATTCCCACCCACACCCACACAGATACCCTTACCCATCCACTCCACATACCCCCACCCACACACCACAAAATCCCCCATCCACACACACATACCTCACCCACACAATATCCCTAACCAACACACCACACACCTCTCCCCATCCACACACGCATTCCCTACCCGTCCACCAACACACACTCACTCACGCACACATCCTCCACTACGCACCCACACAACCCCACCCACCCACCCCCAACCAAACATCTCTCGATCACAATACCCCTACCCACACACATCCTCCGCCCACTCAGGCATCCCACCCCGACACATACACATCCCTCACCCACCTACACATCTTTAAGCCACTCACACACCCCCACCCACACATTCCCCATCCACGCAAACATCTCCCACCCACACACGCCCACATATTTCCCCCAACCACCACACATCCCCTACTCACCCACACATATACCCCACCCATACACACATTCCCCGCACCCATCACACACATCCCCCACACCACACACTATCCCCCACCCACACACATATCCTCACCCATACCACCACACCCCCACCCACACACCATGCACACACCGCCCACCAACACACCGCACACATATCTCAAACCCACACACCATACACTTCTCCCCACCCGCCCTTGCATCCCCAATCCACCCAACACAATCCCCTACCCACACAACCCCGCTACCCACACATACTTCCTCAAACCACCCACACATCTCCACCCACATAAACACACACACCCCACACCCGTCCCATACACATATCCTCCACCCATACACACATCCCCCACACCCATTCCCACACCCTTACTTTCACCCCCACACATCCATCCACACATCCCATCAACACCCACAAATATCACTACCCACAAAAACCTACACACCCCAACCCATCCAAACGCATACCCACACTCACACGCATCCTCCACACACACTCACATCTCCTCACATCTAGACACATACAAAATGTCTCACGTTAGCATTGAAACTAGTATGAACAAACTCCCACACTTTACTCACACACATACACTGACAATTGTCATGAGCAGTCTCATAAAAATGTTAAACATGGAGAAAAATGTGTACATAAAAAGTATATGACGTAAACATAGTGATGCTCCCACACACAGAGATACACACAGAGAAGGCACACACACACACACACACACACACACACACACATTCACTCTCATGCTCACTCATTCTGTCTCTCATTCACACTCACTGACTCTCTCACTCAAACTACAGTAATGTACATAAGTTTATATTATACATGATAAAATCAAATGGTATTTAACTGATAATATGACAGATGAGAATACTCAAACATATGGATTCGCGTGTTACATAACATGCGTGTTACATGACATGCATCTGCTCAGCTCTCTCTCTCTCTCTCTCTCTCTCTCTCTCTCTCTCTCTCTCTGTATTCTTCCATATACACACACTCACACGCATGCGCGCGCACACACACACACACACACACTAACACATCAACTCTCGCACTGTCTCACTCTCTCACACACAATCCTTCACACACACACACTCACTCTCTCAATCACACTCTCTCACACATACACATACGCATTAACGCATGCATGCACGCACGCACACACTCCCTCACTCTCACACATACACGTACGAATGCATGCACTGACACATTCCCCTACCATTTCTCGCTCAATCACTTTCTCCACACACACGCACGCACGTGCGAACACACATTCACTCTCTCACTCTCTCTGAGGACCCACTTTCTCTCTCTCTCTCTCTCTCTCTCTCTCTCTCTCTCTCTCTCTCTCTCTCTCGCTCCCACACGCACACACATATATAGTGAACAATTATAGTTAAACAATTATAATGAACGATTATAATGAACAATTATACCATAAATGAATTATGGTGGCATATAGTCGGTATGGATTAAGTATTGAAAGAGTTTTCGGTTAAATGTGTAGGGACTCATTGGCGTTTTCAGATCTGGAGGCAGATCATTCCATAAGTAAACACCAGAATAGGCGAAACATGTTTTGTATAGGTCCAATCTAGGCTTTGAGACATGTAACAAATTTAGGCGCTTGCTGTTCATTGCATTAGATTGAATCAGTGGCAGAAGATACTCTGGGGTATTTTGAGATATAATTTTGTTCACTAATTTTGCTTTGTTAAAAAGGAAGCGCTTTTGAAGTGGTAGAAGTCTTAGATGACTGTACACATTATTACTTTCAACGTGCTTTATCCCAGAAACCAGACGAATAGCGCGGTTGTGTAGAGAACATAGTCGTTTTAAATTAGATTTAGGGCAACCATCCCAAACTGTGGAACAGTAATCGATATGTGATTGGATATAGCATGTATAGAATATTTTTCGTGTGCTTTCGTTCAGGAAGTGCTGAATTTTAGCAAGTTGGTAAACTTTTTGTGCTATTTTCTTGGTAAGAACGTGAACATGAGAGCTCCAGCTCAAATGGCTGTCAATTAAAAGACCTAGTGTTTTATGTTCATTCACATTAGCTATAGGTAACGAGCCCAAGCGGAGATCGAGCGGTGCTCCAGTTATGGCTAGTGTCTGTAGTTTTTGTCTGGTCGTTATTAGCATGGATTTGGTTTTGTCGATGTTAATTTGCATGCGGTTTTCATTGTTCCATCTAGTAAGATTATCGAGTTCTGTTTGTAAAGAATTCTCTAATTCACTACGGTTTTCTTGACTAGAATATATAGTACAGTCGTCTGCAAATAGATCACAAGTTGTATTGATATATAAAGGAAGATCATTAATATAGACTGCAAAAAGCAGCGGACCAAGTATTGAGCCCTGAGGCACACCAATATTCAGCTGTGTGGGTCTTGATAGACAGTTGTTGAGGGACACGACTTGTTGTCTGTCGGATAGAAATGACGTAATTATGTTCACCATGTTGGTACTTATCTTCATTTGTTTTAGTTTTCTAATTAAAATATCGTGATCTACCATATGAAAAGCTTTTTTAAAGTCTACAAACACCGCTCCACAAATTCTACCGTTGTTGATGTTTAAGTGCCAGTTATCGGTCATTTTTGTTAGAGCACTATGGCAAGAATATTTAGGTCGAAACCCAGATTGACTGTTAATTATTAGATCGTTGTTAATTAAATGGTGTAACGTTATTTTATGAATGTGTTTTTCTAGTGGTTTTGATAGCGACGATAGTAAGGAAATAGGTCTATAATTACCCAAAACGCTATTATCGATTGAGCCATTTTTAATTAGCGGAAACACTTTAGCAATTTTAAATGCAGATGGAAAGCAGATAGATAGATAGGTAGATAGGTAGGTAGGTAGGTAGGTAGGTAGGTAGGAAGGTAGGTAGGAAAGTAAGTAGGTAGGTAGGTAGGTAGGTAGGTAGATAGGTAGATAGATAGATAGATAGATAGATAGATAGATAGATAGATAGATAGATAGATAGATAGATAGATAGATAGATAGATAAATAGATAGATAGATAGATAGATAGATAGATAGATAGATAGATAGATAGATAGATAGATAGATAGATAGATAGATAGATAGATAGATAGATAGATAGATAGATAGATAGATAGATAGATAGATAGATAGATAGATAGATAGATAGATAGATAGATAGATAGATAGATAGATAGATAGATAGATAGATAGATAGATAGATAGATAGATAGATAGATAGATAGATAGATAGATAGATAGATAGATAGATAGATAGATAGATAGATAGATAGATAGATAGATAGATAGATAGATAGATAGATAGATAGATAGATAGATAGATAGATAGATAGATAGATAGATAGATAGATAGATAGATAGATAGATAGAACTTTATTTTCAAATGGTTAAGAATTAGGCATGCAGGCCCGTGTAACATTCTGCCCTTCTATCACTCTCTTTCATACATTATTTCATTCACACATCATTCAAGGCTATCAGGGAACAGCAACAATATAAAAGATATGCATTAAAAGGGCAAAATGCGAACATCAATACTATACGACTCAGTAATATTAAATAATAGTCTGACACTTGTTATTAGCCTTGTGGAATATACTGGCCTACCAAAATGGGACTGGCTGTTATACTAGGGTTTAAGGGGAAGATAATCCGTACTGAGATAGTGTTCGAATAATTTGCGATTATATGAATAGGGATTGGTGATGTCTTTGATTTCTTGTGGAAGATTGTTCCACAGCTGAGCTGCAGAGTACGTTAAGCTTGTTTTGTATAAGTCAATCCTAGGCTTTGGAATGTGTAATATATTTAATCGTTTACTGTGTCTAGCATTATATTTAGAAAGGTAGGTAGATATGTAGGTAGGTAGGTAGGTAGGCAGGTAGGTAGTTAGGTAGGTAGGTAGTTAGTTAGGTAGGTAGGTAGGTAGACAGGTAGGTAGGTAGGTAGGTAGGTAGGTAGGTAGGTAGACGGGTAGGTAGGTAGGTAGGTAGACAGGTAGGTAGGTAGGTAGGTAGGTTAGTTGGTTGATTGATTGATTGATTGATTGATTGATTGATAGATTGATTGATGGATTGAGAAATGGATTGATAGATTTATAGATAGATTGGTAAATATACACACTTGTATTTCCTACCACTGTTGAAACCATATGGAATGAGGAGGACGGTGTTGCTGCTATACGTGTCTTTCTTCACCTCACAAAGAAACATGCTGAACACGTGTCCGTTGACCGCATTCTCAAAATACACCATTGTTTTCTGAAATCAGAGAAACACAACTTAGACTACAAGATGTGATGTGGTATTTGTGCATACTAAATACACTTTTCACTCCAATATGTAAAAGAATGATAAGAGACACTTCAGTCGCCTTGAGCGGTACAGGTATATGATGCGAGCACATTAGAGCACTAGGCAGTAGAATGGTGGTGTGTCCAATATCAAGACCGGTGATTGCACTTACCAGAAGAATATGGTACCAATTTTATTCCACGTGGATCTTGATTTCTTTATAAATTTACAATCTCCGACTGAAAGTGTATTCAAATACAAGATCACCGTATCAGCATTTAAACTTGCTAACCACTACACGCCGGTCTCTCTGGCAGAGGGGTTACAACACTTTCTCCGTAATCCCGTTTATCATGCAGAGTCTCGTAGAGGGCGAGAGCTGGAAGCGGTTCGACCCCCGCTGGTGACTTGCTGGATAACTGTGCCGGCCGCTCAGAAAGCAATGGCAAACTACTGAGCGTAATCTTGCAAGAATTCAACAGACAGCTGAAAGATTCTGCTGCTGACAGCGATGTCCTGTAAAGGATATGCGAATTTTAAAAAAAAAAACCACTACACGCCTGTGGCTCTTAGTAGCTGTCAGCTTGCGACAGAGGCCACCCCCCCCCCCCCGGCGACGGCTGTGACAGGCTGGCAAAACCAGGCCAGGGTAACTGATTCCGCGTCAAAGCAATCGGTGAACTAGGGTATGCGTACCCAGTATGTGGAGACAAGATTTGGCAGAATGCGTGGCAGAAATTATTGATGATTCAAGGGAAAGTCGGTGTTTAGCGGTGTGCAAAGCGGTATGGAACGTAATGACCACGGCACGGCACGTAAAGCACCCTGATCATCCACTGCACCTGTATTAGTCTCCAGTCGTCTTGACTTGTCTTGCCACTGGATTCACATGGACTCAGGTGAGAGAGCGAGGTCAACTAATTGCGCAACTCTTCACTTTAATCCAATTCATGGCGCAAGTCATTCTTCATTCAGCTCCAAACGTTCAACCCCACTGGATGAAGTGAATGGTCGTCATCATTCTTGACTAATGGACAAACACCACACAACAACGACTCCATCAGCCGCGTGCTAAGAGGTAGTGGGTTGTTATCATCTATGATTGTGTAGTTCCACACTAATCTTTAAATTACATGGCACATACATACTTGTAATCACACATCCATGATTGTGTAGTTCCGCACTAGTGTTTACCTGACATTTTTGTTTGCATATCCTATTTACAGGACATCGCTTTCAACACCAGCAATTTAGTGCTCTTGTCGATGTCTGGGCACGTTTACGTTCAGTAGTTTGCCATTGCTTTCTGAACGACTGTCTCCCATACCAAAACATTAAGACACCGCGTTACGCGGTCTGCTGCTAAATTGGTCACAGCTGTGTTTCGAAGTTACGAACGCAAGTAAGGGGGCTCACAAATCGCGCCCGCAAGCCCTAAGCCTAGACTAGAGCTGAATATTGAAGAAGGTTGGTTACTAAAGACGAGAAATCAAATACAACTGAAATATTTTCGTCACTTGAAATGACATGAAAGTTTGGAGAGAACAATTATGGTTGAGATATTGTCGTATATCCGTTTAAAGTGTCGTCCCTGGAGTGAGAGGAATCAACACCAACATTATATTTTAACCCCTTATCATTATCCTGGAGAAACCCCTAGAATCCGTCTACCAAACTCCGTCGGTCTATGGACACCTCTTTCTCTCTCTCTATCCCTGCTGTATCATGCCCTCTCTCATTCTTCCCTAACGCAACATACTCAACAACTCTAGCTTCTAAAAATTAATAACAATTAATTTATTAAAAGAAAAGTGTAATGTATGTGAGAAGTGTATGCGAAGAATGTGTGTCGTATACTCTAGTGTACATGTAGAAATCAGACCACAAAGCTCAGGATCAGAGTCCACTCATCATGGCAAGGATTACACAACATCCGAAGAGTCAGCACAATTGACCTCACCAAAGATGCGTCTCTCCCGCCAGACGTTGTCCACCTCCAGGAGCTTTGATAACCACGATGCTTGGTCACCACTCAAATACACAGTCTGGGACTGACCCTACCATGTTCCTAAACACTGTTCCTAAATGTTTATAGAACTGAGACTACACAATTCCTGCACAGTGAAAAGCGGAACACTGTCCCATGAACATATCATTCTTCCTTTCGACGAAAATGTTCTAAAGTTTTCACTCTTAAAACAGTCATTGTACATAGTCTCATATGAATCTTTTAATTTCCCAGATAAGTTCTGAGGTTCTAATTTCCCTGTTGTGTGTAACACACCCTCTCTAAAGTGTTGGTTTCATGTAGTGTGAAAGTCAATCACTACTGTTCCATTTATCATTGGAGTGAAAATCCATAGCTACTGGTTTACTCACGAATGGCGTGAAAACTAAAAAAAAAAAACATTAGTATGCTGCTGTCCACGGATAGTGTGAAAAACTATCACTAATGTTCTCAGTATTTATCCTGTAGGATACTTATATGATTCAGCTCCACAGAGCCATGTTGTTTCAAATCTTCTCTAGCATAAACCCAGTGAGAAGGTCTCTGACTAATCCTCCTGCACCAAAAATATCCTGGATCTGACTTTTCAATGTTTCCGTGGTTTTCATCTTAACCTGCGGGAACCTGTGAAATATAGAGTACATCTGGTGAGAGCTACCCTGTCACTGATCCCTATTAGATGAGTGTAGGCCACTGGCCTCGCTCAGATAAATAACAGTGAACCAAATTCTGTCATGGACATATGAGCTCATCACATCGGTCTGTGTTAGGGTCAGACAAGGAAAAACCAAAATAAAAAGTGCAGGACCCCAGTAGCCACCCCACTGTAAGATCCCACTATTGGAGACTTCCTTTATTCCCCAATCATCTTCAATCCTTCTAAATATCATCCCCCTTCACTATTCATAACCAGTTGAGCAAAATGATTTCCCATACTAGTTAATTTTAACAAGGCAACTTCCTACTGTCGCCGACACTCATTGAACGACTAACCACAACACAACACTATGTTAATTACCTAAACTGTACTTATCCCTAGACGGTACTACTTTATTCACATCTAAAGTTTACTAGTAATTACCTTATGAAAACTCCACTATCCTTTAATCGAATCGAATCCTTGTCATAACAGACACATGTTCAACCATGAAAAATGGATATTAACACGTTAGATTCTCTTTTCCACACTAGGATAGGGCCATTCGAATCACGGCCGCCCAGGTCGACTGTATTCTGCACACTCCTGGTTACAAGTTGAGTTTTCTCATTTCCAGTCGGGGATTGTCCCAGTATGTCTTTTGATGTCGCACCGGTGTCCCCAAAAACAGACCATCCCTGTCACCAACTGCATGCCGAAGTTTCGTTTAAAGTAGGGCAATTCTCAAAGACTAGCGGCGCCTTTGATCTCACCCCGCTTTCGCAATCAAAAGCAGCTGTGTACACAGACTGACGTTTCTGTAATTTCATCATCTTATCGTTACCCACAGTGGTTTTTGTGACATAGGCCCCCTCTTAAGAGAGTAGTCCATCGCACTCTTTCCCACTGTGCGTTCGATCCAGATGATTTATTCCTCTTCCTCTGGAGCTGAGTGTCTCGACAGAAAATCCGCTCCAACATTTTCCTTCTCAGGTATATACTCCTAAGTTTGCGTAACAAACTACCCCCGCATTGTATGGGGATGTGGATGGTGCAATCACATCATCCTCCAGCAATTTCTGTATTTCCTTTTCCAGGGCCTTTTCTTTGGAGAATGGCACTGGGTAACCTTTTGGCGAACAGGCTCTCGAGTGGTCAAAGTCATCTCGAACTCCACCAACCTCGTTCGTCCTGGTATATTAGTCAGTATCTCCTTATGAGACTCGAGAACCTGGGTTATCATTTCCCTCTCCTGGGAGGTCAGATCAGGGTTCACTTGCACATCCCTATAGGTTTCCTTGGGTACCAAGGGATATTCCCTGCCCTCGTTGGTTCCCACTTCAGTCTCCACAGCAACTGCCATTGCCATGAGGTGAGCATCCTTGTCTCCGGATCTCTCCTCGTATTTCCGCAGCAGATTGATATGGAAAATCTTCGACTTTCCCCGGATCCGGATCTGATAGTTGGTTCTGGATATCACCCTTTCCACGGGAAATGGTCCTTGCCAACCTATCTCCAGTTTGTTGTTTCCCGTTGGGAGTAGCAACAAGACTTTGTCTCCCACCTCTAGAGATATGTCTTTAGACCTACGGTTGTAGTAAGCCGCATGTCTTTTTCTGGCCTTTTTCAAATTTTGATTTGCCAGAGTCCATCCCTTGTGGAGATTTTCTTTCAGTTCCTCCACGTATTTATAGGAGGAGATCACTTCTTCTGACGTCCCCTCTTCAATCCAACTCCTCAACATGGCTTCCAACGGTCCTTTGGTTGGACGACCAAACAGCAACGTAGAGGGTGGTAGTCCTGTTGAGCCATGAGGAAATTCCCGATAAGTAAAAAGTGCTGATGGTATATATTCATCCCACCTATCAGGTTTTTACTGTGCCAGTTTCCGGAGCATTGTCATCAACGTGCCGTGGGAAACGCTCTACTTGCCCATTTGCTTGAGGGTGGTAAGGGCTGGTATGTATGTGGTTAGAGTGGAACACTCTAAATACCTCCTCCATGAGTTTCCCACAAAACTGGGACCCATTGTCCGTCAGAATTTGATCAGGAAAGCCTAATCTGGTAAAGGCCTCCATCAGTGCGTCCGCCACTCGTTTCGAGTCAATCGTGTTCAACGGTATGGCTTCACCCCACATTGTACAGCAATCCACCATTGTGAGTATATATATATATGTTCCTCTTCCTAGTCCTAGGAAGTGGGCCCACGATATCGATGGCTACCCTCTCGAAAGGAGAGTTCATGATGGGCATCTCACCCAAGACCACCGGTGCTGTCCAGTGTTTCGGTGTCACCCTATGGCACTCAGGGCATGACTTCACATACCGACGCACATCCTCTGTCATTCCCGGCCAATAGTAATGGCAGGAAATTTGCTGCATGGTGGCGGCAATACCCATGTGCCCACTAAATGAGATGGTATGCCCCATATGAAGAATCTGGGACCGGTGAGCCTTCGGGACGACCAACTGACCGTATAGGTGGTCTCCCCTTCCTACTCTCCTGTAGAGTATCCTATTCTTCATGTAGTACTGCCCCCGTACTGGTAGATCAGCACTTCTCTGCAGCTTCTTGTTGCAAGGACGTAAATTAGCATCCTCACTCTGGGCAGTTCGTAACTCCCCCGGCAGTGGGTTGGTCACAACTGCTTCTGCCTCTTCCCTTCTCGTCTGGGAGCGAGTCTTTATTGCTCCCATATGGATTGGCTCCCTGGGCATTCCTAGAAAGACATACCGGCAACCAAGGATGACGGGAAAATGGGATCGGTCAATACAGCGGCCTTGATTGTGCCGGTAACATACCTTGACCGAATCTCCGCGTTAGCAATGGACAACTTCATGGCCACAGCACTCTTCTGTGCAGGCTGTATATCCATGGTCTCACCTGTTAGTTAGTTAGTTAGTTAGTCGACAGATCATCCTCATTGCACATCGAACCATTCAGTCCATAAGTGCTCGGATCCCCGCCTCAGCAAATCCCGCAACGTGTAGCGGCTAACGACGCCAGTTCTGTGTTGGTTTATCAATCTTCTTTGGCTTCCTGCGTAGTGTTTTTGTTTGGCCACCCCTCTTTTAATTTGCTGCTCTCGCAGTCTGGCCATTGTTGTAGATTCACAGTCATCACTTGGTTCTCGCAAAAGTCTTACTTCTCGTAGAGCATTCAGAATGTCGGCCTGGTCCATGGCGCGTCCTCCCTCCACAGAAGCCTCACCTGCGAGCTTGTCAACCCGTTCATTTCCTAGTACACCCGCATGCCTTGGCACGAAGATGAAACTAATCTTTGCCAGCCGAGACCGCTCCAGAGGCAGCAACCATTCTCTTCGGATCGACCCCTCCTCTATCCTCTTGATCATGTTCATTGAGTCGCTAAGGAAACAAGCCCTAGTGAATGTCTGTGTCTCGAGCCATGTTATTGCATTACTTACTGCCATGACTTCCATGGTCAGGCTACTTGTGGTTTCAGTGAAAGCACCAGAGTCCTCCTTCACAATTCTCCCTCCGGCCCGAGCTGTAAAGGCCCATGAGCTTCTCACATGTCGGACGACCGACCCAACTGTGTAGATGACCGCGTCACCGTCTAGCGAATTGTTCTCACCTGTGAATTGTTCTGGGAGTACCAGATCCGCAGAGATCACGGCTTCCCCGTCCAGTCTTGTGTCTTACAAACACTCCACTTGACGACCGTTAACCTCTACCAATTCCACTACAGGTGGTTTTTTCGTAGTCTGGAGTCTCTTCCTCGGCCTCGACCTGTTTGGTGGGCTCCACCTTAGGTTTCCCGGGGCACCCGACGAATTGAGAATCTCCTGACTTTCCCCTGCAGTCAATAGCATTGTGCGTGTTTGACTTGCATAGTTTGCACAATTTCCCTGTCCTAGATTTTCTAGTGCCGGACTTGAGTGAGCTCTCCTGGGGGCGAGCTTCCTGGTTGACCTTGGCATTTTCCGTGACCACCCCTTGGGAAGTCACTGGACATGATGCGAAGTGAGAGCTCTTAGCCTTCGATTTGCAGTCCCTCGTATTGTGAGAAGGTGACTTGCAAATTGAACACCACTTCTCCGACCACGGTCGTTTTGGTGTACAGCTCGAAGTGCTCGTGCTCCCTTCCTTCGTCTTCTCTGAACTATCATCTGAAGTTTTTACATAAGGTTCCCCCTTCTTGGTTCCTGAGTTTTTGGTTTTCTTCCTGTCATGTTTCTCCTGACTTTTGGTGTTGGTGGAAAGGTTGTCCCCTGTCTCCTCATGTATCTCGACGAACCGTTTTGCTAATTTTGTCACGAGGTCAATGCCTTTCGCACCTTGTTCTCCCAGGAATGTCCTGAGAGGTTTCGACATTTGCTTCTTCAGCTGGTCGACTACCATGAGCTCTTTCAGACTCTCATAGTCATGTGCGTATCCAGCCAAATCCATCCACTTATGGAGATAGGATTTCAGACGCAGACTGTAGGCGGCAAACAACTCCCTCGGTTCTCGTTTCGCTCCTCGAAATTGTTTCCGGTAGGTATGTGACGTGACCTCAAATCGTTTCAGCAGAGCCGTCTTCAATTCGTCGTAATTGTTCTCGTGTCCGGGCGGCAGGCGAGAATAAACCTCATAATCAGTCCCGCGTATTCCCTGGGACAGCTTGAGATTCAATTTTTCACGATCCAGACCCATAGCAACCGCCATAGCCTCGAAGCGTTGAAGGTACTGGTAAATTTTCTCCTTGTCCTCCCCGTAGATCGCTAGAGGGAACTTCATAGCATGATAACTATGTCAACCTACTGGTGTTGAGCCTGGGATGGAGGAACCTCCCACTGTTCCCTCAGTTTCCCCACTAGATTGTCTCTTCAGCTCGAGTTCCCGCATTCGGTACTCGTGCTCCCTTTTCTGAGCTTCTTGTTCAGCTTCCAATCTCTTAGCAGCCTGCTCCGCGTCAAGATTCCTAGCTACCTGTTCAGCTTCAAGTTTCTTAGCTGCCTGCTTAGCTTCAAGTTTCTTACCTGCCTGCTCAGCTTCAAGTTTCTTAGCTGCCTGCTCAGCTTCAAGTTTCTTAGCTGCCTGCTCAGCTTCAATTTCCATCCTTCTCATGGCTTGCTCTGCTTGCAATTTCTTAGCAGCTTTTTCTGCTTTCAATTGCCTAGCAGCTTGTTCTGCTTCCAATTTCTTGGCAGCTTATTCTGCTTCCAATTGCCTAGCAACTTGTTCTGCTTCCATCCTCTTGGTTTCTATCTCCATCTTTCTCAATTCCAACTCGGCCTTTCGATCTCCCTTTCTGCTTGACGTAGCTCCCTCTCCACCTCCTGTACGTAATCTGTGAGTGCAGAACCCGACAAGCCCATTTCTTCCCCCTTTGCCCTTAGTTCTGCCGTAGTTAGTTTAGGAGTGGCCATATTTCCGAGCGGTAAGTCAGCAGGTTAAGAGTAAGTTAACTGCAAACCAATATATAGATATATACTAATTAAAATTTATCTATATATTTAACACCACACAGCACAACACAACACAATCACTCAGTGACAAGAGTAGAATCAGGACCACAGACCTAAGTAGACGTGTGAAGTGTTAACAGGCAAGATATGTGTCTTAACCCCTATCCACATTCACTCTAGCTTGATCCTCACTAATATGATATCTCCGTCCTGTAACTAAAGATCCCGTGTCGAAAAATCCGTCTTTTGTATTCAAAGGATCCCGTTTACGAGAGATGCCGCTGTTAAAAGATCCCATTTATGAGAGATCCCGCTGTCAAAAGATCCCATTTACGAGATATCCCGCTGTCAAAAGATCCCGTTTACGAACCCCCAATAATGTCGTGTATCCGTTTAAAGTGTCGTCTCTGGAGTGAGAGGAATCAACACCCACATTATATTTTAACCCCTTATCATTATCCTGGAAAATCCCCTAAAATCCGTCTACTAAACTCCGTCGGTCTATGGACACCTCTTTCTCTCTCTCTCTCTCTCTCTCTGTCTATCCCACCTGTATCATGCCCCCTCTCATTCTTCCCCAACGCAACATACTCAACAACTCTAGCTTCTAAAAATTAATAACAATTAATTTATTAAAAGAAAAGTGTAATGTATGTGAGAAGTGTATGCGAAGAATGTGTGTCGTATACTCTAGTGTTCATGTAGAAATCAGACCACAAAGATCAGGATCAGAGTCCACTCATCATGGCAAGGATTACACAACATCCGAAGAGTCAGCACAACTGACCTCACCAAAGATGCGTCTCTCCCGCCAGACGTTGTCCGCCTCCAAGAGCTGTGATAAGCACGATGCTTGGTCACCATTTAAATACACAGTCTGGGACTGATCCTACCATGTTCCTAATCACTGTTCCTAAATGTTTATAGAACTGAGACTACACAATTCCTGCACAGTGAAAAGAGGAACACTGTCCCGTGAACATATCATTCTTCCTTTCGACGAAAATGTTCTAAAGTTTTCACTCTTAAAACAGTCATTGTACATAGTCTCATATGAATCTTTTAATTTCCCAGATAAGTTCTGAGGTTCTAATGTCCCTGTTATGTGTAACACACCCTCTCTAAAGTGTTATTTTCATGTAGTGTGAAAGTCAATCACTACTGTTCCATTTATCATTGGAGTGAAAATCCATAGCTACTGGTTTACTCACGAATGGCGTGAAAACTAAAAAAAAAAACATTAGTATGCTGCTGTCCACGGGTAGTGTGAAAAACTATCACTAATGTTCTCAGTATTTATCCTGTAGGATACTTATATGATTCAGCTCCACAGAGCCATGTTGTTTCAAATCTTCTCTAGCATAAACCCAGTGAGAAGGTCTCTGACTAATCCTCCTGCACCAAAAATATCCTGGATCTGACTTTTCAATGTTTCCGTGGTTTTCATCTTAACCTGCGGGAACCTGTGAAATAGAGTACATCTGGTGAGAGCTACCCTGTCACTGATCCCTTTTAGATGAGTGTAGGCCACTGGCCTCGCTCAGATAAATAACAGTGAACCAAATTCTGTCATGGACATATGAGCTCATCACATCGGTCTGTGTTAGACGTCCAAAAAAAAAAAACATTCCGTACGAGCGAAGAAGAAGAGAATTAGATATACCTACATCAGAACAAAATTATAGCTAACACCAACACAACAGCAAACGTGCAGTTATTAATAACATTAATATAAATGCATATATGATGTACATCCAAATCAAACGTACAGTTAGCACTAACATCTTATAAAACGTGTCATTAGAGTAACACAAACAAAGCTTTATTGTTAGTTGTACATTAGAACGAAAGTAGTAGGTTTAACACCAGAACAAAGGTATCGTTAGGTTTAATGTCAGATCACGCATTCAGTTAGCAATAATACCAGAACAAACATATGGTTTGTATAACACCAGAACAAACGCATAGTTAGCAACAGAATGAGAACAAGCATAATGTTAGCTATAACATCAGAACAAACATATAGTTAGCTGTAATACCATAATAAACGTACGGCTATTTATAATACAAAGAAGAAACTGTGGTTAGCTATTGCCATGTAGCACTTCAGAATGGGACATAGAATTTAAAGTAAAAAGAACCCGAAGAGTTAATCTCAAAGCAGCATACGAAAAATGTTGCTAAGTGACGTCACTGTGTGAAGAACGTCACTGCGTAATACGTCATCAACCGACAGTTAAGTCTGGGGGACGACGAAAGAAAGGCGGACCAACATGATAGCAGAGAATTCTTATCGTAAATACATTCAGAAGAAAGGAATCAAAGGAATACACAACCATCCAATGAAGTGCCATAAGTAAGGCACGCCCTGGAACCAAGATGGAAGGTCAGTCATAAATATTTAGAACGCAAATTGACAAAATGTCGGAGCTAGCAACGTTGTCGTTCGATTTGCAAACAGCAGTCACAGATTGTCAACAGACATGGATTATCTGTCAGCAATCTGTTCATAATTGTCGGCAGTGATGCAGTTTAGGGAACAATAGGCGGTTGGAAAGTATAATAATATTTTGATGAATAAAAATCTATTTGGAGTCGGCAATTGATGATAATATTATAAGTATGTTATTTAATATGACACCGGCCCTCACATCAACATGGGAATGGTGACGTTATCATGCCGTGACAATATATATTAAATAAAGTCAGAATGATTGAGAACCGCCAGGCGTTGCTCTACTCATTTAATGTTTATCAAAGTGATTCTGTGATCTGCCTGGCTGTGACAAGACGAACGAGCTAGACAATGATGAAGAGGTCAGACCTTGGCAGCTATAACACCAAAACAAACGTATAGCTAACGTCAGCAAGAGAACAAGCGTAAAGTTGGCTATAACATCAGAAAGCACTCATAATTAGCATCAACATGAAAGAAAACGTATACTTAGCATCAGCTTTAGAACACACGTATGGTAAGCATGAACATAAAAACATAATGTATAGTTAGCTATAACATCCTATCAAATGTATAGTTAAATCAAAATTAAAACACACACATAGTTAGCGTAAACGTGACAAATATGTATAGCTAACGTCAACATGCCGGTCTCTCTGGCCGAGGGATTACACGACTTTCTCCGTAATCCCGTTTATCCACGCAGGGTAACGCATAGCGAGAGAATTGGTAGCGATTCTCCCCGCGTTGGTGACATGCGGGATAAGTGAGCCGGCCGCTCAGAAAGCAATGGCATACTACTGAGCGTAATCTTGACAAGAAATCAACAATCAGCTGAGAGATGCTGATGTTGGCAGCGATGTCCTGTAAAGGATATGCGCATTAAAAATTAAAAAAAAAACATCAACATGGGAACAAACGTATAGCTAACATCAACATGAGAACAAATTTATAGCTAACATCAACATGAGAACAAATTTATAGCTAACATCAACATGAGATCAAACGTAAAGTTAGCATCAGCTTCATCAAAAGCATGAACTTACAGGGCGAAACTCCGGGAGATCCACTGGCATGAATCTAGCATACATGAGGCTGTTGGTCAGTCCAGCCTGTACGCCAGCACTGTTGTCCCATTTCCCACTAAAGACGGACAGGAAATCCAAGTTCACCCTTGACCTACCTGTTCCAATGAATGTTATGTTATTGTTGTAAGTTAACTAGTTAGATAGTTAATTAGTTACGTAGTTAAGTAGTCAACTGATCATTGCCATCGCACATCGAACAATTCAGTCCATAATAGCTCGGAGCCACTTCTCAGTACGACCCAGAGCGTGTAGCGGCTCACGACACCATTTCTGTGTTGGTTTCTTAATCTTCTTTAGCTTCATGCATGGTAGTCTTGTCTGGCCATACCTCTTTTAACTTGCTATTCTCGCAGTCATTGTTTTCAAGAACTAAATGACTGGCATGTATTATACTATAATTACGATTGATTGGTTCAGGCAATGATTTCCGAAAGCCGAGCTCAACAAGAAAACGAGCCAACTGTTTCGGAAGGAGCAAGATAAACTATTGTTTCCGTACACCAAATCAAATTGCATGTATCAATACCGGAGTGACTGTGCGCAACTTAAGCAAGTAGACACAAAAGACCGTTTGCAAATCGAGTAATCGAACATACATCAGTGGGTGGAAAAGAGAGTGAATCATTCTTCGGGAACCGCTCTGTAGTCGGCACCTATTAAACGCCGAATATATATATGCATGAATCCTTTTCAGGATACCCGTTTCTGCTAATTTCTTACCTTAGTTTAGTTTAGTTTAGTTTAGTTTTGTTTTGTTTAGTCATTGGATCAACATCACGGCACACGGGTGTAACCCATAAGTGCTCCGTTCTCCTCCTAACTCAAACCTGAGTTTGGAGAAACTCAGCTTAGTGCACGAACTCCGTAGCGCCGGCGAGGATCCTGAAATACTTTGGGTAGATTTTTAACTCGAAATTTTGCCCGGACAGCGCTGTTAGGCTACTCTTTTTCGATTTCCAGCAGCCAAAGGATTTTTTTCATGCGCAACATTGCACACGGGCGTCGGATCTCACTACCCAGAGACCAGTGGACATTTTATTACTAGAAGTCCACGTGAAAAAATCCCAGTCCTCACCGGGGCTTGAACCCGGGACCTCCAGCACTCGAGGCGGACACCATACCTCGAGACCACGCAGCCCCCCCCCCCCTTACCTTTTACCATGACAACTGCAATGAAGCTCAGAAATGACCAGAATGTGACAGACATGGTTGCTTGTTGACTGACTTATCCTGCCACACATCGACGAGGCAAGCTGTTAAATAGACCGGCCACGTTACCTCGTTATGTATTCAAGACATCCACACAAGTATATCCGCAATATTGTATTTGCTGATAACGCATATCTTTTTTTTTTTAATCTACATTGACTGATTCATGCATCCTTTAATCATCTGATACTTATCCCATCTAATATATTAACTGATGCGCAGCCAATTTCATAACCCTGTGAAGGCGCATTGTGTCCGGGCAACAAACCCCGCAGTGCTGTAAAATAAGCTGTTACATAGTGATATTGTGTTACTTTCAGAAATTCAGAACAATGATTTCCCGTAGTGAATTTGAATAACGAAGACTCAAACAATAGATTGCACGACTTATTGGCTGGCATATTTCGCTGCATCTCTTCATGGACATACTGCAGAATTCACACAACGTATAGTAAATTAACTAGATAAAGCCTTCAAGCTGAAATATACACATGTTCGCACAGTAATAACAATTGTCTACCACGGTAATTTTAACCTGACTAACATGTTTCGGTATCATTGTAAGGCTCAAGGTAAGGATGGGATTCCAATAGAGGTTATCAGGAGTGGGCAAGACTCACTCTACAGAATTACCAGCTAATAGAGCTATGCTGGCGAGAAGGACAAGCCCCACCGGATTTCAAAGATTCAAGCATCATAACACTGTACAATAGCAAGGGCGATCGGAGCGACTGTAACAACTATAGGTGTATCTCACTTCTGTGTATTGTTGGAAAAGTATTTGCCAGAATTGTTCTGCGCGGACTTCAAGTCCTAGGAGATCAAGTTTACCCCGAATCACAGTGTGGCTTCCAACAGAACCTGTCTACCATTGATATCATATTCTCATTGCGACAAATGCAAGAAAAATTTCGGAAACAAAATCAACCACTGTTTATTGCCTTCATCGACCTCACAAAGGCATTTGATTTGGTCAGTCGTGAGGGTCTGTTCAAGGCACTAATGAAGATTGACTGCCCACCCACTCTTCTGTCCATTGTGGAATCGTTCCACACAGACATGAAGGGTGTAATCAAGTTTGATCGTGCAACTTCAGAAGAGTTTGAAATCAAGAGTGGAGTTAAGCAAGGTTGTGTACTATCCCCCACCCTCTTTGGAATATACTTTTCACTTCTACTGAAATATGCTTTTCGTGATCAGGATGCAGGTATATAAATTCACTCACGCTCAGATGGTTTCCTCTATAATGCCCAGAGATTGAAGGCCAAGACCAAAATTAGGAGGGTACTAATCAGAGAGTTGCTTTTTGCGAATGATGCTGCAATTACGACCTATTCTGAGGAAGAATTACAACATCTACTATCTGCATTCTCCAATGCTTGTTCTGAATTTGGTTTAACAATTAAAAGAAAAGAAGACAAAGATTATGTCACAATGTGCACATGGGGTACCATCAATCCTTATTGATGACGCCGAACTGGAGATAGTAGACCATTTTACATATCTAGGATCAGAGGTGAATAGTAAATTATCCTTAGGTCAGAAAATCAACATAAGGATTGGCAAGGCAGCAACAACAATGAGCATGTTAGCAAATAGAGTCTGGGAGAACAGGAAGCTTACTGCCAAAACAAATGTCTTTGTCTACCAAGCCTGTGTCGTTAGTACTCTTCTTTATGGCAGTGAAACCTGGTCCTCTTACTCACACCAAGTGAAACGCTTAACAACTTTCATATGTAGTGTCTGCGAAGAATAATTGGTATTAAGTGGCAAGATAAAATTACAAATACTGAAGTATTGTTAACATCAGGTTGTGTGACGGTGTGCTCCATGTTCAGTCTTCGTAGACTTAGATGGATAGGACACGTTAGGAGGATGGATGATGGTAGAATACCAAAGGACACCATTTTTGATGAATTACAAATGGGTAGGAGATCCCAAGGTCGGCCTCTACTATGATACAAAGATGTGTGTAAGCGGGACATGATTGATGCAGGCATTGATAATGCACATTGGGAGCAAGTCGCCGCTGAACGTGCTGCATGGAGGGCAACTATCAGAAATGGAATAAACAGAAAGGAGAAATGTTGCAGATAAAGCACACATAGAGCGTTAGAGAAGTAAGATGATCCGTGATGGTGGAAATGACCATGTTTTCACATGCATCACTCGTGGATGAACATTACAGCGCAAATTGGCCGCATAAGTCACATTCGCACCGCCATGGGTTGTAGTTATTAAGCCTTTTTGAAGCATAATGTACCAAACTATCGTCTGTCAAGACAGAAAGGTGCCAATGAAATATATATATATATATATATATTATATATATATATATATATATATATATATATATATATATATATATATATATGAAATGAACGCCCCTTATATATTCTTATATATAAAAGGCAATGTGTGTGGATATGTCTGTATGTATGTCCTTTATGCGTTCGCGAACGGCCCATCCGATTTGAGATGAAATTTTCTACTCGCATTCCTCTCATTCCAGCGCTGCTAACTGTCATATTTTTGTTTCTTCTTCCTCTTCCTCCCTCCTCCCCCTCCCTAAATACGTACGTAAATATATGATGATGATGATGAAAGAATCCCCGAACCAAAACGATAGGACAAGCGAAGAAAATCACGTGACTACACAGAATCGTCACATGGCAATCATCATCATCATCAAGTGCTGTGCCGGCTGGCGTAGGCGTTCATGGTTCTCCATAGATCTCAGTCTTTGGTTTTCTGGATCAACTCTGCTGCTGATATATATGCCTCCATGCCACGGCAATATCAATAACAATTCATCTTTTTATGTGTAAGGAAGTTATCTACAGTCCTCCTCTACCTCCTCCCTTTTCTTCCTCCTCCTCCTCCCTCTACCTCCTCCTCCTCCCTCTACCTCCTTCCTCCTCCCTCCTCTTCCTCCCTCCTCCTCCTCTTCCACCTCCCTTTCTTTCCTCGCCTCCTCATTCTCCCTCCTCCTCCCTCCTCCCTCTCCCTCCTCCTCCTTCCTCCTTCTCCCTCCGCCTCCTCCTCCTCTCCCCTCCTCCTCCCTCCTTCCCCTCCTCCCTCCTCCTCCCTTCTCCTCCTCCCTCCTTCTCCCTCCTCCTCCTCTCCCCTCCTCCAATTCCTACCCCCTTCCGCTTCCCCTCCCCCTCCTCCCTCTCTCTCCTCTTCTTCCTCCATCCTCCTCCTCCCTTTTCCT
>OY992884.1:19329599-19407130 GCA_963921405.1 Cepaea hortensis | reverse complement strand
GACAGACAGACAGACAGACAGACAGACAGACAGACAGACAGATAGTCGGGAACGGGAACTTATATGAATTAAATGAGATGCTCCCCATCAGGGGCTGGCGAAGCCGGGCCGGGTCAGACAGACAGACAGACAGACAGACAGATAGACAGGCAGACAGATAGATAGTCGGGAACGGGAACGGAAGCTTATATGACTACTTATATGAATTAAATGAGATGCTCCACACCAGGAGCCAGGCGATGCCGGGCAGGGTCAGACAGAGAGACAGACAGACAGACATATAGACAGACAGACAGACAGACAGACAGACAGGAACGGGAACGGCAGCTTATATGACTACTTATATGAATTAAATGAGATGCTCCCCACCAGAGCTGGGCGAAGCCGGGCCGGGTCTGCTAGTATATATATATATATATATATATATATATATATATATATATATATATATATATATATATATATATATATATATATAAGAGGCGTTCATTTGAAATCCGTTCGTGCCATAGCACGCGTAATTGCGAGCGTTGAACATGATCATGTCATAGTCATGTGATATGTACTGACCAATGAATAAAAGACCACGTGCTTATCGTCCCATGATGCATAGATTCTGTTTCTGACCGTTGAGAACTTGGCTGGGTTGATCCAATATCCGTCCAAAGAAGTTCAAAGAGCGGTGATTCAGTTTCTTTCATTTGAAGGATCTCTACCAGTGTACATTCATCGAAGAATGCAGGCAGCGTAGGGTAACAAATTTGTGTCGAAGACAACAGTGACAGATTGGGCAGGAATGATTCGGAAAGGACATCAGTTCACGGCAGATCTTCGACGGCCGGGTCAAGCGCATATTGTTGCAACAGAAAATACCATCGCCAAAATTGATGTAGCAGTACAGATGAACCGTTGTCGAAGCATACGTTCGCTTGCGAAAGAATTTGATGTGTCAATTGTTACAATTCAAAATGTCGTTCGCAAGAAACTGCAATATCGGAATATGTGTTCACAGTGGGTACCACGGACGTTGACCGACCATCAAAAAGAGGAACGCATGGGATGGTGTTTGAACCACTTGCTGCGTTACTGAGTGGAGGGTGATGCATTTCTCTTCCGCATAGTGGCAGGCGATGAATCATGGCGTCACCACTTTGAAACGAGCAGCAAAAGAGAGAGCTTGCAATGGAAGCATGCTGGATCACCAAAAGCAAAACAATTCAAGTTATAGGTTTCCGATGGTAAGGTTATGCTGATTGCATTTTTTGACCATGAAGGGCTATTTTTGGCCGACTTTAAAGCACCTGGTGTCAACATCAACTCTACCCACTACTTGCAAAAACTAGACAATCTGCAAAAAGCCATCAAGAATAAACGACCCGACTTGCTTTCTCGCTGCGTGATTTTGTTGCACGATAATACTCGTCAGCATGTCGCAAAGATTGTGCAGGAAGCATTAGCAAGGAAGCAATTCTGCAACATCCAGTCCATAATCCTGATTTGTCACTATGTGATTTTCATTTGTTCGGACCTCTAAAAAAGCTCTCAATGGGCAACGATTTCACACAGTTGCAGGCGTAATGAACGCGTTAAACACTTGGTTCAGTGAGCAACCACAATCCTTTTTTGCGGACGGCATTCGCCGCCTACCTAAGCAATGGGATGTATGCCTGAATGCCTACGGCGACTTCTTCTGACCAACCCATGGTGCATAATTCATTCAAAATGAATGCTCTGTTTAATAATTCCACACCTGTTAATGTTTCTTTAATGCTTTTGCAATAAAACCATACCGTTCTCCCTGGCCTAGGTGTTAGCGACTTTCTTCGTAATCCCGTATACTCTCGTGAGTAACGTGACGATGGTGAGAATCGGTAGCGGTTTTAAACGCGTCGGTAACTTAGGGGGTGTGTGAGCCGGTCGCTCAGAAAGCAATGGCAAACGACTGAGCGTAATCTTGCCAAGAAATCAACAATCAGCTGAAAGATGCTGATGTTGACAGCGATGTCCTGTAAAGGATATGCAAACATTTAATAAAGCCATTGGAACGGGTTTCAAATGGAAGTACCTAATATGATATATATATCCTTCCTGTGAACGGACATTTACAGCGCAAATTGGCCTTATCAGTCACATTTGCTACCGCCATAGGTAAAAGTTATTATGCCTTTTTAAAGCACAAACTATCGTCTGTCAAGACGGCAAGGTGCCAATGGATATATATATATATCCTTTACATGACATTGCATTCAACATCAGCATGTTTTGCTGTTGTGATCTCTTGACAAGTTAACGCTCAGCACTTTGCCATTACTTTCTGAACGACAGCACCCATACCATTTCGTAAACAACTAACGCATCGCAGTCTGCTGCCAGTTCGCGCGCAGCAGTGTTTCGAACGCGGGTATGCGGGATCACGAACTTCGTCTGTAAAATCTTCGCCACGGAGCTGGCAGGTAAGTAGGTAACTATATATATATGGAAGATAAGTGAGTTAGTAAACAGGTAGGTAGGTAGATAGATCAATGCAGAGTTAGTGAAACAAGAGGACAGGTACATCGTAGATGGTTGGTTACAGAGGTTGATAATGTATTATTCTATATCTGCGTTTGCCTGCAGGATATCATTTATCTCACGTGGGAAAGATTTAATTATTTATCGCAGTATCAGGCAAATAGTTATGTGTATATATTATATATCATTAATACCTGTAGAACTGCAATATTGTATGAGACATACATCAACATAATGACATCACTTAAGAACAAGCTGTTATCATCCCCCCCCCCCCTCTTTCCCCAGGAAACGCTTAATATTAAAGCTCTTATGACGTTGCATGTAGTCTAATTTGTTTATGTAATGGTTTTCTCATATTGGCGACTCACACGTGTCGGCAGGAGACAACCAATCGTCTCCAGGCACGTATTTAAACTTGCACGGTGCATTGGAATTATAATAACCAGACATTAGTAAAAACTTCACTTAAGTGCAGCACACATTATATTTGCGATTTTAAGAATATAGTGTAACTAGCGTATGGTATCAAGCTAGAAAACAGTGTAAAGTGACATTGTGGAGAATATACATGTTCATATGTCAACATTCGGATGTGATCACTGGAAAAGTTGCAATCACTAAACCCAGAAACTGACCTACTTTGGACATATTAAGCGCCACAGAGGAATGAAAAGTCCAGGAAGAAGAGAAAGGGGTCGACTAGCACGATTATATTGTCAAAACATTCCTAACACAACACGGCCGTTAAGATACCGCCATGAAGAAAACACGACCATCAAAGTAACACAAACAGCAACATGTCACAAGCACCAACATATAATGACAATCAATAGATGACGGACATCAAGATCACGCGGCCATGAGCATAACACGGCCACCAATATAACACGATCATCAATAACTTACGGTCACCAACATAACGCCGTCATCAAAATTACACGGTCATGATACCGCAACCGTCAAGAGAACTCGCCCATCTAAATAACAAGGCATCAATATAATACTATCATATACATAACATGGCCATCAACACAACACGATTATAAAGATAACACGTCTAACAAGATAAAACTACCATCAACATAAAATGGCAATCACAACAATACAGCCATCAACATAGCACAGCAGTCAAGACAATACAGCCACAACATAACACGACCATCAAGATAAATTGTCATCAACATAATACGACCAGCAAGATAAAACTGCATCAACATAACAAGACCATTTTGAAAATACGGCCATCAACATTATACTGCCTTCAACATAATACGACCATCAACATAACACTACCATAAAGATAACACGGCAATCAAGATAAGACGGTCATCAATATAACACTGCCATTAAAATATGTCAGTCATTCATATGACACGGGCATCAATGCAATATGGCCATTAATCCAAAACACGGCATTCGGCATAATGCGACCATCAAGATAATACGGTCAAGAAACATACAATGATGAGTCGCAGTAAATCATCATCATCATCATCAAGTGCCGTGCCGGCTGGCGTAGGCGTTCATGGCTCTCCACAGATCTCGGTCTTTGATTTTCTGGATCAACTCTGCTGATGATATTCCTCCGTGCCACCGTCTCAATCCATCCTCAGTAAATCATCATCAGCATAATAATACTGGGATACAGATCTACGCACACAACAGCAATGTAAGAAGAATGTTGCTATCAGCCACAGACGAGTGTGTGTAACATATCCGATACTTTCACAGTATGGGCTGCTTTGCTGTGTTTTATGTTGTGGAGAAGGGCCTCTCAACTGGCGACTATCCCTATAGTAGCTACATTGTCAATTGGGTCGGTAATTCCTAAGTTATTGACTCAGCAATGTTTTTTTTTTTGACTGTTAGCTACAGTTAAATTTTGTTTTATCCACGAAAACCAAAGTTTGTCTGTTCTGTCCCCACACAAAGTTTGAAAAAACAAAATGTAGAAAATATATAAAGCTAGAAAAGAAAGTAATATATGAGAAAAGCGTACTCATTAACACCATTCTTTGGGTTAACCTATAGCCGAGGGCCTAGACACTAGACCCAACTGCAAGCAAAGCCTAGAAGAACGAACGAAAGAACGAACAAACCATTTTTTCAAAGGTTTACAAATTAGGCACGCAGGTTCGTCAAACATTCTTCCCTTCTGTCACTCTCTTTCATCCACTATTTAATCCACACATCATTCTTTAATCGCGTCTTTACATATTGTGAAGATTTATCCGCAACAGACGACCAATGTCTCCGGCGGGCCTGTTCTCGCTGGTCGCGAGATCCGCACAGTGGTAGGAGGGGAGATTTGCTAGCAGCAGAAGAGCTATATCTCCGGAGGGCCTATTCCCTTTGGTCGCGGGATCCGCAATAGTCAAACGGGGAGTCTGACGGTAGTACACGCTTACACAGGTCCAGACACTTGCGATTGACAGATGAACGCGTCCTATGGTCCAGGCGCGTGCGAGGCCTTCACCTGTGGGTCATGGCTGAACGCCTCTAAGTCAAGTTCTATGGTTTTTCAGGGTCTGGCCACCGCTCGCCACTTGCTCGTGGAGGCGAGGTCTCGGAGGTTTGACGCTGAGCCGCAAGCGTCTGCAGCCTACCTTGTTCCAGACGTACTGGATATCCATTCCTCTGGAATAAACAAGGCAAGGCCGAGAGAAGGAACATGCAGCTTGAGCATTGCATGTTCTCTCTGAAGCTCTGCCCAGGCATTGTTATTGAATTTTGGCCAAATTCCATCTCACATACTTTGGTCTGTCAAGACTGCAAGGTGCCACTCACATCATTCTAGACTAATTGAGAACAACAACAATATAAATAGAATGTATTATGAAGGCAAGTGACAAATGCAAATATCACTTCTACATGACTCACTAAAATTAATGAATGATGTGGCACTTGTTATTAGATTTTGGAAAAATACTGATCTACCAAAGAAGGACAGGCTGTTATACTAGGGTTTTATTATGATTATTAATTATTTTTTATTATTATTATCATCATCATCATCATCATCATCATCATCATCATCATCATCATCATTTTATTATTATTAAGACGTAAGGTAATCAGTACTGAGAAAGTGCTCGAATAGTTTGCGATTATATGTAAAGGAATTGGTAATGTCTTTGATTTCTTCTAGAAGATTGTTTCACAGCTGAGCTGCGGAGTACGCTAAGCTTGTTTTGTACAAGTCTATCCTAGGCTACGTGATGTGTAACTTATTTAGCCGTTACCTGTGTCTTGCATTATATTTAAACAATGACCAAAAGTAATTTGAGCCATTCTGATGTGGGATTTTGTGAATTAATTTGGCCTTGTTATGAAGTAGGCGTTTGCGGAGTGGTAGTAACTAAAGACGTTTATTTAACTATGATTATCAGTTACGTGTTTACTATGAATTAAATTTGGAGCCCATATCTGGAGAGAGTAAAGTTGCTTGATGATTGAATTGGAACAACCGTCCCAGATTGTAGAGCAGAAGTCAAAATGTGTCTGTATGTGAGAAGTATAGAATATCTTCCTTGTGTCTTCATCGAGGAATTTGTTTAATGTTGGCCAGTTGGTAGACATGTTTACGCTGTTTGTTTAACGAGACATAGAATGTTGGCATTAAAGATTAGGTTTCTATCAATGATGAAGCCAAATATTTTATGCTCAATTACACTTTCAACAGGTATGTTATCGATGTGAAGTGAAAGCTATCTGGGTGAAATTAGAGTCTGATGTTTGTATCAAGTTGTTAATAACATAGATGTTGTTTTAGTTATGTTAATTTGCATACGGCTTGCAATGTGCTATATAACTACATTATTTAATTCTTATTGTAATAAATACTCAAGCAAACTGCAGCTTTCAGTGTTTGTGTGATTTCTACAGTCGTTTCAAAATGCATCACAGGACGACTAAAGATACACAGGTACATCGTTATATATATATATATATATATATATATATATATATATATATATATATATATATATATATATATATATATATATATATGGGTGTCACAATCTCTTTTGCAACAGAATGAGATTGGTCGTTGTCTAGATCCTGATGTTCCTTCTATATCACTGCAGATTGTAAGCTGAGTTAGTCCCATGTCCCACAACACAAGTCATTACTGTAGTACACATCTATTAGTCACTGAACAAGATTGCGTTTGCTCACAGAATATCCCTTTAATGACGAATGAACACGGAAACAGGCAACATATATAAATCCGGTAACAGTAATTCCAGAATATATCCTCATCACAACCTAACACTCAAATAACACTGCCTTCTCCAGGCCTTCTTAATCTAATTCACGACGACAGTTAACCAGCCACTCTCCCCGGCTCGAATTCACTCGATCCAACCCACTCCGGGTCTAGGCCTCGACTCACTATCCGTACCTCTCTGGGTCTAGACTTCAACTAACTATCCATCCCCTGACTCCACACAACACTACTCCCCAGCCCAAGCTGTCTGCCTCACAACCACACTAGCGGGCTGATGCCTCCTCGACTCCCCTCTTAACTCACTGTCTCCAACCTTCCCCTTCTGTCTTCTTATTTGCCCTTTCCGGGGACCTACCACCCAGCCTCATTTTACCTCCATCTATTATTTTTAGGACCGGTTAGCTTGTTTTTATAGTACCACTTTCGCTTAGATCCATCACGCCCAATGTTAATGCACCCAGGCATGTTACAACACACAAAAAACGACGCATTCATGCTTGTCAAAAACATTTACAGTGCTTTGAAGCAGACGGCGATGGTTTCCTATCAATATTGTTACTGGAAATGAAACCTGGGTTCACTACCACGAACCAGAAACGAAGGGCGCGAGCAGGGAATCGCGCCAAATCTCTTCACTGAAAATAAAGACGTTTCGCAAGCAGCCATCTGCAGGCAAGATAATGCTGACTCTCTTTTGGTATGAACGAGGTGTTAGTTTATAGCACTGCATTCCAGGTGTGGAGAGGAGGGGGAAGTAAAACTGCACCTTTATATAGATCTTTTCAGGAATTATTGTCGACTCGCAATCAAATCTAAACGGCGTGGACTTCTGAGTAAAGGTGCCATTTTGCAACACGACAATGCTCGATCCCATACTGCCATTGCAACCGTTAAACCATCAACGACCTCCACTTTTATTGTGCACGACATCTCCAATGCTCACCCAGACCTAGTCCCAAGTGAGATTTACATATTTGGAAAACTCAAAGATTCATTGTGAGAAAATACTTTTCGATCCGATGAAGAGGTAAAACAGGTGGTGGATGGGTGGTTACACACGCGATCAAGGTAATTTTTCTATTAAGGAATTCAAGCACTTTATCGGCGCTGGAGGACTTGCATTGAATTCAGTGGCGACTACTACTAAAAATGATAAATTTATTGTAAGATCTTGTTTTTGTTCGTTAGCTAAGTCAGCTGTCAGTGTAAAAGTGTTCTTATTTCTGGCATTATCAGTCTGATCGGATGAAAAGTTGTTCTTGTCTTTTTCTTCTTTACGACGTACTTGTGCTCTTGTAACAGCATTAGTTGGATTGTTCTCATTCTCCCAATCCATTGCCTCTTCATGAGTGCGATCATTTGCATTGGGTACATTCCCAATAAGTAGACCGGCACAAGGATTAGGAAGTACAGCTGCATTTACTGTGCCTTCAAAGTATGGAGATTTTATAGTGATTGTGGCAATCTTATATCTTTCTACTGTGCCACCAAATGTTCTACAACCGACAGTTTTAATAGTGTAGTCGTGCTCTTTTGTGAGATTTTGGTCTACCCTAATGATCGATGTGCCTGTCTCACGAACGCATTTAGTTTTTTCACCAGTCATGAACTTTCAGTGTGCCATTTTGAATATCAGCCGCATTGGCTTCATGAATAGTCGCTAGGCATTCGTCGTCGTCAGGAATGTCTTTATCAGTCTTCTCTACTTTGTCGTTGTACGTCTGAATAATAGCTGCATGTGTGTCCTCTAAGTCGTCAGAATCGCGGCTGGGGGATACGTACGCAGTATTCGCCTCCTTCCAAGTGTTTCTCATCGCGCAAGACCGGCTTGTATGTCCGTACGCTCGACAAGAATAACATTTAATACTCTTCTTGTAGGAGTCATACTTACTCTTCTTTTTAGATGTGATATCTCTTAGGTATGCAGGATAACCAGGATGTTGGTCACACATTTCTAGAGCCCCGTGTGATAATCTACAATGTTGACATCGAGTGACGTGTCCCGTTCTTGGACTGTTGGCATCTCTATTTGAGTTCTCATATGGTCCTCTACTTCTGTTTGAAAATTTCTTAAACTTACCGTTACCTTTGTGATTCTGTATTCTGGCGCTAGCTCCTATCACAAGTTCTGGTTGTGCACAGTCAGCAAATATGTCACGGTGGGCATTATAAAATGATTCACCCCGCGATTCCATCTCACTAAGTGATTTACATTTATTCTCTAAAATAAATACAGACATAGCTTCAGGTACAGCCAGCAGAAGTTTATCTCTAATTATAAGTCACGTATTTTCTCAAAATCAGAACCAACGTCTGCTGCTCTTAACCATTTATCAAAGCAAGAGGAAGTTTCAGAAGCAAAGTCGAGGAACGTTTGGTTAGACCTAGGAGTAAGAGTCTTCAATTGTGTATGTAAACCAGCTTCGTAAAGACTGAAATGTGCAAGAACCCTATCTCGCATGTACTTGTACTTGGTCCTCAGATTCTCAGGAATCAACTCAACTACCTTCAAAGGCTCTAGTGCTAGATGTCGATGAAAGAGTGTAGGTAAGTCTTGTTCTGGAATTTTATAAACTTTTGCAAGAACTTCAAAGTTAGTGATCCAAGAACTTACAGAATCACCTTGTTGGAAATTACGAACCAGTCCTTTGCACTCCTTAACTGGATCATTATGATTTGATTGTATTCTTTTATGTTCCATCTCAGCTTCACGATCCATTTCCAATGTTTTAACCTTCACATTACCCTTAAGTTCCATGTCTTTATGGAGTGCTTCGGCTGCTAGTTTCTCCCTCTCAAATGCTAGTTTTCTTTCTTTCATTTTTCTTTCTAATGCTAATTCTTTTTCTTTTGTCGCCATCTTCTCTCGTTCCAAAGCTATTTCCTTCTCTTTTAATTCTTTCTCAAGTGCTATCCTTTCCTGTCTTTCCTCTCTTTCACGTGCTGCCTGTAGTTGCTTCTCTACCTTTTGTTGTATTTTGGAATTCTTTAAACTCCTGCTTCGCTTATGTCCTAAGCTCAGGACCAGTTACACCAGACTTCTCACTCATGTTCATGAAGTCTTGTAGTGTCGATATGTTGTTATACCCGCGCTACAACTTATCTAGCTGAAATAAAATAGCTAAGTGCAAAGGAAACAACAAGATGCAAGTACGTAGCAAATAGAGTATAAGATATATCAAAGTACAAATGTTGAACCGAATGTCAACTTCAAACTCAACAATAATATAGAATTCAATAACAAAAGAAATTCAGCAACCTTAATGCTAATAGATATCGTCCTAACTGTTACACTATGTAAACAACAGAAAATTGTATGAAGAGTGTATTCAATATAAAGAATATAATAACACTAGACAGTTAACAGTACCGAGCAAACGAGTGACGTGTGACGTAAAAACATATCCATTCTTATAAAAGTAAATAACATTGACTAGCGAACCACAAGTACTAACGTATATACTATAACAACACACTACTAGTACTGACAAAACGTGAGATCGTCACAAAAGAAACTTTCGTAACGAACTGACGAATGTAAGTACGAAACGTATCTCTATGCTATATAATGTTTTTACTTTGCAATGAGATAGCCCACCAACCACCCACTTCGTCAATGGAACGACGAATCAGCCATCACAAAAAATGATCTGTATATTACATATTCACCAAATCAACCAACAATGAACGTAACTATCACCAAATTATACTGGTATTATGTCCTTATGTCAGCGTGATACGCAGATAACAAGTGTGTAAGGTATCTTACAATGATAGTTACCAACGTTGGCTTAATGTCGTTTGTATTTGACTATGCGTTTAAATGACCAGTGTCCAGCTGTCCGTGTATGTGGAGATGAGTCTTCGTCTTGTAAAAGTGAGAGTTCTGTGATTTCCAGAATTGAGACAGTATTGTACCGAATATACAGTATCGGTATTAAAATGTGACACCCGTGGCAACGCGCCGGCTGTATCGGACTAATTCACACTAACAGCGGCGGCATAACTGGTTAAGGTGTGGACCTTACGACGATGGGTTGCTCAGTCTGCATGGTAGTAGATTGTAGAATAATGATCTCATGTATACGCTGGTGTAAATGACAATATGTGTCAAGACGATGTCCTATCCCGTCTGTGACAATGTCCAATAGTGTGCTGGCGTCCGCTGAGAAGTGTCAGTCAAAATGTAGATACATCTTCATGAAGGATTCGATGAATAAATTCCAAACGAGTGATTCAATATAATCCTGATATCCTTGATCCTAGTAGGTGTCGATGCGACCGTAACGAAAAATGTGTCCATGTAGAATCTGCGTGATGACGAATCCAGTCCAAACGAGTGGTGAAATGTCTGTATGTCCTGTGGTGATGCCATGGGTAAACGTGTGGGTGCTGAAGGTACATCTTGTGGGAAGAGTGGAAAAGTGGATGTGGGAGGTAAAGACCATCGTGCTCTGTCCAAGTCGATATTGATCTCCAATTTCTCGTAAAAATATCCTGAATGATAATATGTCCGTTAGATCCTCCTTAAAATGGTGGCAGAGTAGCGGTAAACATAAAATTCACTATGAAAAACAATGCACATATCTCACTTTCAGCAAAATAATAGACTGGGAACTGTGACAAAATCCAGCGTAATTATGTGGCTAGTGGCGGGAGCAAGTTGTACGTAAGTTGTACCCACGTGCCAACATGCTGTTGGTCCTCCTTCATGACGTATCATTGTGTGTAACAACAAACATTTTGGTAATTAAGAACATAGGCTCAACCTTTTCAATAACAGTAACAACTATCAGGAACTGGAGAGAAATGTGTGAAATGGAACATAATGAATCCTGACGCGTGGCTCTTTCAGTTTAATGCCGTTTTATTAGGCATCTTCTTACAAAGTTAATATTACATAATCTGTCGTTCGTCTCTATCTGAGTGCCTGTTATAACCAGTTCAGCATCCGAACTATATGAGCACAAACTATACGGATTTGAATGACTAACATGTAACACTGCCGGCCATAGTCATGATTTACATATACAGCTGATCATCACCTTGAACTCAACCCGTCTGTCTTTCTGTTATTTCTCTTCCCGTCTAGGGCGTCTCCTCGATACTTTACAGATGCATTATGCTCTTCTCTTCTGTCAATGCTTACTATCGTTCCATCCCTGAGTTAATACCAGTTAGCTCCCAGCTACCACAATTCGCGCTTCTCCTTTCCATGTGGTTTCCCAGTTTGCTGTTGTCAAACAACGTCACTGTCTTTTTCACGGTGGTGCGCACTGGTTTCTGTTCGTGGGTTTTCCGATCTGTTTTCCCCGATACTAACAATCCATCATCATCATGTCTGCACGTTATGTGGCAGTGACTACATTTAAAAATGATACTTTTATTGTTTACATTTTCAGAATATATTCACCCAAAAGAAAACACATAGTATTTGCTTCTGAAGGCCACTCGTATAAAATATACACGTGATGCAGTACTGACTACAGACTGAATCTGCTCATTTGGAAAAACAACACTGTTTCCGAACAATCATAACATCAACCGGAAGGTGTCTTGATGATATACAAACAAGATTAACAATTAACACAGATGCGATAGCCTTTTGCATAAAGTAAAAAATCATGACCCCGAAAAAAGTCATTTGAAATGAGCATACGAGTGTTGAAGTGCTAATACGAATAGAACTTATTAATTCCAAAAATGGACAATAAGCAGACAATATGAGTAAATTAGAATGGCAGTGGACATGTGGTTTCTAAGGAAAATGCACAGAATATCATGCTTGTACGGAATAATCGACGAGAAATGCCTACCAGAAAAAAACAAAATGATGAAAACTACCTATTGATAAAATTGCATATAGACTATCAAGAATTTAAGGCAGTTATGCGGATAAATACCCTGGAAAACTTAGTTACAGCTGGCAAGATTTCTGAGAATAGAGGCAAAGGAAGGCAGATAAATAAATATCTGGATGGCTTGGCCACATAACATAATCAAGACAATAAATCAGATCTGATCCACGACTGATGATCGGATACAATGACAAACCATGATCACCCAAGCTTATCGACATGGCACAGGATGATGATGGCGCACGTTAATAACAGCCTAATGTGTACCGGCTAGTGTAGAGGTTCAGAAGAATGGCTTGCTGGTCTCAAGAACAATACAGCTAAGGCTGTGGAGAAGTGATTTACAACTCACATTAACGCTGGCAATGATTTACGCAACGGACAGAGCATCGATTTACTCTAACACATCTCTCTGCAACGATAGGACGACGGAAAGCAATGCCTCCAATGGTTTACCATTCAAAAATCAACCCTAGTATGATGTTCTAGTAAATTTTCCATTTAGTAGTTTGCATCCATCATGTGCCATGGCGGTAAGCGTGGGTGGTCATTACTCGCCATTTCATTCACCAGAGTCGTGGATCAGCTCAGTATTCCTATCTCAACCATGTCACGTGGTCAAGCCATCCAGGTATTTACTTCCCTGTCTTCCCCTTTTTCTTCTCCCTTCGATCTTGCCAGATGTCACTAAGTTCTCCAATCCATTTCTTCTCACAACATGTCGAAAAATGTTGACTGTCTACGTTTATTTCTCTAATCAGTTTACGAGTTTGATTTGTTTCTTGTAGTGCGTGGATTGTACACTATGATATAATAGTAATAAATTGCCCCGAAGCAGTTTCCCCACTATGGATCTTTGATGTAATACCGCCATCACATGTTGTACGTAGGAGGGATTGGTTGATCAATCTGTCCATCAGTTTTGCTGACGGCAAGCTCAGAATTCGAACCCGTGTCAGACCTTGCCATTCGCATGACCAGCGCAGTTCGCTGTCAACTACTCTAACGTGCCCGCTACACTAAACTATACCTAGCTCTGGTTCCATCGCTCTGCTACTGAGTTGAGTGTGTGGAGAGACACTGTAAGCTGTGGATTTCGTGTGGAGTACGTTCACATCTGTCCACAGTTATTTGTAGCGTGAATTGCATGTTCAGAAAAAAAAATTACCGCCAATTGGATGCTGAACTAACTGGACTTGCTTTATGCAGTAATGTTTTGCTGCTGGTTTTCTAGTGACTGCCGCTTCCATCAACGACTAACTGTATTTTTCGTGGCGACATTGTTTTTTGCATTCTGGCAGATGACCTTAAGTATCATTGTCTGAGCGGGCTGTTGGTTTATCGAGACTCACGCCTGTTCCACTTTTCACACGGGTCAGTGGGAGCATACTGTATGATATTCACTGGCACAGGGACGAATCATTATGTGAACAACCTGCAGCCTTGAAGTTGGAACCGCGACGAACTAACATACCTAGCTATGTAATAGGAGAAAATAAGTGTAAAGAAATTAATGTATCTTTTGATATAATTAACAGCAATTACCTTTTAAAGTTGTGTGTTGCCGGGGCCCATAAGGGAAGCAGAAAATAGCAACACTGTAGCCTACCATGCATGTCGTAAGAGGCGACTAAGGAGGCTATGGTTCCGTTTCCCTGCTACTAAGTGAGTGCGTGGCGCGACACTGTGAGCTGTGAGTTTCGTGTGAAATGCTTTTGAATCTTCCCGAGGTTTTTTGGAACGTGACTGCATGTTCGGAGCGATGGCAGCTGGCTATGTCCCAGAGTTGACCGGTTTTTGCCTTATGCAGAAATGCGTGGCTGCTGTTCCTCTGGTTGACTGCCACTGCCATCGACGATGAACTGTATTTTCGTGGATTGTGTGGGTGAACATCTAGGAAACATCCAGATGGGAAAATGACTGCCGATTCCATCAGAGATAAACTGGATGTTTCGTGGGGGACTATTGTGTTGACATTCTGGCGGCGGCATTATGCACAGTGTATCTGTGCGGGCTGTTGTTTGTCGAGACTCCTGTCTTTTCCACTTTTCACATTGGGCAGTGGGGAGCGTTTTATGTGATATTCACTGGCACAGGAACGGAGCATAATGGGGACGACCCGTTGCTGTGAAGTTGGAACCGTGACTAACTAACTAACTAACCTTTTAAAGACTAATAAAAGTGGAAAGTTATATTCAACTATAAGGAAGCGACATACACAACTATTTGGTCATGTAGTGAGAGGCATTGGAAATATCGTGACGACCAGACAGATCAGTGTGAGAAGAGACCATAGCAGTCCCAGAGAAACGAGGCTGGATGGACCTGACAAAGAGGAATGGAGGAATATCATAACATAGATGATCCAGAATGTCACGGGTCGATATGTGAGGCGAGACATGAGCCCCTAGGCCAGTTGTCAGCGCACATGATGATGATGAAGTCGATGCCGATGATAGTCATTATTATTTGCTGATACCGTAGAGGATCGTGTAATCGTTAAAAGTATTTATATCGCCAATACCGTTCGTTCTGTCTGAGTGAAGCTGGTTGCTGGCTAGTTTGATCGGGAACTGCAATAGTAATGTCTTGAGCACAGCCAGACGCAGGCCGAGCGGAGCCTGGGCTCACTGCTTGCTAACGTGAGGCAAAGAGTGACCATCTATTCCTCCGCGCATTCATTCCTATACAATGCGATGACCGTATAAAACCACAGACAAATAACAGGAAACTGCTTAAAGAAAATTGTTGTCCTGTATGTCCGTCCTTCCGTCCGTGGTGTTATCAATGTATCTGAATGTATGTGTGTCTGCTATTATAGTCGTTTCTATAGCGCTACCAGTGTTTCAGTAGTGTCTTTTGATCCATCATCCATCTTTCTGTATGTGTATCTCCAGGTCTGTCTGTATGTGTGTCTACAAGTCTGTGTGTATGTGTGTCTACAAATATCTATGTATGCTTGCCTTTCTATCTGAATGCATCTTTCCAAGACAACACTTTTCTGCCGCTAATGTTAATGCCTTATCGTGTACCCTGACAACTGCAATGAAGCACACAAATGTCCAGAGTCTGACAGACAATGTTGTCTCTTGACTAATCCCTAACTACATCAACGGGGACAGTTGATAAATAGGCATAACCGTCACGTGATCTCATTATGTATTCATCGCTCTTTAAGCACAACAGATCTGATACGATAATATGCAGTAGTTTAAGCGACACATGTTTTAATTTTAGAGCTGCCTGGGCTGATCCATAAATCCGTTATTTAAGTGTTATTTATCACATCTTTTATCACAATTTTGAGAAGAAATGTCTTAGAAGAATTCTAAACCTCCACTGGACAGATTTAAGAACCAATACGCGAATAAGACAAGAGACTAAGCAAGATATTGTATCCAATTTTATAATGAATCGCGTTGGAACTACATCGGCCATGTACTCAGAATGGATAAGACAAGACACCCCCCCCCCCCCAACCAAGCACTCTCTTGGTCACCAGTAGGAAATAAAAACGGGAAGACCAAGAGAGACCCTGCGTAGAACCATCATCAGAGAAGGCTCTTTCAACGCCCAAGTGAACATCCAAGATCTACAACGGGTAGCAGAGAACCACCGGACATGGAGAGCCATGACTTCTGCCCTATGCGCCGCCTTAGGCTCAAAAGGAAAGACTAACTAACTAACTATCACATCTAATGTTGGGTATATTGTGTTCCCCCAGATACGGTAGACAGAGAAGACACCGACAATTTAAAAAGCGAATAAATAGCCATTATTTCACTAACACATTTCATTACATGTTATATATTTATTACATCACAGATGTTATTATCAGCCATTGCTTACTACTCTTTACTAGCACCACTTTTAGAAAATCGTATTATTGTATTACATATGATCTTACTATGTAATACCTACTCATAATGTTGCTACACTCCTAATTTGTTTCTTTCAATTGTACATGCATATGCTATAGGTTCAAGTCTTAATTACGATGTTTTCAGAATCTCGTTATGTTCATAAGTCTTGTCGACGATGTTTGCAGTATATCTGCAGACACGTACTGATCTTGAGTTTTATCACCTGGTGTTTAAAGGGAATCACCAATTACTCTGACCTCTTAGTTTAAGGTTGTTACTGGATATCATTAATTACCTACTACTCTTAGGTTTGTAATATACTGTTTTATATCCATAGGCTATCTTGAATACCATGTATCCACTTTCATTTTGGTGGACTCTTGTCTTGTCTTCCATCAACCATTATTTCCATTAATGTTACTTCTGAGCACACATATTAACACAAATATCTGAGACACAATACTGTTTATAAGTTAAGCTTTTTTATATGTCTTTCAAAACATAGGGTTAGTTCTTCTTCTTCAATCGCGGTAATTTACTGTTACATTTTGGTTCAATATACTTAATGTAGCCGGGTCCGTGGCTATAGCGTTACGGACGCAGTTCGTAATTTCGCTTACCCGCGTTTGAAACACGGGTGCAGACGGTTTAGTAGGAAACCGTCTTACGTTGGTTTTTTTTACGAAATGGTATGGGTACCGGTCGTTCAGAAAGCAATGACAAACCCATCATCATCAAGTGCCCTGCCAGCTGGCGTAGGCGTTCATGGCTCTCCACAGATCTCGGTCTTTGGTGTTCTGGATCAAACCTGCTGATGATATTCCTCCATGGTACCGTTTCAATCCATCCAGCATCATTTCTCTTGGTCTGCATCTGCCTCTCTTCCCCTCGATCTTTCCAGTTTTCATGATGTTCTCCAATGTCTCTCTTCTCATCACATGACCAAAGAAAGATGTTTGTCACTTTCTTATTGTTGTATATAATGTTCTAGTTTCATTAGCCTCTTTCATGCATTCGTTGTTAGTTACTCTGGCAATCCAAGGAATTCGCAACATTACTCTCAAGAAAGTTCTTCCTGATTTGTTCATTTCCATTCCAAGATTCACTGCCATACAGCAAAACTGGTTCTATATAGCATTTCAGAACTCTCTTTCTCACATTCATTGATAGTGACTTATTGCATAAGATGCTGTTCATTTTCTGAAATGCGGCTTTTGCTTGCCCTATTCTGCTCTTAATCTCTGTTGTACATCTTCCATCTGATGTTATACATGTTTCCTAGGTATCTAAAATTATCCACGCGGTTAAGAATTTTCTCTTCTATTTCTATGCCACATTTTGGTATCACCATTTTCTTTGACATCACCATTGTTACTGTTATCTTGATATTCAAATATCAAACTATTCTCCGCTGGATGGAGAATACAACACACACACACACACACACACACACACACACACACATCGTGATTGTAACTGACTCGGAAAGCATGCTGACGAGGGTGAGGACGGGCAGGCTTCTTGCGGAGTGGCTTGCTTCGCTTCGGAGGTCACGGGTGACAAGCATCGCCTGGATCTTTTCTCCGGGGCATCCCGGTGTGCTGGGAAATGAACAGGCGGACAGATTGGCTGGCTCTGCAGAACTTGGTGATTATTGATACATGACAAGGCAGACGTGGTTGCGGCCTTGTAGGAGCACGTGCACACCTCGGAGGAGCAAATGGATTACCATGGTCTGTCAAGAATGAGACAGCGAGGAGTGACGAGGGGATCTGGCCAACGCTCAACGCTCAGAGGAAAGGCGAGACGGACTGATAATCAGATTGCTACTGGTACTACTAGTGTTGGAACTCTTCGCTGGCTGCTGAGGATGGGGACGGAGCACTTATGGGAATGCCCCGAATGATGTGATGTCGATTCCTAAATCCATCAATCAATCAATCAATCTTGATATTCAAGGAGAGTATTTTCTTTGCACTCCCTGATACTACAATGTCAAACAATGACAAAATAATGAACGTAAACTTGTCAAGAGATCACAACGGCAAAAAAAAAAAAAAAATTCTGCTGTTGACTGCAACGTACTGTAACGGATATGCAACTAACTTTATCATATAGATTCACTTTAAGTGTCGACATGGAATGTGTATCGCATCCTTATGTTGCCACATGAACTAGTGAATAAACATTTGCACTCTGTGTTCCACAGGCTGTTGATATTAATTATCCTCTGCACTGCTGTGACCAGCTTCTTTTAACTTCTTTTTGCCGTCCCATATGTTGTTAGTTATGGAGACAATGTATTCAACTGTATGATTGTATTGTACGGTTAACTAGCAGCGATGTTGGTTGATGCTTGTGTGCGTTTTCAATGCTTGCTAATCTCACGGATGTTATTTTCTTCTTATCAACACTATTGTCGTTGAGAATTCCCAAATTGAAGCAAATATATTTCATTTCTTGCTTTATATCGCGCACTTTTTGTTCGCAGTTTCAGTTTCTTTCTCTTTCGCTCTCGTGGTTTATTTAACGTTTTCTTTCTTTCTTTCTTTCTTTCTTTCTTTCCGTTTCTTTCTTTCTTTCTTTCGTTGTGGATTATTGTTTCATCACTTTCTCTCTTTGTCTTTCTCTCTAGCATTCTGTCTCGTTCTCTTTCCATCGTTATATACGAGTGTTTGTGTATCTGTATGTGTGTGTTTTTCTGATATAGAATGGGTATAAACTGACAATACCTATGATCATATGTTTTTGAGTAAATTCTCTAACTCTTAAGTATATTGTGTATTGCTATTATTTGTAACATCAGTGTTGAACAGCGGGGTTCAATATGCAAAACAGTGCTTTAAGAGCCAAATCTGACACAAACACAACCCATCTGCTTAGAAAGACTTTATTTCAAGAGAAATGATTTTATTTGAAGACAAAACTATTGGAAGCAGCAAAACATTGCAGAATCTGATGTTGGATACTTTGGCGTCGTCAGGATGTCAGCTTGTGGTTGGTCAGGCCTGTGATGTCATCTGTAGTTGCCACAAGGAGCTACGTAATCTTTGAGTGGGCTTAATGCACACAACGTCTTCTGATTTGCCAATTGATGATTGTACACTTATGAAGTACTTGAAGCTCTATATTTGTTTAAGGGGGTGTTCGCTTAGATCAGGGGTCACCAAACTACGGCCCGCGGGCCGGATCTACGTCATTTCATCTGGCCCGCCGACAGTACTCGAAGTTGCTTGATGTGACGTATGGAACACGTGAGGTGATACAATTTAAATGTAAATATCATGTTTAGAATAATAGGAGATATTCACACATGCGGAGACCTCCTGGCGGCTAAGTGGCGGCTAAGAGTCTTAAATTTACTATTTTCAATTATAAATTATTGTATCAAGATTTTATTGTTTATTGTAATGTTTGCTTATTTCGCGCCATCCCAAGTCCTTGCCTGGCTCGTGGTAGCGCCGCCAATGCTCTGACGTTACCATGATTGCCAAGGCAACACACACATACACATGCGCGCGCGCATCTTTCTCTTCCCCAGATGCGTCCGGCTGTCAACAGATGTCCGATACTCCAGACATATCTACTTTGTTGCCAGTCATCCAGCTATACACAGTTCGGAATTCTGAGGTAAGTAGGAACATTTTCTCCAATTTTATTTTCTCTTCATTGCTTTCACTTTTTTCGTCTTTTTATTCTTCTCATCCTGCCGTCATGTCTTAATGTAGTCACAGGAGATCTCTGTGACTATATGCTGTGTTTTGTGCATGTATTTGTTTGCTGATGAAGGCTAATCGCCGCAACGTCCTGAATGTGTCGTAATTCTGTTATGTAAAGCTGCACTATATTGTGTCATTTTATATTGTTTACATTTTCACAGCTTTACCGCAGTTCCACCAAATTTTATCCATTTTATAAGTATGTAACAATGATTTCTTTGTTTGACAGTGATAGGTAAGTGAACTACAAGTGTGAATAGAGGCAATAAAGTAGCAAATATAGCATAAAAATGTCATAGAAGCCTCGTGTTATTACGAAAATATTATTCCCAACTCAGAAGAATTCCCCAGTCAAGGTGTTAATCGAGCTGGTCTCTAGGCCAGTGTTTTTCAACCTTTCTGCTGGAGCAGATCCTTACGCCGATTTGTTTGGAACTATCAGCCTTTCGGCACGTTCAGTTGTGTGAAGAACAGTAGAACTTGGAAAGAACATAGTGCTACAGATACGCGAGAAAACTAGGAACTTTTAGAGGTATTCTTTGGCGCTAGATGAGTCTACCGATTTCTCGAGTGCGTTACAACTTCTCGTGTTCCTTCGTGGTATCAATTTGACTTTCAGATAACGGAAGAGTTGGCATCCGTTTGCAGCATGCATGGAACAACAACAACTGGAAAAGATATTTTCATGGAAGTGCAAAAGGTTTTGCAAGACACTAACCTACAGTGCAATCAGCTTCGAGGTGTTACAGTTGATGGAGGACAATATATGGCTGAAGTGAGGTAAGGTTGGATAGGGAAGATCAGAACTCAGTTGGAAAATTTACAACTTCCGGGCGCTCTGTTCATATACTGCATCATACACCAACAAGCAATCTGTGGGAAAGACATAGATATTTTTTGTAGACTGAAACCAGTCGTTTCTGCTGTGAACTTAATTCGGGGACACCACTCAATCACCGTCAGTTCCAGGATGTTCTTGAAGAAATTGATTCTGAATTATGTAACTTGCCTTATCACACATCAGTGATGTGGCTCAGCTGTGGTAAAGTCCTGTTTTGTTTTTGCATGCTCCGAAACGAAATAGATGTTTTCCTCACTGAAAAAGATATAGCTGATCCCCAGCTGTCAGATCCTATCTGGCTGTCACAAAGATGTCATTTTTTGTTGACATCACATCCCACATGAATAAACTGAATTTGAAACTTCAGGGAAAGATAAACCTAATCTGTGATCTATACAGAATCATCAAAGGATTTTGGAGAAAGCTGTCATTGTTTGAAGCACAACTGGAAGGAGAAAACTTTTTTTTTAAATTTCAGTTTCAAAGAGTTTTGCGTTACAATCACCGAAGATGTAAACCTTGATTTTCCGATAAAAATTATTCGTGACTTGAAGAAGCATTTTTGGAGAGATTTTCAGATCTTAACAGAACTGAGTGTGACATTCTTCTGTTCCAGAATCCGCTGGATTGTAACTGTCAACAACTCAATTGCGACAGGCATACAAGGATTCCCTACTTTTGCACAACACGAAAATGACAACTCGTACTGTGTGCAAAAGGATACATTTTTATTTGGAGCGCATAGTACATGAGCTCCACGAGCGGAATACCACATTGGTATTAAACATCATAGTATGTTATGAAGATGTAATAAGGAGATGATGTTGATGATAATAACTACTGAAGCTAAGTTTAAGTCCTAACTATTGATACTGTCCTTCTTAGCAACAAAGTATTCACAGCGGATATACAGTCCGTCGCCTACGCCGTCGAGTCCAAGTCTGATCTATCTCCCTGTGGCGTGTTCAGCCACAAGCAATTGGCTCTCCGTGCATCCGCTAGTTTGCGTGCTTGGAGTTCCAGCACGCTGGTCACTTGGTTAGAGTAACCAGTGTTGCATGGTCACTTCTCGTAATGTGGGTTTCCCAGTCTCTTGGGTAACCCCAGCTCACTTATACTTATTGACCTCCTTGTTGACACGAGTGTGTCCCATTAGAGAACTATTTATAGTGTTTGTGTCCCTTCTGTCTGGTTTCCTAGATCGCTATGTTACTTTCCTCTTCTCTAGCTCTATTTAGCTCTTCTTAGCTCTTAGCTCTTACGTAGCTCTTTGACAGGCTCTCCTTCCCTGCGTGTTGTGTTACAAACTTTTAAGTTGTGGGGGTAACACAAGTCGTAATCTCAACAAAAATTTGATGTCTAATTTTGTCAAAGACTTAGTAAGTTCTCTACTTCTCTTCTGGGGATAGGACAAGATCTCTCCTTTCCCTCGTCACACTGTTGTATTACTTCACTTGGCTAATTAAGTAGCTCACCACACTAGTCCAGTTGGCTATAAACTGTCATTATATTTCTGGGAATTGTGTGATCCGGAACCTATTGTCATAAGACCTGTCCTCCAATTGTCCAAATTTGACAACCCATACAACTTGCCTCTGTTACGAGTACAATACATGAACAATGAATGTTCATGCTCCCATATAATATTTGCCCCAACTAGTATACATGCTTTATGTGCCACTCTTCACCTTTTAGCTTCCGCTTGTGAAGAAATAGTTAAGTGTTACACTAAGGTTTTCTAGATGTTATTGTGTCCCCTGTTGGAGTAGTTATCGTTCTTTGCAGGTAATGATGTATGCAACTTTATGTGTTAGTTTTTCTGGTTGGTTGCGTGTTTTCTATTAAACTAAAGTGTATTTAACTTACTAATATGTGTATGCGTTTCTAATTTACGTGTATGTACTCTTTCGAGCGCTGTAAAGCGGTTTATTGTAGCCACAAACGAGTGTGTTATGCTGATTCATGACTACAGTCCCGGTTTAAGATGCTCAAAATATGTTTCCTGTCTCTACCACTAAAGTATAGCAACTACACAGCTAAAAAAATCTCAACAACACATTGCTTACACAGATTGACACAGACAAGTTACAACAAGTCGTATTATGCGGCTAAAAAGAAACCACCGCTAAATCTCTCACTCTCCTTATTTAATTCATTCTCTCTCTCCCATTCACACATTTTTCGTTCATCTTTCATTCAATAGTGGTTTTAAAATATTGGTTCGTCATTAAAATATGGTTCAAGAAATAATAACTGGATGAAAATTAAATATATACAATAAATAGTTGGCCGAATTTAAACAGGTTTTCAAGCCAAATGACTGTGCTGTGTTTCTGCACTCGTCATATCTATAAAAAAAAATATACATGGTTGCGAGGATTGTTTGCTACCAATCCTGTGGTAATGACTGACATAACTAATCTATTGCAAGTTGGTGTACTGTTCTAAATTAATCTAAGGGAACTAATATAACTAAATAATCGAATATAAGGAAAAGTGGGTTAGTTAACTTAAAGTGTTATTAGTACATGGAATGATACAAATTTCTAAATGATGGGATTAATTTGTAAGTGATGTTTTAATTAACTAAATATATAAATAAATGTGTTTAAATGGTGATAAACTAAAGTAATGTTTCATAATTGAAAATATGATGTAGGTGTTAAATTAAACGAGTTCTTAACTAAATGTAGGTGACTTATAACTCTGAAATGTCATAAATAAAGTTATATAGGTACTTCTACATTCATAATTCTAATATCACTACAAAAATATGAAGTTATACGCAACTGTTTATAAAATCATGTTATATACATATCACATATAATTTCTATGTAACCAAACTAATTAATTACATCCAGGTGTGACGTCGGAGCAGTGTCCTCTGTAGAATGTCCTCGAAAATTAGAGTTCAACTAGACAAAGTCTGATTTACGCTCTCATCCTGGGTAATGTTCATACAAATGGTATCCTACCGATTTGTATATGTTTACATCTAACACTTCGATCCACTCACGGGTTGTATATATGGTAGTGATGGAGACAACTAATAAAGTGTCTGTTCATTTCACTGATACTGACACAGTTAATATTACACAGGTTTAAGCGACTGGCGATGGTAACGCACTATCGTGTTCATAATCACCACATAGGGCACTAGGTAATTACAGTGTCAATGTCTTTGGTGATATAAGGTCGCTGTCTTCTCGTAATTCAGGTATCTCAATGTGAGAAGGTCGGCTCAATGTGTCAGCCAGGGAGTTCATGCTCCCCTTCAAATGCTTAATAGTGAAGGCATAATTTTGCAGGATCAAGGACCACCTGTAGATTCTGTTATTGCGGTGGACCCCAGACTGCATTACAGTCAACGGCGAATTATCGGTTTCAATGACAAACTCTGTACCCGCTAAGAATCTATGAAGCTTCCTGGCGCAATAGATCACGCTTAAAGCTTCCAATTCAGACGCTGAGTATCTTGATTCAGCAGGAGTGATTTTCCGGCTCACATACATTATTGGGTGGAAAATTCCCTCATAGAACTGGCCTAAGACGCCAGAGATGGAAATAGCACTTGCGTCTGTACGAAGGAAATACGTAAGATTTTGGTTAGGCAAGCGCAAAATAGGTGGAACGCTAAACATACGTTTCAATTTTGATAAAGCACCAATTAACTGTGCATCTTGAACATTTAATTTTACAGATGCTTTCAAAATATCAGAAAAAACGCTGGTGATTTCAGCCAAATTGGGTATAAATTTGCTGTAATAATTAACTAGACCAAGCAAACTTCGGACCTGTTTCTTGGTCGTTGGCATAGTTAAATTGAGAATGTTGGTGACAATTCTCTCATCTGTTCTAAGTTGGCCTCTGCTGATCGTATGGCCTAGGAAATCAATTTCTTCCATTCCCAACTCCACTTTGGTTGGTTTTACTGTAAGACCGAATAATTGCAATCTATCGAAGACATGTCGCAGTTTCTGTAAGTGTGATGTCCAGTCTGCGGTATGGATACAAATGTCATCAATATAAGTCGATGTATTCGTAATTCCGTGTAAAAGGTCCCTAGTGAGTCGGACAAAAGTGGCTGGGGCATTACGAAGACCGAAAGGAAGAAAACGCCACTCATACAGACCTAGAGGTGTTGAGAAAGCTGTTAACGGGATAGACAATGAGTGCACCGGAACTTGCCAGTATCCCTTCGTAAGGTCAAGTTTAGAAAAGATACGTGATGTTGACATATCAAGGATAAGATCTTCACATGATGGTATAGGCTCTGCATCGACTTTGGTCACGTTATGTAACCGGCGATAATCGACGCAGAGGAGGTTCGTCGAGTCCTTTTTCTTGACAAGGACGATAGGAAAAGAGTATTCTGACTGTGATTTTTGAATTATTCCACTCGACTCAAGATTTAGAAGTTCCTTGTCGAGACTTTCCCTGTAATTTAATGGGATAGAATAAGGTCGACATTTGATAGGGGTGTTATCAGTCAGAATAATGGAGTGTTCTATCCTGTCCGTTCTACCTGGGATGTCGGAAAAAATGTCCCTGTACTCCGTTACTAGCTCTATGATTTGTCGTCGTTGCTCGTCTGTGAGTTTCGGTTCTAACCGTATGCTATCAATTGTCCCAGTCGTGTCTACTGTCGGGACTTGTAATTCTATTCCATAGTCATCTGTCTGATTAAGTACTGTTGTTGTGATAACTGTGTGTTCTGTTTCCTGACTAGGTGTGTTTGCGATGTCGTCGTCCTCTGTCGCCCTGTCCCCTCTCTTGTTCATAACATATATAGACAACATATGTAAAGAAACCAGCCAAGCAGAGACAGCAGGAATACCACATGACGAGAACACAGAAGAAGAACCATCTGCAAATCTAACCATTAGAGAACTCCTGTTTGCGGACGAACAAGCACTAATAGCAAAATCAGAAGCTGAATTACAAGACCACATGAATAGTCTAAACGAAATGTGTAGGGAACATAACATGAAAATTAGCACAAGCAAAACAGAGGTAATGACTATAACTAAAGAAGGACAAACAGCAACAATTCACCTAAATGAACATCCCTTGAAACAAGTAAAGAGTTTCAAGTACCTAGGAAGTATAATATCATCAAATGGCAGATCAGAAGACGAGATCGAAAATAGGTGCAATAAGGCAAATCAACTCATTGGACAAATGGCACCAATACTAAAGAACAAACATATTATCAATAACTACTAAGAAAGCACTTTACAACACAATCTTCCTACCAACTCTGTGCTACCAATGCCAAACCTGGACAATGACAGAAAAAGAGAAAAGAAACATCACAACAACAGAAATGAGGTTCATGAGAAGAATACTCAACGTATCAAGAAGAGATAAGATCAGAAATGAAGAAATCAGGACTAAAGTGTGGGTTAAAGCAGCATTAGATTTTATTAGAAAGCAGCAAGTCAAATGGTTTGGCCATGCAAGTAGGTTACCAGTAAACAGCATGCCACAACAAGCAATGATGTACAGACCAGAAGGAAACAGAGGAAGAGGCCGACCACGTAAACGTTCGACGGAGGGAATAGCAGAATCCATGGGAATATCGATATACGAAGCCCATAACCGGGCACTCTCACGAAGTTTATACTTCACCTCGACACCGCAAGGTACAAGAGGAACATAATGAGATGAGATGAGATGATTATCCACTGGAATAAGTGTACATCTTAACAGCTGAGCAGACCAGGGCACTCTTTTGTCCTGACAGTCAGCAATAGCTGTGTAGATATGGACGATAAAGGGAAATTACAAATTACCACATTATCTTCCACAGATTTCATACTTCACTGCCATCAATAGAATTGGCTAACAACACTAAGGACTCGGATTTGTGAAGATACGCGATGATCATTGCTAAGTCGCAAAGTGCATGCTGACAGTGTTATGAAAATGAGCAACGTCATAAACACAGAGATATAAGGACTAGTACGCATGCTAGCTTACTGAACATATGGGTGTTTAGATGTCGCTATCAAACAGAAATTTGAGAAATGGTGGATATTCTTCCTCTTCTTTTTTCACCCTTTGTCCTCATTGAGTATAGGCGTCCTTATCACTTCTACCATGTCCACATTGAGTATATGGGTTTTCACAGTCAGTACACGAATCTTGTACAAGCTGGCGGCGTGATGGTGCCCCGTTTTGACGAACCGGTTGACACTCCTGGGGCCATGTGGTCAAAACCCAGCGAATGTAAGAGATATATCAGTATAAAACAACTGAGTACCATGAAGGTCTTGGCCGGTGTGCTACTGACCTCATTATTCACCGAGTGCCGATTTGGTTATACAAATATGGGTCAGCCACAGTACTTCCGGTGCGCCCTGAGGCGTGAAAATGGACCTTGATTTACTTGACTTATCAGCAGAAAATATGGAATACAGGAATGTGCCTTACTTGGCAATCATTTTCCTCAAAGAGAAAGGACAAGACAGACAAAATATATATGCAAAGCTAAAATAGATGGTGTACAAATGGCCGAGCTATATATAGCCAGCGTTCACAAGCAATCAGGAAGTGGCTGATAAGACTACACGCACCTGAGAAGCTAACCAAATATAAAAGAATGTAATCATAAAAACGACTAGGCATAGAAGTGTATGTTGAAATCAACACCAACATGAAACTGATTTCAGTATTTATGGCTAGAATCAGATTGCAGGAAGCCAGTGAGGCAATGAACATATTAGCAAATGTATGTAACCGCTTACTTTTTACAACAGACACGATAATAATAACGTTTAAGAATATTGAGATCATATTCATGACAATCTCTATCATTACGATGACCGAGTCAGCACATGACTGAGATGGTCTGTTGACTATACAACCAGATGTTGAATTTTCTGCTTGGTACGTCATCACTTGCGCCTGTCCGGCAATTTGATATCAAATATCAAATCTTCAGTGTTCACATGAAACTAAAACTAACACATTATATTGTCATTAATCATTCGCCGCGGTTCCAACTTCACGGAAACAGGTCGTCCCCATTATGCTCCGTTCCTGTGCCAGTGAATATTATACAAAATGCTCCCCACTGCCCCGTGTGAAAAGTGGAACAGACAGGAGACTCGACAAACCAATAGCCCGCACAGGTACACTGTGAATAATGCTGCCGCCAGAATGCCAACACAAAAGTCCTCCACGAAAAATACGGTTCATTTTCGATGGAAGCGGCAATCACTAGAAAATCAGCAGCCACACATTACTGAATAAGGCAATCCCCACACAAAATTCACAAGTCATAGTGGCGCACTACGCACTCAACTAAGTAGCAGGGTGACGGAACCATGCTCTACCAGTCCAACATGAGCAAAATGCAAACGGAAACCGTAGCCACAAGCATAAACACTCCAGATGCTTTAACCGTTCAAACGCCTATCCTCCATGTTGGGGACCGGAAGTGCACATATTATATTGTATGTGATCACAACAGTTATAGTTACTAACGTCCTTACTTCACAATTAGAAGAAATGGTGGCAAAGCTGCGGCTCACACAGGATCGAGAGTTATTTTTCTCAGCAATATTTAGTCACGTCAACTTTACCAATGTATTTTAGAGTGTTTTTCTTCAATTAATTTTGCCGAAATATACGCCTGGTTGATACCGTCATCGGCGTTGTCTTGCTTGAACAGATAGCTTTGGTTCATTAATTACAATACACAGTTATCTAGATATCACGTCTGTATTACTGATGAGGCGACAACATTGGTTCTCAGTCTCTGGTAGTAATTCAGAAATGATGTTAGTGCCAAGTGTTCTTTAAATGAATTGGTTAGTTAGTTGCATATCCTTTACAGGGCGTAGCAGTCAACCCCAGCATTTTTAGCTATTTGTGATGTCTTGCCAAGTTTACATTCAATAGTTTGCAAATACTTTCTGAACGACCGACACTCATGCCATTGTATGAAAACCAACGCACAGTGGACTGCTGCCAAATCACCAGCAGCCGTGGTTCGAACGCGGTATGCGGACTACGAATTGCGCCTGTAAATCCCTTAAACACTGAGGCGCCACGGTGCACTGGTACTTAAGGAAAATCCAAGAGGGTGGATAACATAGATGATCACCGTTTCAAACGTCACGGAGCTGATAGACAGCACGTAACACTTTGATGAATAAATAAATCTAGTGTTCATGAGTAAATCACTGCACTGGCTTGCTTGCTATCTTAAAGTCTACAGTCAGACACTGAGCGTTCAATGTGTGTTGTCTTCAAAGCTGCAGACAAACGCTGACATGCTAAATCTTTTCTGACTTACAAATAAACACCGGACGCTAAATGTTTGCTCTCTTAAAATCTGCAATTAAACAATCGATGGCTAAATGTTTGCTATGTTTCAAAAGTAATATAAAACTGGCCGGCTAAATGTTTGATGTGTTTAAAATGTATAATATTAGACTGGAGGGTGAATGCTTCCAATCTTAAAATATGTATTAAACACTGAACGGCTTAATTCTTACACTGTGTAAAACTTGCATTACTGGACGGCTAAATTGGTGTCCTGTTTAAAACTTACAATATTGGACGGCTAAATCTTTGCTGTCTTTACATCTGCAATAAAATACTGACTACTAAATTGTTGTCCAGTATAAAACTTACAATACTAGACCGCTAAATTGTTGATCTGTGTAAAACCTACAATGGAAGCCAAAGAAGATTGATAAAGCAACACAGAACTGGCGTTGTTAGCCGCTACACGCTGCGGGATTTGCTGAGGAGGGGATCCGAGCACTTATGGACTGAATGGTTCGATGTGCAACGAGGATGATCTGTCGACTAACTAACTAACTAAAACCTACAATGCTGGACAGCTAAATTGTTGTTCTTCATAAAACTTACAATACTAGACCGCTAAATTGTTGATCTGTGTAACACCTACAATGCTGGACAGCTAAATTGTTGTTCTTTATAAAACTTACAATATTGGACAGCTAAATTGTTGCTCTGTGTAAACCTTACAATACTGGACAATTAAATTGTTGCTCTGCATAAATCTTATAGTTTTAGACATCTAAAGTGTTACATGCAGGAAATGTGCTCATGTACAATAACTGTATAGGGAGAGCTAGCATCAAGGAGGAGTGGTTACACAGCTATCTGATTCCCTTGCCGAAGCCTGGCAAAGACAACACAAAAATTCAGGGATATCGAGTAATAACCATGCAAAATACAATAGGCAAACTGCCGGAGAAGTTAGCTGCCGGAAAAATATAAAGCCAGCTAGAGAAGCAAGGTGTTTTATCACCCAACCTGGGAGAGTACCGTCCCAAAAGAGAAACCTGGACCAATGCAGCAGATTTTGCCCATGATGTTTATGAAGGCTTCCACTCAGGCATTGAAATCTTTACTGCAGCGATTGATCTTGAGGACACGTACAACAGAGTACCATTTGATTTTCCAATGCTTCACCTTCTTGAACTCAAGATAAGTCCGTTCCTCCTTAGTTGGATCGCTGCAACCCTCTTCCAACGGAAAGTAGTTTTTAGATGTGGCAGTTGGACGTCGGAACCAACAATAATATATCCTGGCCTACCTCAGGGATCACCATTATCTCCGGTGCTGTTCAACGCCTACATTGTGAGAATCACCAGCGAGCAGATCACTGGATCAGGGAGGACATTGTCATATGCCGACGATGTTTTAGTGTATCGTCAGGGTAAGGATAGAGATCAGGTTGCTGTGGAACTGCAAACCGAATTCAAACGCATAAGTACTAGGTGTGCTGAAGCTGGGGCAATTGTCGACCCAACAAAGGCAACAGTGACATTGTTCTCTTTGAATAATCATATTGTCAACACGGCAACATCAACTGTTAATCTGTGTTCAGAGACTGGAAAGAACGCAGCAATGAATTACCTGGGGATACGTTTTGATCGAAGCCTTGCTTATAATGAGCACATAGACCAGGTGATAACAAAGGCCAAGCGGGGTTTGGCTGCGATGCGGGTGATGGCTGCAGCAAACTGTGATCAGCGCCATCTATGCCTCCTATACGAGAGGCTGGTCATGTCTGTTTTTGAGTATGCGATGGCGATCCTGACTCTCAGCTGTAAGCAGATAGAAAGGATGGAAAGGATACAATATGAAGCTATGCGCATTATTCTTGGATGCACAAGAGATACATTATGCAGGGCTATGCGCTACCTTCTTGATTTTCCAACCATTGAAGACAGACTACAAATTTGCAGAGCACGTGCATACCTCAGAGTCAGGCAACATTACACCACCACTGCATAGTGAAATTAGGAAGGTGAAGGGCAGCAGGTTAACAAGAGGAAGGTTTTGGATGGGTCAAGCGGAAGACATTCTTCAACAAGTGTGTTCACATGAGGACTTAGAACCTGGCGAGGAGTGGATACAAGTGCCAACAGATTTCTGTACGTCCTTTTCAGTTTGCATCCAACTAGACAGAAAATTCGGCTGCTGTGGAGGCGGAAGTACAAGCTTTGATTTTCGAGAATTCGTTAGACCAGTGTTTCCCAACGTGGGGCCCACTCCCCTCAAGGGGGCAATTCGATTGTTAAGGGGGGCAATTCGAAAATGGACTCATCCAGAGTTTAAGTTAACCTTATAGCGACTCTCATTCGCTACTCGAGCTGGCTAAACGTCCAGTATAAGTAACTTCTGTCCGCCATGTTAGTAGCGGTGATTTCATTGTTAGACGTTAGAGTTGAACTACTGGTTACACTGGGCCGGCACTAAGCATTTCGTACTATTTGTTCTGAATGGCGCGAAATGCTTAGTGCCGGGATCTCAGTTTCTGCAGTGTATCGCAGTAACGCTTAGCATTCACCATTGGTGTTAATTTGAAATAAGCGTCCGTTAAATTGTTGTAAAAGTCGCTTTGTTTAAAAAAAATATATACACTGTATAAATATAAGTGATATATAAATGGTGTGTAAATTCAATTGGTAATTTTTATTAATTTCAGTTTTAGAAGCATCATTTCCCAGAAGAAAAAAAAATTGTCAAATGAAAAAGTATGTTTGTTTTGCGGTGGGCTAAATGTGCCATACATATTTAGATATGCATGTTTAGTCTACATTTACTCCAGTTCATATTATTTTGTTTTTAGTTTTTAATTGATCTTATTTTTATTTATTTCAGCCTATAGTGAAATGAGTGGTGCAAGCAAGAAAACAATTCGTCAGTATTCGGAGGAATATTTAAAATTTGGTGCTGTCCACGATGAACGGTCTCCTTTTCGTCTTTTATTCCAACAATGCTTGACCAACGAATCAATGAAACGAGGTCGTCTTGAGGCACATTTGAAGGCGAAACATAATGCTCATATTAATTCAGATTTGAATTACTTTCAAACTTTAAAGAAAAAATTTGAAAAAAGAGTAACATTAAAGTCTCTATTTATTGCTCATAATGCAACTATCAATCTTACTCTTGAGGCCAGTTATCAAATTTCATTACTCATCGCTAAATCTGGGAAAAGCCATACTATAGGGGATAATTTTATCAAACCATAAATATCAGCATTTCTTAAAACGGTTCTAGAAAAAGATGACAAAGACGTTAAAGCTATGCCACCAAGTAACAATACTGTTAACAGAAGAATCGACGAAATGAGTGAGGATATTGAAATACAACTTGTTGAAAAGCTGAAAACAAGAAAATTATCCGTGCAAATGGATGACTCTACTTTGAGAGACAGTGAGGCCGTACTTATAACTTACGTAAGATATATTGATAAAGGTGATTTTGCTGAAGAAATGTTGTTCTGTAAATCATTAGAAAGCACCACTACGTCCAAAGATATATATAGTAAGCTAAAACAATTACCTAGATGTCAATAATATACCAATGAAAAATATAACATCTTGTGCTGCAGATGGTGCTCCTAATATGATGGGGAAGTAAAATGGTTGCTTAAAATTGATGAAAGATAAGAATCCAGAAATGCTTCTTGTGCATTGTGTTACTCACAGGGAAAACCTTGTAGCTAAAAACATTCTAAATGTTCTAAATGAAGTACTAAATTTAGTTATAAAGTGTATCAATGCTATTAAAGCTAGTGCTTTCTGTGAAGAACAAAATGAAGACCATGTGAGACTTATACTTCACACTGAAGTCAGATGGCTCTCGAAAGGGAACTGCTTGAAAAGATTTATGGAACTATTTGATACTCTTAGTGATTTTTTAAGCGACAAACCTGAAATGAAAAAAAAACAACATCAGTTAACGGTCGATGGTAACTCATTTGTGAGTTATTTAGCCTATTTCATTGAAAAACTAAATATATTAAATAAACAACTTCAAGGAACACATAAAACTCTTGTCGATGCACAAGCGAAGATATTTGGTTTCGCTACCTTTATTAATTTTGTCAGACATATATTTACAACAAAAATGTTGAAAAGTTTCATTCGCTCCACAAATGTGAAGTGACTGATACCGCTATAAATGTTATTGTCGATCATCTCAAACTTTTATCGGCTGATTTAAAAGTACGATTTTCTGATTTGAAACAAATTGATTTCCCAACTTGGATGGTGCAGCCAATGTTAGTGGATTTGTCTGACATTTCATATGTGCAGTATCAAAGAGAACTCGTAGAAATGCAAAATGATGAGTCAGTTAAAACTTTATTTAATATAAAAGGAGCGATGGCATGGCTTTGTGAGGAAACTGAAATCAAATTTCCAAATGCAACCAAATGTGCAAGAGAATTATTGCTATCGTTTCCATCTCCATATTTAGCTGAATGCGGATTTAGTGTCATAAATGATGTGCTGCTAAAAAAAAAAAGTAATCGGGGAGACTTGATACTGACGTTAACTAAATTGGAACCTGACATAAAATCTCTTTGCAGCAAGCATCAAGTGCACGGATCTCACTAAATTTAAATAATAAATAATTACTAATAATTACAATAATATTGAAAAATCTGTCATTAAAATTATTCTGTACTTGAATTTCGGTTCTCCATTATATGGTTTGAAAATTTATTTACTGTGTTTGCTCACTACTTCGCCACGACCACTTCACCACGAAGACTCATTTCCTTGTACTCCCGCGTGCGGTTGACTACTACGTCCTGTAAAGGATATGCAACTAACTAACAGCACCGCCAGCCTCACTATAGCGGCCACACGATATGATAATAATGGAAACAGTGTCATGATAATTATCGACACTTGTACACATCACGTGGCAACGTCAAGAGGGCGCACTGTCCGGCAAGATTTTGATATCCTCATTTTCAAGCAGCACTGTTTGAGGACATGTCTGAAGTCTCTGTCTTGCAGAGAGTATATCAGAAAGTTGGATCCAAACTGAGCATGGGAGATCAGTGAAATACCCATAGAGATATCCGTGCCATAAAGTCTAGATCAATATTGTGAATATACACATAGATATTCATGATTACACACGGTGTCATGAGCAAAAAATATACTCCGAACACAATTACCAGCATTCGAATCTGTCTCCATGTAGATTTAATATTAGAAATCATGAGATTCATGTCCTGTGTTGAGTTTCCTGCATTAATTACTGCACTTTTCTTGATATCCCTCATTTGATTTCTGGCGATTACGGCAATATGTCCGTACATAAGGAACATACATGTACTTAAAGTAAAATGAATTGATGATAGAACAAAATAATAGTAAATCGTTGCATTAGCTTCATAGGTCTTATCATTGGATGTGTCAAAAGCAGATACCATACAGACTAACAATGCTATAATCCAGGAGAGAATAATCCCACAAGATGTTGATTTGTAGGTCACCAGTCTTTGATGTAAAAATGGCCTAGCTATATACAGCCAGCGTTCACATGCGATCAGGAAGAGGTTGCTAAGACTACATGTAATAGACACGCTAGGCAAATATAAAAAAATGCGCTCCAAAGAAGAGTATAGCAGACTAGTGTACTCTGAAATTAAAAATACCACGACACTAACACTAACTGTTAAAGCCATAATCAGATTGCAGGAAGCCAGTGAGGCAATGAAGACATTAGCAAATGTATGTAACCGCTTGTACCTGACAACAGCCACGATAATAATGACATTTAAGAATACTGAAACAATATTCATGACAATCTCCATAATTCCGATCACAGTTGCGGTATCTGACTGAGATGTTCTCTTGCCCACACCGCCAGACGTTGAGTTATCTGTTGATAACGACATCACTTGCGTTTGGACGACAGTTTTAAATAACACATTATCAGAGTCTCGCGAAACTGCATCTACACATTCTACGTTATGTGATCACAACAATTATAATTAGTTGCGTCTCTTTCATGGTTGTTTTTTCTCTCCTTTAAAAACCAGCAGCAATGGTGGAACAAGCTGTTGCTCATATGGGATCAAGAGTTAACTGTCTCAGAAATATGTCTTAATGCCAAGTACACTCACTGTTTGAATAGCAAAATCAGAGGTTATCTATAAGTATAGGCGTTAAGTGTTTTATTGTTTGCTGTCTTAAAGTCTGCAATAAAACACTGGACGGCTGAATGTTTGATGTCTTAAAATCTGCAATAAAACATTTGACGACAGAATGTTTGTTGTCTTACAGTCTGTAGTTAAACATCTGACAGCTGAATGTTTGATTATTAAGATCTGCATTAAACACTGTACGGCTAAATGTGTGCTGTCTCTAAGTCTGCAATTAAACACTGGACGTCTAAGTACTGGACTAATGATATTAAATAAAATGTAGACATAACATCAATAATATTAATCTTCGCAGGCGCCCATACACAAATTCCACTGAAAGCATTTGGAAACGACGAAACTCACTAACGAAAATACAAAGTTGTATCGCCATAAAAATGTTCCGTGTGCTGTTTAAAAATTAAAAAAATATCGCTGTCTGTGCGATCGCAATGTCTGTCTCAGAGTTTGACAGTTTCTGAAAGCTGACGTAACTGTAAACATTGCAAACATCTATAACCTCAAAGGTCATGATATTCTGCAGTCAAATTATTAAAAATACAACATGATTACGAAATTCCTTGCGGAGATATTCTAAAATGGGTGTGAAATCGCTTCCTTTTTTAATGCGTCTAACGCAATTTTAACGCAATATCGACGTAAAACAGAAAACTAGAACATAATTTTTTTGTTCAGCCAATCAGCTGACACCATTCGTTTGACTGCGTGCAACAGAGTAATATAATTACTAAGACATATTAGCCACCGTGGTTGTATTAAACATTGCCGAGTGTGTATTTAGCCTAATCTATCAATTTGCTAAAACAAACCAGCGCTTTTAATGAAACTGTTAACATAGATAGCAAGGCCAATTCAATGTGAAACAGTCACTGGTTAATTTTCATTTGATTAAAACAAAATAAAATTTAATAGACCCTTACCCCAATGTGAAATGGAAATAGAATGGACAATTCTTAACCAAGTGGATAATTTTAAATACTTAGGGGTATTTATAACATCGGACTGAATGTGCACAGCAGAAATTAAGAGCAGAATAGGGCAAGCAAAAGCTGCATTTCCGAAAATATAGAGTATCTTATGTAATAAGCCATTATCACTGAATGTCAGAAAAAGAGTGCAGAAATGCTATATAGAACATGTTTTGCTGTATGGCAGTGAATCTTGAAATGTAAGTGAATAAATTAGGATAAACTTTGAAGCAAAAGAGATGTGGTTCCTAAGACGAATGTTGCAAATTCCTTGGACTGCCAGAGTATCTAACAACGACTGCCTGAAAACATTATATACAACAATAAGAAATAGAAAAACAGCTTTCTTTGGTCATGTGATGAAAATAGAGGTATTGTAGAACATCGTGACGACTGGAAAGATCAGGGGAAAAGAGGCAGAGGCAGAACAAGAAAATTATGCTGGATGGCTTAAAACTGCTGCATGGGGGAATATCAGCAGCAGAACACCAAAGACCGAGATCTGTGGTGAGACATGAACGCCTACATCAGCTGGCGAATCACTTGATGATGATGATAACCCAATCGATAGTAGGGGTCGCCGCAGTGCATTAGCTAGCATGCTCGCTTGAGGCCCGGTAGTCATGAGTCAGAATCCCCTTCAAGGAAGAGAATTTTTTCATTAACCTGGACTTCGACATGGGTCCAGCCTAATTGGGTATCAAGAAATGATCTGTGAAGCGAAGGCCACTGTCATGATATTACACATCGAGTGTCGAGTGGTCAAAATATGCGGCTAGCACCATATACAATGTCAGTGGTCTCTGTCCACGACATTAACAGCTTTCTTCAATGCTAACAGCATTGGCAACATTCTTTTCTGCCCATGGTATTGTTAACATTCTTTTGTGTCAGCAACATTGTTAACATTCTACTATGCCCACGACATTCTCACACTTCTATTCTGTCCCCGACATTGTCAACATTCTTCTCTCTCTCTCTCTCTCTCTCTCTCTCTCTCTCTCTCTCTCTCTCTCTCTCTCTCTCTCTCTTTCTTTCTCTCTCTCTCTCTCTCTCTCTCTCTCTCTCTCTCTCTCTCTCTCTCTCTTCTCTCTCTCCACGACATTCTCAACATTCTTCTCAGTCCACAACATTATAAACAATCTACTTTCTCTACGACATTGCCAACTTTCTTCTGTGCACACAGCATTATTAACATTCTTCTCTGTCCACGACAGTTCCATCATTCTACTCTCTCAACGACACTCTCAACATTCTACTCTCTCAACGACATTTTCAACATCCTACTCTCTCAATGACATTCTCAACATTCTAATCTCTCCACGACATTCTCAACATTCTACTCTCTCCATGACATTCTCAACATTCTACTCTCTCCACGACATTCTCAACATTCTAATCTGTCCCCGACATTGCCAACATTCTTCTATGTGCACCACATTATTAACATTCTTCTCTGTCCACGACATTCTGATATTCTACTCTCTCTGCGACATTCTCATCATTCTACTCTCTCCACGACATTCACAACATTCTACTCTCTACTCTCTCCTCGACAGTTCCAACATTATACTCTCTCAACGACCTTCTCAACATTCTACTCTCTCTGTGACATTCTCAACATTCTACTCTCTTCACGACAGTTCCAACATTCTACTCTCTCTGCGACATTCTCAGCATTCTACTCTCTCCAAGACATTCTAAGCATTCTACTCTCTAAATGACATTCTCAACATTCTAAACTCTCCACGACATTCTCAACATTCTACTCTCTCAACGACATTTTCAACATCCTACTCTCTCCACGACATTCTGACATTCTACTCTCTCCATGACATTCTCACCATTCTACTCTCTCAACGACATTCTCAACATTCTACTCTCTCCACGACATTCTGACATTCTACTCTCTCCACGACATTCTCAACATTCTACTCTCTCCACGACAGTTCCAACATGCTACTCTCTCTCTGCGATATTCTCAACATTCTACACTCTCCACGAAAGATCCAACATTTTACTCTCTCTCTTTCTCCACGACATTCTCACCATTCTACTCTCTCTACGACATTTTCAACATTCTATTCTTTCCACGACATTCTCAACATTCTACTCTCTCCACGACATTGTCAACATTCTACTATCTCCACGACATTCTCAACATTCTACTCTCTCCACGACAGTTCCAACATTTTACTCTCTCTGCGACATTCTCAGCATTCTACTCTCTTCACGACATTCTCAACATTCTACTCTCTCCACGACATTCTCAACATTCAAATCTCTCCACGACATTCTCAACATTCTTCTCAGTCCACAACATTATAAACAATCTACTTTCTCTACGACATTGCCAACTTTCTTCTGTGCACACAGCATTATTAACATTCTTCTCTGTCCACGACAGTTCCATCATTCTACTCTCTCAACGACACTCGCAACATTCTACTCTCTCGACGACATTTTCAACATCCTACTCTCTCAATGACATTCTCAACATTCTAATCTCTCCACGACATTCTCAACATTCTACTCTCTCCATGACATTCTCAACATTCTACTCTCTCCACGACATTCTCAACATTCTAATCTGTCCCCTACATTGCCAACATTCTTCTATGTGCACCACATTATTAACATTCTTCTCTGTCCACGACATTCTGATATTCTACTCTCTCCACGACATTCGCAACATTTTACTCTCTACTCTATCCTCGACAGTTCCAACATTATACTCTCTCAACGACATTCTCAACATTCTACTCTCTCTGTGACATTCTCAACATTCTACTCTCTTCACGACAGTTCCAACATTCTACTCTCTCTGCGACATTCTCAGCATTCTACTCTCTCTGCGACATTCTCAACATTCTACTCTCTCCACGATATTCTCAACATTCAAATCTCTCCACGACATTCTCAACATTTTACTCTCTCAACGACATTCTCAGCATTCTACTCTCTCAATGACATTCTCAACATTCTAAACTCTCCACGACATTCCCAACATTCTACTCTCTCAACTCAACACTCTACTCTCTCCACGACCATCTCAACTTTCTACTCTCTCCACGACATTCTCAACATTCTACTCTCTCCACAACATTCTCAACATTCTACTCTCTCCACGGCAGTTCCAACATTATACTCTCTCTCTCTGCCTCTCTCTCTCTCTCTCTCTCTCTCTCTCTCTGCGACATTCTCAACATTCTACTCTCTCTGCGACATTCTCAACATTCTACTCTCTCCACGACATTCTCAACATTCTACTCTCTCCACGAAATTCTCAACATTCTACTCTCTCCACGAAAGTTCCAACATTCTACTCTCGCTGCAACATTCTCAACATTCTACTATCTCCACGACATTCTCATCATTCTACTGTCTCCACGACATTCTTAGCATTCTACTCTCTCCATGACATTCTCAACATTTTACTCTCGCCACGACATTCTCAACATTCTACTCTCTCCACGACATTCTCAAAATTCTACTATCTCCACGACATTCTCAACATTCTACTCTCTCCACGACAGTTCCAACATTCTACTCTCTTCGCATCATTCTCAACATTCTACTCTCTCCACGAAATTCTCAACATTCTACTCTCTCCACGACATTCTCAACATTCTACTCTCTCCACTACATTCTCAACATTCTACACTCTCAAAGACATTCTCAACATTCTACTCTATCCACGACATTCTCAACATTCTACTCTCTCCACGACATTCTCAACATTCTACTCTATCCACGCCATTCTCAACATTCTACTCTATCCACGACATTCTCAACATTCTACTCTCTGCGCGACATTCTCAATATTCTACTCACTCCACGAAATTCTCAACATTCTACTCTCTCCACGAAAGTTCCAACATTCTACTCTCGCTGCAACATTCTCAACATTCTACTATCTCCACGACATTCTCATCATTCTACTGTCTCGACGACATTCTTAGCATTCTACTCTCTCCATGACATTCTCAACATTCTACTCTCGCCACGACATTCTCAACATTCTACTCTCTCCACGACATTCTCAAAATTCTACTATCTCCACGACATTCTCAACATTCTACTCTCTCCACGACAGTTCCAACATTTTACTCTCTTTGCATCATTCTCAACATTCTACTCTCTCCACGAAATTCTCAACATTCTACTCTCTCCACGACATTCTCAACATTCTACTCTCTCCACTACATTCTCAACATTCTACACTCTCCAAGACATTCTCAACATTCTACTCTATCCACGACATTCTCAACATTCTACTCTCTCCACGACATTCTCAACATTCTACTCTATCCACGCCATTCTCAACATTCTACTCTATCCACGACATTCTCAACATTCTACTCTCTGCGCGACATTCTCAATATTCTACTCACTCCACGACATTCTCAACATTCTACTCTCTCCACGACATTCTCAAAATTCTACTCTCTGTACGACATTCTCAACATTCTACTATATCTACGACATCACCAACATTCCTCTAAACAAACCCTCACAACTCCACCAACTACACACTATTCACCATTCCATTACCCATTGTCCAATATTCTCACCCCTACAGAACAATAAGTCGTGGTGGCATAGTGCTTACCGTGCCTATCAATACAGTCGTCCGGGATCGATCCTCAGTCGAGGCCAAATTATTCTTGTCCTTACAGTACAGCTCTGTTGTCCACCCAGGCTTATAGAACTGTCTGGACAGCCAAGGCAACGAGGAGTAGAACTTGCCTCCCCCATTACATGGTATGATCTAGAATGTATGAAGGCCTGATACTTCACACTCCAACCGCAGCATCTTCTGTGGAACTGTCTGTATTTGTTCATGTCACTTGTTTTTTTCCCGAGAGGAGGTTGGAATCCACAAGCACATCTTTAAACTTATCATCTGTTGGGATTATTGACTGACTTTTGTCTACACTCCTCTCTTCTGTCTTCCCTTCCATATATCTATTTCTTTAACTCTCTCTCTCTCTCTCTCTCTCTCTCTCTCTCTCTCTCTCTCTCTGTTATTCCCTCAACACATACTCCGACAACAGTTCCTTTCAAAGATAAATACAAGATTTATTAATAAAAACTATGTCTGGTGTATGTATGGATATTGTCTATGTAGTTGGTATGTTCTTCTAGTGTGGATGCCAGATAAGATGTTGATAGATAGTCTCCGTGTCTTCTCTCGTCTCTTCTCTCAGCTAGAATACAGGACATTACATAGATACAACGGAACGATCTCACCCTGACAGCTCCGTCTGCTTGAGTCTGTAGATATATCCGTTTTTTGTAATGAAAAATGTTCACCACTGGATGAATGTATTTAACCCGATCACCATATGCTGTCAGCTTAAACGGAATGGTCTTTCATATCTTATAGCGTTCTTAATTCCATCCTGGAAAACACATCTAGTTTCTAGTATTCTTTATTTTTGTCCTGTACAAGTTCTACACTGGATAGTTCTTAATGGGTATAGGCACTTTGTATGCACCTTGCAACTCTTCGATACTGAGTCATTTGAGTTTTTCTATTAGTTTAAATGATCTCTATTTTCCATTCTCTGTCCTCCTTACTTCTTACGATGAAAATGCTTTTCTTTCCTTTCTTATGCACAAGTGTCGTGCTTTATTACTTTAAAGTGCTTTCTTGTGGTTTATCAACACTGGGTGATCTTGACCACAGCCATCTGTGTTATATCTTAGTTGATAAGTTCCGCACTGGTATGGAAACCTGTGTGATATACATTTAATAATGAGATCTGTGTCTGCTTCCTCTTCTCTCCTATGTGAGTGTCTTTTCCTCCAGCCGAAATGAAAAGGCTTCCGAAAAAACCCACTCTGACATAGGATAGAAGATTCACCTAACGTCTATACTATTCCTACTAATAGAAAGCAATGTTAAATGCACTTCACGCCCATCTATATTCCTATGCTAAACTATACTCTAATATATTAATACCTTATAAACATCCTTTACTGAATTGGGAGTACTAATGCACCATAAATACACAAACGTTCTTCTGAACGCAGCACATCCCTTTTCATAATCCTTCTTCTCCCGAAACCTAAGAATCACACTCCCTCACAAAGACGTAGCCACTCTTTATAGGTCATTTTTGCCGCATAGTCCTTGACCTTGCTGGACACCTCACATCCAGACTTCATTATCATCGTTAGTGGAAAATTACAGCTCTGAACCGTTTCACATCCATACCGCAATATGCTGTCCAATAATACTGTCTGCCTTTGTCTCAAACCAATTTTTCCACTCGACAGTTTACCTGTGCGGTTAGTGGCCCCCTTTCGTGTCTTGACCTATAAACACATGCGCCTGGTCACTCCTTTGTTTGTTACCCTTACTGCTTCGGTGGTTAACCCTTCTTCTACCTGGGTGGTCGGTGTATACAGTCGTCTATCTGGGAATCATTAACTCTCAGTATTTCACGACATAGGCCCCCTCTTAAGAGATTAGACCGCGTCGAATCTTTCTCACTGTAGGTTTGATTCCCATGATCCACAACCCTAGTCTTCTTCCTCCGGAGCTGGATGTCTGGATAAGAAATCTGCTCCTACATTCTCCTTGCCAAAAATGTATTCCACTGTGAAGTCCTGTTGCAGCAACAACGTCCATCACATCCACCGTGCGTTGAGCTTCTGCGAAGTAGCTATTAACATCACGTGTTGATGATATGATTGGATCCTCACATTATCCAGTAGGCGCTCTAATTGACACCCTACTATACTACTCACGACTGAAACTAGTGTTGGCTCCTCGCTCCTGTACGTCCGGTCGACCTACTTTCGACTTGCGTCAGCGACGGCTCACAATACAGACAGATTGTCCCATCCTGATTGTAACACTGCTTCCATGTCCTCTTGGTTTCCCCCGGCTTTGCCTCTGGGGATGTTCCACCTCGTCCTCGATGGACCGAGTCGTCTTTCCCAAATCTCCTGGACTTTTGCTTCCAGGACCATCTTGGGCGATATTGTATCTGGTCAGCCAATCTTCGGTTGGAGTCCTGGGTAATTCTCGCTTTTCCCGACATTACCCACCCCTTCTGAACTTGGTTACCGGTGAAACTTTCACTCTTGTCCTTTCCCTGACTTGTGATTTCCCTTCTCCTGTCGTTGGGTAAATCTGACCTATCACGTACTGTCCCATAGGCCCTCCTATGTTGTACTGGCGATCTCTGGTCTTCGTCTGGACTGGTAACTTTTGTCCCACTGGCTGCCATCACCATAAAGTGCGAAGCGTTGCTCCCGGATCTCTCTTCATATTTCCTAATGAGATGTCTAGGGAGATTTTTCTTCTCTTCCCCGATCCGTATTTTGTAGAGGTTCTTGGACACCACCTTTTCCACAGGATAAGGTCCTTTCCATCCTACTTGGAGTATATTGGTCTCTGCTGGGCTCCACACTTCCACTTTGTCTTCCACTTTAAGAGCTAGTTTCCTCTTAATTTGCTTGTTGGGTGGTGCTTTCTGGCACTCCGAACAAGACTTCACCCACCGGCGTACATCTCCGGTCATTCCTGGCCAGCAATAATGGCCGGATATTTGCTGCAAGGTCTCTCTTACACCCATATGTCGATTCTCGCCTATGATGTGTCCACTCTGAAGAATGTGAGGACGGTGGGTCTCTGGAACCACCCACTGCTCATGCAGGTTATCTCCCCTCCCAGCTCTCCGATAGAGTAGTCGATTCTTCAGAAAGTACTGTCCCCGTTCTGGTGGCTCAGCACTTCTTTGCAGCTTCCTGTAGCAAGGACGCAACGTAGTATCCTTCCTCTGGGCAGTATGCAATTCTCCTATCTCTGAGTTGTCGCATAGTGTCTCTGCCTCTTTTTCCTTCCCTTGAGATCCACTGACTACTGTTCCCTTGTGGGTTGGCTGTTTGGGCATTCCCAAAAAGACATATTTCGTACCAATGATCATGGGAAATAAGGAGTCAGATAATACAGCAGCTGGAATAATGCCCGTGACGTACCTGGATTTAATCTCCACCTTGGCGATTGGCAGCGTCATGGTAACAGCACTCCTCATTGCCGGCTGTATCTCTATGGTCTCCCCTGTAAGTTGGTCTGGGCTTACTAGGCTGGCGTCCACCACCGCTTCCCCATCCAAACCTGTATCGTAGAGACAAGCAACCTGTTGGCCATTTACTTCAATCAGTTCCACCACAGGTGGTCTCTCTTGGTCCTGAGTGTCTTTCATCTCCTTGACCGTTTCCTTGCCTTCCTCTTTTAATTCCTCGAGGTTGGTTATGCAATTGGCGTCGTTTGCCTTGCATCTGCAGTCCACAGTATTATGTGTTATCGACTGGCAGTGTGTGCACCCTGTTCCTTTCCTAGGTTTCCGTGTGTCCTTTTTGTTCCTTTCTCCTTCGCCGACCTCAGCCTTGTCTGTGATCACCGATGTAGGAATCACTTTGCATGCTGCGAAGTAAGAACTTTTAGGTTTCGATCTGCAGTCTTTGGTGTTGTGAGAGGCCGCCTTGCAAAATGAACACCACTTCTCAGACCACTGTCGTTTCGCTTGAGAATTCGAGGTGCTCTGGTTTCCTACCTTCACCTTCTCTGAACTCTCCTCTGTGTGCTTTATATAAGGTTCCACTTTTTCTCCTTCCCAGTTTTTAGGTTTCTTTTTCTCTGGTTTCTCCTGACCTTTTGTTTGTGTACTTAGTTCCTCAGTTTCCCCATGTACTTCCACAAACCTTTCCGCCAGCTTATTCACAACATCAATCCGTTCCGCCCCTTGTTCTCCCAAGAAGGTTCTGAGAAGTTTCGACATTTGCTTTCGCACCTGGTCGACCACCATCATCTCTTCGAGACTCTCATAATCCCTCTTGAATTCTGCCAAGTCCATCCATTTCTGGAGATAGGATTTCAGCCTTAGACTGTAGGCGGCGAATAGTTCTCCCGGCTCTCGTCTAGACTATCTAAACTTCTTCCTATACGTTTGTGCTGTGATGTCGAAATGTTTCATCAAAGCGGCTTTTAATTCCTGGTAATTATTTTCCTGTCCTGGTGGTAAGCGTGTGTACACTTCAAATCCCGAACCGATTAATCCCTGGGAGAGTTTAAGAGCCCATCTGCTCCGATCCAGCCCCATAGCGACTGACATTGCTTCGAAACGAGATGCGTACTGGTCAAAGCGTTCCTTAGACTGATCGTAGACAGCTAAGGGAAACTTCATGGCATGGTAACCATGTCCACTCATATGGGTTGCACCAGGTGAAGAAGAATTTCCTTCCACTCCATCTATTTCTCCCTTAGTTTGAGTCTTGAGTTCTAGCTCTTTCATGCGGTATTCATGTTCTCTGATCTTTGTGGCTTCTTCTGCATCCAACTGGGCCTTACGCTCCTCCCTTTCTGCTTCCAACTGGGCCTTACGCTCCTCCCTTTCCGCTTGACGAAACTCTCGCTCTCTTTCTTGTATGTAATCCGTTAGCTCGGAACCAGCTAAACCAATTGCCTCCCCGTTGGCCCTCAGTTCGGCTGTAGTTACTTTAGGAGTTGCCATAGTTACAGCAGATAAGTCAGCACGTTGAGTAAAGACACCTCAAGGCAGTAAAGAAGTACTCACTATACAATTATATTCCAGTTAGACCCTATATCATTAATCTATGTCTATCTAATATTATAAATCTACAACACCACACAGTACATCACAACCACTCTCTCATCCACAAGAGGAGATATAGGATAAAGACTTATGTAGACGTGTGACCGTGTGACTAGGTATGTAATGTGTCTTACCACCTATCCACATTCACTCTGTCTGGAACTTTCTCACTGTAAAGTCACCAGCATTAATGAAATGTTTCTACCATAAATGTAATGGCACCATATATCCAATGGACGTCCTTCCATTAAAAGTCATCAATATACACTTATATTTCTTCCAATCAGTATGTCCCAACATGCAGGTACTCCGCTATGCCTGTGCCAATATGCAAGTACCCCTTTATGCATATGCCATGTTATGCTTTCAGGTCATATGGGTATTCTGTATGTATCCCGCTCGCTCCACCAATTATGTCACTTGTTTTTTTCCCGAGAGGAGGTTGGAATCCACAAGCACATTTTTAAACTTATCATCTGTTGGGATTATTGACTGACTTTTGTCTACACTCCTCTCTTCTGTCTTCCCTTCCATATATCTATTTCTTTAACTCTCTCTCTCTCTCTCTCTCTCTCTCTCTCTCTCTCTCTGTTATTCCCTCAACACATACTCCGACAACAGTTCCTTTCAACGATAAATACAAGATTTATTAATAAAAACTATGTCTGGTGTATGTATGGATATTGTCTATGTAGTTGGTATGTTCTTCTAGTGTGGATGCCAGATAAGATGTTGATAGATAGTCTCCGTGTCTTCTCTCGTCTCTTCTCTCAGCTAGAATACAGGACATTACATAGATACAACGGAACGATCTCACCCTGACAGCTCCGTCTGCTTGAGTCTGTAGATATATCCGTTTTTTGTAATGAAAAATGTTCACCACTGGATGAATGTATTTAACCCGATCACCATATGCTGTCAGCTTAAACGGAATGGTTTTTCTTATCTTATAGCGTTCTTAATTCCATCCTGGAAAACACATCTAGTTTCTAGTATTCTTTATTTTTGTCCTGTACAAGTTCTACACTGGATAGTTCTTAATGGGTATAGGCACTTTGTATGCACCTTGCAACTCTTCGATACTGAGTCATTTGAGTTTTTCTATTAGTTTAAATGATCTCTATTTTCCATTCTCTGTCCTCCTTACTTCTTACGATGAAAATGCTTTTCTGTCCTTTCTTATGCACAAGTGTCGTGCTTTATTACTTTAAAGTGCTTTCTTGTGGTTTATCAACACTGGGTGATCTTGACCACAGCCATCTGTGTTATATCTTAGTTGATAAGTTCCGCACTGGTATGGAAACCTGTGTGATATACATTTAATAATGAGATCTGTGTCTGCTTCCTCTTCTCTCCTATGTGAGTGTCTTTTCCTCCATCCGAAATGAAAAGGCTTCCGAAAAAACCCACTCTGACATAGGATAGAAGATTCACCTAACGTCTATACTATTCCTACTAATAGAAAGCAATGTTAAATGCACTTCACGCCCATCTATATTCCTATGCTAAACTATACTCTAATATATTAATACCTTATAAACATCCTTTACTGAATTGGGAGTACTAATGCACCATAAATACACAAACGTTCTTCTGAACGCAGCACATCCCTTTTCATAATCCTTCTTCTCCCGAAACCTAAGAATCACACTCCCTCACAAAGACGTAGCCACTCTTTATAGGTCATTTTTGCCGCATAGTCCTTGACCTTGCTGGACACCTCACATCCAGACTTCATTATCATCGTTAGTGGAAAATTACAGCTCTGAACCGTTTCACATCCATACCGCAATATGCTGTCCAATAATACTGTCTGCCTTTGTCTCAAACCAATTTTTCCACTCGACAGTTTACCTGTGCGGTTAGTGGCCCCCTTTCGTGTCTTGACCTATAAACACATGCGCCTGGTCACTCCTTTGTTTGTTACCCTTACTGCTTCGGTGGTTAACCCTTCTTCTACCTGGGTGGTCGGTGTATACAGTCGTCTATCTGGGAATCATTAACTCTCAGTATTTCACGACAGATCACAGAACAAAAGATCAAAAATAACCTTTCAATAAGCGGGTTGTAGATACAGTTCTACACAGCATTTTCAATATTTTGTTATCATGAAGTGAGAAGATGGAAATAAGGATGTAAAAATCATCATGAGCCGGTCTCCCTGGCCTAGTGTTAACGTCTTTCTCCGTAATCCCGTATATTCCCGTGAGTAACGTAACCTGTGCGAGAATCGGTAGCGGTTCTCGCCGCGTTGGTAACTTACGGGATATGTGAGCTGGTCGCTTAGAAAATATGACCAACTACTGAGCGTAATCTTGTCTGGTACATCAACAGCAGCTGAAAAATGCTGGTATTGACTGCACCGTCTGTAAGGGATATGCAACATTTTAAAAAAAAAAGCCTGCACAATTCGCGGCGACTGCACCAGCCAGACGGCCTTAATCCCTACACAGCAAAGTACTATAAGCAGTAATGCCAGTTTTTATGAAGTGAAGTGAATTAATATGGTTTTACAAGACATTTTACACATTTCTGCTATCAGGAAGTAAGACGATATCCTTAGATTGAATATCCTAGTTTTTCCGTATGCAAATGCAAATAGATGTATTTGTTTACTCGAAAGAAATCGAGACAAAAGTAACAAATGAATGTATCTTGTTAGGTGAAATAAATCTAGACATAAGTAACAAATAGGTGTATCTGATTATATGAAAGCAATTTTGACAAAAGTAACAAATAAATATATCTGTTAAGGTCAAAGTCATCGTGAGAAAGGTAACAAATGGATATCTGTTTACGTGAAAGATATCGTGACGAAATTAACAAGCTGGAAAAATGCTTGTGCATTGTTTATCTGCTGATACGTTGTCAGCGATTTGCTGCGATGGCAAAAAACAACAGATAAACACTGAACTTTTAGTGGCACACTTCTTGGACTAAGTGCATTAAGTATGATACATAACGTATCTACTGCAGCCGTACACGTCATTCGGTTATACGGTAAGTGCAGAAATTGACGAGACACAAATTTCAGGTAGGAAGCTTTAATTTACTGACTAACAGTTCTTTACGATAGCTTGGTAACTGCTCCACTGCATATATAAAGACGATGTAAAAGGTAAATATAGCAACGTTTCAAGACTTGTCCTGCCCTCGCTCTCAGGCTCGGATACGAAACATGAAATATAAACTATGTCGGACAGGTCATGGGATAGAGACCAGACTAAGTGAGACACAAACATTCTGTCTTGGCTGACTGGAGACAGTCGAAGGTTAAGGAAAATAAATCTAGAAACAATATTTGTCTGAGAGACAAATCTGATGTCTTGTTGGCAGACCGGAGACAATTAACGGCTAGAGAAAGCAGATCTGTAAAAAAAAAACACGTGTCACAATCGGATGTACCGAGTCACAGGCTTGAGGACAGGCTGCAGAATGACTAGTGTTATGATGACGGGACAACCAACCAGGTATCGCCTTCCGTGTCACTACCCCCACCCAGCAACTCTATCCCAGCTGTGGCATCGTGGGCTGTTTCGCCACCAGTACACCTCTGGGATCGACCCTTCTATGGGCGGAAACTTTCTTGGATAAACAGGCGGCGAGGCAAGGCTTAGTCACCTATGGTGCCCAAGGAAAGATGAATGGTCAACATTTTGTTCTCCTGTATGTACTAGCCTGCTCCATGGCTAAGGGTTTACTGACGCAGTTCTTAAAACCCGCATACCGTGTTCGACACACAACTGCGGGCGATTTGGCAGCAGGCCGCTTTGTATTTATTTTTTTATTACAAAATGGTATAGGTGCCGGTCGTGCAGACAACAATAGGAAACTACTGAACGTAAACTTGCCAAGAGATCATCATCATCATCATCATCAAGTACCATGCCTGCTGGCGTTCATGGCTCTCCACAGATCTCGGTCTTTGGTGCTCTGGATCAACACTTCTGATAATATCCCTCCATGCCACCATCTCCATCCATCCATCATCATTTCTCTTCGTCTGCCTCTGCCTCTCTTCCAATCGATCTTTCCAGTTGTCACGATATTCTCCAATGCCTCTCTTCTCATCACATGACCGAAGAAAACTGTTTGTCTCTTTCTTATTGTTGTATATAATTGTCTTGTTTCATTAGCCTGTTTCAGGCAATCGTTGTTAGTTACTCTGGCAGTCCAAGAAATTCTGTAAAATGGTATACAACTAACTTAACTTATATATAACAATCTGGGATCTGCGGTAGTGCAGTGGCTAGAGTGCTTGCCCACCGGCCCAGTGTTTCTGTGTTCGATTCGCTTCCAGAAGGAGACTTTGTTGTTCAATCATCTCGGCTTCCAGTTCACCTACACCTGATTTGGATAACCGAAAGTGTCTGGGAAGTAAAGACGTCGGCATGATATTTACCATATAACACATGAAGAGCTGACAAGTCTAAAACATAATGCAATAGCACCATATACCCAAGTTTAAGGCATAATGCTATATCTCCATATACTCAAGTCTCCTCATGGCGTAAACAGGGATCATTCTAAGGCACGCCTTAAGAGTAAACACTACCTGATACTGTCGATATGTGGGGGATCCCTATAAAGCACACCTAATGTACAAAAACTGCCTGACACCATTGAAATGTGGGCGATCCCTATAAGGCACACCTAAAATGTAAAAACCACCTCATACTGTCGATATTGGGGGATCCATATTTATAAGGGATCCTGACGTTCAAATACCGCCTGACACCATCGAAATGTGAGGGATTTCAACGCCAGCATAAGCTCCCAGATTCATTTTGAGCGATATTCGCTGACTAAACTTGTAGATTTAGTTTTGAATACAAACTTGCTGTCGTGTCCCTGATCTGGGGGTTGAGGATATATGACTGTCGGAGTTGAGAGATGAGAGAGTTCAGTTTGAAGGTCATGGTTCACGAAAGTATCAGTAGCCACAAGTGACTCAGAGCTCGGACAGACACGCCCAGAACGTCCATACATCGAATGTGAGGGATGATTCAGAAGAGTTTCATGGCAACCACAAACAACAGTGGTCAGGCCTGTGTATTTGCTTAGTATTGGCTTTGTTCGCAAGATAAAGTTAGTTGCATGTCCTTTACAGGACGTTGCAGTCAACCCCATAATTAGTCTGCAGCTCGCATATTTTCTGATCAAGCGCCACACTTGAAGAAAGACTGTCGCCTGGTCCCGGCCCTCTCTACATTTCCCTAACTCGTGGACCAAATTTATGATGCTGAGTCCACCTATACCACCCCAATAGCCACCCCAGAGCCAAACGCCACCCCCAGCTCGAGCTTAAACTGTCTCTGGTGACCTAGGAGTAGTGGCTTCATTCTACACACCGTTCTTGTGGACTTCAATGTTAAAATCGTGACCTCAAGAATGGGGACTTCAATGTTGACTTCGTGACCTCAAGAGTGGGGACTTCAATGTTGACTTCGCCACCACAAGAGTGGGGACTTCAATGTTGACTTCGCCACCACAAGAGTGGGGACTTCAATGTTGACTTCGCCACCACAAGAGTGGGGACTTCAATGTTGACTTCGTGACCTCAAGAGTTTGGACGTCAATGTTGACTTCGTGACCTCACGAGTGGGGACTTCAATGTTGACTTCGCCACCTCAAGAGTGGGGACTTCAATGTTGACCTCTTCACCATAAGAGTGGGGACTTCAATGTTGACTTCGCCACCACAAGAATGGAGACTTCAATGTTGACTTCGTGACCTCAAGAGTGGGGACTTTATTGTTGACTTCGCCACCACAAGATTGGGGACATCAATATTGACTTCGTGACTTCAAGACTTGGGACTTCATTGTTGATTTCGCCACCACAAGAGTGGGGACTTCACTGTTGACTTCGCCACCACAAGATTGGGGACTTCAATGTTGACTTCGTGACATCAAGAGTGGGGTTTCAATGTTGACATCGTGACATCAAGATTGGGGGATTCAATGTTGACTTCGTGACCTCAAGAGTGGGGGCTTCAATGTTGACTTCGCCACCACACGATTTGGGACTTCAATGTTGACTTCACCACCACAAGATTGGGGACTTCAATGTTGACTACGCGACTTCAAGAGTTGGGGCTTCAATGTTGATTTCGCCACTACAAGAGTGGGAACTTCAATGTTGATTTCGCCACCACAAGAGTGGGGACTTCAATGTTGACTTCGCCACCACAAGAGTGGGGACTTCAATGTTGATTTCGCCATCACAAGAGCGGGGGCTTCAATGTTGATTCGTGACCTCAAAAGTTTGGACGTCAATGTTGACTTCGTGACCTCAAGAGTGGGGACTTCAATGTTGGCTTCGCCACCACAAGAGTGGGGACTTCAATGTTGACTTCGCCACCACACGATTTGGGACTTCAATGTTGACTTCACCACCACAAGATTGGGGACTTCAATGTTGACTTCGTGACTTCAAGTGTGGGGACTTCAATGTTGACTTCACCACCACAAGATTGGGGACTTCAATGTTGACTTCGGGACTTCAAGAGTGGGGGCTTCAATGTTGACTTCGCCACCACAAGAGTGGGAACTTCAATGTTGACTTCGCCACCACAAGAGTGGGGACTTCAATGTTGACTTCACATCCTCAAGAGTGGGAGCTTTAATGTTGACTTCGCCACCACAAGATTGGGGACTTCAATGTTGACTTCATGACTTAAAGAGCGGGGACTCTATTGTTGATTTCGCCACCACAAGAGTGGGGACTTCAATGTTGACTTCGCCACCACAAGATTGGGGACTTCAATGTTGACATCGTGACATCAAGATCTAGGGATTCAATGTTGACTTCGTGACCTCAAGAGTGGGTTCAATGTTGACTTCGCCACCACAAGATTGGGGACTTCAATGTTGACTTCGCCACCACAAGATTGGGGACTTCAATGTTGACTTCGTGACTTCAAGAGTGGGGACTTCAATGTTGACTTCGCCACCACAAGATTGGGGACTTCAATGTTGACTTCGTGACTTCAAGAGTGGGGGATTCAATGTTGACTTCACCACCACAAGATTGGGGACTTCAATGTTGACTTCGTGACTTCAAGAGTGGGGACTTCAATGTTGACTTTGCCACCACAAGAGTGGGGGCTTCAATGTGGAGTTTGCGATCTCAAGAGTTGGGGGATTAAGTTACAAGTACCTCTGAAAGTCAGTCAAGGGTTGTCTCCATGTTTTAGATTCATGAGATTCCTCCACCTTCGTGTTGTGTATAGTTGATTCATGAACGGGCTGTATATCGAGTATCCAAATGTTAGTTGGGTAACGGTCTTCTGTGAAATTTGCTGTTATTTTACATCTTTCTAACCCATTCTGCGTGTTCTTTTTTGCAATACCAAGAGTGTTTTCTATCATCTCGGTCAGGCGCTCTTGTCTCCAAGCTGGAAGTCTTGTTTTCGTTATCAATGGGTTTATTAGTTGATATGCTGAGTATTGCATCTGTCCTCGTGTTCCGTTTTGCACATTCTAGAAAGTTGTTTGGCTTTGTTCTTCCCTTTTCAAGACCATTAAACCTCTGGTACATTGGATAGTCTATTAGTATTTTGCATGGTTCCGCCTGTTGCTGGGCTTTACTATCTGTTCTGGCTTGCACAGGTTGTAGACGTGTGATTTTATTGATAGATGTTGTTTTCATGCCTCCAATAATGATCTACATTCCTTTTGTTATTTTGTTGAGGCGTGACTTAGTTGCTGTTGCCTAAGTTGTGTTCAAGGACCAATGATTTCTAATGATTGCATGATATTAGTTCTTTGCTTTTGCATTTTATTCTGTTGAGGTTAGTATAAAACAACAGAGACAAAGTGGAGAAAACATTCTTCAACTGAGATTGTCATTGCAAGCAGGAATTGCAACATTTCAGTAACGCGATGTACAAGTGTTTGCTTATTCTGATCGCCATCATCACAATTTGCGCTGTGGCTGAACTGACGTCATCATCAGCAGGAACGAGGCAAGATGCCGGTCAACCCAACATTGTGTTTGTGCTAGCAGACGACTTCGGTTTCCATGACGTTGGTTACCATGGTTCCGAGATCCAAACCCCAACACTTGATGCGGTAAGTTAGAATTACAACTTTCAATCAGGGGAATCATTGAGGATTTTGAGAATATCATGAGAAATAATACCAATTAATCATATTTGTTCTGTATCCTCATCTTTCATGTCAGCATTTTTATTGCCACTTGAATTTAACATGCACTGTTTATTTCATCATGTTTATGTCAGTTCCAGGAATTATCTTACTGAATCGCACCACTATTTTGTTTTTGTTTACGGTACACAATGTATAACATATTTTCATTCACCATTTTCCATTTTTTCCTCTCACGTTTTCCCATTTCTCCCAATTGTGAATGTTCCTGTGAGGATGCTCACGATAGTCGTCAGTGTATGCGTGTGTAAATTGTGGGAACTTATTCATATTAGTTTTAGTGATTATGTGAGGCAGCGTGTATGTGTGAGTATATGTGTGTGGGTTGATAAGTGGGTGTGTGTGTGTCTATGTGTGTGTGTGTATATGTGTGTATGTGAGTATGTGGGTGTATGTGTGTGTGCATGTCTATACCTGTGTGAATGTGTGTATAGGTGTGTATGTGCGTATATGTGTGTATGTGTGTGTACATGTGTGTATGTGTGTGTGCTTGTGAGTGTATGTTTTATGTGTGTTTCTGTGTGCTTACATATGTGTTTATTTGTATGTGCGTGTTTATATGTGTGTATGTGCGTGTGTATGTGTGTATGTGTGCATGCAAGTGGTGTTTGCGAGGGCATGCGTATTTGATAGCGGAGAGTGTGTCTGTCTGTGTGTGAGTGAGAGTGAAAGAGAGTGAGATATAGAGTGAATGATAGATGTTTGCGAGAATGCTCACGACAATCGTCAGTGTATGTGTGTATAAAGTCTGGGAGTTTGTTCATACTAGTTTCAGTGATTATGTGAGGCATCATGTATATGCATTGTTAATGTTTACAACATTCATTTGACAATGTTTTTTTCTCTATGTGAATGTATCATGCACTATTGATGAACGAAAGATGAGTGAGTGGAAGGGCCGAATGTAAGACTAGCCTGCGTGCTCTGTTTGTTACCCTTTAAAAATAAAGTTCGTTCGTTCGTTCGTTCGTTCATTCGTTCGTTGTTCGTTCACCCGTGTTGTGACAATCTTCTCCATGCCTTCGAACTGAGGTTATATAGACTTTCTCCAATCTACAAACTTAGTGTTATTTAGCACTTAAGCCACACACAACACTGTCTTCCCCTTGCACGTTTTCCTTCACTGTCCTTTCCAATAGAGCTTGTAACTAGTAACGGTCTTTTCATAAGGTCACACTTTAACATGTCCTACCATGACAACATTAAATACAATCACGGTTTTTGTAATATGTCTTTATTTGTTCTTTTCTCCTGTTTGGTAATCCCTACAAACGGAACAGAAGTAAACCCTATAAACGTTATTGTCATAAAGTACGCCATGTTATACTGCCTTGTAATGATCGCCTCGCGTGTATCAACAAGACTAAACAGCTGGAGCAGTTGATGTGAATGTAAACACAAATTTCAGACATTCGTTGGACGCAATTAGTTTAGTAAAAAAAAAAAAAAACATCATTAATGAGACCCACAAAACATAACTGTTGATGCGAACGAAATATAAAACACCAGTCTAGTCGGATATCTGTTTCCTGGACATTGTTTGAAATCGGAAATTGATAGTTAACTATCTTGATTATGGATAGTACGGTAGACGCACTTTACCATCAATTAGAACAACGAATCATTGTAAATGAATGAAGCCTGCCAGGAGCCAATTCAGATGGAATCAATGTAATTCTTGTTGCTGGCTACACATTAAAAACAATGACACAGCAACGGCAGCTTTGATAAAAACATCAGTGCGACCAGCAAATTAAACAAAATGTCAGGATGCCAATGTGGTTTTGCATACGAATTTAGTTGAGTCCTTACACTACTTCTTATCAATATTATCTACAAAAACACGACATAACCATGTTTCCTTGTCATCAACACAAGTCCTGCATAACCCAGCCAGTGTCCACTGCTCTAATGTTGTGGGAAATGAAGCCGGCTGGTCAGTTACTGACCACATAACCCAGCCAGTGTCCACTGCTCTAATGTTGTGGGAAATGAAGCCGGCTGGTCAGTTATTGACCACATAACCCAGCCAGTGTCCACTGCTTTAATGTTGTGGGAAATGAAGCCGGCTGGTCAGATACTGACCACATAACCCAGCCAGTATCCACTGCTCTAATGTTGTGAGAAATGAAGGCGGCTGGTCAGATAATGACCACATAACCCAGCCAGTGTCACTGTTTTAATGTTGTGAGAAATGAAGCCGGTTGATCAGATACTGACCACATAACCCAGCCAGTGTCCACTACTCTAATGTTGTGGGAAATGAAACCTGTTGATCAGATACTGACCACATAACCCAGCCAGTGCCCACTGCTCTAATGTTGTGATAAGTGAAGGCGGTTGGTCAGATACTGACCACATAACCCAGCCAGTGTCGACTGCTCTAAAAATATGGTGCTAACACCATGTACCTAATATGCCTCGTGGCAGTAAAAGCCACCCTTTAGGTTACTGTCATTGTCAATCACTAGTGTAGTGAAATAAAGGTGTCATATTGGAACTCTAGTGTTCCTAACACTGTTCATTTTTATGTTGTATATTGCGTCCAATTACTTCTACTTCTCTCATTTATTTTCTCCTTGTGCCGATTATTACATTGAAGTTGTTTCTTAAATTGAAGATGATGATGCTTTACTTCTTTATTAGACTTGATATAGGATCTAAATATCAGTTATCATATAATGTTATACTGATATCTTACATTGTAATGTAAATTATCGTAGTATGGTATGATAATATGCTGCACTGTTATATCAGTTATCATATAACGTTATGATTATAATATATTTCACTGCAAATATAAAGTATCAAATAAATGTATGATTGTGAGTTTCACAATAATATAAGTTATCGTATATTGATTATAATATCTTTCAATGTTATATCAGTTATCATATAACGTTAAGATTATAAAATCTTTGCAGTTATCATATAATGTTAAGATTATAATATATGTTCTTGTAATATCGGTCATTAAATAGTGTTATGATTATGACATATTGCACTATAATTCGTATAATTGTATTATTCTGGAGAGATACATTTCCACTGATCGCAGTCGTATTAGAGATTATTGAGTTATTGAGAAGTTGTTTGATGTCTGTTCATGTTCTACAATTGTGCATCCAGCTGTCCGCCAGCGGCGTCAGGCTGGAGAACTACTACGTGCAGCCAATTTGTACCCCAACCAGGAGTCAGCTTATGTCTGGGAGATATCAAGTGCGTATAGTAGTTCATTGTAATAGTCTGTCGTTGAGTGTAATAGTTTGTTGTCGTGTTTACGTCTGTTGTTGATAGTAGTAGTCTGCTATTGACTATAACCGTGTGTTGTTGACTTGAATAGTTTGTCGGTGAATGAAATAGTCGGTTGTTAAAAGTAATAGTCTGTTTTTGAGTGTAATAGTCTGTTGCTGAGCGTAATATTTTTAGGTTGTGTGATATAATCAGCTTTTGGATCTAATTCCAATTCCAATTCCAATTTTCAAAACAAAAATTCCAGATTCGGCCTCGTTCAACCTGCGTTTTTCAGCTGTGGTTATTGTTGAGATCCATTTTGTTTGTGGGTTCATTCACCCTAATTCTCTGGCTCTCTACGTTCTACTTCTTGTCGACTCCCACGTTGATCATCTTGGATACCGCGTGTTTCTTGTTGTTGGACTTGCTACGTGACATTTTACCGCATATCAGGCTTCTTGACTGGTGGGATCTAATAGTCTGTCGGTAACTGTAATAGTCGGTTGTCAAAAGTAATAGTCTGTTGTTGGCTCCAATATTCATTGGATGAGTGTGATAATGTGTTGTTGGATCTTATTGTCTGTTGTTGAGTGCAATAGTATGTTATTAAATATAATAGTCTGTTACAAATTGCAATAGTTTGTTGTTTACTTTAGCAGTCTATTCACTGTCACGAGTTCACATGGAACAATGATGAGCGTTACGTGCGGTGTTTCGCTGGTACAGAAAAGGAGCAATTATGGTGCGGCCCGTTGCTGTGAATTTGGAATCGTACAACTACTACTACAGCTCATAGCCTCATACGAATATATAATGAGTAGAGAAATATTCAAGAACATCGTGGTGACTAGTTGATCTTTATCAACGACAAAAGAGACAGATGTCGACGGGAAGAAATGATACTTGATGGTTCGACAATGGTGAATATCATCAACTGAATTGATCTATAATTAAACCAGAACACCATTGATAGAAGTCAATAGAAAGACATTGGGGGTGAGAGAGCAGAGAGACGAAGCGAAGAGCGACAATTAGACGAAGAGAAGAATTAAATTGAGACGGCGCCTTTATTTTAAAAGAATAATATATCTAGTGCTGTGTCGTCATATGTTTGTGTATCTCTCGGAGATGATAACGATGACTATGATGATGATGGTGATTGTGTTGGTGATGATGATGATGATGATGATGATGATGATGATGATGATGATGATGATGATGATGATGATGATGATGATGATGATGATGATGATGATGATGATGATGATGATGATGATGATGATGATGATGATGATTTGAAGATTGAACACAACCCACTACTGGCAACGCTGGTCGTATTTCGGAACGAACCTTGGGCCTTGTCCACGTCAGATGGAAGCACTAGACTCGAGTTTCGCTCTCGTTTGTGCTCGTCAGTAGTGCATATCCCTGACTGGACCCGGGGTCGAACTCTGGATCACTGGCGTGTGAGGCGGGTGTGCAACCACTGACTTCGCGACTCACGCTAGACACCACCAAATTATCATACAAGAATTATTATTATTATTATTATTATTATTATTATTATTATTATTATTATTATTATTATTAATGTTATTAATAATACACTTCTTTACCACATTCCGACATTAATATACTTGTGGTTTATGTGATTATGATTATGTTTATTATATCTACAAAATGCACTTGTTTACCACTCTGTTGTAATTGTCCCCTAAAGATACACACTGGCCTTCAACATTACATTATTAATAGTTGTCAGCCAAACGCTCTTCCAAACGACAGTCCGACTTTGGCGGATAAACTGAAAGAATCTGGCTACGCCACACACATGGTGGGAAAGTGGCATCTGGGATTCTACAAGCAGGAATACTTGCCTTGGAACCGAGGCTTCGACACTTACTTTGGTAGGTTGGGACGTCGATAAACAAAGTGGTTAATTAAAATATTCTTAACAATTCAGAAATGGACGAACGTTGAGATATATCAATTGCAGTACACGTGATAGATGTCAACACACACACACACACATATATATATATATAGGGGGCCTCTGTGGCGAAGTGCTTATTCCCCCTGCCTCACGCTTCGAAGGCTGTGTGTTCGATTCCAGGCTACGACATTTGGTTCACATTTCCTCAGAGAGTCTAGGGGGTAGTCGCTGGAGCTACAGAGTTCATGCTTTGTGCGACGCTTTTGGCAAGCCGCCCTGCTGAACGAGATCAAGCCGTATGGGATAGAATCCGGTGCCTTTTAAACCACCCAACTCACTTCAGGCCCACCTAACCTCATCTATACCATGCACTTCCGTCCATGGCGTCCTCATTTTCCTATCTGTTTATACGTGTCGAGAGACAGAATGAGTGAGCGGGAGAGTGAATGAGTGAGCATGAGAGTGAATGAGTGAGCATGAGAGTGAATGAGTGAGCGCGAGAGTGAATGAGTGAGCGCGAGAGTGAATGAGTGAGCGCGAGAGTGAATGAGTGAGCGTGAGAGTGAACGAGTGAGCGTGAGAGTGAACGAGTGAGCGTGAGAGTGAATGAGTGAGCGTGAGAGTGAATGAGTGAGCGAGAGAGTGAATGAGTGAGCGCGAGAGTGAATGAGTGAGCGTGAGAGTGAATGAGTGAGCGTGAGAGTGAATGAGTGAGAGTGAATGAGTGAGCGTGAGAGAGAGAGAGAGAGAGAGAGTGTGTGTGTGTGTGTGTGTGTGTGTGTGTGTGTGTGTGTGTGTGTGTGTGTGTGTGTGTGTGTGTGTGTGTGTGTGTGTGTGTGTGTGTGGAGCATCACTATTTTTACGTCACATACTTTTTATGTACACATTTTTCTCCATGTTTAACATTTTTATGAGACTGCTCATGACAAGTGTCAGTGTATCTGTGTGAGTAAAGTGTGGGAGTTATGTTCATACTAGTTTCAATGCTAACTTGAGACATTTTGTATGTGTCTAGATGTGAGGAGGTGTGAGTGTGTGTGGAGGATGTGTGTGAGTGTGGGGATATGTGTGGGTGGGGGTATGCGTTTGGATGGGTTGGGGTGTGTGGGTTTTGGTGGGTAGTGATATTTGTGGGTGTTGATGGGATGTGTGGATGGATGTGTGGGGGTGAAAGTAGGGGTGTGGGAATGGGTGTGGGGGATGTGTATATGGGTGGAGGATATGTGTATGGGATGGATGCGGGGGATGTGTGTTTATGTGGATGGAGATGTGTGGATGGTTTGAGGAAGTATGTGTGGGTGGCCGGGTTGTGTGGGTAGGGGATTGTGTTGGGTGGATTGGGGATGCAAGGGCGGGTGGGGAGAAGTGTATGGTATGTGGGTGTGAGATATGTGTGTGGTGTGTTGTGCGGGATGTGTGCATGATGTGTGGGTGGAGGGTATGTTTGTAGTGGTATGGGTGAGGATATGTGTGTGGGTGGAGGACAGTGGGTGGTGTGGGGGATGTGTGTGATGAGTGCGGGGAATGTGTGTATGGGTGGGGTATATGTGGGGGTGAGTAGGGGATGTGTGGTCTTTGGGGGAAGTATGTAGGGGTGTGTGGGTGGGAAATGTGTGCGTGGATGGGGAATGAGTGGGTGAGGGTGTGTGAGTGGCTTAGGGATGTGTAGGTTGGTGAGGGAGTTGTATGTGTCGGGATGGGATGTGTGAGTGGGTGGAGGATGTGTGTGGGTAGGGGTATTGTGATCGAGAGATGTTTGGTTGGGGGTGGGTGGGTGGGTGAGGGTGTGAGTGCGTAGTGGAGGATGTATGCGTGAGTGAGTGTGTGTTGGTGGACGGGTAGGGAATGCGTGTGTGGGTGGGGAGAGGTGTGTGGTGTGTTGGTTGGGGATATTGTTTGTGTGAGTTAGGTGTGTGTTTTGTGGTGTGTGAGTGGGGGTATGTGGGGTGGATGGGTAAGGGTATCTGTGTGGGTGTGGGTGGGAATATTGTGTGGTATCTGGGTGGGGGATATGTGTGTGGTGTGTAAGTGGAGATGTGTTGGTGAGGGATATGTGTGTGTGTGGTGCGTGGGTTGGGAATATTGCGTGGTAGGGGGTGTATGTGATGTGCGGGTGGGGGATCGGGTTAAGGCATGTGTGGGTGGGTGGAAGTTGTATGTGTGGGTGATGGGGTGTGTGTGAGTGGTTTGGGGATGTATGGGTGGTTAAGGAGATGTGTGTGTGTGGGGGGGGGGGGTGGGGGTGGGGATGTGTGTGTATGGTTTGGGGATGTGTGAGTGGATGTGCGATGTGTGGGATGGTAGGGGATTGTGTGCGTGGATGGGGAATATGTGGTCGATGGAGATGTGGCTGGGGGATGGGTGGTTTGAGGTGTGGGTGGGGAGAGGATGTGTGGGTTATGATGTGGATGGGCGTGGGATGTGTGGGTTAGTGGGGGAATGTTTGTGGGTGGCGAGTGTGTTTTGGTTGGGGGATCAGATGAAGGTAGTGTGTGTGGGTGGGGGATGTGCGCGAGGGGGATGGGTCGGTTGGTGGGGTATGTATGTGTCCCTGGTGTGCGTGTGTGGGTAGGTGGGGGTGTGTGTGTGGGTGGGGTGATGTATGGATAAGTGGGAGATGGGCCTCATAACATGGTAATATGCCTTGTTTATGTTTACAACATTCATTTCACAATGTTTCTTTTTCTTCCTATGTAAATGTATAATGCTCTTGATGAACGAAAGACGAGTGATTGGAAGAGCCGAATGTAAGACGGGCCTGCGCGCTCAATTTGTGACCCTAATAAAGTTTATTTGATTTGATTTGTCATGTCCGTGTGTTTTTAGTGTCTTCTCTATTTTGTTTGCTCTGTGAAGTCCATACAAAGGCCTTTGTAGTTATATTCTCATTCTCACGTTTTCTCAATGAATGACATCTGCAGTGTCACTGTAGTAAGATTGTCTTCTTCTGCTTCCTCTTCTTTTTCTCATTCTCATCGTTTTCTGAATTATGATTATTACTATTTATTATTATTATTATTATTATTATTATTATTTACTACTACTACTACTACTACTATTACTACTACTACTACTACTACTACTACTACTACTACTACTACTACTACTACTACTACTACTACTACTACTACTACTACTACTACTTCTTCTTCTTCTTCTGCGTTAATCCTGATTTTTTTTCGGACGTGATTACGTTGTTTCTGTTTACAGCAGAGCTGTGTTCTTGCGCCGTTAGGCCGACACATCCGACTTCTGCGGGCATTTGTTGACCGGGTTAACCTTCCCGGTTCTACTTCTACTACTACTACTACTACTACTACTACTACTACTACTACTACTACTACTACTACTACAACTACTACTACTACGACTACTACTACTGCTGCTGCTGTTGCTGCTACTAGTACTACTACTGCTGCTGCTACTGCTGCTGCTAATACTACAATTACTACTTCAGCAACTACAACTTTTACTATTATACTACTACTACTATCACTACCACTACTCCTACTACTACTACTTCCTTTTCTTCTTCTATATCTTCGCTTTATTTCCGCTTTCTATATTATGCCTTTCTGCACCAATGTTGATAAAGCTGAGAGCAACCCGACCGTCTGCAAAAGAGTAGCCAATATAAGTTGTAATAAAGATCTACATCATGTCAACAATGTGCCATTTCAAGGACACAGACAAGTTCCTATCACGAGGTTTGTGTAAACGTTCTTGTTTCAGCTAACAGATAACCTGCGCCGTGTTTAGGATAACCACAATAGTGGATAACGATAATTATCAGAAAATATGTTTCCGTTATCTCCTTACTAAATCCTATGTTATCTGTTGTGGGGGAAGCGGGAGCATAGTAGCTAGACGCTTGCCTGTCGTACCGGTGGTGTTGCGTTCCATCAGCAGCTGTGCGGTTTCAATTTTGTTCTTATTTACTTGGCTGCCAGGTCGACCCCGGGTACCAAACATGTCGTGAGAAGTAAAGGCGGTCGGCATGATACCGATCACGTCACTCACGTAGTACCGATTGGGCTATAGCAAACACGGGTCGACTCCGTATGCCCAATGCGACTGTTGTTTGTTCATCAAGAATGATGATGACCATTCGTTTTATCCAGTGGGGTTGAAAGTATGGAGCCGTGAGTTCTAAGATGGCTGATAAGGCCTAATTTGGCTCGACAAAGTGACTGCACCCTTATGTAATGATGCACGCCACGAATCACGGTCTTTAGCAGCAGTCTGCCAGGTGTTAGGATTCATTCCAAAAGCTTTCATTGAGATTTCCAGAGTGTCTTTAAAGTGTTTCCCCTGGCCGCTTTGGGAGGGTTTACCACAATGCAGATCGCCGTAAAAAAATCGTTTAGGGAACCTGTGATCTGGCATACGAGTTAAATGACCAGCCCAGCGAATCTGATTCTTCATTGGTAGATTGTGAATACTGGGCATGGACGCTCTTTCTAGAACTTCAATGTCTGGGATTTTATCTTGCCATTAAATCTTCAATAGCTTCCTAAGGCAGACTGTGTGGAAGTGGTTTAATTTCCTAACATGTCGCTGATAGACAGTCCAGGTTTCACAAGCATATAGCAGTGTAGATAATACAACTGCTTTATAGACTTTCAGCTTTGTTTGCAGGCTTATTCCATTTCTGTCCCATACATTCTTGTACAGTCTGCCAAAAGCCGCGTTGGCCTTGGAGATTCTTGTATTCACTTCGTCATCAATTGTGACAGCTTGTGACACAGTGCTACCAAGATAGGTAAACTTGTCCACAACACTTAGTCTATGATCATTCACCTTGATATTCGGCGCGGTGTGATTATTCCCTGGAGCTGGCTGGTACATAACTACAGTCTTCTCCAAGTTGATATTGAGCCCAAAGTTCGCACAGGCATATGAGAAAGCTGAAAAATTGTGTTGCATGTCTGCCTCTGAGTTGGCATATACAGCGCAATCATCAACAAACAGCAGTTCTCTGACGGTGTCGCTGTTAGTTTTGGTTTTGGCTTTCAGCCTTCTGAGATTGAACAACTTTCCATTCTATGCGGTAGTTGATCTATATGCGACTAAAGTGTGACCAATGCGACTATAGTGTGACCAATGCGACTAAAGTGCGACCAATGCGACTAAAGTGTGTAAAGGGAGCCTTTTTGTGTTATCTTGTCTAGTCCCGATGTTACTGTTTTCCATCCCATGTTATCTGTTTTCTATTCGATGTTATCTGTTATCCATTCTAGGTTATCTTAATGCTGCCGAGGACTACTTTCGCCACACTGTACCTTGGAGACAGACGCCTTACCTTGACCTCAGAGATAACAACGGACCTGTGAGAAACGAAACTGGCCATTATTCAGCTCACCTGTTCACCAACAAAGCCATTGATGTTGTACAGTCACACAATACGTCAAAGGTAAAGTGTCAAGTCACACAACAATAGTGGAAATAACATTATGATACCTGTGGTGTTATTTTAATGGTTAGATGCGAATTCTTTCCATATTCCATAGTTTCAAGTTCTTGTGGATCATGGACCTGCTAATGAAATGACCTTTTTAGGGGTGTCTAGTTGGCCATGCGTCATTTGGTGGAGAAATGTTGTATCCCTGTCGTTAACTATATCGTTCTTCTTCTTCTTCTTCTTCTTCTTCTTCTTCTTCTTCTTCTTCTTCTTCTTCTTCTTCTTCTTCTTCTTCTTCTTCATCTTCTTCTTCTTCTTCTTCTTCTTCTTCTTCTTCTTCTTCTTCTTCTTCTTTATCTTCTTCTTCTTCTTCTTCTTCTTCTTCTTATTATTATTATTATTATTATTATTATTATTATAGTGTAGAGATGTTACACACACAGGTTAGAAGGCACGTGATGATCGTACAGCACACAAGACTCCGCGTTGTTTAGAACATTCTTTATTTGTCGAATCGTTCAACTACAGCATCATGATGTTATGCTCAAATTCGGATGTTTACATGTTTTCCTACCTCCCTGCTAGCTGGGCCCCAAGTGACGTGTGTGCCAGCCTAGATACACTTCTTCATTCGTGCACACCCGTTCACTAGCTATGGTTTTCCCACTAGTCAAGGAATGCGCAGCATTCCTTAACTCTTTACTCCTAAGCTACTCCCTTTACTGTTACATATACCTCCCCTTCTTCAAAGAGAATTTTTCCCTGAAAAAATCTCAACCCCAACTCTTAAGCACTTAACTATACATCTCTATACCACAATTAACAACAATTCCATATAATTCCTAACTCAATTCTCATTCTCCTATCTCATCATAGCCAATTGCTAACCAGAGACAATAATACCGAAACCCTCTACAAAACTCGTTATAAAGTTCTCTAGAAAACTCGCTACAAAACTCGTTATAAAGTTCTCTAGAAAACTCGCTACAAAACTCTCCATAAAATTCTCCATAAGCGAACCGCTTTTAAATTTAAAGTGTCCATCTAAATTATGATTGACAAAACTGAAGATATTCCCCTTATCTTTTATTTCTCCCTTATTCACATTCTCACACTCTCACTATTCTAGGATAGACAGAAAAAATAGTTAGATTGGGTAGGTTAGATTTGGTAGGTGCGCACCTAAAATAAATAAGAAAAAGTAAGGAAAAGTAAGAAGTAATCACCTTTCTCTTCCCATACATTCTCAAAACTTTATAAAAATAAAGTTTCAAAATTTATCTTCAGTTTCCGTCAATAATAATCGTTATTATCAAAAAAATATGTTAATCCAAAACTACCAGCTTTTGTATCATTCACCTCGTCAAGTTCAAGTTTACCATTCCTTCAAAAAAAAACTCCAAATTATTAGTATACTGTTACATAGACTATATTCATCAATGCCTTCACTTAAGTGAAGTGACTGTAGAGAGTATTGAGAATATCGATTTAACAATTATGGAATTTGCAATATAACCTTGACTTCACCTTCAACAGTCGAATGAGCTAAAACTCATAATTTTCAGCATTCTTTGTTTTACTTTGAGTTTTATTTGGAGCAGGTTATTGTTCTGTTGAAATCATTTCTGGTACCTCGAGACTTCATAAGTTGTTGTAACATGTAATCAGCGAGTTCATTCTTATATGCTTGTGTACTAATTTTTGATGCAAAACGGCATTACTTGATCTCATTATACAATTAGCGTTGGTCAGTGCTCAAGTTATTTCATACTATTAATTAGATAAAACATCAGTCTTTCAAAAAAAATAAGTTAATCAGTCAAACCTTCTGAGCTGGCCTGAGAAATCGATCTCCTTTTTAAACAGAAATACACTGAGAACCCACAACAACTACCCCTTGGTGGGCTTTCAGCTGTTGCGTTTCTTATTATTATTTACTTAAACTTCCTTCTCCAGACGCCCAGACACAAGAATCTTTCATGGCGGTAACTCTCTCCACGACATCCCATATTTCTTGAGGTCAAAGGCACCAAATCAACCTGTATTATAGTGTAGAGATGTTACACACACAGGTTAGAAGGCACGTGATGATCGTACAGCACACAAGACTCCGCGTTGTTTAGAACATTCTTTATTTGTCGAATCGTTCAACTACAGCATCATGATGTTATGCTCAAATTCGGATGTTTACATGTTTTCCTACCTCCCTGCTAGCTGGGCCCCAAGTGACGTGTGTGCCAGCCTAGATACACTTCTTCATTCGTGCACACACGTTCACTAGCTATGGTTTTCCCACTAGTCAAGGAATGCGCAGCATTCCTTAACTCTTTACTCCTAAGCTACTCCCTTTACTGTTACATTCTTCTTCTTCTTCTTCTTCTTCTTCTTCTTCTTCTTCTTCTTCTTCTTCATCTTCTTCTTCTTCTTTCGTTCGCCTGAAATATGTTTATAACTGCAATGTTGTCTCTTGTATGAATCTAACAGTCTTTTTTAGTTGACTCAGCGGCCATTAGAGTTTATCTTCCACTGTTGTCTCTCTTGGCCAGAAGGTTCTCCTGGATATGTTGTAGTTTGGGCAATCCTGGAGTATGTGTTCTGCTGTCTGCGACAGTGCCTAACAATGCATGTGTGTTTATTTGTGAGCCATCTTGATGGGGATAAAATAGTATGACAGAATCACCGATGTAGAGCTCATGGAGAGAACTAAACAAATTCAAGTGAACCAAGAGTTGAGGAGAAGACACGCAGTTAGACAACCTGAGGACATTATAACTAGACACTCTCTGGTCTGGAACCTAGAAAACAAATGAAATAACAGGAGGCATAAAGACATATGGAGAAGAGAATTACAGACTGCGATAAATGTTGGGAGGACAAGGAGGGAGCTGGGGGAGATAGCTTGGTATTTATTGGTTGAGCTATATTCCAATGAGGAAGAAGAAGACCAGTAAGTGAGTGAGTGAGTGAGTGAGTGAGGAAGTGAGTGAGTGAGTGAGGGAGAGAGGGATGGATTGAGGGAGTGATTGAGGGAGTGATTGAGGGAGTGATTGAGGTGAGGATTGAGGGAGTGATTGAGGGAGTGATTGAGGGAGTGAGGGAGTGATTGAGGGAGTGAGTGAGGAGTGAGTGAGGGAGTGAGTGAGTGAGTGAGGGAGGGAGGGAGGGAGGGAGGGAGTGATTGAGTAAGCGAGAGAGGGTGGGAGGGAGGGTGGGTGGATGGGTGGATGAGTGAGTGAGTGAGTTAGTGAGTGAGTGAGCGAGTGAGTGAGTGAGTGAGTGAGTGAGCGAGTGAGTGAGTGAGTGAGTGAGTGAGTGAGTGAGTGAGGGATTGAGTGAGGGTGTGAGTGAGTGAGTGAGGGAGGGAGGGAGGGATTGAGGGAGTGATTGAGGGAGTGATTGAGGGAGTGATTGAGGGGGTGATTGAGGGGAGGATTGAGGGAGTTATTGAGGGAGTGATTGAGAGAGTGATTGAGGGAGTGATTGAGGGAGTGAGGGAGGGAGGGAGTGATTGAGGGAGTGATTGAGGGAGTGATTGAGGGGAGGATTGAGGGAGTTATTGAGGGAGTGATTGAGGGAGTGATTGAGGGAGTGAGGGAGTGATTGAGGGAGTGATTGAGGGAGTGATTGAAAGAGTGATTGAGGGAGTGATTGAGGGAGTGATTGAGGGAGTGATTGAGTAAGCGAGAGAGGGTGGGAGGGAGGTTGGGTGGATGGGTGGATGAGTGAGTGAGTGAGTGAGTGAGTGAGTGAGCGAGTGAGTGAGTGAGTGAGTGAGTGAGTGAGTGAGTGAGCGAGCGAGCGAGCGAGCGAGTGAGTGAGTGAGTGAGTGAGTGAGTGAGTGGGTGAGTGGGTGAGTGGGTGAGTGAGTGAGTGAGTCGGTGAGTGGGTGAGCGATTACTGTTTGTGTGTTGTTGAATAAGTTTATGAGGGTGTGTGTGTGTGTTGTTAGTTGTAACAAAATAAATCTAGATTAAAATGCGTTTCTTCATTTACTCTGTAAGAACAAATTGCGGTAATCTAACTACCTGAAGTTAATTTTCTGGAGTTTATTTGTTTTGACTTTCCATCTCAGCCGCTGTTCTTGTACCTGGCCTACCAGTCCGTGCATGACCCGCTTGAGGTGCCAGAAAAGTACGAAAACAAGTATAGAAACATCACAGACAAGAACAGACGCACTTACGCGGGTGAGACTATAGTCTGTCAATATTTTGATTATGGTCGGATGTCAACATTTTGAATATAGTGCGATGTCAACATTTTGATTATGGTCGTTTGTCAACATTTTGAATATAGTGCGATGTCAACATTTTGAATATGGTCCGATGTCAACATTATGAATTATGACTGTCATGTCTTTTTGTTTGCACAAAGTTGGAAAACAAAAAGTAGGTTTGAAGTAAACAAAAAATGAATGGCGGAAGTTGGGAAGCAGGGTTGTGTCACAGTTATGACTTTTAAAAGTTGGTAATATTGTAACGCACATGCTGTATCATATATCAAGCAGGCTGCTTCGGGACAACTACTGTATTGATATTTAAACTATAATTTGATTTATAAGCCCATGGTATTTGAATAACGAAGACACAAACAATAGATTGCACGATTTGTTGCCTGGCATATTTCGCTGCATCTCGTCAGGTACATACTGCAGAAATCACACAACTTACGTGAATTAACTAGATAAATCCTTCAAGTTGAAATATACACATATTCGCACAGTAATGTCACTTATCTACCGCGGTAATTTTAAGCTGACTAACATGTCTTTCTGTTTACACAATTCTGGCTTGCTTTGATAGAGCATAATTGCTTCTGCAAATTTTAACAAGCGAGTATTTTGTGTGTTAAACAACACGACATGGCCGCTCTCGACAATGTGCCTACCGATTGAAGACGCCGGGAGCTTCCGGTGTGTCGGCCCCACGAGGCTAGCATTTCCTGTGTGTTGTATCTTGTTGACCCATTGAGGTATGTGTTCTGACACCCGTTTGTTAAGCTGTCTCTCTGTTCTACCAATGTAAACGGCCTGGCATCTACATGTGAATTGGTAAATACAATTGTTTGTGGCGTACAGAAGAACAGGCTCTTTGACTGCTGGTGTAGGAATCGGTACGGTTTTATATCTAATGACTGGAGTTACCGCACAGAATGTTCGACCTACTGCTGTAGTAAGCCGGTCTTGTAGACGTTGCATTACGTCATCTCCTCGAAAGGTTAGCTGGATGAATACCTTGAGTTTAGGGACTGTAGTTACGTCTGCTTTGGGTTTGGGCTGTTGGCAGTGGCGCTTTATAAATCCTGTGGAGTACCCATTCAGGTTTAAGACATTCTTCAGAGTTTCAAATTCCTCTGTCAGTGTGTCCTGGGTGCATATCTTTCTAACACGGTCAAACAAGGTCCGTACTAAGCCCCGTTTGTACTGGACAGGTGTGAAGCTCTGAAAATTTAGGTATTGGCCAGTCCATGTTCCTTTGCGATACACCGATCTTTGAATTGTGCCGTCTGCTCTACGTCTCATTAGAATATCTAGGAACGATAACGCTTCGTTGTGTTCGTGTTCAATAGATAGAGAGATGTTTTTATGCGTCATGTTCATTATGGCCTGAAACGATGTTGCTATTTTGAATAAGAGGAGTTATTATCATATGGCACTGAAGCAGACTTGCTATGGGTTTGTGTATACTTGATAAAAACAGTTTTGACGGCTAGTTGTTAATGAATCGTCTTGGAGATTGCGTCATCCTCTTAAATGAGATGCAGTGACGTTCAACTCCTCTTAGCTCTGAACAGAGTTGCATTTATCAGAGTTCAATTGGTGTAGAGGCTTTTCCTGTTCTGTGGCTAAAATCGCAATTCGCAATCTCGCATACCGCGTTCGAAACACAGCTACTGGCGATTCTCGCTCGTGCTCATACAATTTTATGAGTGCCGGAAAAAAAAAAAAAAAAAAAAAAAACACACAAAAAAAAGGGGGGGGGAGGAAGAAAGAAAAAAGAAAGCAAATAGTAAAAAAGAAAGAAAGAAAGAAAGAAAGAAAGAAAGAAAGAAAGAAAGAAAGAAAGAAAGAAAGAAACATAAACGCTTGGATTGACTGCCATTTCCTGTAAAGGTTATGCAACTAACATTTGAGACTTGTCTCCGACCCGGTACCAAATTACCATAGCCTCGGAGGTTGTGTTGCAGTTCTCGTCTTCTCCCCTCCAAGCCCAGAAAACAGTTAGGATATGCACGGCCTGTACCTGATTCACTGCCAAACAAAATGTGGGTTTAGACCAATCAGAAATTGGTGGCAAAAGATGGGAATTAGGGTGGGTCACAATAATGATGTAAAAATGGTTAAAATAGAAGCAGATATATTGTATTATATATCAAATTAAAGGAGACTGCACAAGAAATACGTTGGTTTTTCTACTATTACTAGAGGTTAGTAAAATAATAATAATATTAGTAGATGTTGTAAAACAATTGAAGACAGTTGTGACAATTATTTAAAATTTATATTTACTATGGCACTACATCTAAGTAGCTGATGATAATCCAAAGACACCACTGATAAAAACACCACTTATCTTCACCAATATTACGAGAACAGCTACACAACATGAATAAAACACAATTATAACATCATATTTTGAAGCACGTCATTTTCACACTAAATGGAAAATGTCAGGGGCACACGAGGCAGGTTCGCACTGAGAAACAATATATACACTATTTTTTTTATTAAGTAGCAATTATTATTGTTTCAAATTTTATTATTTAAATACGCTTCAGCTTATTTGTGATTAGCAAAGTAAACTTAGGGGCACAAGTGTGGCCCATTAGAGCAAGCCTAATTCGACATGCTCCATCATATGATGACGAACTGTCGCTGATAGTAGTGCTAGGTGTGTTTTCCATAATACTAAATAATTTAACATAATAACCACACTACTGCACATGCTATCAGTTGTAAACACTTTCACAAATGCCATTAAATCAGAATAACTATAATCTAAAATTGTTTCACACGATTATCTGGCGTAAATCGACGAGTAAAGAACCATTGCTCGTTGCCATTACTAACATAATAAAAACAAACAACTTTCACAAAGCTTACTCCGCTTAAACCACTTTCACTAAGCCTAATCCACTTGTCTTGTCGAAGGCATATCTATTATGTGTGTTAATTTTCAATTATAGTACACTAAAAATTGCGAATAAATAAGAGAAATGAAATAAATAACAAACTACCAACATTCTGTCAATAAAGTGGCGGACGGCAGTCACGGGGAATTCCATTCTGTCAATAAAGTGGCGCATGGCAGTGAATCAAGCATTGGAATTTCACATAACGAGTATTAGCGGCAGTTGGGGGATTGGACTGTGCCTTGATTAGCCATATCTCTGTCACATATCCTAGGTATGTTATTGTCAACAGGCTCGAAGTTATATATAACAATTGTGTTGAAGCAATTTCCTACTATAAGTCTGTGATGTGAAAGCTCCATCACATTCTGTTGGCCTGAGAGAAGTTGGAAAAGGCTGTGGCAAGCGACGAGCCCAGGCGTGTATCCCGCGTTCGTCAGTCCTCATGACTGTACATATTTTTTTAGAACAATCGGCACCCAGTGAGTTATGTGATGAGTGATATGGCCAGCATCTCTCCGTCCGCCTTTATTTCCGAAGACATTTCTTGGTACTCATTTTAGACTAGGTATTATCAGGTATTACACTGGGTATTACCAATCAAATGTATCTATGAAGCTATAATAAATGAACCAATGTTGATTGTGAAACATCGCCAGGTATGGTCTCAGCTCTAGATGAGGGTGTAGCCAACTTAACCCAGGCACTCAAAGACAAGGGGCTGTGGGACAATACCGTCTTGATATTTTCTACAGGTGAGATTCTGTCTTAAATACTTGTATCAAAATAGTTAACCACTCGTATTAAATAGTTACACATTTGTATTACAATAGTTAAACACGTGTAATGCCGTTGTTAAACACTTGTATTACAATAATACAACACGTGTATTACAATAGTTAATATCGCATTTATAACATTTAAGATGTGGTGTTATTGAAAAATTACAAGCAAAAAATTGTAAAAATAATAAATGAACAATCTATATGTTCCATTCATTCATTCATTCATTCATTCATTCATTCATTCAGCAGCGTGTCCTTTGCAGAACCTTGCTCCAATAACAACCTTCCGGAAAACTCCTCGCTTATTAGCAAGATGATCCGAGTCCAATACACCCATCTGGAGATCATCTGCCACATCCTGCACCCATCTTTTCTTTGGCCTTCCTCTTCCTCTCTTCCCAGGCATATACCCCTCCATTATTGTTCTCTTCAAACATTCATAACATTTCAAGTGACTAAAATATTTCAACTTTCTTTTTTTTAATCTTCTTTAGTAGTCAACTTCTTCAATATTTAGATGTTATCGTATGTTCCATATATACGTCAGAAATCATCTAGCATCTTGTGAACATAACACCGATGTGTCAGCTAACAATATGTCATACTCTCCTTCACCCCTAAGACTCTTATAATACGTTTATTACAACAACGAACAGAAAATAATGTCTGAAGCGTCCCAATTGCCTTTAAGACTGTTATAATACTGGAATTATTGGAGCTGCAGTAAAACTTTAAACATATAATGGATGAATCAACAACAAACTTGAAGTAGACGAAAGCATTACTAGAACGCGATCACAAGTGACAAACTGGAGACTGGTCTAAGAGTAGCAATAAAAACAGGGAGAACAGTAACACGACTAACACCGGGAAATCGCAAAGAGGCCGCAAAGATGAAAGATTGTACACACAGGATATCCGGGACTTCATATAGTCCGCGGCTGTGTACCCACCTGGCAGTGGTGGAGGGGCTGGGTGTTGCAGTGACCCCTAGGAGGTCAGCCGACTATAGCGCAGCTACCAGGTACAGGTAGGGTGTCTCGAGAGGGAGAGGTCAAGCGTTAGGGATCAGGGGAAGCGATACACAAATCTACTGCCGTGTGTCAACTGAGGACAGTCAAAGCTAGGGAAGCAAACCCGAAGATAAATGCTTGTCGAAGTCGGGTGTATTGAGACACAGACTTTACGAAATAGTGCAACTCACTAAATAAAGTTAAAATGTTAAGAAGTTCATGTCCCAGCCTCAGGCATTTAGAAACAGCAAACAGAGCTTGCAGGGCACAATATTACGGACAAGAGGAAGGGCATAGAGCATGGACAACAATAAAACCAGCATGCATAGATGTATCAATGTAGGCATAAACGGAATTCAACAGCGCGGTACAAGACAGACAAGCTTGCAGTGGAATGATCGTTTAGCTTGGTGACAAGTTAAAGAGTTAAAACACCTTGAAGATTAAGACTGACAGTTCCAGTAGAATGAGAATCACTCATGTGGAGTTTGTGGAGTAGGCTAAACACATTCCGGCGACTCAAGAGGAGGGGGAGGACCCAGGAAATGGATGGGACACACATTGAGAAAATCTGTTAACATTTGACTAGCAAAAGTTCTTCCTGCGGAACTGGGGAAATAAAATATCTAGAGACACACGTAAAATTAGAGGGAAAGAGGATAGGTCAGCATGCCGAATGGCCAAGAACACATGTTCTTAAACATCCGGTGTGTTGATGCCGAAGTAGGGGGTTCAACCCGTACACCGGACAGTTGAACTAAAAGTGTTGACCTATCGTCCTTGACTTGGGGATGTTAATTACAAGTACCTCTGAATTCGGAGTGGGTTCGCCTGATAACGAGGGATACTGTTAATAGGGAAAGCTAATCCACAAATTTCAGTCCGGCATTACTAGAAGTAGTGTGTGTGGACGATGCTTGAGTTCAAAACGAGCGAGCGCCAAAGAAAACAAGAGGAAGAGAGGAATAATATGAGGAGGCAAGCAGGGAGCTGCAGCAGATAACACGAGATAGGAGGAATTGGCGTGAGCTGGCGAGATCAGAGAGTTGCAACAGTTAACACGAGATAGGAGGAATTGGCGTGAGCTGCCGAGATCAGAGAGTTGCAGCAGTTAACACGAGATAGGAGGAATTGGCGTGAGCTGGCGAGATCAGAGAGTTGCAGCAGTTAACACGAGATAGGAGGAATTGGCGTGAGCTGGCGAGATCAGAGAGTTGCAGCAGTTAACACGAGATAGGGGGAATTGGCGTAAGCTGGCGAGATCAGAGAGCTGCAGCAGATAACACGAGATAGGAGGAATTGGCGTGAGCTGGCGAGATCAGAGAGCTGCAGCAGATAACACGAGATAGGAGGAATTGGCGTGAGCTGGCGAGATCAGAGAGCTGCAGCAGATAACACGAGATAGGAGGAATTGGTGTGAGCTGGCGAGATCAGAGAGCTGCAGCAGATAACACGAGATAGGAGGAATTGGCGTGAGCTGGCGAGATCAGAGAGCTGCAACAGTTAACACGAGATAGGAGGAATTGGCGTGAGCTCGCGAGATCAGAGAGCTGCAGCAGATAACACGAGATAGGAGGAATTGGCGTGAGCTGGCGAGATCAGAGAGCTGCAACAGTTAACACGAGATAGGAGGAATTGGCGTGAGCTGGCGAGATCAGAGAGTTGCAGCAGTTAACACGAGATGGGAGGAATTGGCGTGAGCTGGCGAGATCAGAGAGCTGCAGCAGATAACACGAGATGGGAGGAATTGGCGTGAGCTGGCGAGATCAGAGAGTTGCAGCAGTTAACACGAGATAGGAGGAATTGGCGTGAGCTGGCGAGATCAAAGAGTTGCAGCAGTTAACACAAGATAGGAGGAATTGGCGTGAGCTGGCGAGATCAGAGAGTTGCAGCAGTTAACACGAGATGGGAGGAATTGGCGTGAGCTGGCGAGATCAGAGAGTTGCAATAGTTAACACGAGATAGGAGGAATTGGCGTGAGCTGGCGAGATCAGAGAGTTGCAGCAGTTAACACGAGATAGGAGGAATTGGCGTGAGATGGCGAGATCAGAGAGTTGCAGCAGTTAACACGAGATAGGAGGAATTGGCGTGAGCTGGCGAGATCAGAGAGTTGCAGCAGTTAACACGAGATAGGAGGAATTGGCGTGAGCTGGCGAGATCAGAGAGTTGCAACAGTTAACACGAGATAGGAGGAATTGGCGTGAGCTGGCGAGATCAGAGAGTTGCAACAGTTAACACGAGATAGGAGGAATTGGCGTGAGCTGGCGAGATCAGAGAGTTGCAACAGTTAACACGAGATAGGAGGAATTGGCGTGAGCTGGCGAGATCAGAGAGTTGCAGCAGTTAACACGAGATAGGAGGAATTGGCGTGAGCTGGCGAGATCAGAGAGTTGCAACAGTTAACACGAGATAGGAGGAATTGGCGTGAGCTGGCGAGATCACAGAGTTGCAGCAGTTAACACGAGATAGGAGGAATTGGCGTGAGCTGGCGAGATCAGAGAGTTGCAACAGTTAACACTAGATAGGAGGAATTGGCGTGAGCTGGCGAGATCAGAGAGTTGCAACAGTTAACACGAGATGGGAGGAATTGGCGTGAGCTGGCGAGATCACAGAGTTGCAGCAGTTAACACGAGATGGGAGGAATTGGCGTGAGCTTGCGAGATCAGAGAGTTGCAGCAGTTAACACGAGATAGGAGGAATTGGCGTGAGCTGGCGAGATCAGAGACTTGCAGCAGTTAACACGAGATAGGAGGAATTGGCGTGAGCTGGCGAGATCAGAGAGTTGCAGCAGTTAACACGAGATAGGAGGAATTGGCGTGAGCTGGCGAGATCAGAGAGTTGCAACAGTTAACATGAGATAGGAGGAATTGGCGTGAGCTGGCGAGATCAGAGAGTTGCAGCAGTTAACACGAGATAGGAGGAATTGGCGTGAGCTGGCGAGATCAGAGAGTTGCAGCAGTTAACACGAGATAGGAGGAATTGGCGTGAGCTGGCGAGATCAGAGAGTTGCAGCAGTTAACACGAGATAGGAGGAATTGGCGTGAGCTGGCGAGATCAGAGAGTTGCAGCAGTTAACACGAGATAGGAGGAATTGGCGTGAGCTGGCGAGATCACAGAGTTGCAGCAGTTAACACGAGATAGGAGGAATTGGCGTGAGCTGGCGAGATCAGAGAGTTGCAACAGTTAACACGAGATAGGAGGAATTGGCGTGAGCTGGCGAGATCAAAGAGTTGCAACAGTTAACACGAGATAGGAGGAATTGGCGTGAGCTGGCGAGATCAGAGAGTTGCAACAATTAACACGAGATAGGAGGAATTGGCGTGAGCTGGCGAGATCAAAGAGTTGCAACAGTTAACACGAGATAGGAGGAATTGGCGTGAGCTGGCGAGATCAGAGAGTTGCAACAATTAACACGAGATAGGAGGAATTGGCGTGAGCTGGCGAGATCACAGAGTTGCAGCAGTTAACACGAGATAGGAGGAATTGGCGTGAGCTGGCGAGATCAGAGAGTTGCAACAGTTAACACGAGATAGGAGGAATTGGCGTGAGCTGGCGAGATCAGAGAGTTGCAGCAGTTAACACGAGATAGGAGGAATTGGCGTGAGCTGGCGAGATCAGAGAGTTGCAGCAGTTAACACGAGATAGGAGGAATTGGCGTGAGCTGGCGAGATCACAGAGTTGCAGCAGTTAACACGAGATAGGAGGAATTGGCGTGAGCTGGCGAGATCAGAGAGTTGCAACAGTTAACACGAGATAGGAGGAATTGGCGTGAGTTGG
>OY992884.1:19067099-19327099 GCA_963921405.1 Cepaea hortensis | reverse complement strand
TATATATATATATATATATCTTCAACAGACAATACCCCCCCCCCCTCCTTTCACGTTCCTTCAGCACATACCTCCACTAACACAGGTTTCGAACAAAATGATAAAACATTTATTGCAGAAAAGTGTCAGTTGAATGTGCAATGTATGTGTGTGAATATAGGTAATGTGATCTATCTTGAATGTGTGACAGAATATACTCTAGGATCAGCCTCAGAGTTTTTCTTCATGATACAGCCATTCGACTTCACAAAGCACATAACGTGGAATCTCTCACCCGGCTGCTTCTCTCTGACTGATGATAGTGTTGTTGCCAATATGTTCTGGAAACGTATTGAAGAATATAGTCTCCACTGAATTCTATGTTAGTTCGAGTCTTCACATATACACATTCGACAATCTGTAAAATGTATAGTTCCTGTGAATATCAGATCAACACTGCTTGATTGCGTAATTATGGTCCTTTTGGTTTCCAAAACACGATCGGTAATATATTCCTTGTATTGAAAAATTATAAACACCAGTCCAACACTATATAGTTGATACACTGAGGAATGTCACCCCTTCTGGTGACACCGGGTTCACCGTTTCATATCCTGTATTACTTCACCCAAGTCTGACCAAATGCTTCGGCTCAGATGGGTAATCACCTTAAATGTCAAGTGCAAGGAACCTGTTGAGTAAAACAACAGCCTGTGAGAGAAACTCAACTCCGACCTATGATATGTGAATGTAGGTAATTGGCTATATTCAGTAAATAACCTCTATAGATCCTACTAGAGCTATATTCTTGTATAAGACAGAGTAGTTCAGCACTCTACCCTATACCAGGTAAAAGAAAGACACGCTAAAGCAAAGTACATAAATCCTAGTATAGACTTATCCTTCTGACTGTACAGACACCTTACTCTACACACCCTAAATCACTCTTCAGCCTAAATGCTGTCGACTCTCTATACTACGTTTACACACGAAAGTTCCCTATGCTAGCGTTTTACTCTACATCTATATATATAATCACCTTATTGAATTTTATTTTAGGCCTAGAAGTACATCATTTAATTCCCATGAAGGGACAGGGCTGGTTATCTTTACACAACCTAAACTCTGTAATATATTTTCTATTTTCGGCACTGAATCAAATACACACCCGCCGATCGTAAATGAAATCTTCAACTGATTTTTAAAACAGTAAATTCAGTCCAAAGTTATTGGCTGGACTACGTCACTTGTATTGTTCTTAACCCCTCAGCCTCTGTTCTTTTCCCTGGTTGCTTTATCTCCGTACAACCGTACTGATCACCGTCTTTAATAAAGATGATCTCCCGTGCTATCGTGATTTTTTCCGTTTGATCAAAGGACTCTGTTCACGGTATTTCAACCCGATCCAACTGTTTGATCATGCTTCGAACGTCCCGGAGATAAACGATCTTCCTTGACATCGTTAATTCTCCTTTGATCTAGCCTAGTTTTCCCGGAGACCACGCGATCTACGTTCACGTCTTTCAAAAGTACGGCTAATGTTTGAAGTAACGATCGTTTCCCTTAGAAAATTACAGGACCGTCACTTTCTCACTTAACTGTTTCTGTCGTTTAATCCATTAGGAGCGGCACCTGCCGGCCAACTCACGACAACAACAGACAATAGCAAGCTCAGAGTGTTATAAACTAGAGAGACTGAGACATAAAATAAGAATGATGAGAGCGATAAAAGCATAAGAATGGAAAGGAACAACGGGGGAGTTACTGGGAAAAACATACGGCGAAAAGCAGAATAAGTATAAATATAATATGAAGAAGGGGGTAAGGATATAGATATGTGACAATTGTAACTACACATTGTAATGTTGTTTTCTCAGCCGTAAATTGTTTCTAAATATTGACAGACAATGGCGGGCAGATACATGCTGGAGGGAACAATTATCCTCTTCGTGGCTGGAAGGCATCGCTGTGGGAGGGTGGATTTCATGGTGTTGGGTTTGTGTCTGGAGGAGCACTGAAACGGAGAGGAGCTGTCAGTAAAGGATTGATTCACGTTTCTGATTGGTTCCCTACTTTAGTAACACTAGCTGGTGGAAATTTGAATGGAACCAAGCCATTGGATGGTTTTGACCAATGGAATACCATCAGGTAATGACAACCAATCAAAATGTATGTGACATTGCAATGTTTTGTATTATGATTTCTAGATCATTAACAGACGTTATTTAACTGCACTCTACTTAAACCTGTATATGATCAGTCTGCCTCGATATAACTTTAATGTCCTCCCACTGTACTCAGCAAAATGCATCACAGAAGCTCTTGCTTATGGATTGAAGTTCTGTATACCTCCAAAGCGTGTTAACCAGGTTGAGTCATCGGCTCAAATGGAAATGCTGTTTGATCAGATCTCGAAGCTGACACTATCCTCTGTTGACTCGGTCGAATGGCACAGTGGTTATGGACAAGTCTGACTATGATTTATTTGGTTGTTTCGGGATTTGAAATTTAAACATTGAGCACAACCCATCACTGGCAACGCTGATCGTATTCTGGTATGAACCTAAGGCCTATCCATGTCAATATGGAAGTACTATACTCGAGTTTCGCTCTCGTTTGAGCTCGTCGCTTAGGTTCGTATCAGAATGCGATCAGCGTTGCCAGTGGTGGGTTGTGCTCAATATTTAACTTTCAAATCCCGAAACAACCAAATAAATCAATGTGATTATTGTTCACTGGATTTTTAGGAGGCCTGGTGTTCCTTGCCAGTGAGAAGTCCTGATCGTTCAGGTCCACATCGATTGACGGACGTCAGTCGCGGCGATTGGGCAGTCTTGAGCACAGCCTACGATGGGTGACGGTGTAGTATTCTTTTATGATAATTTGGCTGTGTCCAGTGTGTGCCTCGTGGTTACACACCCGCTTCACACGCGTGATCCGGGGCTTATTTCCGGATCCGGTCGGGGATATGCACTACTGACGAGCTCAAACGAGAGCGAAACTCGAGTATAGTGCTTCCATATTGACGTGGATTGGACGCCTGATTGGCGAGAGACACCGGTAAAAGGGAAAGCAAGCCCATACGCAAAACTCAGTCCTTTACTACTTTAAACGGTGTGGAAGGTCTACGCTTGTGTTTAAGCGAGCGAACAAAAAGACGAAGAAGAAGAATTTGACCCATCCAAATTTCAGATAGATCCGACAGCTAGCAACCCTTGGGACTTGGAAGCAAAAGTGAGGACAGAAATAAAATCACTGTTAGATGGTCAATTCATCAGTAAGGCGACTGCGCAGCTACTCATTCCACGGGGCTCACAGCAATGCTCCCCCCCCCCCCCCCCTATTTACAACTTTATGGACTCCTTAAATTGCACAAGCCTGGAATCCCACTGAAGAACAGATAGACTATAATTGTCTAGAGATAATGCAGCAGCAAGGGCGGTCAGAGGATCTGGTCGACAGTCGCCACGCAGAGATAAGTAAGACGGACATATAATCATATTGCAGCGGGCACCATTAGTAGTGGAACTCTTCGCTGGCTTTTGAAGATGAGGACTGTGCGCTTATGGGAATACCCCGAGTGCAGTGACATCGGTTCTTGACTCACTCAACTCTGAATCATCTTGTAACACTTGCAGCTCGTAATACCTCGGAGTTTGTCTCCATCTCTGTCTACAATATTCTCAACACTGGTGTTAAACCCCCCCCCCCCCCCCCCCCCCCCCATCTCCAAAGCCAATAGCATCTCCACCATTTCATGACTCATTGTCCAGTATCGGCAGTCACACAGAACATCAGCCAACACAACAATTCAGTACACGGGACTTAGTACTAATATTTATGTTGTTCGTGTCGTATTAGCTATCTTTACGTTGAAGTGTTTTGCAGTCACGCCATGCCCCATTAGTTGTGTAATTTAGTCGGGAATTTAACGTTCACGGTTTTGTCGTTAGAGGTCAACGACCGCTTGCTCTTAAACTGCGGGGTAGGGGGTTCAACCCTATACCGGTCAGCTTCAACGTTGACTTCTCTTTGAGAAATCAATGGCAAACTACAGAACATAGAATTATGTAGAAATTCAACCTGTGGCTGAGGTTGCTCCCAATGTCCTGCAAAGACCATACAACATTTTTGTTTTCGGTGGGTTTCTTTTTTAACTGGACAATATATCGCCAGATGTGATCTCCCATTTAGACAGAAGGACGATATATCGACATACTACTGTCATCGTGTTATTTGTTTTGTTTCACGGTATCTTCCTGAATTTTAATTCTCAGTTAATGGACATTTTCATCATAATACTTGTTCATCTTGATTGTGTATCATGCTTTGTCCAAACCTAGATTTTTGTTTGGCACTGAATCAATTAATCTTGCCATTACTTACTGAACGAGAAGTCAACAGTTCAATCTTCATGACCGGTGTGTTGAGTAAACCCACTACGCCGCCTTAGAACTATCATTCGGAATTAACCTAGTAGTTTTCCCACTAATTTGGATCATAAATTATTTCTGTGCACACAGCAATGGGACTCCTTCGCCGAGGGAAATCCTGCTCCACAACATCGACATCCTGTATCCCCAAAAAGGTGTGCCACTGTACACCAACACTTGGGACACCCGAGTCAGGGCAGCTATCAGAGTCGGGGACTACAAGCTGATTACCGGAGACCCAGGCAATGGCAGCTGGGTGCCTCCACCTGGGGGTGACCTGTATTTTGTACCCGGTGGGTATCACATTTCTTTTACAATGTGGTCATTCAATTTGAATAACGAAGACACAAACATTAGATTGCACGATTTATTGCCAGGCAGATTTCGCTGCATCTCGTCAGGTACATACTGCAGAATTCACACAACTTACGTGAATTAACTAGATAAATCCTTCAAACTGAAATACACACATGTTCGCACAGTAATGTCGATTGTCTAACATTCAATCTCGATTTTTCTTCTTAAACCTTAGAGTGTAGGATTATTTATATCCTTCTTTAACTGTATAGTGTAGGAGTGTTTATAACTTTCTTAAACCTTAGAGTGTAGGGGTGTTTCATAATCTTCTTGAGTGTTAGAGTGTAGCAGTATTTATAAAAATTGTTAAGCTTAGAGTGCAGCAGTGTTTACAACCTTTTTAAACCTTAGAGAGTAACGGTATTGATAGTCTTCTTCAACCCTAGAATGTAGGCGTATTTTATAATCTTCTTAAACTTTAGAGAGTAAGAGTATTTCATAATCTTCTTAAACCTTAGAGTGTATGAGTATTTTATGATCGTAAATCTTAGAGTGTATGAGTAAAAGTTATTATGCCTTTTTGAAGCACAAACTAGCGTCTGTCAAGACAGCAAGGTGCCCTTGATCTTAAATCTTAGAGCGTAGGAGTATTTTATAATATTCTTAAACTTACAGTGTAAGGGTATTTTATAACCTTCCTAAACCTTAAGAGTTTAGGATTATTTTATCATCTTTCTAAAACCTTAGAGTGTAGCAGTATTTTATAGTCTTGTTCACTTTTTACTACAAAGACTCTAAGATGGAGAGTCACGATACTGTAATGGCTAGGCCACTTACCTGCTGACTCAGAGGTCTTGCGTTCAAAACCTTTAAGAGACGGAATGATTTTTTTTTTAAATTGACATGGGCTCACAGTTTGCCGCAGTATAAGGATGGTACCAGGTTATGTCCGTGGTAATAAAAGTGACCCGCGTAATATTGGCCACATCTAATGTCGAATGATCTATTTTGACAATGGCGCAAACACCATATAACCAATACTAATACATTTTGAAGCACGGACAAGGCTATTTACTTGTACCGTTCTTTGCAGGCCCGTGCGGTAGATTTTCTCAGTGCGATGCAAGTCTTCGAAACGCCACCCCTTAGTGATGCAAGTCTTCGAAATGCCGCCCCCTCCTTTGCTGCTTATGCCGCCCTCTTACGGTGCCACCTCTCTGTATCATAGCGCGGCACAGCCTTGGTTGTTTGTTCCATTATCTGCAACAAACTCAAAATAAGTTTCAGACATTTCTAGTTGTGTTTTATTTCTTTAAGCATTTCATCAGCATTTGTCTGGCTTTGTTGTTTTTATTTCCAGAAATCCAAGAATCTGCTGTGAAAAACGTGTGGCTGTTTAACATCACCGCGGACCCAAACGAACATAATGATCTGTCCAGTGAGAGACCGCTTGAGGTTGTGAGACTGCTGGAAATGCTTGTCCAGTTTAACAATACAGCGGTCCCACCTCGATTCCCCGCACCAGACCCCAGGTGCGACCCAGCACTGCACGGTGATGTCTGGGGGCCGTGGGAATAGGCAACTTTGTCTTCTGTGTTCATAAGCGATAACACTCAAGTTAAGATAGAAAGAAGAGCATCACACCCTACACGGCAGATGTCATGTATGTGTTCACACAGAAGACATTATCTCCTTAAATGCCTTATGATTTAACAGCAGACAGCCGAGAGATGTGCTTATGAGTTTTGTTACTGGATCTCTTCTGCCTTTATCATCGTCATCATAAGGTGCTCTCCCGACTGGCGTGAACAATCACGCTTCTCGTATCTTGCGATCTACAACATCATGTATCATTTCGCTTGTCTGTGCATAACTGTCAAGAATCTTCTCTCGCTGTCTTCCTCTATCACTCTTTCCTAAATCTGCCCAGTTGTCACAAAATGTTTCTGTTATTTATTTTTTTCTCACGCAGCGAGCAATAACAGATGATTTTCTCTTGTTGATGTTTTTGGTTTGTGATGTATTGTGTCTGTGTCCCAGCCTCTGTCAGCACATTAGATTACCAATGTTGACAGTCCAGGGAGTTTTCAGCACTCTTCTGTAAACCCACATTAATGAGGCCTCAATTGATTTTTGTTTGTTTTATTACTGAAAATTACTTTTCTAATATGCTTCTCTCTCTCTCACACACACACACACACACACACACACACATTCTCTCTCTCTCTCTCTCTCTCTCTCTCTCTCTCTCTTTCTCTTTCTCTCTCTCTCTCTCTCTCTATTTCTCAAATTCTCTATTTCCCACTCTCTATCTCTCATTCTCTCTCCCATTCTCTTTTTCACTCTCTTTCTCACATTCTCTAATTCGCATTCTCTATCTCCCATTCTCTATCTCCCTTTCTCTCTCTCACTCTCTCTCCCTCTCTCTCCCTCTCTCTCACTCTCTCTCCCTCTCTCTCTCTCTCTCTCTCATTCTCTATATCCCATTCTCTAGCTCCCATTATTTTTCTCCCATTCTTTGTCTCCAATTCTCTCTCTCCCATTCTCTCTCCTATTCTCTCTTTCATTCTTTATCTCCCAGTCTATCTCTCTCTCTCACTCTCTCTCTCTCTCTCTCTCTCTCTCTCTCTCTCTCTCTCTCTCTCTCTCTCTTTCTCTGTCTATTTAACTAGCTAGCAAATCCCACCCATCCTTCTATCAGCCCATGAAGAGACAAGTTATTCTAATCATCTCACAAACAGACATATATTGACTACCGATCCCCAATCTCGGATGGGTATTCAAATTAAGTAAATAAGTGACTTTACTCACTCCAGAAACAGGCTGTGGGTTTAGTGTATAGTAAACTTGAAACTAGCAATTGTAACTTATATAAACGTCTTCGGTCACTACCACTCGGCAGTCGCCTGTTTTTCAGTAACTTCAAACTAATTTTCAAACTCTATATCAAATTGCTCACAGTTACCTTTTGTCATCATCATCATCATAATCATCCACTTCCACTTCTGACGTCAAGAGTCGTGGGGAGGGATAATTTGATTGTACAATGTCTTTGATGTCGTCAATCCATTGTCTTCTTGGACGTCCTCTTGGTCTTGTCGCAGATGATCTTAGATGTAAGGTCAGTGTTGGTAGTTGTTGGTGTTGCAGTCTAACGACATGGCCACACCACTTGATCTTCTGCCTTTCAATAAATGTGGCACAAGGTGTTGATCCCACTGTCTGTCTGATAACAGCATTTCTTACTCGGTCTCGGATTGTTAGGTTGGCAGCTGTGGATCAGTTGTTTCATCTGGAGTAAAGAGTTCTAAATTTTATGAATCTGTTCTGTCAAGACTTGCTTCTTTGGATATTCTGTCCATGTAGACATTAAATAGCAGAGGTGAGAGCACACATCCTTGTCTCACGTCTGTATTGACTGTGAACTTATCTGATATTCCTTCTTGTGTTCTTACTGCACTTCGGCTCGAGTGGTACATGGCTATGATGTTTTCTAGCAGTTGCCCTTGTATCCCATAGTCTTCGAGGATGGTCCATAATTTGTATCTGTCTACTCTATCGAAAGCCTTTTCCTGATCTACAAACACAATATTCTGCTGGTCACCATATTCAATAGTTTTTTTCACATATTTGTCTAAGTGTAAATAGTGCATCAGCGCAACTTTTAACTTTCCAAAAACCGAATTGTACCTTGCTTAACTGTTGTTCGACTATGGGTTTAGCTCTTTGTTCCAAGAGTTTTGCGTAAATTTTCCCTATATGGCTCAGGAGTGATATACCTTTGAATGTTTCACACTCTCTCATATTGCCTTTCTTTTTCCATATTGTTACTATTATTGCCTGTTGCCAATCCTCTGGGACTTTTCTTTTTTCCCATGCTATATTGAAAAGTCTTGTTAGCCATTTAATTCCTGTTTTCTCACAGGTCTGAATAGCTTCTGTGGTTATTCCATCTGGACCCGGTGATTTGTTTTTAGGACTTTTCTGTATAACAGCTTTGACTTCTGCAGGTATAAAATTTAGTTTTTGTTGTCCATGACTTTTAGGCACAAAAGTGAGATTTTCTATGTTATGTGTGAGTTTAAGTAGGTCTTGAAAGTGTTCTGCCCACCTTGCTAGTCTTTGTTGTGGATTAAATATTGGTATACTTCTTTCGCTGTTTATGATGGTGGTTGGGTTGTAGCATGCATCTCTGGTTCTCATTGCATTGACACGTTTATAAAATTCTCTTGGGTAGTCTTTACTAGGGGTCGTCATCTGTTCACCGTAGATTCTCCAGGATTCATCTTTAGATGCTCTAATTGTTGTTTGGCATTTCGCCGTGCAATTCTATAAGTAACATAGTCTTGTTCAGATTTGGTTGTGATCCATGTTTTGAATGCTACCTTCTTTTTGAATATGCTATCTTTAACTTCTTTGTTCCACCAAGCTGTTCTTAATTTTTTGTCTTGCCCTACTTTCTTTGTTCCACATTTATTTTCCAGTGTGTCGATCATTTGCAGCCTTGAAAATTTTCCATTCCGTATCAACGCTTCATCGTTAGGGAAGTTCTTATGTAGTTTTTTGATTTCTTGATTGAATTCGTCTTTAACCGTATTTTCCTAAATCCTATAAATGATGAATTGTGTTGTTACCATCCTGTTTCTTATTTTCCTGTAAGTTGGAATCTTTTTTATTATGACTATATTGTGATCAATATAAACGTCTGTATGTGGGAGTGCTCTTGAATCTAATAGTAGTCTTCTGTCTGGTTTCCTCATTAGAATAAAGTCAATTTGAGATGCTTGGTCTATGTCATTCCATTTATACCAGATTTTGGTGTGGCTACGATGATGTTGAAAAAAAACTATTTGCTATTATTAGTCCGTGTTCGGAGCGTATGTTGAGTAGACGTTGACCGTTGCTGTTACATTCAGTCTCTGAATGGCCCCATGCAATCCTCCCACGGTGTTCTTCGTGTGCCTATTCTTCCGTTAAAAATCACCCATTACAATAAGTTCATCTGTCTCCCAGACATTATTTAACGTGTCTGCAGGTTTATCAAAGTACTCGTCTTTGTCTTCGTCGCTGTAAGTGTCGTAACATAGGGTGTATGTTTGTATAAGAGTTGTTGTTCTATTTCCTTCTTTGACTGTACTAGTATTATCCTTTCCGATATAAATTTGGTGTTGATAATGGCTTTTGCTTTTTCTGGATGAAACAAAAAACCCACTCCATGTTTATCTGTAGCTCGCTGGTCGACGTCACTCCATATAAGAACGTAACCTTCATTTATTAGTTTTGTGTTCTGCCCCTTTTTCCTAGTATCTGCGAGTCCTAATATTTGTATATTTGATTTTTTCATAAATTCTACGAGAGCTGGTTCCTTGTTTGCTCGACCCGTAACATTCCAAGTCAAGAATATCTGGTTTGCTGGACCTGTCGTAGGTTCATCCTTATTTGATCAGATTGATTTTAAGAAACACGCACAGAACACAAAATTAGATCTCAAAATTGAAGCGAAAGTTTACACCGCCATCTTGGTTGCTATCCGCCATAACTCCTCCGTTTTGACATTGTTTAAATATAACGAAAGACATAGAAAAAGGCTCAACATATTGCATTCCCCCAAGCCTACCATAGGTGTATACAAAGCAAGCTTAGTTACTCTACAGCTCAGCTGTAAGACAATCTTCCAGAACTATTCACAGACACCACCAACATTTGACACATACAGTCACAGACACCAACAACAATTTCACATACAATCGCAAACTATGTGAACACTATCTACATGCACCCTTGTTGTTGTTGTTTCTTTTAAAGCCTAGTATACTAATCATTCTCCTATCTGTTGTAGGGCATAACTCCTTTAGACTGTGATAATTGCAGTATCAATCATTAGTATTAATGAGGCATGCAGTAATTATATCTGCACATTTCTCGTGTGCTTTTGTGTATATATTGTTATTGTTGTTGTAATTTAAGTGATGTTTGAATAAAATAATGTATGAAATAGAGAGACATATCGAGAGTTAGACGGGGTCCTGAGCGTCCAATTCTTAACTCTTTGAAAATAAAGTGTGTTCGTTCGTTTCTTCGTTTGATCCGCTTGTCCGTTTGTCTGTATGTCTGTCTAATAACCTAACGAAATAATTCTGACAGAAATGAAAGTTGGGGTTAATAATAATTGTCATATGTGCAATGCAGATGGCGCAGTATTGATAGCTAGAAGCGCCAAAGGCATACAACGTTTGTTGGATAATGCATTAATTGGGTTTTAAAAAAGGATTTTAAGTATTAAGAAATTAAAAACAATGGTTATATGTTTTATACCTCAAATGACTGTAATCGTGATTGTAACTGACTCAGAAAGCATGCTGAGTAGGGTGAAGACAGGAAAGCTTCGAGCAGAGTGACTTGCTTCGCTTCGGAAGTCACGGGTGACAAGCATCGTCTGGATCTTTTCTCCGGGGCATGCTAGTGTGCTGGGGAATTAACAGGCGGACAGATTGGCTGGCTCGGCAAAACTTGGTGGAGTTTTGATGCATGACAAAGCAGATGTGGTTGCAACCTTCTGGGAGCATTTGTACACCTCGGAGGAGCAAATGGATCACCATGGTCTGGCAAGAATGCGACAGCGAGGGGTGACGAGGGGATCTGGCCGACGATCAACGCTCAGATAAAGGCGAGACGGACATATAATCAGATTGCTACTGGTACTATTAGTGTTGGAACTCTTAGCTGGCTGCTGAGGATGGGGACGGAGCGCTTATGGGAATGCCCCAAATGCTATGATGTCGGTTCCTAAATCAATCAACCAATCAATCAATACCTCAAATCGTGATATCACAATAGAAGAAAACATACTTGATCAAGTCACTAAATTGAAATAGTTGGTGGCAATCATCAAACCAGATGAAAGATGTATGACATATATGAAAAGCAGAATAGGTCATGCAAAAGCTGCATTTCATAAGACGATGAATATATTATGTAATAAATCGCGTTCATGGAATTTCAAAAACAGAGTGTTGAAATGCTGTCTAGAGCCGGTCCTGCTGTATGGCAGTGAATCTTGGAATGGGTATGAACAAATTAGAACATTCCAGTGAATCAAGAGGTGAAGAAAAGGCTGGTGTCTGACAGGACAAACCCAGTTAATAGTATAACTAAAAATGCCTGTCTCGGGATCCTAAAGATCAAAACAAATAGAAGAAAACTTAAGACACACAGAAGTAGTATAGTAGGAGGTTTTGCCCCCCCCCCCCAAATGCGGATCCGGATCCGCAATATTTTCTTATATAGCTCTATGTGACGTCACACGATCCGGTGAAAAATGGATCCGCATTCCGGATCCGGATCCAAAGGGGACATAACTTATTTCTGGTCTTATGACATCCGTTTTTGTTGTGTGATTTAAAGATGGCGGCTATTGTTACTATTTCAGGTCTCTTTTTGTTGTTGTGTGATTTAAAGATGGCGGTTATTGTTAGTTGTAGTAGTGGGTGGTGGGGGAGATTAAAGATGGCTGTTAAGTGGTGGGGTTGGGGATGTTGAAAAAAATAACGATTCATTGTTAAGAGGCGCTGGGGGTGGAGTCTTTGTGTCATGATGACTATCGGGATGGAGGTGGGAGGCGTGGGAGTATTGTTGGTGTGTAATGGTTAGGAGTACGATGCTCTTCCGCTGGGTGGTTGTTGTTATTGTTGTGTGTAATTTAAAAGATGGCGGGTATTGTTAGTTGTAGTAGTTGATGGTGGGTGAAGATTAAAGATGTTAAGTGGTGAGGTGGGGGAAAAATTAAAAATGGCGATTCATTGTTAAGAGGCGATGGGTGGAGTCATGGTGCCGAGATGTATATTGGGATTGAGGTGGGAGGGGTGGGAGTATTATTGGTTGTAGTAGCGGGTGTACGTGCGTGTGCGGGGTGGTGTCGTGGCTAACTTGGAAATTTTTTTAAAATGGTGATTCAATGTTAAGAGGTGTTGGGGTGGAGTCATAGTGGCCGAGTTGTCTATCGGGAATTATTATTAGTTGTAGTTAGGCGTACGATGCTCTTCCACGAGGGTGGCGTAGTGACTAAGCCGGGAGGTTGGGAAATTATTATTTTTTAAATGGCGCTTCATTGTTAAGAGGTGTTGGGGTGAAGTCAAGACGGTCGAGTTGTCTATCGGGATTAAGGTAAAATTATTATTGGTGTGTAATGGTTAGGCGTACGATGCTCTTCCACGGGGTGGCGTCGGGGCTTAGCCGGAAGGTTGGGGAAATTAAAATATTGTTGTTTTTTTTTTGGTTTTTGTTTTTTGTTTTTGTAATTTAAATATTAATGTGGCAGTTTTTATTAGTTGTTAGTGGGGTGGGTGAGATTGAGGGAGATTAAAGATGGCTGTTAAGTGGTGGGATGGGAGATAATGGAAATTTTTTAAAATATTATTTTTAAAATGATGATTCAATGTTAAGAGGCAGGGTGGTGGGGTGGGGTCATTGTGACCGAGATGTCTATTGGGTTTGAGGTGGGAGGCACGGGAGTATTGTTGATATGTAATGGTTAGGCACACGATGTTCTTCCACACGGTTGCGTCGTAGCTAAGCCGGGAGGTTGGGAAAATTTATAAAAATGTTTATTTGTAATTTAAATATTAATATGGCTGATATTATTGTTGTAGTAGCGGGCATTTGTGTGTGCGCGCGGACGTGTGTGTGCGCCGTCGATCTGGTGCGTGTGTGCGCGGGTGGGGTGAACGCGAGGAGCGCGGGCGGAGCGACCACGAGGGGCGCGGGTGTGTGTGTGTGTGTGCGGGTGTGTGTGCGGGCGTGTGAGCGGGCGTGTGAGCGTTGTTCGAATCCAATAAAATATGTGATGTGGAAGGGTGTAAGACGGGTTTTCATTGTTAAGGAAGATGCCATGAATTTAGGAGGAGGAGATAGAAGGTTAAAGAGGTGAGATAGTTGGAGATAAGGTTGTGGGTGAAAGAGGAGACACGAGGCAGATGACAAAAGAGGAGAGAGGAGGATGTCAGATGAAGAAGAGGACTAGGAGGAGGTAACATTGGATGAAAGAGATAGAAGGCTAAAGAGGCGGGATAGTTGGAGGTAAGGTTGTAGGAGGAAGGGGAGCCGATGGAGGAAAGAGGAGAGAGGAGGGGCATGAGGAGGAGGAGGAAGAGGAGACGATGGAGGAAAGAGGTGTTGTAGGGGGAGGATGAAGACGAGACGGTGGAGGAAAGAGGAGAGACGCGGGGTAGAGGGCAGAGGAGGAAAGAGGACGGTGTCCGAGGTGGAGGAGAAAAGAGAGGAAGGGTAAGAAGAGGAGGAGGAAGACGAGCCGGTGGCGGAAAGAGGAGAGAGGCGGGGTAGGAGGAAGATGAAGAAAGAGGAGAGAGGGCAAGGGAGGCGGGAGAGGAAACGGTGGAGGAGGAGGGAGAGTGCATGGGAGACGGAAGAGGAAACGGCGGAGGAAGAGGAGGGGGAGTGCAGGGGAGGCGGAAGAAGAAAAGGCGGCGGAAGAGGAGACGATGGAGGAAAGTGGACGAGCTGTCACCTCCAAAAGTTCAAGGTTGTATCGAGGTATGTCAGCAGACATAATTGATCGTTCCGTGACGGCTATTGAATAAATGACGAGGTCAAGTGGCTCCTTAACTGTTACGCTGTATTGTTCTCGAAGAACAACCCTTAATCGGCTATATACAAGATCTTTTAATTCCTTAGAGGCCTTTGTGTTGTATGGTCAGTATTATTACCCATGTTTAATGCTTATACAGCATGACAGATGCGTGTCATGTTAAGGTGGATTACGATAACAAAAGAAACTTCGTTAGTTAGCAACCGTGTCACCTGTTGTGTCGTTAGTTATTTGCAGTGCGTGACGGCCTTTGTATAAATGACGAGGTCAAGTGTCCCCTAAACTGCTCCGCTGTATTGTTCACGAAGTATAGCTCCTCGGTCGCCTTTGTTTTGTATGGGCAGTATAATTGATTCACGTGTTGTTTAATTTGGATTAAGCGATCGGGTGTGTGTTCTCTGGACTATTGTGTAGCAACCTTGTCAGTTAGTTTCAAACAATGTATACACTGAACAGGTACTCGTGAACGACGTTTGTCTAAATTGTTAGTTGGTTGGTTGACTAGTTATGTGACCGATCTTTTTCAACTGTCGTTGCGTGCGTTTGTCTATAACCAACAGTATTCACGAAATTTAGTTTCAATCAATGTATACAAAATAGGTAGTTGTGACTAGTCGTCACTATACCTGGTACATACTACATATCACATCAGAGTTATCTATCTGTCCTATAACAAATTTTAGCTACTGGTAAGGTCATATTGTATTATGGGAAACAGCAACGGTTGATAAAGATATTACATTATATATTTATTGCGTAAAGGAGGTTCTGTTGGTTAATTATATCAACTTCACATTGCCTACTCTTTAGTCTGTGATGTGGGGGAGGTGATCCTTGTTTCCATACCCTACATACTGGGTTCGAAGTCAACCGCAGTCGATTTGGGCGCAGTTCACATGAACTTCTGATATGTGTACTATTACCGGTGTTGTCATAGGGGTCAAGCATATCCCCAGTACGCTTTAATGTATACACCAACAAAAAACGCCCCACTTGACACAGGTGTACAGACAGGGAAGAGAACGTGAATGAGTTGGTGAAGACGTGCACTCGGTGGTAAACGGGGTGGTAGGGTGCTGCATTTACTCAGGGTCCGTAATAATACCAGACAATACCTAGATTGTGTAGTCTGTATGACTGGAATACTATAGACATCACCATTCTATTGCCCTTAGATATTGGTGAAGTTGTCGACTCAGTGTCCACGTTTCACAACCAGACAAAAGTTCCGGTTCTATGTAACACTGCACCACTCTAAAAATGTTAAACCTATCAGCTACGCCGATCTCTACCAACAAGTTAAACCTTTCACTACTACTACTACTACTACTACTACTACTACTACTACTAGTACTACTACTACTACTACTACTACTACTACTACTACTACTACTACTACTACTACCACTACTACTACTACTACTACTACTACTACTACTACTACTGCTACTACTACTACTACTACTACCACTACTACAACTACTAATACTACTTCTACTACTACTTCTTCTTCTTCTTCTTCAGCGTTCCGAGCCATTGAGGTTCTTTGCTGCAAATACAATCCGTCTCCATTCGTCTCTTTGGTGGACCTTCTCTTGCCAGTCGTTGATTCCAAGTGCTTGTAGGTCTGTACATGTATTATCTCTCCACCGTCTTCTTGGTCTACCTCGGGGTCTACGGCCATTTATTTCCTGAGTGTAAGCGAGTTTTGTTTCCCTATTATCTTCCATTCTTTCTATATGCCCTATATATCTTTCTACTACTACTACTACTACTAATACAACTACTACTACTACTACTACTACTACTACTACTACTACTACTACTACTACTACTGCTCCTACTACTACTACTACTACTACTACTACTACTACTACTACTACTACTACTACTACTACTACTAGAACTACCACTACTACTACTACTACTACTACTACTACTACTACTACTACTACTACTACTACTACTACTACTACTACTACTACTACTACTACTACTACTACTACTACTACTACTGTTGCTATTACTACTAAATATTTATATGTGTATGTAGTCCTAGGTTCATCTAGTAACACCATGATATGAAACTACTATCACGGCATGAATAAAACATAAGGTAGTTTCGAATGTAGTATAGACAACTATAACCAGTTCATCATAGTGTTCCACTAAACAGTTTTCGTAGTCGGAGAGGAGTGGTGTGGGCGTGTACACTAGGCTGGGGAAAGCCGTATCTGTACGTAACAGCTGGCGGGTCATACAACGACGAGTGTTTAGCGCAGCTTGTCAGCAATATAATATTACATACGAACACAACAAACAGAAGCGCCTCGACCTTAGGAGACACATGTAACATGACATGTCCTGACAAGCAAAGCTCTCGCGTCTCAGATCAAGCATTTACACTTTCATTAATTCTTCTGTGTGTCCACAGGGGTCTTTACATCTTTCTCCAGGAACACATCTCCGATGCCAATACATATTTTTTCAAGATGTCTGCTAATTACCACGTTTCACATCCAGATAAATGCACGGGTTCTATGTAACACTTCAACATTCAAATAAGAAAATTGTTAGCCAAACTAATAATTCGCTCGACCAAAAATAAGAAATAGCATTCTAAACATTCTAAATAAGTCGACCGAAATAAGAAAATATCTTAACCAAACTAATAAAATGATCACCAAAAAAGGAATTGTTGCAGCCAAATTTATAAAAATTAGGAAAATTTTGTTAACCAAATAGACAAAATATAGCCAAATACAGAAATATCACGGTCATATTTACAAAAATTGGGAAAATATGTTAGTCAAATGGGAAAAATAATGGTCAAATTTATAAATAGTGCGTCCAAATTTATAAAAAATGTGAAAGATTGTTAGCCAAGCGGGAGAAAGTATTGGTCACGTGAAGAAATATCACGGCTAAAATTATAAAAGTTAGGAAAATTTGTTAGCCGAAGCGATAAAATATGGCCAGATACAGAAACATCGCGTTCAAACTTGTAAAAATAGGAAAATTTGTTAACAAAGTGGATAAAATATAGCCAAATACAGAAATATCACGGCAAAATTTATAAATATTAGGAAAACATGTTAGCCAAATTGGAAAATAATGGTCAAATTTATAAATATCACGTCCAAATTTATAAAACGTACGAAAAATTGTTAGCCAAATGGGAGAAAATAGTGGTCAAGTGTAGAAATATCACGGCCAAACAGATGAAAGTTAGGAAAATGTGTTAACCAAAAGGATAAAATATGGCAAAATACAGAAACATCACGTTCAAATTTGTAAAAATTAGGAAAAATTGTTAACCAAATTGATAAAATATAGCCAAATACAGAAATACCACGACCAAACTTATAAAAATTAGGAAAATGTGTTAGCCAAATGGGAAAAGGGGATGACGGTGTCGGAGCGGGAGGAGTTAAAAGGAGCTAAAAGAGATATAAGGAAGAAGAGCATCTTTCTTTTTAACATAACCCCTATCACACCACCAGATACAATTCTCCGTTCAATGTACTCTATTTACTACATAACATTCACGGGTCTCACAAAGTCTCCATTCCATAATGTCTCAATGACCTACCTGTCATCAAGTAGATTTCCACCAATAACTAAACCCCTCGTGATCATAATTTCATTTTGTATTGCATATATCGCCAGGAGATACTGAAATCTTCAATTTTCTATACCACAATGTCTCCTACACTAACCTTTCATTGTTCTATCTCTCAACAATACAAGGGTTTTTCTCGAAATGTAATGTAACATGTCTTACGGTGTCCACACCTAGCACACGTTAGCATTTCACATCTGCAACAGCGACAAGTCTGCAACCAATCAACAGTATCTGTTATTAAGTCGACCTTTCTTAAAATCACGTCTGCCTTATTGAGCCCTTAAATACCATCAACCGCATCTCCTAACCAACTTTTAATGTTTCATACAAAATAACAATAACATTCTCTTTGATTAGCGAACAGCCGATTTTCTGCTGACTGGGCAGATTTTCCAACCTAAAGAAGATAAATGATATGTCCCCCTAACATACTAGGCGCTATTCTAGACAACGAATATGGTCATCGACCATCACCCCTAGGAAGAACTTGAAAAACCAACAGAGATTGGGTTCCTGTGACGAATGAGTTGCATTCCTTGGACAACCAGAGTAACTAACGAGGATCGCCTAAAAGAGTCTAACTAAAATAGAGCATTATATAAATCAAACATAACAAACACTTTCTTACTAACTCTAACCCTAACCCTAACTATACATCATATAACCCTAATCCTAACCCTAACTATACATCAAACGCAACAAATTCTTTTTTAAGAAGCATAGATACAAACCAGTGTTAGAAATTGAAAAAGTTAAATTTGTGTGATTAAATTTTAATTAAAATTTAAAAAATAATAAATAGCAACACTGGTTTGTATCTATGCTTCTTAAAAAAGAATTTGTTGCGTTTGATGTATAGTTAGGGTTAGGATTAGGGTTATATGATGTATAGTTAGGGTTAGGGTTAGAGTTAGTAAGAAAGTGTTTGTTATGTTTGATTTATATAATGCTCTATTTTAGTTAGACTCTTTTAGGCGATCCTCGTTAGTTACTCTGGTTGTCCAAGGAATGCAACTCATTCGTCACAGGAACCCAATCTCTGTTGGTTTTTCAAGTTCTTCCTAGGGGTGATGGTCGATGACCATATTCGTTGTCTAGAATAGCGCCTAGTATGTTAGGGGGACATATCATTTATCTTCTTTAGGTTGGAAAATCTGCCTAGTCAGCAGAAAATCGGCTGTTCGCTAATCAAAGAGAATGTTATTGTTATTTTGTATGAAACATTAAAAGTTGGTTAGGAGATGCGGTTGATGGTATTTAAGGGCTCAATAAGGCAGACGTGATTTTAAGAAAGGTCGACTTAATAACAGATACTGTTGATTGGTTGCAGACTTGTCGCTGTTGCAGATGTGAAATGCTAACGTGTGCTAGGTGTGGACACCGTAAGACATGTTACATTATATTTCGAGAAAAACCCTTGTATTGTTGAGAGATAGAACAATGAAAGGTTAGTGTAGGAGACATTGTGGTATAGAAAATTGAAGATTTCAGTATCTCCTGGCGATATATGCAATACAAAATGAAATTATGATCACGAGGGGTTTAGTTATTGGTGGAAATCTACTTGATGACAGGTAGGTCATTGAGACATTATGGAATAGAGACTTTGTGAGACCCGTGAATGTTATGTAGTAAATAGAGTACATTGAACGGAGAATTGTATCTGGTGGTGTGATAGGGGTTATGTTAAAAAGAAAGATGCTCTTCTTCCTTATATCTCTTTTAGCTCCTTTTAACTCCTCCCGCTCCGACACCGTCATCCCCTTTTCCCATTTGGCTAACACATTTTCCTAATTTTTATAAGTTTGGTCGTGGTATTTCTGTATTTGGCTATATTTTATCAATTTGGTTAACAATTTTTCCTAATTTTTACAAATTTGAACGTGATGTTTCTGTATTTTGCCATATTTTATCCTTTTGGTTAACACATTTTCCTAACTTTCATCTGTTTGGCCGTGATATTTCTACACTTGACCACTATTTTCTCCCATTTGGCTAACAATTTTTCGTACGTTTTATAAATTTGGACGTGATATTTATAAATTTGACCATTATTTTCCAATTTGGCTAACATGTTTTCCTAATATTTATAAATTTTGCCGTGATATTTCTGTATTTGGCTATATTTTATCCATTTTGTTAACAAATTTTCCTATTTTTACAAGTTTGAACGCGATGTTTCTGTATCTGGCCATATTTTATCGCTTCGGCTAACAAATTTTCCTAACTTTTATAATTTTAGCCGTGATATTTCTTCACGTGACCAATACTTTCTCCCGCTTGGCTAACAATCTTTCACATTTTTTATAAATTTGGACGCACTATTTATAAATTTGACCATTATTTTTCCCATTTGACTAACATATTTTCCCAATTTTTGTAAATATGACCGTGATATTTCTGTATTTGGCTATATTTTGTCTATTTGGTTAACAAAATTTTCCTAATTTTTATAAATTTGGCTGCAACAATTCCTTTTTTGGTGATCATTTTATTAGTTTGGTTAAGATATTTTCTTATTTCGGTCGACTTATTTAGAATGTTTAGAATGCTATTTCTTATTTTTGGTCGAGCGAATTATTAGTTTGGCTAACAATTTTCTTATTTGAATGTTGAAGTGTTACATAGAACCCGTGCATTTATCTGGATGTGAAACGTGGTAATTAGCAGACATCTTGAAAAAATATGTATTGGCATCGGAGATGTGTTCCTGGAGAAAGATGTAAAGACCCCTGTGGACACACAGAAGAATTAATGAAAGTGTAAATGCTTGATCTGAGACGCGAGAGCTTTGCTTGTCAGGACATGTCATGTTACATGTGTCTCCTAAGGTCGAGGCGCTTCTGTTTGTTGTGTTCGTATGTAATATTATATTGCTGACAAGCTGCGCTAAACACTCGTCGTTGTATGACCCGCCAGCTGTTACGTACAGATACGGCTTTCCCCAGCCTAGTGTACACGCCCACACCACTCCTCTCCGACTACAAAAACTGTTTAGTGGAACACTATGATGAACTGGTTATAGTTGTCTATACTACATTCAAAACTACCTTATGTTTTATTCATGCCGTGATAGTAGTTTCATATCATGGTGTTACTAGATGAACCTAGGACTACATACACATATAAATATTTAGTAGTAATAGCAACAGTAGTAGTAGTAGTAGTAGTAGTAGTAGTAGTAGTAGTAGTAGTAGTAGTAGTAGTAGTAGTAGTAGTAGTAGTAGTAGTAGTAGTAGTAGTAGTAGTAGTAGTAGTAGTAGTAGTAGTGGTAGTGGTAGTTCTAGTAGTAGTAGTAGCAGTAGTAGTAGTAGTAGTAGTAGTAGTAGTAGTAGTAGTAGTAGTAGTAGTAGTAGTAGTAGTAGTAGTAGTAGTAGTAGTAGGAGCAGTAGTAGTAGTAGTAGTAGTAGTAGTAGTAGTAGTAGTAGTAGTAGTAGTAGTAGTAGTAGTAGTAGTAGTAGTAGTAGTAGTAGTAGTAGTAGTAGTAGTAGTAGTAGTTGTATTAGTAGTAGTAGTAGTAGTAGAAAGATATATAGGGCATATAGAAAGAATGGAAGATAATAGGGAAACAAAACTCGCTTACACTCAGGAAATAAATGGCCGTAGACCCCGAGGTAGACCAAGAAGACGGTGGAGAGATAATACATTTACAGACCTACAAGCACTTGGAATCAACGACTGGCAAGAGAAGGTCCACCAGAGAGACGAATGGAGACGGATTGTATTTGCAGCAAAGAACCTCAATGGCTCGGAACGCTGAAGAAGAAGAAGAAGAAGTAGTAGTAGAAGTAGTATTAGTAGTTGTAGTAGTGGTAGTAGTAGTAGTTGTAGTAGTAGTAGTAGTAGTAGTAGTAGTAGTAGTAGTAGTAGTAGTAGTAGTAGTAGTAGTAGTAGTAGTAGTAGTAGTAGTAGTAGTAGTGGTAGTAGTAGTAGTAGTAGTAGTAGTAGTAGTAGTAGTAGTAGTAGTAGTAGTAGTAGTAGTAGTAGTAGTAGTAGTAGTAGTAGTAGTAGTAGTAGTAGTAGTAGTAGTAGTAGTAGTAGTGAAAGGTTTAACTTGTTGGTAGAGATCGGCGTAGCTGATAGGTTTAACATTTTTAGAGTGGTGCAGTGTTACATAGAACCGGAACTTTTGTCTGGTTGTGAAACGTGGACACTGAGTCGACAACTTCACCAATATCTAAGGGCAATAGAATGGTGATGTCTATAGTATTCCAGTCATACAGACTACACAATCTAGGTATTGTCTGGTATTATTACGGACCCTGAGTAAATGCAGCACCCTACCACCCCGTTTACCACCGAGTGCACGTCTTCACCAACTCATTCACGTTCTCTTCCCTGTCTGTACACCTGTGTCAAGTGGGGCGTTTTTTGTTGGTGTATACATTAAAGCGTACTGGGGATATGCTTGACCCCTATGACAACACCGGTAATAGTACACATATCAGAAGTTCATGTGAACTGCGCCCAAATCGACTGCGGTTGACTTCGAACCCAGTATGTAGGGTATGGAAACAAGGATCACCTCCCCCACATCACAGACTAAAGAGTAGGCAATGTGAAGTTGATATAATTAACCAACAGAACCTCCTTTACGCAATAAATATATAATGTAATATCTTTATCAACCGTTGCTGTTTCCCATAATACAATATGACCTTACCAGTAGCTAAAATTTGTTATAGGACAGATAGATAACTCTGATGTGATATGTAGTATGTACCAGGTATAGTGACGACTAGTCACGACTACCTATTTTGTATACATTGATTGAAACTAAATTTCGTGAATACTGTTGGTTATAGACAAACGCACGCAACGACAGTTGAAAAAGATCGGTCACATAACTAGTCAACCAACCAACTAACAATTTAGACAAACGTCGTTCACGAGTACCTGTTCAGTGTATACATTGTTTGAAACTAACTGACAAGGTTGCTACACAATAGTCCAGAGAACACACACCCGATCGCTTAATCCAAATTAAACAACACGTGAATCAATTATACTGCCCATACAAAACAAAGGCGACCGAGGAGCTATACTTCGTGAACAATACAGCGTAGCAGTTTAGGGGACACTTGACCTCGTCATTTATACAAAGGCCGTCACGCACTGCAAATAACTAACCACACAACAGGTGACACGGTTGCTAACTAACGAAGTTTCTTTTGTTATCGTAATCCACCTTAACATGACACGCATCTGTCATGCTGTATAAGCATTAAACATGGGTAATAATACTGACCACACAACACAAAGACGTCTAAGGCATTAAAAGATCTTGTATATAGCCGATTAAGGGTTGTTCTCCGAGAACAATACAGCGTAGCAGTTAAGGAGCCACTTGACCTCGTCATTTATTCAATAGCCGTCACGGAACGATCAATTATGTCTGCTGACATACCTCGATACAACCTTGAACTTTTGGAGGTGACAGCTCGTCCACTTTCCTCCATCGTCTCCTCTTCCGCCGCCTTTTCTTCTTCCGCCTCCCCTGCACTCTCCCTCCTCTTCCTCCGCCGTTTCCTCTTCCGTCTCCCATGCACTCTCCCTCCTCCTCCACCGTTTCCTCTTCCGCCTCCCTTGCCCTCTCTCCTCTTTCTTCATCTGCCTCCTACCCCGCCTCTCTCCTCTTTCCGCCACCGGCTCGTCTTCCTCCTCCTCTTCTTACCCTTCCTCTCTTTTCTCCTCCACCTCGGACACCGTCCTCTTTCCTCCTCTGCCCTCTACCCCGCGTCTCTCCTCTTTCCTCCACCGTCTCGTCTTCATCCTCCCCCTACAACACCTCTTTCCTCCATCGTCTCCTCTTCCTCCTCCTCCTCATGCCCCTCCTCTCTCCTCTTTCCTCCATCGGCTCCCCTTCCTCCTACAACCTTACCTCCAACTATCCCGCCTCTTTAGCCTTCTATCTCTTTCATCCAATGTTACCTCCTCCTAGTCCTCTTCTTCATCTGACATCCTCCTCTCTCCTCTTTTGTCATCTGCCTCGTGTCTCCTCTTTCACCCACAACCTTATCTCCAACTATCTCACCTCTTTAACCTTCTATCTCCTCCTCCTAAATTCATGGCATCTTCCTTAACAATGAAAACCCGTCTTACACCCTTCCACATCACATATTTTATTGGATTCGAACAACGCTCACACGCCCGCTCACACGCCCGCGCACACACCCGCACACACACACACACCCGCGCCCCTCGTGGTCGCTCCGCAGCGCTCCTCGCGTTCACCCCACCCGCGCACACACGCACCAGATCGACGGCGCACACACACGTCCGCGCGCACACACAAATGCCCGCTACTACAACAATAATATCAGCCATATTAATATTTAAATTACAAATAAACATTTTTATAAATTTTCCCAACCTCCCGGCTTAGCTACGACGCAACCGTGTGGAAGAACATCGTGTGCCTAACCATTACATATCAACAATACTCCCGTGCCTCCCACCTCAAACCCAATAGACATCTCGGTCACAATGACCCCACCCCACCACCCTGCCTCTTAACATTGAATCATCATTTTAAAAATAATATTTTAAAAAATTTCCATTATCTCCCATCCCACCACTTAACAGCCATCTTTAATCTCCCTCAATCTCACCCACCCCACTAACAACTAATAAAAACTGCCACATTAATATTTAAATTACAAAAACAAAAAACAAAAACCAAAAAAAAAAAAAACAATATTTTAATTTCCCCAACCTTCCGGCTAAGCCCCGACGCCACCCCGTGGAAGAGCATCGTACGCCTAACCATTACACACCAATAATAATTTTACCTTAATCCCGATAGACAACTCGACCGTCTTGACTTCACCCCAACACCTCTTAACAATGAAGCGCCATTTAAAAAATAATAATTTCCCAACCTCCCGGCTTAGTCACTACGCCACCCTCGTGGAAGAGCATCGTACGCCTAACTACAACTAATAATAATTCCCGATAGACAACTCGGCCACTATGACTCCACCCCAACACCTCTTAACATTGAATCACCATTTTAAAAAAATTTCCAAGTTAGCCACGACACCACCCCGCACACGCACGTACACCCGCTACTACAACCAATAATACTCCCACCCCTCCCACCTCAATCCCAATATACATCTCGGCACCATGACTCCACCCATCGCCTCTTAACAATGAATCGCCATTTTTAATTTTTCCCCCACCTCACCACTTAACATCTTTAATCTTCACCCACCATCAACTACTACAACTTACAATACCCGCCATCTTTTAAATTACACACAACAATAACAACAACCACCCAGCGGAAGAGCATCGTACTCCTAACCATTACACACCAACAATACTCCCACGCCTCCCACCTCCATCCCGATAGTCATCATGACACAAAGACTCCACCCCCAGCGCCTCTTAACAATGAATCGTTATTTTTTTCAACATCCCCAACCCCACCACTTAACAGCCATCTTTAATCTCCCCCACCACCCACTACTACAACTAACAATAACCGCCATCTTTAAATCACACAACAACAAAAAGAGACCTGAAATAGTAACAATAGCCGCCATCTTTAAATCACACAACAAAAACGGATGTCATAAGACCAGAAATAAGTTATGTCCCCTTTGGATCCGGATCCGGAATGCGGATCCATTTTTCACCGGATCGTGTGACGTCACATAGAGCTATATAAGAAAATATTGCGGATCCGGATCCGCATTTGGGGGGGGGGGGCAAAACCTCCTACTATACTACTCACAGAGAATAGAATTAGGGCCAGCCGGGGGTGGGGATGGGGGAGGGAGGGTTGACAACAAGATAGGAGAGTTTGACGTGGCTTGGTTAAGGGCCTATGATGAACTGGGGGAATCATCATCATCATCATCCTGTCCCATGCCGGTAAACGTGGGCGATCATGTCTCGCCATCTCACTTTATCAACAGAGTCGTGGATCAGCTCAGTGTTTCCTGTCTCGACTATGCCACATGGTCAAGCCATCCAGGTGTTTACTTCTCTGCCTTCCTCTTGCTCTTTTCCCCTTAATCTTGCCAGTTGTCACCAAGTTCTCTAATATATTTCTTCTCTTAGGTGACCCAAAAATGTTGACTGTCTATGTCTATTACGCCGTTTCTCTGGTTATCGATGAGATTGCAATACATGATATTCTTGGCACCTGTAAAGAAGGTAGTTTGCCAGTGCTTTTCTTCCGAGCAGTAACCATATTGGCCGCCGATGACCGTAGCCATTGTCTCCCCAAAAAATTAGATCATCTGCCTGCCGTCATGAAGTTGGAGACCATAACCTACAACTATATGTTGACTGCTCTTCAACTTCATCCACCACCTGCACGCATGGCTTCACGTAACCCTGATCGGGGCGCTAAACGGGTACTCCACCTTGCCCAAGGATGTCCCGTAGGCTAGCGGAGGGAATGGGGCACTTTATCTCTCCTTTGATAGTGGATACCCCTACCCCGCCACCCCAATAACACACAGATAAAGAAGAGAGGAGATCACTGCCAGCCGACACTGGCAATATATGGAAGTGAAATATGACTGGAAAGTCAAGGTCAAGTACATTAGTATGTTGTCCAGTCTTGTTGTTTTCAAGAAACAAAACCAAAGAGAAAATACATCACAAGAAATTATCAACGTATCTTCCAATCATAGTATTGAATCCGTAAATAAAACTAATTTAGCCAAGTGTGCAATAGCTGACAAAAGCACCACCATCATGTGCTATGCCGACAAGCATGGAGGGTATTATTCTTTATGTTACACGATCACAAAAATCTTGATTCAGCTCTGTGTAGAATATGCAATATACTGTTTGTGTCTTCGATATTCACATTCACAACGGGAAGTAACTCTATTTATATTTGTTTCGAGTCGCGCCAGTGGCTTATGAGAGTATGGAGCCGGTCGCTCAGAAAGTCGTGGCGTGCTGATGAGTGTAATCTAAGCCTAGGAATCAACATACAGCTGAAAGATGCTGGTGTTGACCGCAATATCCTGAAACAGGATGGTCACGCGGGTAAAAAAAAAAAAGTATAGTTGATGTTTATTGCTATGGAGTTCGTGCTTTGTCCGATACTCTCGGCAAGCGGCATGACCTCTGCGGAGGAAGATCAAGTCAGATTAGGGCAAACCCGGAGCAATGAAGGTGACCCTCTCGACTTGAGTACTTTATTATTTGTTTGGTGCCGCCTGGTTGGGCAGGTGGCTTTTAGCCCTAAGTCTGATATAACACACACACACACACACGCACACGCACACGCACACACACACACACACACACACACAACAGTGATGCAGCTGTTGTCAAGATGAAAACAAAATAGTCAACAAACCGTGTAACTAAAATCAAGCGTGAATAATGTAAACAAAGATTGCTGGCTTATTAATTTAATGTTCATAAAAGACGAGCAAGTTATCTCAGTAGTGACACGGCATGGGGACAAACGAACTCGATGACTGGTTGAATTGTGTGTTTACTATCAAATTAGTGTTCTTATCTGCTGTATTTGTGACCATTATCGGCTTCCATATTGTGGCATAGGTTTAAAACGGCGCGACTGTTAGAATTGTTTGACTAGCTCCCTATACATTTTACGCTGCGTTTTATTATTAGCAGTTTGAGATGAGAGTAAACATCATCTACCTTTGTGTTGGAAGTAATTACCATGGCAACGTTGTTCTCAAATCTGTGACATTCTACATCTCTGAGTGACGATCTCTACTTCTCAGAAGTACAGATACTTCCATAATTTAATTCAGTGAATGTTTTTTAGGACATCGTGTACCAACCTGACGTTTGTTGTGGCTCCATTTATGAAGTTCGTTATTTCGACTCTTAGTATACAAATTGTACTTAGCACACAGATTGGAATTGTACTTAGCACACATATTGTGATTGCACTTACTACACAGATTGTAGGGAAAATCTTCCAGCACATTCGCCTCTCGACCCAGCGGACATGTGTCTAAATTGCCGGAGTCGGACATCTTTTGTCCGATTCTTGGGCTCGTCATGAAGTCGTTTATCAATTGGCAAAAGTTTGCCACACTCCACGTAAAGCTACTGGAATATTTAAGGCTCTGTAAGACCAGATGAAGTAAATTATGTAGAACGTATTTCATTTCATTATTTCCAAAGGTAGCTTGCTGGTAATCTGTGTGTCTCTGTGAGCTGAGTGTGGCCTGGTTGACTTCTACAGAGCTGAGTCGGCTATCTTTAAACATAGAATAAATCTCTAGACTTTCTTGTCATGCCCCAGTTAATCACAGATGACGTGACAAGAAACATGGAGGAGAAACCCATAGAAAACCCTGGCACTAAAGAGTGGGTTGGATGTGATGTGCACGCTTGTTCTTGTTACGGAGGACACAGCAGTAGAGGACTCTGATGGCTGATGCTTCTATCATGACAGCCTGTCGTATAAGTTTGTGTAAACCCCAAAGAGATAAAGGAAACTAAGTTGCTCTTTCCCAGTGTGATCCTGCCCGTTATAATTAATTAAGCTAGCACTGGCTCAAATGCTTGGTTTAATATACAGAGTTTCGGAGAACCAAGGAATTCCTCCAGGAAACAATGAAAAGTTTCCTGAAGGTCAACAATATAATGTTGGGGGTTCCTTGCCTCTCCTCTCTCAGCTAATCAATTAAATATCTAAGGTATGTCTTATTGAACTACATGACACGACAAGAAAACACTCAATGGAGGAAACGACCTCTTTTCATAATTTATTAAACATGAACATGGTTTATGGTCATTCAATACATAAACACATCAATTCCATTCAAAACATGGTATTATGTATATCTATATGTTCATATAATCACCAAATACAATTCAAAGTCATTACATATACCTTGATGAAATAAATATACATTTTACTGACATCTTTTCATGTAGAAACACCTGGTGATTATATTTCATTGGGATATACTGTGTCTGGAACTGCTTGTAAACATATTGTAATATTTCAGGGTGACTAGATCCCTGATGCCATCAATTCCCTGAGCTTGTTGATTAAGTCCTCCTAATGACTGTTACTTCTATTCCTGAGTATAGAATAGTGTTTGTGTTTCACTACACTCCAGTGCAATTATGGGTACTCTAAGTTACCATTCCTACTGGGCTAAAGAAACTGCTTGCAGGTGGTTTCTTATTGGCATAATGTTCTACATCTCTCTGTCCAAGTACTTCACTCAAACAGAACAGTCAGGCCTGGATCTAGATGGATCTAATAAGTACCTGAAATTCCAGCATCAAACATAAATCTACTGATATCATCAATATGAACAATAGAATGTAAGACTGTAAAACTTCCAAGGAAAAAAAAAACAAGGAAAATAGATACAGTGAACGTTGATCCTAGGGGAAAAATAAACAAGGAAGGAAGAGAGTCGTGGTGTTCTCTAATAGTATCAACCCTATGACTGGTCACTCTCCATCCAATCCTTCATTATAGGGCACTCAATGGTTAGACTACCAGATAAGCAGTGTCATCTTCACCCATGCCTGTCAATCATGGCCTCTAGATTGAATAATACCTTGCTCTATTCAGAATTTGATAACTATGTTCACCATTCCCTTTTGTTCATAATTATTTTCCATAGATGTCCTTCCATTTAAAAGAAAAGGTTCTCATACATTAAGGTTTATAATTAATTCCTACATGCAATGAATATTTGCTTATAAACAATACAAGTACATTGTGGTAGACTCGTACATGAAGGTTTGTAATTCATTCCTAAATGCAATGAGTATTTGTTTGTAAACCATGTAAGTACATTGTGGTAGACTCGTACATTAAGGTTTGTAATTCATTCCTAAATGCAATGAGTATTTGTTTGTAAACCATGTAAGTACATTGTGGTATCTTCTCCTGTATAACGCTCATGTGAATTATTCTTAATCAAATTGCTTCGAAGAAGAGTATTTTCCCTCTTCTTCACTAAGTATGTAATATGCCGTTATCTCATAATCATCATGATCATCATAATCATCGTCACCATAATAATTAATAACCACATAATCACCGCAATAATCACCATAGAATCATCATCATCATCATCATCATCATCATCATCATCATCATCATTATCATCAACATCATAATCATTATACCCCAACATACTTTAGGGCATAAATCTATATGAGATAACATGAGTGATATGAAATACAGATGGGTGTCATGCTTAGGAGTGCACCAAATTATTAATTAGTGTTTCACCCACCATAAGTTAGGACACAAAACCATATGATTGTAACATGAGTGGCATAAAATACATATTAGTGTCATGCTTAGAAGGGTATAAAATTATTAATTAGTATTTCATCCAACACATTCAGGACACAAAACCGTATGATTGTAAAATGAGTTATATGGACTACAGAGTTGTGTCATTTTTAGCAGGGCACAAAATTATTAACTAGTGTATGAGTTATCACTAACAGATTCTCCTCTGATAGACAGGACAGTATACTTCAAATTGCCTACTATCCGGAGATTGATTGATTGATCATACTCGTTATCAGTAGGTCACTTCTCACTCACACCCCAATCACTCATCAGAAACCGCAACCATACTGGCATGGATGAAAATTGGGCATACTGATGTGTCTCACAAATGATAAATTCACATATTCAATATCAATGAAATCACAATGTAATCCCCACATGAATTCAAAATCATTCATCATAACTCATAATCATAACTTGCATGGGTGATCATTAGGCATGATTATGTGACTTACACATGATAAGTTCACATATGTAATATCAATGAAATCACGCTGGACTCACCACATGAATAAGATTATGATACACATCGAGAACTATTCAACATACCATGTGCTCGTGTATTGTTTCTCTTACAAATTACACTAAGTCTTATAAATGTGATTGCACATGTAAAATAGTTCCTTACAACTGAACTAAGTCTTATAAATCCTAAGTTAATCTTGTTTTAAGTATTATTGTGTTAATCACACATTCCCAAATCACTGTTGATTTTGCTTACCTGCTAACGGAGTGAAATGTATAACCTAGGTTTAATGCTTTTACATTTATAGAATCTACATAACTAGAAGGAAATATCCTCACAATGGTTTTACCTCGTGCAGTTTATATATGAACTCCGACATCTGAATAAGTGTTTTAGTCTCTCCGGAATTAAGTTCTTAAGGTTTAACCACGTTGTTACAACACGTCACTTACCAACTTTTGGGAAAGGATCACGACTAACGTAATATATATTATAGTGTTCTTACCTTAAACAAATTCGAGTGTCTTCTTCACATGTAATGTCAGCAGATTTCAGGTTCCTAGACTTGGTTTTGTGTTTCCTAATTCGGTGGCTGTACATTTATAGGCTGGTGCTTCGTCTCTTCTCCTACTATTTTATAATTATGGATAAGTTTGCATGGGCTACCATGCCGGCAAGCTTAGTGGTCCTACTTCTGTTACGTTGGTTCGTGAAGGTTCTTGGTTCTTGGTTTGAGTACACTGACTTTTTGCTGGTCGCCACGCCATCTCAAAGCCTCATTCGTCTTTGTTTTCAGCTATGACGTCCCGTCCAATCACGACGCTTGTTGCAAACTATCTTAGGAATGTTGCCGTTCGTTTTAGGAATCCGCGCGATTTCCACTTTGGGTGATGTAAATTTATCCTGTGTCTTAATTCTCGCGCTACTCCTTTCTTTCCTATACTTGTAAATTTAAGTATGTTGGTGATTGTTGGCGCTTGTTGTAAACTGGAGGAGTAGTGCGGGGAAATTAAAAACAGCGCTGTGCCGGTTTGAAAGAAATATATCACACAGCCCTACGCACAAATGTTTACATTCCCCAACTCCAGTAAACCCCAGCATTTTTAGCTGTTTGTGATTTCTTGCCAAGTTTAAGTTCAGTAGTTTGCTAATGCTTTCTGAACGAGTGACACTTATGCGATTGTACGAAAACCAAAGTAAAGCGGTCTGATGCCAAATCGCCAGCATCTGTGGTTCGATCGCGGTATGTATGGAATTACGAATTTTGCCTGTAATCTCTTCGACACAGAGACGCCATGATACACTAGTATTTAAGGAAAATTCGAGATGGTGGATAAATATAGATGATTAACGTTTCAAACGTCACGGAGATGATAAACAGCACATAGCACTTTAATGAACAAATAAATCTAGTGTTCGTGAGTAAATTACTTCATTGGGTTGCTTGCTATCTTGAAGTCTAAACAGGGCGTTCAATGTTTGTTGTCTTCAAAGCTGCCGAAAAACGCTGACGTGCTAAATGTTTTCTGACTTACAATCTTTAATAAAATACTGGACGCTAAATGTTTGCTCTCTGAAAATCTACAATTAAATAATAAATGGCTAAATGTTTGCTATGTTTCAAAAGTAATATAAAACTGGCTGTGTTTAAAATGTGTATAATGATACTGGAACGTGAATGCTTCCTGTCTTACAATATGTAAACACTGGACGGCTAAATTCTTGCTCTGTGTAAACCTTACAATTGTGGACGGCTAAATTCTTGCTGTATGTAAAACTTGCAATACTGGACGGCTAATTTCTTGCTCTGTGTAAAACTTGCAATACTGGACGGCTAATTTCTTGCTCTGTGTAAAACGTACAATACTGGATGCTAAATTGTTTCTCTGTGTAAAACGTAGATTACTGGACGGCTAGAGTGTGACAGAAATGAAATATGAACATAAATTCAGTAGCATTAATCTTGGCGGGAGTTCATACACAAATTCCACTGAAAGAATCTGGAAAAGACAAAGGACACTATTGCACATTCATGGGTGTAGCTCTATATACATGTTGAGTGTGCTGTATAACGAATACATTTACATAATGTTCAGTGTGTTGTATAACGAACATATTTATATCATGTTTAGTGTGTTGTATAACGAACATATTTATATCATGTTTAGTGTGCTGTATAACAAACATATTTATATCATGTTCAGTGTGTAGTATAACGAATATATTTACATCATGTTCAGTGTGTTGTATAACGAACATATTTACATCATGTTCAGTGTGCTGTATAACGAACATATTTACATCATGTTCAGTGTGTTGTATAACGAACATATTTATATCATGTTCAGTGTGTAGTATAACGAATATATTTACATCATGTTCAGTGTGTTGTATAACGAACATATTTACATCATGTTCAGTGTGTTGTATAACGAACATATTTATATCATGTTTAGTGTGCTGTATAACGAACATATTTATATCATGTTCAGTGTGTAGTATAACGAATATATTTATATCATGTTCAGTGTGCTGTATAACGAATATATTTATATCATGTTCAGTGTGTAGTATAACGAATATATTTACATCATGTTCAGTGTGTTGTATAACGAACATATTTACATCATGTTCAGTGTGTAGTATAACGAACATATTTACATCATGTTCAGTGTGTAGTATAACGAACATATTTACATCATGTTCAGTGTGTAGTATAACGAACATATTTATATCATGTTCAGTGTGTAGTATAACGAACATATTTATATCATGTTTAGTGTGCTGTATAACGAACATATTTATATCATGTTCAGTGTGTAGTATAACGAATATATTTACATCATGTTCAGTGTGTTGTATAACGAATATATTTACATCATGTTCAGTGTGTTGTATAACGAACATATTTACATCATGTTCAGTGTGTTGTATAACGAACATATTTACATCATGTTCAGTGTGTAGTATAGCGAATATATTTGCATCTATAGCAGCGCAGTCTCACTCTCAGAGTTTGTTTTTTCTGAATGTTGACATAACTGTTAAAATTGCAACCACTTATAAATTCAAAGTTAAGTAAATTCTTGTTGTTAAATTGTTAGGCACTCCAATATAAGAATGGGAAGGGGATTGCTAACAGACTACACAATTTTCACCAGGTAATGTTCAGACACCGGAGCATTGCGGTCAGACACCGTGGCGTGGAACCGAGGTGGCTTAGAGATTACTGTGTCCATCTCTGGCTCAGTAGATTCGGGTTCGATCCCTGCACAGAGCCGGAATCCTTCCAGGAACGACTGGTATCTAATGATACCACGCGCCCCCCCCCCCCCTCCTTGTTCTGATGGGTAGAGAGATTGGACACGTATCGGATCGGAGATCCCACTGCAGTTATTAAGTAAATCTACTTACGGGTAGGCAGAGCCAATTACCTTATACACATATTACAGCTTTCCTCTTCTCGTGACATTCCTACAGAATGTGGACTGCCTTCTTCTGCGAGTAACTAGTCTTCTATGGTAGTTAACTTGTTTTACAGATGTATTCATTCCTCTTTCTATAATTCCTCACTTCTCTGCCAATTGTTCATAATTCGGTTACAAAATTATATATTACATCTGAATTAACTATCACATTTTAAACCCAACCATGCTGGGGTTTTCCTCTCCGGATACAACTACAGTTACAATTCCGGAAACTACTCCGGGTACAACTCTGGGTACAACTCCAAGTACAACTTCAGGTATAACTCCGGGTTTAACTCCGAGTACAACTCGGGGTAAAACTCCGAGTATAACTCTGGGTACAACTCCTTGTACAACTTCGGGTACAACTCCTTGGACAACTTCGGGTACACCTCCTTGTACAACTTCGGGTACAACTTCGGATACAACTTCCGGTACAACTCCCAAAATAGTAAAGTTTTCCAGATATTCATATCATTCTTAAAGTCCAACATATTTCATTTTATATGTCTACATGTCTTTTTGAATATTCAGTTTATTTGTTCTCTGTTTTCCTTCACTTCATTAGTTTTCTGTCCGTAAATGGAGAAGATAATTTGCCGTTGCTTTCCTTCTTGACCCATGACCGCATGCTTTGTCTATATAAAGAGATCTACATACCGTTGTCAACTTGAAGCTATAGCCAATCTGTTGGCTGCTCTCATTCTCAATCCATCTCATGATACATCAAAACAAAATGCACTACGAGGTACAGGACAGAAATATCAGTGCATCCAGTACCGTCAGCCTCACTACAGCCACCACACTATATGATAATGATGGAAACAATGCCATGATAATTATCGAAATCCTTTTCACATCTTCACATCACATGGCAATGTCAAGAGGGCGCACTGTCCGGCAAGATTTTGATATCCTCATTTTCAAGCAGCACTGTTTGAGGACATATCTGAAGTCTCTGTCTTGAAGAGAGTATGTCAGAAAGTTGGAACCAAACTGAGCGTGGAAGATCATTGAAATACCCATAGAGATATTTTTGTCATAAAATTCTAGGTCATTATTATGAATATACAAATAGATCATCATGATTATACACGGTGTCATGAGCAAAAAGTACAACCCGAAATTAATTATCAACATTCGAATCTGTCTCCAGGTAGATTTAATATTCGAACTCATGAGATTCATGTTATGTGTTGAGTTTCCTGAACTGACTACTGCCGTCTTCTTGATATCCCTCATTTGTTTTCTGGCGATTACGGCAATATGGCCGTAGATAACGAACATACATGCACTTAAAGTAAAATGAAATGATGATAGAATAAAGCAATTGTAAATGGTTACTTTAGCTTTATAAATCTTTTCATTAGATGTGTCTACAGCAAATAATACACAGATTGCCAAGGCTATAATCCAGGAGAGAATAATCCCACAAGATGTTGATTTGTAGGTCACCAGTCTTTGATGTAAAAATGGTCGAGCTATATACAGCCAGCGTTCACTAGCAATCAGGAAGTGGTTGCAAAGACTGCATGTAATAGACGCGCTGGGTAAATATAAAAATATGCGCCCCAAAGAAGAGTACTGCAGACTAGTGTACTCTGAAATTAAATATAACACAAAACTAACACTAACTGTTAAAGCCATAATCAGATTGCAGGAAGCCAGTGAGGCAATGAACACATTAGCAAATGTATGTAACCGCTTGTACCTGACAACAGCCACGATAATAATGACATTTAAGACTATTGAAATGATATTCATGACAATCTCCATACTTCCAATGACCGTTGCGGTATCTGACTGAGATGTTCTCTTAACCACACAGCCAGACGTTGAGTTCTCTGTAAATAACGCCATCACTTGCGTTTGGTTGGTTGTTTCAAATAACACGTTATCTGAGTCACGTGGCCCTGCAATTACTCATTGTACTCTATGTGATCACAACAATTACAATTATTTACATCTCTTTCATGTTTTTTTTTTTTCTTTCTCTGTTTTAAAAATCAGCAGCAAAGGTGGAACAAGCTGTCGCTCACATTCGAGCAAAAATTAACTGTCTCAGAAATATTTCTTAACGCCAAGTACACTGTTTGAATAAAAAATCAGAGGTTATCCATAAGTAATGGCGTTAAGTGTTTTATTGCTTGCTGTCTTAAAGTCTGCAATAAAACACCTGACGGTTGAATGTTTGATGTCTTAAAATATGTAATAAAACAGTTGACGACTGAATATTTTCTTTCTTACAATCTGTAGTTAAACACCTGACAGTTGAATGTTTGATGTCTTAAAATATGTAATAAAACAGTTGACGACTGAATATTTTCTTTCTTACAATCTGTAGTTAAACACCTGACAGTTGAATGTTTGATGTCTTAAAATATGTAATAAAACAGTTGACGACTGAATATTTTCTTTCTTACAATCTGTAGTTAAACACCTGACAGTTGAATGTTTGATGTCTTAAAATATGTAATAAAACAGTTGACGACTGAATATTTTCTTTCTTACAATCTGTAGTTAAACACCTGACAGTTGAATGTTTGATGACTTAAAATATGTAATAAAACAGTTGACGACTGAATATTTTCTTTCTTACAATCTGTAGTTAAACACCTGACAGTTGAATGTTTGATGTCTTAAAATATGTAATAAAACAGTTGACGACTGAATATTTTCTTTCTTACAATCTGTAGTTAAACACCTGACAGTTGAATGTTTGATGACTTAAAATATGTAATAAAACAGTTGACGACTGAATATTTTCTTTCTTACAATCTGTAGTTAAACACCTGACAGTTGAATGTTTGATGACTTACAATCTGCAGTAAATGTATGATGTGTCTAAGTCTGCAGTAAAACACTGGGCGGTTAAATGTTTGCTGTCTTACAATCTGCAGTAAAACACTGGGCGGTTAAATGTTTGCTGTCCTACCATCTGCAGTAAAACACTGGGCGGTTAAATGTTTGCTGTCCTACCATCTGCAGTAAAACACTGGGCGGTTAAATGTTTGCTGTCCTACCATCTGCAGTAAAACACTGGGCGGTTAAATGTTTGCTGTCCTACCATCTGCAGTAAAACACTGGGCGGTTAAATGTTTGCTGTCCTACCATCTGCAGTAAAACACTGGGCGGTTAAATGTTTGCTGTCCTACCATCTGCAGTAAAACACTGGGCGGTTAAATGTTTGCTGTCCTACCATCTGCAGTAAAACACTGGGCGGTTAAATGTTTGCTGTCCTACCATCTGCAGTAAAACACTGGGCGGTTAAATGTTTGCTGTCCTACCATCTGCAGTAAAACACTGGGCAGCTAGTGAACAGCTAAATGTCCGCAATAAAAACTGTAGGTTAAATGTTTGCTGTCTTATAATCTGCAGTTAAGCACTGGACGGTTAAATGTTTCTTTTAAAATCTGCGTTAAACACTAGACTGCCAAATATGTGCTATTTCTAAGTCTGCAATTAAACACTGGGCGGCTAAAGTACTAAACTAATGATATTAAATAAAATGTAGACATAACATTAATAATATTAATCTTCTCAGGCGCCCATACAAAAGTTCCACTGAAAGCATTTGGAAACAACGAAACTCACTATCCCAATTGCAGAGTTGCATCCCCATAGAAATGTTCCGTGTGATGTTTAAAACAATTATCTCCGACTACGCGATCGCAATGTCTATCTCAGAGTTTGACTGTTTCTGAAAGCTGGCGTAACTGTAAACATTGCAAACATCAATGAACTCAAAGGTCATGATATTCTGCAGTCAAATTACTAAAAATAAAACATGATTACGAAATTCCTTGCGGAGATATTCTAAAATACGTGTCAAATCTCTTCCTTTTTTAATACTTCCCGCAATATCGACGTAACTAATGATAGCCAAACACAAAACTAGAACATCTTTTTTTTTTGCAGCCAATCAGCTGACACCATTCGGTTGACTTCGTGCAGCCGAGTAATATAATTACTGAGACATATCAGTCACCGTGGTTGCATTAAACATTGCCCAGTGTGTATTTAGCCTAATCTATCAATTTGCTTAAACAAACCACCGCTTTCAATGAAACTGTTAACATAAATAGCAGGGTGAATACAATGCTCTTTGTTTCAACCTAAGCATCAATACGGCGGAAATACCCCACGATTGGCTGCATAGCTACCTGGTCCCACTCCCAAAGCCAGGTAAGGATCACTCCAGACTTAATGGATACAGAATCATAACCCTGCAAAACACGTATGGCAAAGTCCTTGAAAAGATAGTAGCACGCAGGCTACAGCGACATTTGGACAGTCGTAATCTGCTTTCCCGAGGACTCGGGAGTTACCGGCCTGAGAAGGACACCTGGGCCAATGCTGCAACTTTTGCATTTGATGTCTACGAGGGCTTCCATGATAAACAGGAGACAGTGGCGGTAGCTCTTGACCTGGAGGATGCGTATAACAGGGTCAGGTATGATCGGTTGATATACACCCTTGGACATGGAGGTCTGTCCTTGCCTTGTTAGATGGGTTGCGACAGTCCTTTATGAGAGAAGGTTGCACTGCGCATGGGTTCCTGGACTTCTGCTCCCTGTACTATTACATCTGGGTTGCCACAGGGATCTGCCTTGTCCCCAGTGCTCTTTAATGTCTACACCAGCAAAGTCGCAGCTGTTGAGACACCAGATGTGGGTAGATTCTTGACATTTGCAGATGATGTGCTGGTGTACAGACAGGGCAGAGACAGGGCCAGTTTGGCGAAAGACTTACAGGTGGCAGTAAACAGGGTAGCGGGGCCATTATACACCCAGACAAGGCATCGTTTGTGTGGTACTCTCTGGATAACCGGATCGTCAAGGCAGTTGTCCCAGGTATTATGTTGAATGGATGTCATCTTAGTCGAGAGAATAAATTGAAGTACTTGGGTATCACCTTTAACAGGTGTTTGTCTTTTAAGGATCATGTGGAGGATTTGGTGGTGAAGGCTTGTAGGGGACTTAATGCATTGAGGGCTATGGCAGCAACCGGGGTAGATCAGAGGATGCTGTACAGGCTTTTTCAGCAGTTAATAATTTCTGTCATTGAGTATGGTTTTGGGCTGCTGACAATATCAAAAAGCCAGCTTAAAAGGTTGGAGCGCATACAGAATGCTGTATGCGGTTAATCCTGGGGTGCACAAAGGACACACCAATTATCTGCATGCGGCATATCCTGGCGCTACAAACAATGACGGATAGGCATAGGGTCCTTCAGGCCGAATGGTACCTGAGAGTTGCCGCAGACAGGGATCACCCGCTGCATGCAGCAATGAATATGGTCACGGGTCATAGACTAAAACGAGGCAGGTCCTGGATGGCACAGTCAGAACTTCTTATACGTCAGGTGTGTGATCTAGAGGCCATCAATCGTGAAAGAGAGTGGGTTGAAGTTTCGGAAGACATCACGGACTGGCACAATGTAATAATAACACTGAGTCGTGAGTAAGAGAATGGGCAGCGGGCCGCACTGAGTTTGAAGTGCAACAGCTGATCCAAGAAATCAATGGGGAGAACAGTTGAGGCCACTAAGACAATTACATAAATAAACATACATAGTATTATTTGGCGCTCACAGAAGGAGAAGACACTCCGTGTGTCTAGTTGATCGTGCGTTGAAGTACACTTGTTCCTGCAGCGAGGCGCCGTCGTCATTTGTAGTCGACAGGTTCGATCCCGGTAGGTAAATAACTATAGCTTTCAAATTTTATGTTGTCTGTTGCGTCTTCTAGTCTCTATTTCCTTCTTCTCTTTCTGTGAGCGGCAAATAATACTATGTGTGTTTATTTATGTAACAGCTGATCCAGAGCAACACACATCAAGGTGACATAGTCATCTACACCGATGGGTCAGTAATGAGAAACAGACGTAGTGGCTGGGGCTTTGTTGCAAAGGCTAATGGACGAGTCTTGAAAAAGAGGAGTCTTGCATATGAGACTACGACCTCCAGCATGAGAATGGAGATGGAGGCAGTAACAGCGTCATCCCGGTGGCTAGAGGAGACCACTGCAACACACGTTGTATTCATTACGGATTCAAAGAGTATGCTTAGTAATGTGGAGAAAGGAATGTTTCGTGGTGGAATGGCTCTCGTAGCTTCAGAGGTTACAGATATTTAGAATTGCAAGGATATTTTGCCCTGGCCATGTGGGGGTACGAAGGAGTGAACAGGCTGATAGGCTAGCAGAACAGAGAATGCACCTCTTGGTGGTAGTTTTCCTATGGCCAAGGGGGAGGTGGTCGTGCACTTGTGGGACCAGGTGGAGAAGGCGGAGGAACAGATTGAGAACCCATATGTAGAAAGAATGAGATTGCGGGGGATCGGCAGGGGTTCGGGAAGAATCATAAACCTGAGAGGGAAGAAAAGGATAACTTTTACTCAGATAACGGTGGGAACGATTAGTAGTATGACTCTTCGCTGGCTATTGAATGAGGGGACGGAGCACGTATGGGAATGTCCTGAGTGCAGTGATGGAGGCTCTTAATTCAACTCAACTCAACTCAACTACAATGCGAAACCTTCACGTGTTAATTTTCATTTGAATAAAACAAAATATAATTTAATAAACCCATATCCCAATGTGAAATGGAAATGTCAAAAGACGGGAAAGTAGAAGTCTCCTGGTTTGAAGTCTGCCTCGAGTGCTGGAGGTCCCGGATTCAAACCCCATTAAGGACCGGGATTTTTTTTTCACGCGGACGTCTCGTAACAAAATTTACCCTGGTATCTGGCTAGTTATTTCTTCTTGAAAAACAATTAACAACAATTTTCTCTGCTCATGATATTGTCAACATTCTTCTGTGTCCGCTACATTGTTAACATTCTACTTTGCATACGAAATCCTCACACTTCTTTTCTGTCCACGACATTGTCAAAATTCTTCTCTGTCTACAACATTGTCAACATTCTTCTCTCTCCACGACACCGTCAACATTCTTCTCTGTCCACGACAATGTCAACATTCTTCTATCTCCAACGCATTGTCAACATTCTTTTCTATCCACGACATTGTCAACATTCTTTTCTGTCCACGACATTGTCAACATTCTTTTCTGTCCACGACATTGTCAACATTCTTTTCTGTTCACGACACTGTCAACATTCTTCTATGCTCACGACATTGTCAACATTATTATATGCTCACGACATTGTCAACATTCTTCTCTCTCCACGGCATTGTCAACATTCTCCTCTCTCCACCTCATTGTCAACATTCTTCTCTCTCCACCTCATTGTCAACATTCTTTTCTCTCCACCTCATTGTCAACATTCTTCTCTCTCCACGGCATTGTCAACATTCTTCTTTCTCCACGACATTGTCAACATTCTTCTCTCTCCACGACATTGTCAACATTCTTCTCTCTCCACGACATTGTCAACATTTTTCTCTCTCCATGACATTTTCAGAATTCTTCTCTCTCCGCCACATTGTCAACATTCTCCTATGCCCACGACATTGTCAAAATTCTTCTCTCTGCACGGCATTATCAATATTCTTTTTTCTCCATGACATTCTCAACATTCTTCTATCTCCACATTCTCAACATTCTTCTCTCTCCATGACATTGTCATCATTCTTCTCTCTCCACCTCATTGTCAACATTCTTCTATGCTCACGACCTTGTCAACATTCTTCTATGCCCACGGCATTGTCAATATTCATTTCTGTCAACGACATTCTCAACATTCTTCTCTCTCCACGACATTCTCAACATTCTTCTCTCTCCACAACATTGAAAACATTCTTCTATGCCCACGACATTGTCAACATTCGTCTATGCCCACGACATTGTCATCATTCATCTCTCTCCACGACATTGTCAACATTCTTCTTTCTCCACGATATTGTCAACATTCTTCTCTCTCCACGATATTGTCAACATTCTTCTCTCTCCACGAAATTGTCAACATTCTTCTCTCTCCACGACACTGCCAACATTCTTCTTTCTTCGCGACATTATCAACATTCATCTCTCTCCACGATATTATCAACATTCTTCTCTCTCCACGATATTGTCAACATTCATCTCTCTCCACGACATTGTCAACATTCTTCCCTATCCACGACATTATCAACATTCTTCTCTCTCCACGACATTGTCAACATTCTTCTATGCCCACGACATTGTCAACATTCTTCTCTCTCTTCACGACATTGCCAACATTCTTCTCTATCCACGACATAGTCAACTTTCTTCTCTGTCCACGACATTGCCAGCATTCTTCTCTATCCACGACATTGTCAACATTATATCAACAACGATTACTATTACTGCTACTACTATTACAACTACCGCTACTACTACTACTACTACTACTACAATTACTATTCCTGCTACTACTATTACAACTATTACTACTACTACTACTACTACTAGTACTACTCCTTCCCAAAAGTGTGTAAGTAAAGAATTCGTTTATACATGTTGATATTCAGAAGAACTAAGCTAATTAATGCAGTTTCTCCTTTCCACGCCTTGCTTCTCCAAAGGGGCCAATATCTGAGTAAATAATGGTAACGTTTGCATCCCTTGAGGGCCCCAAGAAAGAGATCAGGCAAAATAGTAATGGATCCTGGTCCTCGAATTGTAGTTCTCAAGAAGTAACAAAAGGACCCCTTTTCCTTCAGTGATCCACAGTGGGACAGTATGTCAATGAGTACAGCGCCCTTGTTCACATCGTGTAGCTCCCAATGTGTATATTAACCGCAATGGGGAAGCAACAGATTCGTCTATTACTCTCAAAGGCGCAATATGTACTATGCTGCATATTAAAATGTACAGCCAGATTTCTTTAGTATGTTTCGGCTAAACATCAAATACAGCATAACACAGCATGCGTCCTTTCATCACGCTGGCAATAATTTCACACATAAGGCAATACTTGGGACAGAACGAGTTCAGAAGCATATTCCCCAATACCTGTTTACGTTCCGCGTCGACGAGTACCATCACACTTTTGAAATTATTTATGGCATCTTTTTTTGAAATCTTGACGTTCATGTGAAGGTTGTCCTGCTGGTTTACCTGGAAAACACCATAGACCGTGTAGGGGAACATGTTACCTCTGCCTCTATTACCACACAGTTGAGATTTTCGGTTTCATAATTCAAAACTGTGTTGTGTCGACTTAACCTTGGACTTGGTATCTGTGAATCCTCGTATATAACATTCCGGACAAACCTATTGTTTATCTGCTGATACGTTGTCAGCGACTTGCTGTGATGGCGAAACAACAACAGATAAACACTGAACTGTATAACCTTTTAGTGGCACACTTCTTGGACTAAATGCATTAAGTATGATACATAACGTATCTACTGCAGCCGTACACGTCATTCAGTTATACGGTAAGTGCAGAAATTGACGAGACACAAATTTCAGGTAGGAAACTTTAATTTACTGACTAACAGTTCTTACTTGTTTACGATGGCTTTGTGAAAACTCCACTGCACATATAAATACTACCCTGGCCTTTTCAGTCACGATGGAAACGGTAAATATATTGATGTTTCGAGAATGTTCCCACCCTCGCTTTCAGGCTGTGACGCGAAACATGAAATATGAAACTATGTCTGACTATAGAAATCAGACGAAGTAGGACACAAATCTGCTGTCTTGGCAGAATGGAGACAGTCGACGGCTAGGGAAAGCAAATCTGGAAACATCACTTGTCTGAGAGAAAAACCTGTTGTCTTGTTCGCAGGCTGGGGACAGTCAACGGCTAGGGAAAGCAAATCTGGAAACATCACTTGTCTGAGAGACAAACCTGTTGTTTTGTTAGCAGACTGGAGATAGTCAACTGTTGGAGAAACAAAATCTGGAAACATCACTTGTCTGAGAGACAAACCTGTTGTCTTGTTGGCAGACTGGGGACAGTAAACGGCTAGGGAAAGCAAATCTGGAAACATTACTTGTCTGAGAGGCAAACATGTTGTCTTGTTGGCAGACTGGAGATAGTCAACTGTTGGGGAAACAAAATCTGGAAACATCACTTGTCTGAGAGGCAAATCTGTTGTTTTGTTGACAGGCTGGGGACAGTAAACGGCTAGGGAAAGCAAATCTGGAAACAATACTTGTCACAATCGGATGTACCGAGTCACATACTCGTCGAAATGTTGCGGTGTGACTAGCTTTATGATGACGATACAACCAACTAGGTACCGCCTTTTGTGTCACTTCACTCACCCAGAAACTCCATCCCTGCTGTGGCATCATAGGATGTTTTGCCACAAGTACGACTCTGGGATGGACCCTTCAATGGGCCGGATCATTTCTTGGATGAACGGGCAGCGAGGAAAGGTTTGGCCACTCAATGGTGACCTAGGAAAGATGGATAGTCAACATTTTGTTCTCGTATATGTACTAGCCGGCTCCGTGACGAGGGCCTTACGGACCCAGGAGATTTGGCAGCAGACCACCTTGCGTTGTTTTTTTACGAAATGGTATAGGTGTCAGTCGTTCAGAAAGCAATGAGAAATTAATGAACGTAAGCTTGCTAAGAGATCACAAACAGCAAAAAATAAAATACTGAATGTGACTGCGACGTCCTGTAAAAGGATATGCAACTAACTTAACTAACATATAAAAATCTGGGATCTGTGGTAGCGCAATGGCTAGCATGCTTGCCTATCGGCCCAGTTTTTCTGTGTTCGATTCCCTTCCAGGAGGGGATTTTGTTTTCCAATGATCTCGGCTCACAGTTCGCCTCAACCTGACATGGGTTGCCGGAAGTTTCTGGGAAATAAAGACAGCGGCATGATATTAACCATATCATCCATCTAGAACTGACTAGTCTAAAACATAATCCCATAGCACCATATACCCAAGTCTCCACATGACGTGAAAACGCATCCTTAAAAGGCACACCTCAATTGTAAAAAGGCATCCTTTTAAGGCACACTTCAGTGTAAAAAGGCATCCTTACAAGGCACACCTCACGTGTAAAAAGGCATCCTTACAAGGCACACCTCAAGTGTAAAAACGCATCCTTACAAGCACACCTCAAGTGTAAAAACCACATGAAAGTGTGGATATGTGGAGGATCCTTACAAGGCAGGCGTAACGTGCAAATACCGCCTGACAACATCGAAATGTGGAGTATTTTAACGCAAGCATAAGCTCCCAGATTCAGGTTGAACGATATCCGCTGACTAAACGTGAAGAATTAGTTTTGACCACAAATTCCCAGTCGTCGTGTGGGCTTTGAGAATATGTGACTGTCAGAGTTCAGAGATGAGAGAGGTCAGTTTGAAGTCCAAGGTTCACGAGAGCATCAGTAGCCACGATAGACCGAGATATGCTTGTTTTTTTTTGTTTTTTGTTTTTTTGCATATCCTTTACAGGACATTGCTGTCAACACCAGCATCTTTCAGCTGTATGTTGATCTCTTGGCAAGATTACGCTCAGTAGTTTGCCATTGCTTTCTGAGCGGCCGGCTCACATACCCCGTAAGTTATCGATGCGATTCGAACCACCGCTGATTCTTACCGTCATCACGTTAACCCACGAGAGTATACGAGATTACGGAGAAAAGTCATAACCTCTAAGCCACGAAGCCGGCATGAGATATGCTTAGCTTGTGAATTACGGAGCTCGGGCAGACTCGCCCAGAACGTCCAGCAGAGTTCATTGATCTGGGAGAGATATGTGGCAGCCGCGAAGAACAGTGGTCAGGCATTTGTGTTTCTTTAGTATTTGTTCTCAAGCAAGATAAAGTTAGCTGCATGTACTTTACAGGACGTTGCATTGATCTCAAGCTCACATTGTTTCCTGACCAAGGGCCACACGTGAAGTAAGAGGGTCGCCTAGCCCCGACTTTCTCTACATCTCCCTAAGTCCAGAACCAAGCCTATGAGGCTGAATCCACCCCACCGCGCCACAAGCCACCCTGGCGCCCGACTTCACCACCAGCTCTTTCTGTCTCTGCTGACCGCGGAGTGGTAAGTTCATTCCACACACCGTTCATTTTGACTTCAGTGTTGCCTTCACAACCTCTAGAGTGGGCACTTCAATGTTGACTTCGCGACCTCAAGAGTGTGAATTTAAATGTTGACTTCGTGACCTCAAGTGTGGGGATTTAAATGTTGACTTCGCGACCTCAAGTGTGGGGATTTAAATGTTGACTTCGCGACCTCAAGAGTGGGGACTTAAATCACGAGTACCTCTGGAGTCGGACAAGGATAGTCTACACGTTTTAGATTCATGAGAATTCTTACAATTTCATGTTCTGTTTAATTGCTTCCTGATGCGTCTTATATGGAAGTAAGTGTCCAAATGCTGCTAGGGTAGTGTTTTTCTTTGTAGTTTGCTGTTATTTTTCTTCTTTGTAACTCTTTCTGCGTGTTCCTTTTCTCAATACCAAGAATGTTTTCTATCATCGAAGACAGGCGCTGTTGTCCCCACTCTGGAAGTCTGTTTCCATTATTAATGGATTTAGTGGTTTATATGCTGAGTATTGGATCTGTACTCGTATTCAGTTTTGCACATTCTACAAAGTTGTTTCGCTTTAGTCTTCCCCTTTCAAGACCATTAAACCTCTGATACATTGGATAGTTTGTCTTTCGCGTGGTTCTGGCTGTTTCTGGGTTCTACAATCTTTTCTGGCTTGCATAGATTGTAGACATGTGATTTTATTGATAGATGTTGGTTTCGTTCCTACAGTTATGATCCACATTTATTTTATTATTTTGTAAGGTGTGACTATACAGTGAAAATATTTTCAGAAATGTAGAGGATATAAATGGAATCAGCATTGGAGGACGAAACATCAATAACATTAGATATGCAGATGATACAGTATTAATTGCAGACAATGCGAAGGACCTGCAACAATTAGTAGATGCGGTTGTTGTACACAGTGAGCAACTGGGGTTAGAATTAAATTGTAAAAAGACTCAGGTTATGGTCGTCACTAGGAAGGAAGAAGTGCCACAATGTAATATACAAGTAAATGGAAATATTCTTCAACAAGTGAATCGATACAATTATCTTGGAACAGTCATAACATCTGATGGGAGATGCCTTGAAGAGATTAGAACAAGAATCGCCATGGCGAAAGTAGCTTTTAGCAAGATGAAAAACATTCTGATCAATAAAAATATGTCAATTGAAACGAGAAAAAGAGTGTTGATGGGATACATAGAGCCTGTTCTTTTGTATGGATGTGAAACTTGGACAATGAGCAGTGAAGCTGAAAAGCATCTGATGGCTGCAGAAATGTGGTTTCTGAGGAAAATGCAAAGAATACCATGGACAGACAGAAAAACCAATGACCAAGTACTACAGGAGACAAATGAACATCGTAAACTGATTAGAGAAATTAGACGTAGACAGTCAAAAATTTTTGGACATGTTATGAGAAGAAATGGATTGGAGAACTTAGTGACAACTGGCAAGATCGAAGGGAACAGACCGAGAGGAAGACCAAGAGGAAAATACCTGGATGGCTTGGCCACATGGCATGGACGAGACAGGAACACTGAGCTGATCCACGACACTGGTGATCGAGTGAAATGGCGAGTCATGACCACCCACGCTTTCCAGCATGGCACATGATTGATTGATTGATTGATTGTGACTGTGCTGTTGTTGCCTAAACTGCAAAACCGTATTCAAGAACCAATTATTTCTAATGATTTCATGATATAAGTTCTTTGTTTATGCTTTTTCATCCTTTGAGGTCGGTATAAAACAACAGAGAAAGAAGAGGATAAATCATTCAACAGAGAAAGAAGAGAATAAAACATTCTACAGCTGAGATTTTCATTGCAAGCAGGAATTGCAACATTTTGATAACGCGATGTGCAAGAGTTTGCTCATTCTGATCGCCATCATCACCATTTGCGCTGTGGCTGAACTGACGTCGGAATAAGCAGGAACGAGGCAAGATGCCGGTCAACCCAACATTGTGTTTGTGCTAGCAGACGACTTAGGTTTCCATGACGTTGGTTACCATGGTTCCGAGATCCAAACCCCAACACTTGACGCGGTAAGTTAAAATTACAACTTTCAATCCCAGGGAAACCATTGAGTTTTCGAGAATATCATGAGAAATAATACCAATTAGTAGTGTACGCTGAAAGTGGTATCTATGGTAAATTATGTACAACATGAATTGTTAAAGATAAATAATATATTATAATCAGTACTCACATCTATATGATGGAGAGAATCTCATTTTACATACCTCATAGATCAATATAACATATGTTCAATAACGATATTGAAAGATTATATACGAAAACTAAACTGTATACACAGTATAATATAAGCCCAATTATACCCCATGAGGATTGAACAGGATATTGAAAACAAAAATAAATAAAATTGAGAAATAAACCCAAGGACTTATACCTGTCGGTTCCTAGGCACGAGTTCGGATCCCCACCCACACAATGAGTGTTCATTGGCCAGGCTTGTGGGTCAACCAAGTCCAAAATGGGTATCAAGAATTGCTGTGGGAAATGAAGTCGGCTGGTCAGGTACTGACCACATAACCCAGCCAGTGTCCACTGCTCTATTGTTGTTGGGAAATGAAGTCGGCTGGTCAGGCACTGACCACATAACCCAGCCAGTGTCCACTGTTCTATTGTTGTTGGGAAATGAAGTCGGCTGGTCAGGCACTGACCACATAACCCAGCCAGTGTCCACTGCTCTATTGTTGTTGGGAAATGAAGTCGGCTGGTCAGGCACTGACCACATAACCCAGCCAGTGTCCACTGCTCTATCGTTGTTGGGAAATGAAGTCGGCTGGTCAGGTACTGACCACATAACCCAGCCAGTGCCCACTGCTCTATTGTTGTTGGGAAATGAAGTCGGCTGGTCAGGCACTGACCACATAACCCAGCCAGTGTCCACTGCTCTAAACATATGGGGCTAGCACCATGTAGCAAATCGCTTCGTAGCAGTAAAAGCCACCCGTTGCGTTACTTCCATTGTCACCCACTAGTGTAGCAACATGAAAGTGCCATATTGGAACTCCTGTGTTCCTAACACTGTCCATTTTTATGTTGTCTATTGTGTCCAATTACTTCTACTTCTCTTCTTTACCTTCTACGAGTGCCGATTAGTACATGTGAAGTTGCATCTTTAATTTAAGATAGTGATGCTTTACTTCTTCATTTGACTTGGTATACAGGGTGTTTGTAAAGTCTCACTACACTTTTTATGTAGATCAAATATGAAAAATTATTTCATCCGTTGATAACACCATTCTGTTTGGGGTACAATGGATTACTCCAACACATGACAGTGATTTGCTGCATCAATATTTCTTCATGGCCGGACTGTGGAGCAAATTTTGTTATGACTTCATTTACTTAATCTTTCAATGTTGTTTTACATAAAAAATGTAGTGAGACTTAATAAACGCCCGGTAGGATTTAAATATCAGCTATCATATAATGTTATGCTGATATCTTGCATTGTAATATAAGTTATACTATATTGTTAATATGCTGATATCTTGCAGTGTAATATAAGTTATACTATATTGTTATTATGCTGATATCTTGCAGTGTAATATATGTTATACTATATTGTTATTATGCTGATATCTTGCAGTGTAATATATGTTATACTATATTGTTAATATGCTGATATCTTGCAGTGTAATATAAGTTATACTATATTGTTATTATGCTGATATCTTGCAGTGTAATATAAGTTATACTATATTGTTAATATGCTGATATCTTGCAGTGTAATATAAGTTATACTATATTGTTATTATGCTGATATCTTGCAGTGTAATATATGTTATACTATATTGTTATTATGCTGATATCTTGCAGTGTAATATAAGTTATACTATATTGTTATTATGCTGATATCTTGCAGTGTAATATAAATTATCATATGATGTTATGATAATATCCTGCACTGTAAAATAAGTTATTATACAATGTTATGTTTATAATATCTTTCACTGTTAATATAAGGTTTTATATACATTTATGATTGTATATTTCACAGTAATATAAATTATCATATTATGATTATAATATCTTTCACCGTTTTATCAGTTATCATATAACGTTCAGATTATAATATCGTTCACTGTAATATCAATCATTATATAATGTTGTAATTATAAAATCTTGCACTATAATTCGTGTAACTATATTGTTCTGCCGCGATAAATTTCCACTGATCGCAGTCGTGTTAGAGATTACTGAGTTATTGAGAAGTTGTTTGATGTTTGGTCATGTCCTACAATTGCTCATCTAGCTGTCCGCCAGTGGCGTCAGGCTGGAAAACTACTACGTGCAGCCAATCTGCACCCCAACCAGGAGTCAGCTTTTGTCTGGGAGATATCAGGTTCGTTTGGATGTTCATTGTAATAGTCTGTTCTTGAGTGCAATAGTTTGTTGTTGAGATTAAGTCTGTTGTTGAGAGCAGTAGTCGTCTTTTGACTATAACAATGTGTTTTTGACTGAAAAAAGCTGTCGGTGAATGTAATAGTGGGTTGTTAAAAGTAACAGTATGTTGTTGAGTGTAATAGTCTGTTGTTGCGTGTAATAGTCTGTTGCTGAGTATAATATTCTTAGGTTGAGCGATATAATAGGTATGTTGGTTCTAATAGTCTGTTGTTGAGCGTAATGTATGTTGTTGACTCCAATATTCCTTGGTTAAGTGTGATAATCTGTGTTTGGCTCTAATTGTCCATTGTCGAGAGCAATAGTCTGTTATTAAATGTAATAGTTTGTTACTAAATGTTACAGTTTGGTGTTTACATTAGCAGTCTATTCACTGGCACGAGTTCACAAGGAACAACGAGCATTTCGTGTGATTTCTCGCTGGTACTGAAACGGAGCAATTAAGGGGAGATCCGTTGCTGTGAACTTGGAATTGAACAAAATCTACTCTACTACTACACCTCATAGCATATATATATATATATATATATATATATATATATATATATATATATATATATATATATATATATATATATATATATATATATAACGAGTACAGAGATATCTGAGAACATGGTGACAACTGGAAAGATCAACAATAAAAGAGGCAGACGTCGATAGGATGAAATAATTTTTGGTGGTTGTATAATGGCGTTGATGAATATTATCAATAGAAGTGATCTAGAATTAAACCAGAGCACCATTGATATAGGGGTAGGGAGAAGAAGCAAAAAGCGATAATTTGACGAAGAGAAGAATTAAACTGTGATGGAGCCTTTAGTTTAAAAGTAGAATATAGCTAGTGCCATGCCGTCATATGTTTTTGTATCTCTCCAAGATGACAATGATGATTATGATTATGAATATAATGATGATGATGATGATGATGATGATTATTATTATTATTATTATTATTATTATTATTATTATTATTATTATTATTATTATTATTATTACTATTATTATTATTAATGTTGTCGTTGTTGTTGCTGCAGCTGTTGTTGTTGCTGCAGCTACTGCTGTTCATACTATTATTATAAAAATGCTTTTGTTTACCACATTGTTTTTATTGTCCACTAAAGATACACACGGGCCTTCAACATAGTATTATTTCAAGGTGCCAGCCAAACGCTCTTCCCAACGACAGTCCGACTTTGGCGGATAAACTGAAAGAATCTGGCTACGCCACACACATGGTGGGAAAGTGGCACCTGGGCTTCTACAAGCAGGAATACTTGCCTTGGAACCGAGGCTTCCACACTTACTTTGGTAGGTTGGGACGTGGCTCAATAAAATGATTATGAAATTATGCTCAACAGTTCAGAAATAGACGATTGATTTACATTCAACTTCGGCGTCATTCGCGAAATGTATCCCGCCAAGATGGGTTTTCAGTGGACCAAAAAGGTGGAAATGCCTGGGGGCGAAGTCGGGGATGTAAGGTGGATGTACGAGAACTTCCCACCTTAGTTAGTTAATTTTCTCCTTAGTTATTCGAGCCGTATATGGTCTGGCATTGTCATGAAGAAGCAACACTCCTCTAGTCAGCAGTCGTGGACGTTTTCTTCGAATTGCGTCATGAAGCATCGATAGAACTTTACAGTACGATTAAGAATTCGCATTGTCACCTTTCTTCTTGAAATTGATTAAAAGAACGCCTTGACATTCCCAGAACACTGTCAGCATAATCTTCCCTGCTGATGGCGTAACCTTGAATTTTGAACAGAAGGCGAAGAATGATGTTTCCATTGCATTGAAGCACGCTTTGATTCGGGCTGGTAGTGATGCACTCATGTGCCAGGTGATGTCCTTGGTTCTTGTTATTCCGCTAATACATTGTACCGTCTCTACCGTATTGACATAGAAACTGCCTGCTCTGGCCATTAACATGACTGTGGTATCAACGTGGCTTAGAAAGAAAATAACACAATACATAACTTCCGAAAGATGATGTAGGGGTGGGCCATTAAATGCATCTTAGACATGAACATGCATGAGGCAAGTGAACTAGATAAGCATCGAGTCTCTCCGACAGGCCGTGATGAGAGGCGACCTTCTGCAGATGACCGGCCACACGATGACTGCAATGTGCCAGTTCATGAACACACACAAAGTTCCTTTCACGAGGTTTCTGTGAACTTTCTTGTTTCAGGTAACAGATACAACAATCGTCCTGACATTTCAATCACAATTTTTTGTTCGCATATCCTTTACAGGACATCGCTGTCAACATCAGCATCTTTCAGCTGAGTGTTGATTTCTTGGCAAGATTACGCTCAGTACTTTGCCACTGCTTTCTGAGCGGCCGGCTCACATACCCCTAAGTTACCAACGCGGCGAGAACCGCTACTGATTCTCACACAAGGTACGTTCCTCACGTGGATATACGGGATTACGGAGAAAGTCACTAACTTCTAGGCCAGGTAGACCGGCACAATCACAATAGTGGTATGTAATATGTATCAGAAATTACGTTTCCGTTATCTTCCTACTGCATCCTATGTCATATGTTGCGTGTGACCCGATAGCGTACTGGCTGAACGATCCCCCGCTGTGCCGATGAACTTGGATTCGATCCCCTGCTGGGCGGTTTCATTTTTTTTTAAATTTAACTGCTTCCCAGGTCGACCCAGGGTACCACGAAATGTTCTGGGAAGTAAAGGAGACGCCGTGATACCGATTACATTTCCCACGTAGCGCCGTTTGGTCTATTGCAAATATAGGTCGAATCCATATGCCCATTGCGCCTTAAGCGTGTACAATGGGCCTTTATATGTTATATTTTCTAGACGTGATGTTATTATTCTCTATCCCATGTTATCTTATTTAGATTCAATGTTATCTGTTCTCCATTATAGGTTATCTTAATGCTGAAGAGGACTACTTTCACCACAATGTACCTTGGAAAAACGTGCGCTACCTTGACCTCAGAGATAACAACGGACCTGTCAGACACGAAGCTGGTCATTATTCAGCTCACCTGTTCACCAACAAAGCCATTAATGTTGTACAATCGCACAATACGTCAAAGGTGAAGTATCACGTCACACAACAATAGTGGAAATACAATTCTGATACCTATTTTGTTATTTCAATGGTTAGATACGAATTCTGTCCATATTCCATTGTTGTTGATTCGTGTCGATGATAGACCTGGCTAATGAAGACACTTTTTGGAGGTGTCTAGTTGGTCATGCGTCGAAGTACACTTCTTCTTTTTCTCGTTCACCATTATATCTCCCCCTTCAACATCAAGGAGAAGTTATAGTTGGGACTTGTTCATTTGGAGGCGAAATTCTTGAATCCCTGTCAGTAACTATAGTTTTCAATTGTTATGTTATCTATTGTGTCCGCTAATATCTGCTTCTTTGCTCTATTTATGTGAGCGCCTAACAATAGGTGTGTGTTTATTTATGAGCTGTCTTAGTGGGGATAAAATGTAATGACAGAATCACCAATGTAGAGCTCATGGAGAGAACTAAACAAATTCAAGTGAACCAAGAGATGCAGAAAAGACATACACTGAGAAAACTCAAAGACAATATAATTAGATACTCTCTAGTCTTGAATCTAGAAAACAAACGAAACAACAGGAAACATAAAAACACATCGACAAGATAATTAAAGACAACGATACAGATTGGGAGGACAAGGAGGGAGATGTAGGAGATAGCAATAGACAGGACGGCTTGGCTTGGATTGGTTGAGGTATGTTCCAATGGGGAAAAATAAGTATGAGTGAATGAATGAGTGAGTGAGTGAGTGAGTGAGTGAGTGAGTGAATGGGCGAGAGGAGGGCGGGCGGGCCGGCTGGCGGGTGAGTGAGTGAGTGAGTGAGCGAGCGAGTGAGTAAGTGAGTGAGTGAGTGAGTGAGTGAGTGAGTGAGTGGGTGGGTGGAGTGGGTGAGTGAGTGAGTGAGTGAGTGAGTGAGTGAGTGAGTGGAGTGGAATGGGTAAGTGAGTGAGTGAGTGATTTGAGTGAGTGAGTGAGTGAGTGAGTGAGTGAGCGAGTGAGTGAGTGAGTGAGCGAGCGAGCGAGCAATTACTGTGTATGTGTTGTTGAATACGTTTATGAGCGTGTGTGTTTTGTAGTTGTATCAAAATAAATCAAGATTAAAGTGTGTTTCTTCATTTACTCCGTAAGAACAAACGCTGATAATCCAAATACTTGAAGTTAAGTTTTTGTATGTTATTTGTTTTGATTTGCCTCTCAGCCGCTGTTCTTGTACCTGGCCTACCAGTCCGTGCACGCCCCTCTTGAGGTGCCAGAAAAGTACGAAAACAAGTATAGAAACATCACAAACAAACATAGGCGCACTTACGCAGGTGAGAATAGACTGTCAATGTTTTGATTATGGTCGGATGTCAACATTTTAAATATGGTCCGATGTCAAGTTTGTTAATATGGTCCGATGTCAACATGTTTAATACGACTATGTCTTTTTGTCTGCACAAAATTGACTGTTGTAAATGAATGGCCGTTACTTCTGCCGGCTTTAACATGTGAACATAATGCTTTAGTATATGTATTGTGATTTCTGCAGTATGTACCTGGAGAGCTGCATAGAAATATTCCAGGCAATAAATCGTGTAATATGTTGAATGTGTCTTCGTTATTAAAATGTTGAATATGGTCCGATCGTGGCGTTGGGTATCATCATCATCATGTGCATCTCAGAAATGAAGGTCGGCTGTGACGATTCTCCGCCGGCCTATGTCTGGTGTCTTAACGAGACATTCATACAGGCTCCTTATGGTGTGACTCTTGATGTGGTTTACCCACATGACGCGTTGTCTTCCACTCGCACGCTTCTCCTCGACATTGCCCCTCCAGAACTTCCAGTAACAACTTCCTTCTTGTCTCATTATAAGACCAGAGTACCTTAATTGTGCGCTATGGCTTGGGGGATAGCGAGGCGATCACTTTTTTATTCCCCCGACATATCAGGCACGGGCGATTTGAAAGCATGCCGTTTTGCGTTGATTTCGATGGTATTATGTATTGGCCGTTCAGAAAGCAATGTCAGACTCATTCATCCTGTAGAATGTCCCTTGCAGAACCTCACTCTCATAACAACCGTCCAAAGAACTTCTCGGTCATAAGAGAGGTGTTTCCAAGGCACCAGGGCCATTCTATACTGGCCAAGACATATTGACGAGTCCTCGCCGAGCGTCCTGGGCAACAGGTCCCTTTGGGGTACTGGCTAAAGTCAGTAGGATCGTTGATTCCTCCGAAGTCGGAGAGTGTCTGCCTGCACGGCGAGGAACCACCAGTCTGCACACCAGACATGGGAAAACGGATACTCACGCAAACCTCAGGTCCTGTATGACATCACACTGATGTTGGACAGCAGGATGTCTTCATCCGGCATACAGGACTTCGCGCTGGAGTTCACAGCCAGCGAACACAAGCAAGCAAGTTACCAAAATATTTCAATTTTCTTTGTTTTACCGTCTTTTATAGCCAACCTTCTTCAATATTCAGATCTTGTCGTATGGATTCATTTGTTCTTTTTTGTATGCAAGATATTCTGAGAACCCGTCTATAACATTTATATTAAAAGGCTTTATGCGCTATTCAGCTTGATTAGTAAGTGTCCAGGTCTCACAGGCGTATGTTGCAATGGAAAAGAGACATGCTCCTCAGAAGCTAATTTTTTAAGTTATATCTGTCCCCCTCAGTAATTTATTCAGTTGTTTTAGTTCTTGAAGAGCAATAGATAATCGACTTTTAATTTCCTTCATTGTGTCACCATTGTTGGTAATTAATGACCCGAGTTATTCGAAACTTTCTACCACCTCCAATATTTCCTCATTAACATATGTTTCTTTCTCTATAATAGTTTTATTTGTATGCATTATCTGTGGTTGTGTTATGTTAAGATGTAAGTTGTGATTTTCGCTATTCTTTTGGGTTGAGGTTATTAGTTGTTCTATTCTATTCTGCAGACAACTGAACTAAAACTTGCCAAGTAAAGTATACAAAGCCAGTAAATGCTGGGGTTGATTACAAAGCCACACACAAGGGTATACAACTAAACCTGAAGTGTCTGCCCTTGTTCTTAATAAGTAATATTTTCTTCAATTCTAGTTTTTGTATTACTTTGTTGTCTTTTCCTTCTGTGATATTTACGTATTCGTCTATCTAACCACGTTTCAAAGACTTCAATCTTACCCTCACATTTTTTATTCATTTTCCATGTTTCTGCACCATACAATAATCTAAAGTAAATGTGGCATTAGATCACGTTTAGTTTTAATTCGTCACTTAGATGACTAGATATAGACTAGGGAGGGGGGTGGCCAGGGGGGACGTTCTTGAGTCTGATGAATTAAATCTGCTTGGCTAGTGCAGTCGCCGCTAACTGTGCAGGTTAGGATTTTTTTCTTTTTATCCAAGACACCTATGTCAGGATCTTAAACCTGGCTCGTTGGACCTAACATATGTGAGACAAGTACAAGTACAAAATGATTGGACTTGACACACAATGACCCTGAGTTCAATGGATTTATTTACAAGTCACATGCAATACGATCTAGTTTGGCATGTGATGATCATTACTATACATATACAATACATCAGTACACTTACAGACGAAACCCACAGCTTCACAGTCTATCTTACAAGATATACAAGCACTCGACTTTCGGGCACAGAGCTACACGAAGCCTTTCTCAACCCACACGTCCTGTCATGTCCGAGTTCCCAAGCCGTCTGCCGGTTTCCCCGCACAGCGCTTGCCCTGTGGATTGGCTTCACGAGGACTGCGTGCGTCTTGCTTTGTCCTTGCCTGACCGCTGACTATCACGTCAGCCAGCAACCTGTGGGCAGGTAACTGGTACTCGCCTGGCGGGCGTAACGATGTTACTGCATCCTGGTTGGAGATTATTCGCCTGGCGGGCGTAATGATGTTACTGCATCTCGGTTGGAGATATTGGAGATTATGACAACCTGGCATTATCTTTTATTAATTGCTCTGGGTAAGAAACATTAATTACTTCTGTCTGAATGATGGGAAGGTCACTAGAATGGCCACTCGACCAGGCGACTCTGACAGCATCATTGACTTGGCTCTGGTGTCGCCCACCATCGCACCAAGGTGCCGGTGGGGCACACTGGGAAACCACGATAGTGACCACTACCCTTGTGTCATCCTGATCAAGAAAGACGGAGCCATGAGTCAAAGAAACAAGACCAATGCCTTCCCGTACGACACCACTGGTCAAGACGCCATAAGCAAGATCAGAAGAAGGAAACTAACTTCCTCCCGTAGGAGAAAAGAAAGATGGCTGCAGCCACCATGGTGGAATGGAGAGGTCGAGAAGGTGTGGCTGGGAAAGAGGCAGGCTGTCAAAGACTGGCAAAAGGCCAGAAAGGCTAACATGCCACAGGTTGAGTTGGCGAACCTGAAGACTGAGGTCGTTAGGACGACGACTTTATTCAAATCCTGCGCCAAACAGGCCAAGGCCAACAAATGGGACGAGTTCTGCAGGAAGGTGTGCTCCGAGCAATCTCTTACGACATTCTGGCGCCTCCACAAGAGCATGAACGGTGCTGCACAACGTAGGGGTATTCCAGACTTTCAAGGCACGGACCTCGCATGGAAAAAGTCGGATGCGGATAAAGGTAAGGCCCTTCTTGCACGCTACATAGAACAGACTGACCAGAAAGACGAGCCCGCTAGACAGAGGACCACAACAACACTCTCTCAGTTGTGCGAGGGGGTCGGGACAGACGAAGAATGGACAATCACAGTTGACACATTGCGTGCGATGCTCAAGAAATCACCTAACACCGCCCCAGGCCCAGACGGCATCCGATATGGTGACCTAATGGTGATATCAGATGATGACATGGAAGAACTGGCCAGAGAATTCAACACCAGTATCCAGAGGGGTCAGGTCCAAGAAGAATGGCTACACAGCTACTTGCTGCCGCTGCCAAAACCGAACAAAGACCACTCCAAGATAAGCGGCTACAGAATCATTACGATGCAGAATACTGTTAGCAAGCTACTGGAGAAAATTGTAGCACACAGACTTGCTTGGGACTTGGAACAGCTCGGCTGCTTCCCGCCCACAATTGGAGGATACAGACGCAACAAAGAGTCATGGCTGAATGCGGCGGTCTTTGCTCAAGATGTTTACGAAGGATTTCAGGTCAGAGAAGAGACATGTGCGGCCGCCATAGACTTAGAGGACGCATATAACAGAGTATCTTTCGAGCACTTGATGCAAACCCTCCTCAGACTGAAAGTGCACCCTCACCTTGTACGATGGATAGCTGCAGTTCTACTCCAAAGGAAGGTGGTGCTAAGATGCGGGAGTTGGTCTTCTGAGCCGATAACGATATGTCCAGGATTGCCGCAGGGTTCACCACTGTCACCAGTACTATTCAACATGTATACGGTGCCGATCACTGAACAACAGTTGGATGGGAGGGGTAGGACTCTATCATTCGTTGACGACATCCTCGTGTATCGACAGGGTCGAGATAGACAGGCGGTTGCCAACTATATGCAGGGCGAACTAGATCGAATTTCCTCATGGTGTGCTGATGCCAATGCCCTTGTCAACCCTGCAAAGGCAACGGTTACATGGTTCTCACTAAACAACCATATTGTGAAAACAGACCTGCCGGCAGTAAGAATGGATGGGAGCATTCTGAGTAGAACCCAGTTAATGACATATCTTGGCGTGAGGCTTGATCGTAGCCTGTCCTTCAGAGATCATGTCGATTATGTCATAACGAAGGCTCGAAAAGGTTTGGCAGCAATGAGAGTCATGGCGACTGCCAATATCGAGCAAAGACTGCTATTACTTCTGTTCCAAGGACTTGTGCTTTCACGCATCGAGTATGCCCTGGCCATCCTCACTGTCAGCCCTACACAGATTGGAAGACTTGAAAAGGTACAAAACGAAGCCATGCGCATCATTTTGGGCTGCACGAGAGACACCAGCTGTGTAGCAATGAGATACCTCCTTGACTTCCCGACAATGGAACACAGGATCAAGATCTGGAGAGCTCGTGCATACTTAAAAATAAGTGCAGATGAGCAGCACCCTCTGCATGACGCGGTATTCAGAGAAAAGGGTGACAGGCTAAAGAGGGGCAAATCATGGATGGGTCGGGCGGAAGATTTCGTCGGACAGGTCTGCAGTCTTACCAGTATCAACCCCGGCAAGGAATGGGTGCCGGTGCCTCTAGCTTTTAAGTGTACCTTCTCCTGCATTATCACACTCGACAGACGGTGCAGAGAGCAGACCCCTGCCGCTGTCAATGCAGAGGTTAACGCGCTCATCTATGATCACTCAGATAGCCCCGAAGTGCTCATCTATACAGATGGATCTGTTGTAAAGCAGCAGAGAAGTGCGTGGGCATTTACAGCCCGTTCAGCGGGCCTAACCGTTCAAGAATCCAGTGGTGCCCACTCTATGACCACGAGCAGCATGACGATGGAGGTGATGGCAGTTACACAGGCTTTCATATGGCTGGAATCACAGCATTATACCAACGTGTGTGTACTAAGTGATTCAATGAGCATGATTCAGAAGGTCGAAGCTGGATCTGTACGTAGACAGTGGACTGAGTCGCTGCGGAAGTCTGTTGTTCGCAAAGTCACCTTCATCTTCGTCCCGGGACATGCGGGAGTCGAGGGAAATGAACGAGCTGATAAATTGGCTGGCTCTGCACCCCCTGTAGATGGCCAGCCCATGGATCGTGCTGATGTTATTAACGCCCTTAAAGATATGGCGAGAACAGAGGATTTTGACGCCAGTGATTCCACATCGCTTTCCAGGATGAAAGACCTGGGAGTAAGAATCGGCACAGCCAGACGCGAGAGGTACATCGGGAAAACAAAGCGCCTCGTCAACCAACACAGAACTGGCACTATTAGCCACCGGACGCTGATGCATATGCTGGGGGGAGGATCTGAGCACCTATGGACATGTCCGGAGTGCAACGAAGATACCCCAACTGATAACTAACTAACATTAATTACTTGTTCAAGCGTTGTGTATACTTGTTCAAAACAGTGTTTATGGTTAGTGAATAGCCTGGAATTTGAGTCATCACTCTTAAATGATATGCAGTGATGTCCCGCTCCTTTAAGCTCTGAACAGAGTTTGCCTTTATCGAAGTTCAGTTGGTAAGGAGATTTTTCCGGCGCTGTGATGAAGGGGTTAAGAACGCAATTCGCAATCCCGCATACCGCGTTCGAAACACAGCTGCGGACGGTTTGCACTCGTTTCCATAGAATTGTATGAGTGCCGGTCGATCAGAAAGCAATTTCAAACTACTGACAGTAAACTTGCCAAGAAATCACAAAATAGCCAAAAATGCTAGGGTTGACTGCGACTTCCTGTAAAGGATATGCAACTAACATTGTAGAGACTTGTCTCGCGACTCGGTACCAGAGTGTCATGGCCACGGTGGTTGTGTTGTAGTTCTCGCCTTCTCGCCAATTTAGGCTGGTTCAGCCTGGTGCTAGCTATTACCCAACTAATGTATCTATACATATAGCGTCTGTGTGGAAGGGTTTGTAATAAATGAACCAATGTTAATTGTGTAACATCGTCAGGTATGGTCTCAGCCCTGGATGAAGGTGTAGCCAACTTAACCCAGGCACTCAAAGACAAGGGGCTCTGGGACAATGCCGTCTTTATATTTTCTACAGGTGAGATTCTGTCTTAAGTTAAGTTATCGCAATAGTTAAACATGTGTATTATGATAGTTAAACACGTGTATTGCATTAGTTAATACCGCATTTGTGTGAAGGCAAAAGAACGTTGGTTGAATGAATAGTGCAATAAAATTGAATTAAATGCTATTAAAGATACAAAAAAATATGCACAAACAAATCAGTGAGATCGCAGGTAGAAAAATAAGAATAAATACAGGGTGTTTAAAATCAAAAACAGGATAGATATTATTGGAGGAAGAAGCTATAATGAAGATGTGGAATGAGTATATAAGAAACTTATATGATGGAGAACGGGCAGAATTAGCAGAAGAGAGTAACTTAGAAGGTCCATCTATTCTAAAAGAAGAAGTTGATGACGCTATCAAGCATATGAAGAAAGGAAAAACAGCTGGGCCAGATAGAATCACAATAGAAGAATTAGAAGTATTGGGAGAATTTGGAGTAGATATATTAACCAAAATGTTGAATGATATTTATAGCAGTGGATATATACCAAGTGATATGTTTAAATCTGTATTTATAGACATACCAAAAAGACTAGGATCAATTGAATGCGAATATTTTCGTGATTTTCATAAATCATGTCACTAAGCTTCTACTCAGAATTATAATGAGAAGAACAAGGTAGAAAATAAAAATGAAAATTGGTGAAGAACAGTATGGTTTTGTGGAAGGAAAGGGTACAAACAATGTAATATATACATTACGAACACTATTAGAAAGATCAGTAGAGACAAAGAAAGGCATATATTTGTGCTTCATAGATTATACCAAGGCATTTGATAAAGTAAAACATCCTGAACTCATTAAAATGTTGGAAGATATTAACATTGATGGGAAATATCTCAGAATAATAAAAACAAAATATTTACTGGGACCAAACGGCAGCAATTAAAATGGGAAACAAAGAAGGAAATTATGACCACATAAAGTTGGGAGTAAGACAGGGATGTGTTTTGTCACCGGATCTCTTCTCCCTCTATAGTGAAGTAATAATGAGAGAGATCAAAGAAAAGCCAGAAATAACATTCGGAGGTTATAATATAAATAATATACTCTAAGCAGATGACGCAGTATTGATAGCGGATAATGCAACAGATCTGCAACAATTGTTGGACATTGTAGTAACAGAGGCTGCAAAGAAAGGACTCTCCTTGATTATCAAGAAAACAGTAACAATGGTGATATCAAAGAAACAGATTACATCCAAATGGGAAATAGAGATAGAAGGGACAATTCTTCAACATGTGGATAGTTTTAAATATCTAAGCACATTTATAACATCGGATGGAAGATGCACAACAGAAATTAATAGCAGAATAGGGCAAGTCATCATCATCATCATCATCATCTTCCACTTCTGCCGTCAAGCGTCGTGGGGAGGAATAATTTGCGTTCCAGTGCCCGGTGGACGGCACTGGATAGTGTCATTCCGTGAGGTTGTACAATGTCTCTGATGTCGTCAATCCATTTTCTTCTTGGACGTCCTCGTGGTCTCGTCGCAGATGATCTTTGATGTAAGGCCAGTGATGGTAGTTGTTGATGTTGCATTCTAATGACATGGCCAAACCACTTGATCTTCTGTCTGTCAATAAATGTGGCACAAGGTGTTGATCCCACAGTCTGTCTGATAGTAGCATTTCTTACTCGGTCTCGGATTGTTAAGTTGGCAGCTCTCCTCAGGCATCTCATTTCGCAGGTGTTGATTTTGCGAAGGTGTAATTTGGATAAAGTCCAGGTTTGAGATTGGTAGCGTAGGGTTGGTGTGAATATGCTGTTTATTATCTGTCGTTTTGCGGACATGGGTATGTTTGGATGTTTCAGTAAGGGTGATAGTTGATATGTAAGTGCACTAGCTTTTTGACATATGATGTCAATTTCTCTGTCCAATCTGCCATCTTCTGTGATCATACTTCCAAGGTATTTGAATTCTTTAACTTGTTTCAGAGGTGTGTTATTTATCTGTATATTTAGTGGACCTGGCGATCTGCTAACTTGCATTACTTCGGTTTTGGCTGTGTTTATACTCATATTGTATCTGCTGCAGGTTGAACTTAGATTAGTAATATGATTTTGTAGTCTGCCCTCATCGCTGTAAAACAGGCACTGATCATCTGCAAATAGAAGTTCATTTATTCCCTGTGGGTCAGTTGTTTCATCTGGAGTAAGGAGTTCTAAATTTTCTGAATCTGGTCTGTCGAGACTTGCTTCTTTGGAAATTCTGTCCATGTAGATATTGAATAGCAGGGGAGAGAGCACACAACCCTGCCTCACTCCTGTATTGACTGTGAACATATCTGATATACCTTCCTGTGTTCTTACTGCACTTTGGCTCGAGTGGTACATGGCTATGATATTTTCTAGCAGTTGCCCTTCTATCCCATAGTCTTCAAGGATGGGCCATAATTTGTATCTGTCTACTCTATCAAAAGCCTTTTCCTGATCTACAAACACAATATTCTGCTGGTCACTATATTCAATAGTTTTTTCACAAATTTGTCTAAGTGTAAATAATGCATCAGTGCAACTTTTACCTTTCCGAAAACCGAATTGTGCTTTGCTTAACTGTTGTTCAACTATTGGTCTAGCTCTTTGTTCCAAAAGTTTTGCATACATTTTCCCTATATGGCTTAGGAGTGATATACCTCTGTATGTTTCGCACTCTCTCATATTGCCTTTCTTTTTCCATAGGGCAAGTAAAGGCTAAATTTCAGAAAATGAAGAATATCATATGCAGTAAGTCACTATCATTGAATGTAAGAAAGAGATTGCTGAAATGCTATATAGAACCAGTTTTGCTGTGTGGCAGTGAATCTTGGAATGTAAATGAACAAATTAGGAAGAGATTGGAAACAACACAGATGTGGTTTCTTAGACGAATGTTGCCAATTCATGGACTGCCAAAGAAACTAACAACGAATGCCTGAAAGAGGCTAATGAAACTAGAACATTATATACAACAATAAGAAAGAGACAAACAGGTGTTTTTGGTCATGTGATGAGAAGAGAGGCGTTGGAGAACATCGTGACAACTGGAAAGATCGAGGGGAAGAGAGGCAGAGACAGACCATGAGAAATGATTCTGGATGGATTGCGACGGTGGCATGGAGGAATATCAACGGCAGAGTTGATCCAGAAAACCAAAGACCGAGGTCTGTGGAAAGTCATGAAAGCTTACGACAGTCGGCATGGCTCTTGATGATGATTGTCGTGTCCTCCTTTACAGTGTCGTCCCTGGAGTGAAGAGAGCCGACACCCACATTATAATATTTTTTCCCTCTCAATATTCTGGAGAATCCACCAGCTTCCGTCCAACACACTCCATCAGCCTATGGACACCTTTTCCTATCACTCTCTCACTGTCGTACTATGCCCCCTTCTCATACTTCCCCAACGCAACATACTCAACAACTCTTGCTTCTAGTAATTAATAAAGATTAATTTATTAAAATAAAAGTGTAACGTGTATGAGACGTGTATGCGAAGAAAATGTGTGACGTGTTCTATAAAGTGTGTAGACTCTGACTCTCAGACAGCAACCCAGTCAGCTGATCACAGCAAAGATAGACCACAGCACGTTACGTCAGAACAAGTACGTCTCACCCGTTGCCGGAACCATCTTGCCGGATAATGCTTTGCCTCTGTAGACCTCTGGTAATCCAATTTCATGAACATCCGAAATAGACACCGGTGGTATTAACAGTTAATCATGGACCGGTTGCCCTCTACACAATGTCCGTTCCTAACGTTCCTTAACAAACTGCACAAGTCTATTGTAGTGTGTACGCAGTTAGTTAGTTAGTTAGTTAGTCGACAGATCATCCTCGTTGCACATCGAACCATTCAGTCCATAAGTGCTAATTTCTAATGTTAATTGTTGCTGTACTAACACTAGGTACTCTTAGCCGGTTCTCGGTTCGTCACTACTGTCTAATGCTGTGTGGTGCATCAATATGCATCACTCTCTTTGATGAATCAATTTCCTTCTAGCGTAAGTTATGTTTCTGTATGCAACTTTATTGACTCTTGAACTGGTGTTCTTCAGAATGGGTTTTTTAATTCTTTCCCAAAACTTGTAGAGTTTCCTTGGATCTGGTAGGGAACCTAGGATAGAAACAACACATCTGGTGATAGTACTAGTCACTGATCCTTTCGGCTGAGTGTAAGCCTATCACCTTGCTTAATGATCTTTAGCTAACTAGAATTAGTCATAGAGCAGATTAGCTACCCACCTAGAGCCGAATCAGGCTATGACAAAGAAAAAATCAGCAAACAGAATGCGGAACCCCGCCCACCAGGGACGCCTACGGGAAGATCCCAATTATCCCTCATTGCTCAATTTTCAACTAGTAAAGCTTATCAACACTTCACTAATCTATTCTTAACTAGCAGAGTTAATATCACTATTCTTACTCTAACTAGTTTCCACTAACAGTGCTAATCATCACACTATAGTTTAACAAGGCCACAGTCTATATTAATTAGAACTAATAGACTATATTGACTACCTTATGTAAAAACCGCCTCATTCCCGGGATGGCTACTACACTTTGCCATAACGGCACATGCTAGTTAATGTTAAATTAATCTAACACTGTAGAGCTCTCCCACAAACACGTCCATCATAATCCACGGTTCTTGGTCAACTCCCCCCTAGTTGATCCCAACTCGGGTTTATATGGCAAACTACCAAAGTTGGCCACGTGACGTTCTCCTTTATGCCCCCACACAGGTGGCACAGTGGCAGATCATCTCCTGTCAGGGATCCATCCTCCCTGGCTCCATTAATGTTAGATTTGTCATCACTGGTTGTGACATCCAAAACAATCTAGAGAGTTACTGTACAGTTCCAACAAAGAGTTTTTCCCAACACGCTGTCAATCTTCTCGATGTTCCGGAAACAAGACTTGACAGATGTACTGTTTTCTGTCTCTCGCTGCCAATTCCGGTTTGTCTCTGACTGTTGACAAACTGTCAAGCTTCTGTTCAGTGGTGACAATCCCAGCAGCCATTTCGCCTGATGTCCGGAACTATAACTGACAGACAGGGCTGTTCCATGTACTGAGCCGGGCAAGGCTATGTGATTCTAAATGTTTATAAACTGCCAACGCATTGTATCCCTTCCTTCTCACTCACCACCAAATGTGTTTATGGGCTGACACGATGTAACCTGTGCAGCTGTGTTTACTCTGTTAGTACGACTGTTGTGGCCTAGAAAATATACGCCAAGCAAACGTCGGTATTATTATCTGGTTAACTCATGGCGAGCTCGTGACATAGGCCCCCTCTTAAGAGAGTAGTCCATCTCACTCTTCTCCACCATGAGTTAAATCCAGATGATTCATTCCTCTTCTTCAGGAGCTGGGTGTCTTGACAAGAAATCCGCTCCAACATTCTCCTTCCCCGGAATGTACTCTACTGTGAAATTATATGGTTGAAGTAACAACGACCACCGCATCAAACGGGCGTTGAGCTTCTGAGAAGTAGCCAGGAACATCAGGGGCTGATGATCCGACTGGACCCGAAACTTAACTCCATACAAATATGGCTGAAATTTTTGCACTGCCCATACGAGGGACAAGCACTCTCTCTCGACGGTTGAATAATTCCTCTCCGCCTGTAGAAGTTTCTTACTTGCGTATGCTACAGGTCTCAAAACCGAAGCATCGTCTTTTCCTTCCTGTAACAAAGCGGCTCCAATTCCAATCGCACTTGCATCCGTTCTCAACACAAATTGTTTGGAAAGGTCAGGGAGCTGTAATACAGGTTTGCTGACCAAGGCCTCCTTTAACTGACTATAGGCATTCTCACATTCTGGTGTCCAAATGATTTGGTCCGGGAATCCCTTTTTCAAGGTTTCCGTCAACGGAGCTCCCAGTTCAGTGAAATGGGGGATAAATTTGTGGTAGAACCCACACAACGAGAGAAAAGATCGCACATCCTTCTTCGTTTTTGGCCTTGGTGCATTTCTGATTTTCTCCAGGTTCTTCTCTTCTGGAACAATGTGTCCTGGAGTGATGGTGTGACCTAGAAATTCCAGAGTCTGGTAACCAATCATGCACTTGGTTGGACGAGCAGTAAGCCCTGCTTCCTTGAGTCTATTAAACACTCTCTCCAAGGATTGTAAGTGGTCATCCAAGCTGTCACTGGAAATCAGAATATCATCCATGAATGAGATGATGGACGGATCCTGTAACGGATCTAGTAAAGTCCTCATCATGCGTGTAAACACACTAGGTGCATTGCTGAGTCCAAAGGGCATGACTTTGAATTCGTAGTGTCCACTGGGTGTACTGAAAGCTAACAGTGGTCGAATCTCCGGTTTGACTGGTATCTGATAATACCCCCGACTCAGATCCACCTTTGAAAAGTACCGAGCCTTATGGAGCCTAGCGAATAACTGAGTTGGATTCGGCAAAGGTTCCACCTGAAACTGTGTATGACTGTTCAGAAGTCGGTAATCTATACACAACCTGTGTTCTCCACTTGGTTTGCGTAACAAAACTACCCCCGCATTGTATGGGGATGTGGATGGTGCAATCACGTCATTCTCCAGCAGTTTTTGTATTTCCTCCTCCAGGGCCTTTTCTTTAGAGAATGGCACTGGGTAAACCTTTTGGCGAACAGGCTCCTGTGTGGTCAAAGTCATCTCGAACTCCACCAACCTCGTTCGTCCTGGTTTATCAGTCAGTATCTCCTTCTGAGACTTGAGAACCTGGGTTATCCTTTCCCTCTCCTGGGAGGTCAGATCAGGGTTCACTTTCACATCCCTATAGGTTTCCTGGTGTACCAAGGGATATTCCTTGCCCTCGCTGGTTCCCACTTCTGTCTCCACTGCAACTGCCATTGCCATGAGGTGCGCTGCCTTGTCTCCGGGTCTCTCTTCGTATTTCCGCAAGAGATTGATATGGAAAATCTTCGACTTTCCCCGGATCCGGATCTGATAGTTGGTTCTGGATATTACCCTTTCCACGGGGAATGGTCCTTGCCAACCTATCTCCAGTTTGTTGTTTCCCGTTGGGAGTAGCAACAAGACTTTATCTCCCACCTCTAGAGATCTTTCTTTAGACCTACGGTTGTAGTAAGCCGCATGTCTTTTCCTGGCCTTTTTCAAGTTTTGATTTGCCAGAGTCCATCCCTTGTGGAGTTTTTCTTTCAGTTCCTCCACGTATTGATAGGATGAGATTACTTCTTCTGACGTCCCCTCTTCAGTCCAACTCCTCAACATGGCTTCCAACGGTCCTTTGATTGGACGACCAAACAGCAACGTAGCGGGTGGTAGTCCTGTTGAGCCATGAGGAACTTCCCGATAGGCAAAGAGTGCTGCTGGGATATATTCATCCCACCTATCAGGTTTTTCCTGCGCTAGTTTCCTGAGCATTGTCATCAACGTGCCGTTGAAACGCTCTACTTGTCCATTGGCTTGAGGGTGGTAAGGGCTGGTATGTATGTGGTTAGAGTGAAACACCCTAAATACCTCCTCCATGAGTTTTCCACAAAACTGAGATCCATTATCCGTCAGAATTTGATCCGGAAAGCCTAATCTGGTAAAGGCCTCCATCAGTGCGTCCGCCACTCTTTTCGAGTCAATCGTGGTCAACGGTATAGCCTCACCCCACATTGTACAGCAATCCACCATTGTGAGTATATACATGTTCCTCTTCCTAGTCCTGGGAAGTGGACCCACGATATCGATGGCTACCCTCTCGAAAGGAGAGTTCATGATGGGCATCTCACCCAACATCACCGGTGCTGTCCAGTGTTTCGGTGCCACCCTCTGGCACTCAGGGCATGACTTCACATACCGACGCACATCATCTGTCATTCCCGGCCAATAGTAGTGGCAGGAAATCCGCTGCATGGTGGCGGCAATACCCATATGTCCACTAAAGGAGATGGTATGCCCCATATGAAGAATCTGGGACCTGTGAGCTTTTGGGACGACCAACTGACCGTATAGGTTGTCTCCCCTTCCTGCTCTCCTGTAGAGTATCCTATTCTTCATGTAGTACTGCCCCCGTCCTGGTGGATCAGCACTTTTCTGCAGCTTTCTGTAGCAAGGACGTAAAGTATCATCCTCACTCTGGGCAGTTCGTAGCTCCCCCGGCATTGGGTTAGTCACAATTGCGTCTGCCTCTTCCGTTTTCGTCTGAGAGCGAGTCTGCATTGCTCCCATATGAATTGGCTCCCTGGGCATTCCCAGAAAGACATACCGGCAACCTAGGATGACTGGGAAAATGGGATCGGTCAATACAGCGGCCTTGATGGTGCCGGTGACGTACCTTGAGCGAATCTCCACATTAGCAATGGGCAACTTCATGGTTACAGCACTTTTCTGTGCAGGCTGTATATCCAAGGTTTCACCTGTGAATTGTTCTGGATGTACCAGATCCGCAGAAATCACGGCCTCCCCGTCCAGTCCTGTGTCGTATAAACACTCCACTTGACGACCGTTAACCTCTACCAATTCCACTACAGGTGGTTTTTCCTGGTCTGGAGTCTCTTCCTCGGCCTCGACCTGTTCGATGGGCTCCACCTTAGGTTTCCCGGGGCACACGACGAATTGAGTGTCTCCTGACTCTCCTCTGCAGTCAATAGCATTGTGCGTATTCGACTGGCATTGGTTGCACCATTTCCCTGTCCTAGATTTTCTATTGCCAGACTTGAGTGAGCTCTCCTGGTTGCGAGCTTCCTTGTTGACCTTGGCATATTCCGTGACAACCTCCTTGGAAGTCACTTGACATGCTGCGAAGTGAGGGTTCTTAGCCTTCGATTTGCAGTCCCTCGTATTGTGAGAGGGTGACTTACAAATTGAACACCACTTCTCCGACCACGGTCGTTTTGGTGTAGAGCTTGAAGTGCTCTTGCTTCCCTCCTTCTTCTTCTCTGAACTATCCTCTGATTTTTGCACATAAGGTTCCCACTTTTTTGTTCCTGAGTTTTTGGTTTTCTTCTTTTCATGTTTCTCTTGACTTTTGGTGTTGGTGGAAAGGTTTTCCCCTGCCTCCCCATGTACCTCGACGAACCGTTCTGCTAATTTAGTAACGAGGTCAATACGTTCCGCTCCTTGTTCTCCCAGGAACGTCCTGAGAGGTTTAGACATTTGCTTCTTCAGCTGGTCGACCACCATGAGCTCTTCCAGACTCTCATAGTCATGTGCGAACCCAGCCAAATCCATCCACTTATGGAGATAAGATTTAAGACGCAAACTGTAGGCGGCAAACAACTCCCCCGGTTCTCGTTTCGCTGCTCGAAATTTTTTCCGGTAGGTATGTGACGTAACCTCGAATCGTTTCAGCAGAGCCGTCTTTAACTCATCATAATTGTTCTCATGTCCTGGTGGCAGGCGAGAATAAACCTCGTATCCGGTCCCGCGTAATCCCTGGGATAGCTTAAGATTCCATTTGTTACGCTCCAGACCCATAGCAACTGACATAGCCTCGAAGCGTTGAAGGTACTGGTCAATCTTCTCTTTGTCCTCCTCGTAGACCGCCAAAGGAAACTTCATGGCCTGGTACCCATGTCCACCTACTGGTGTTGACCCTGGGATGGAGGAACCTCCAACTGCCCCCTCAGTTTCTCCATTAGATTGACTCTTCAACTCGAGTTCCCTCATCCGGTACTCGTGCTCCCTTTTCTGTGCTTCCTGTTCAGCTTCTAATTTCCTAGCTGCTTGTTCAGCTTCAAATTTCCTAGCTGCTTGCTCAGCTTCCAATTTCCTAGCTGCTTGTTCAGCTTCCAATTTCTTAGCTGCTTGCTCAGCTTCCAATTTCTTAGCTGCTTGCTCAGCTTCCAATTTCTTAGCTGCTTGCTCAGCTTCCAATTTCTTAGCTGCTTGTTCCAACTCCATCCTTCTCAATTCCAGCTCGGCCTTTCGATCTTCCCTTTCTGCTTGACGATACTCTCTCTCTACTTCCTGTATGTAATCCGTTAGAGCAGAACCCCCCAATCCCATTTCTTCCCCCTTTGCCTTTAATTCTAACGTGGTTAGTTTAGGGGTGGCCATTATACAGAGAGGTAAGCTAGCAGGTCTAGTACAATAAAACTGCAAATTACTATACAGATATATGAACAAGTACTATAATTCTAGATGTACCACACACAGCACATTCACTCAGTGACAAGAGTAGAATCAGGACCACAGACCTATGCAGACGTGTGAAGTGTGAACAGGTAAGATATTTGTCCTAACCCCTATCCACATTCACTCTAGCTGGATTCTCCAAAATGATATCTCCCTCTTATAACTACGGATCCCGTGTCAATAGACCCCGTTGTCAGAAGATCCCACTGTCAAAGGTTCCTGTTTGCAGGAGATCTCGCTGTCCAAGGATTCCGTTTACGGGAGATCCCGCTGTCCAAGGATTCCGTTTACGAGAGATCCCGCTGTCCAAGGATCACGTTTACGAGAGATCCCGCTGTCCAAAGATCACGTTATCGAGCCCCCAATAATGTCGTGTCCTCCTTTACAGTGTCGTCCCTGGAGTGAAGAGAGCCGACACCCACATTATAATATTTTTTCCCTCTCAATATTCTGGAGAATCCACCAGCTTCCGTCCAACACACTCCATCAGCCTATGGACACCTTTTCCTATCACTCTCTCACTGTCGTACTATGCCCCCTTCTCATACTTCCCCAACGCAACATACTCAACAACTCTTGCTTCTAGAAATTAATAAAGATTAATTTATTAAAATAAAAGTGTAACGTGTATGAGACGTGTATGCGAAGAAAATGTGTGACGTGTTCTATAAAGTGTGTAGACTCTGACTCTCAGACAGCAACCCAGTCAGCTGATCACAGCAAAGATAGACCACAGCACGTTACGTCAGAACAAGTACGTCTCACCCGTTGCCGGAACCATCTTGCCGGATAATGCTTTGCCTCTGTAGACCTCTGGTAATCCAATTTCATGAACATCCGAAATAGACACCGGTGGTATTAACAGTTAATCATGGACCGGTTGCCCTCTACACAATGTCCGTTCCTAACGTTCCTTAACAAACTGCACAAGTCTATTGTAGTGTGTACGCAGTTAGTTAGTTAGTTAGTTAGTCGACAGATCATCCTCGTTGCACATCGAACCATTCAGTCCATAAGTGCTAATTTCTAATGTTAATTGTTGCTGTACTAACACTAGGTACTCTTAGCCGGTTCTCGGTTCGTCACTACTGTCTAATGCTGTGTGGTGCATCAATATGCATCACTCTCTTTGATGAATCAATTTCCTTCTAGCGTAAGTTATGTTTCTGTATGCAACTTTATTGACTCTTGAACTGGTGTTCTTCAGAATGGGTTTTTAAATTCTTTCCCAAAACTTGTAGAGTTTCCTTGGATCTGGTAGGGAACCTAGGATAGAAACAACACATCTGGTGATAGTACTAGTCACTGATCCTTTCGGCTGAGTGTAAGCCTATCACCTTGCTTAATGATCTTTAGCTAACTAGAATTAGTCATAGAGCAGATTAGCTACCCACCTAGAGCCGAATCAGGCTATGACAAAGAAAAAATCAGCAAACAGAATGCGGAACCCCGCCCACCAGGGACGCCTACGGGAAGATCCCAATTATCCCTCATTGCTCAATTTTCAACTAGTAAAGCTTATCAACACTTCACTAATCTATTCTTAACTAGCAGAGTTAATATCACTATTCTTACTCTAACTAGTTTCCACTAACAGTGCTAATCATCACACTATAGTTTAACAAGGCCACAGTCTATATTAATTAGAACTAATAGACTATATTGACTACCTTATGTAAAAACCGCCTCATTCCCGGGATGGCTACTACACTTTGCCATAACGGCACATGCTAGTTAATGTTAAATTAATCTAACACTGTAGAGCTCTCCCACAAACACGTCCATCATAATCCACGGTTCTTGGTCAACTCCCCCCTAGTTGATCCCAACTCGGGTTTATATGGCAAACTACCAAAGTTGGCCACGTGACGTTCTCCTTTATGCCCCCACACAGGTGGCACAGTGGCAGATCATCTCCTGTCAGGGATCCATCCTCCCTGGCTCCATTAATGTTAGATTTGTCATCACTGGTTGTGACATCCAAAACAATCTAGAGAGTTACTGTACAGTTCCAACAAAGAGTTTTTCCCAACACGCTGTCAATCTTCTCGATGTTCCGGAAACAAGACTTGACAGATGTACTGTTTTCTGTCTCTCGCTGCCAATTCCGGTTTGTCTCTGACTGTTGACAAACTGTCAAGCTTCTGTTCAGTGGTGACAATCCCAGCAGCCATTTCGCCTGATGTCCGGAACTATAACTGACAGACAGGGCTGTTCCATGTACTGAGCCGGGCAAGGCTATGTGATTCTAAATGTTTATAAACTGCCAACGCATTGTATCCCTTCCTTCTCACTCACCACCAAATGTGTTTATGGGCTGACACGATGTAACCTGTGCAGCTGTGTTTACTCTGTTAGTACGACTGTTGTGGCCTAGAAAATATACGCCAAGCAAACGTCGGTATTATTATCTGGTTAACTCATGGCGAGCTCGTGACAATGATGAATATCGCATTTATAAAATTCTCGAAGTGGTGTTAATGAACAATGACAAGAAAAAGACTGTAAATCAAACAAATGAACAAGCTATTTGTTCCACATATATTTCAGAAACCATCCAGCATCTTGTAACCATTACGCCGATATGTCAACTAACATATATCATACTCCCCTACACCTCTAATACTGCTGTAACACGTCTCTTACAACAGCGAAAGGACCAATAATGTCTGACGCGCCCCAATTGCCTCTAGGAATGTTACAATACATCTTTTAGAACAACGAATAGACCAGTAATGCATGAAGCGCCCCAATAAATGACCTATAAGACTGTAATAATAGGTTGAATTAGTGGAATTGCAGTAAAGCTTTCAACGTGCAGTGAATGAATCAACGACAAACGTAAAGTAGTCGGAAGCTTTATTATAACACGATCACAAGTGACACAATGGAGACTGAGGACTAAGGATAGCAATACAACCAGCGAGAATACTAACATGAGGAACACCGGAAATACGCAACAAAGACCGGAAGATGAAAGATGTGTATACACAGAGCATCGATGACTTCTTAAAGTAATCAATCAGCTAATCCCCGCTGCTATGTATCCACCTGGCAGTGGTGTTTGGGGTGGGAGGGGGGGGGTGGGGTTGTGTGTTCCAGTGACCCCTTGGAGCCAAGCCGGAGAGGTCAAGGGACCAGGGGAAGCGATACACAAACCTTCTGCCTTGTGTGTCAGCTGAGGACAGTCAAAGCTAGGGAAGCAAACACTAAGAAAATGCTTGTCGAAATCAGATGTATTGAGGCACAGACTTGACGAAACAGTGCAACTTGCTAAATAAAGTTAAAAGTTGAAAAACATCTCATGGCTGAGTCCCAGCCTCAGGCACTTAGAAACAGCAAAGAGAATTTGCAGGGCACAATGCTAGGGACAAGAGGAAGAGGTAGAGCATGGACAACAATAAACCAGCATGCATAGATGTATCAACGCAGGCATAATGGGATTCAAGATCGCGGTACAAGACAGACAAGCTTACAATGGAATGATGGTAAAGCTTAGTGACAAGGTCAAGAGTTAAAACACCTTGATGTTTGACAGTTCCAATTGAAGGAGAAATCGATCTGTCAGATTAACTCATGTGGAGTTTGTGGAATAAGATAAACACATTCCAGCGACTCATGAGGCAGGGAAATGACCCCGGAAATGGATGGGATACAGATTGAGAAAACGTGTTAATATTTGACTAGCAAAGTCCTTCCTATTGAACTGGTGAAATAAAATATCTTATATATATATCGTAAAAGAGAATTAGAGTCAGAGAAGAATAATATGAGGAGGCAAGCAGGAAGCTGCAGGAGATAATACAAGATAGGAGGGCTTGGTATGAGTGGGTAGACAATGTCCTCGTGAAGTTCAACACGGACTGTTGGTTTGTTTTAATTGATGTGTTTGTTTGTTTGTTTGTTTCTTTGTTTGCTTCTTTTAATGTATGTGTTTGTTTATTTGTTTGTTTGTTTCTTATAATGTATGTGTTTGTTTGTTTGTTTGTTTGTTTTAATTTATGTGTTTGTTTTTTTGTTTGTTTCTTTTAATTTATGTGTTTGTTTGTTTGTTGTTTGTTTTAATGTATGTGTTTGTTTGTTTGTTTGTTTATTTCTTTTAATTTATGTGTTTGTTTGTTTGTTTGTTTATTTTAATTTATGTGTTTGTTTATTTGTTTGTTTGTTTGTTTCTTTTAATTTATGTGTTTGTTTGTTTGTTTGTTTGTTTCTTTTAATTTATGTGTTTGTTTGTTTGTTTGTTTGTTTGTTTTAATTTATGTGTTTGTTTATTTGGTTTTTTTTGTTTTAATGTATGTGTTTGTTTGTTTGTTTGTTTGTTTGTTTGTTTGTTTGTTCACATTGCAGCATTATCATTACTACTGGTGTGAGCCGGGAGAATTTTTTTTCGGCCGTTGGAATCAATGTTGCTTGTCCAGGCGGTGGCCATGCTGTGTACAAACTTTTTGTGTAGAAAATCCCAAGCCTTACAGAGGATAGAAATAAGTTTCATTATGTGTATAACGGGAAAACTGACCACTGGACCTGTTGTTCTGTCATGGAATCAGACTATGACTAGCTCAGTGTGTTATAAATTAGAGAGTTTAAAAATACGTTAGCTGCATATCCGTTACGGGACGTCGCAGCTAACCCCATCCTTTTGAGGCTGTTTCTGATCTCTTGGCAAGTTTACGTTCCGTAGATTGTCATTGCTTTCTGAACGACAGGCAACCATACCATTTTATTTTTAAAACACACCAATGTACAGCGGCCTGCAGCCAAATCTCCCGCAACTGTGTTTCGGACGCTATATGCGGGATTACGAAGTGCTTCCGTAATCTCTTCACCACGGGCCGGTAAACTAGAGAGACTGAGACATAAAATAAGGAGGATGAGAGCGATGAAAGCAGAAAGATAGAAAGGAACAACGGGGGAGTTACTGGGAAAAACATACGGCGAAAAGCAGAATAAGAATAAATTTACTACGAAGAAGGAGGCAAGGAATCAGATAAATGTCAATTGTAACTACAGATTGTAATTATTTTCAATTATTTTTTAAATTAAATATTGTTCGTAAATGTTGACAGACAATGGCGGGCAGATACATGCTGGAGGGAACAATTATCCTCTTCGTGGTTGGAAGAGATCACTGTGGGAGGGTGGATTTCATGGTGTTGGGTTCGTGTCTGGGGGAGCACTGAAACGGAGTGGAGCTGTCAGTAAAGAATTGATTCACGTTTCTGATTGGTTCCCTACTTTAGTAACACTAGCTGGTGGAAATTTGAATGGAACCAAGCCATTGGATGGTTTTAACCAATGGGATACAATAAGGTAATAAAGACCAATCAAATTGTATCAGACATTGCAATGTTTTGTATTATGATTTATTGAACATTAACAGAAATTATTTAACTTAACTCTAGTCTACCCTGTATATGATCGATTTTCCTCAAAGTAACTGTAAGGTTCTTCCACCGCACTCAGCAATGTGCAGACAGAAGCTCTTGCTTATGGATCGAAGTTCTGCATACAACCTAAACGTGTTAACCGGATTGAGAAACAGTTAATCAGATCTCGAAGCTGACACCCTCTTCTGCTGACTCTGTCGGATGGCTCAAAGTCAAATTGGTGAATATAGAACATTAATATCGCATAACGCCACCAAAACAGAAATATATGTTAATCAAAGAGCACATCACAGCTCTGTAGTTACTGTTTTGTTTGTCCATCAAGAATGATGATGACCATTCATTTCGTCCAATGGGGTTGAAAGTATGGAGCGGTGAGTTCTAAGATGGGTGATAAGGCTTATTTTGGCTCGAAATGATATTTGACAATGTGGGCATTGAATGCTTGACATTCCAGAAGGAGGATCTCTTGCAGTGGTTTTTCTGTCCAACCTTTTATTCGCAGGTCGTGCAGTCCTGTTTGCTTCACAAGTTATTACACCCTTATGTAATGATATACGCCACGAATTTCGGTCTTTAGCAGCAGTCTCCCAATTGTCGTGATGAATTCCAAAAGCTTTCAGTGAGATCTTCAGAGAGACTTTAAAGGTTTCCTCAGTCCGCCTTGGGAAAGTTTACCACAACGTAGCTCACCGTAAAAAAATCGTTATGGGCGCCTGTAATCTGGCATGCGAGTCAAGTGACCAGCCAAGCTAACCTGATTCTTCATTAGTAGAGTGGATACTGGGCATGGACTCTCTTTCTAGGACTTTAGTGTCTGGGATCTTGTCTTGCCATTTAATCTCCAATAGCTTCCTAATGCAGACTGTGTGGAAGTGGTTTAATTTCCTAGCGTGTCACTGATAAACAGTCCAGGTTTCACAAGCATATAGCAGTATGGATAATACGACTGCTTTATAGACTTTCAGCTTTGTTTGTAGGCTTATTCCATTTTTGTAACACACATTCTTGTACAGTCTGCCAAAGGCTGCGCGCTGGCCTTGGAGATTCTTGCATTCATTTCATCATCAATTTTAGCAATTTGGTACACAGTGCTGCCAAGATAGGTGAATTTGTCCACAACACTTAGTCTACGACCATTCACTTTGATATTCAGCACGGTGTGATTATTCCCTGGAGCTGGCTGGTACATAACTACAGTCTTCTCCAAGTTGGCACAGACATATGAGAAAGCTGAAACATTGTGTTGCATGTCTGCCTCTGAGTTCGTATGTAGAGCTCAATCATCAGCAAATAAGGAGCTCTCTGACGGTATCGCTGTTAGTTTTGGTTTTGGCTTTCAGCCTTCTGAGATTGAACAACTTTTCATCCTTACGGTAGTTGATGTCTATTCCAATGTGGTTGTTTTCGAAGGCATTCGTCAGCATAGCTGAAAACATTAGGCTGAGCAGTGTTGGTGTCAGGGCACAGTCTTGCTTCACTCCACTGGTGAGAGGAAATGGCTCAGACAATTCGCCATGTTCTTGTACTCTTGCCAGCATACCATCATGAAATAGCCTCACTGTTTGGACAAACTTTTGTGGACAGCCATATTTCGCCATAATCTTCCACAGTCCTTCTCTGCTGACTGTATCAAAAGCCTTGGTAAGGTCAATGAAAATAGAGAACATTTCGCAGTTCTGTTCCTGACATTTCTCTTACAGCTGCCTGCCTTGCAGCGAAAATCATGTCAACAGTTCCACGTTCTTTTCTGAAGACACACTGGCTCTCGGGAAGAAAACCTTGATCGAGATGGGCTGTGAGGCGATTGAGAAGAATTCTGGCGAGTATCTTCCCTGCAATTGAAAGCAAGGAGATGCCTCGGTCGTTGTCACAGGATTGGCGCGTCCTTGAAATCTTGTGGCATGGTCTCCTTTATCCATATATTTGTAAAGACTTGGTGAAGCTGCTCTATTAGAACCGGCACACATGCTTTGAATATCTCTGCAGGCGCCATACCGCTGGAAAGTTGCTGGATGGCTTTGTTTATTTCCACTATGGTTGGCAAGTCAGCAAGAGTATCATTAGTGGGGACTTGAGGAAGGCAATTGATGGTTTCATCATCAAAGGAGAAGGTTGCATTTAAGATGTTGCAAATAATAACAAATGCATCATATTCGAACAATACCTGCGACTAAGTTATTTAACTATCTCAGCCAACGTATTATTCATTTATTCACTTCATATGATATACAACCTGCAGCATACACCTGACAAAATGCAGCAAAATTTCTTCTTCTTCTTCTTCAGCGTTCCGAGCCATTGAGGTTCTTTGCTGCAAATACAATCCGTATTTACCAGGCAATAAATAGCACAACACACTGTTTATGACCTCAGTGTTAAAATTCACTAGGGGAAAACATTGTTTTTGAACAACTTAACCTATTTTCTGCCCGCTTCGTGGCTTAGAGGTTATGAATTTTCTCCGTAATCTCGTATACTCTCGTCGGTAACGTGATGACGGTGAGAATCAGCAGTGGTTCGAATCGCATCGGTAACTTACGGGGTATGTGAGCCGGCCGCTCAGAAAGCAATGGCAAACTACTGAGCGTAATCTTGCCAAGAAACATACAGCTGAAAGATGCTGGTGTTGACAGCAATGTCCTGTAAAGGATATGCAACAACAAAAAAAACCTATTTTCTGTCGGTCTCCATGGCAAAGGTGTTAGGAACGCGGTTCGTAATTCCGCTTACCTGCTTTCAAAATACAGCTGCGATGGATTTGGCAGCAGACCGTGTCGTGCTGGGTTTTAACGTGATGATATGGGATCCGGCCGTTCATAAAGCAATAGCACACTACTGAACGTAAAACTTGCCAAAAGATCAACAACAGCAGTGACAACGATGTCCTGTAAATGGGATATGGGGGAAAAAAACTATTTTATGCAAATTTTCGTCGTATTGCAGAGTTTGTAGACAGACCAGTTTCGTCAGCTTGTTTGGCTATGTACAGGTATTTATGTAGCTTCTTCTGGCTCAATTGTACTACTTTAAAATAACATCCATCGGGAATAAGACAGAGCTGCATTGATGGTGTCGAGTAAAGCACTGACCTAGCACATGTGAGATGTTGTCACTTCACACCCTTATGGAAACAGTTTCTACAAGATCACGGTATCCCGCTGTGATACATATAGCGATTCCTTCTTCGTCTTCTCTTGCCAGTTATATTTATTTCCTTTTTTTTTTTTAATCAATATTCTCTTCAACGTTCATGGGTGAGAAGTAGGATATACTTGTATGTATGTAGTGGATTTAATCGGGAATTTAACTTTCAGGGTTTTGTCGTTAGAGATCAACGTGGCCGCAGGGTTTAATGCGCTTACATTTAACGGACGGGGTAGCGGGTCCAACACTATACTGTTCACCTAGACTTCCAGATTGACTTCTCTGTCAGAAATCAAAGGCAAACTACTGAACGTAAAATTACCTAGAAATGTCCAAACCTAAAATGTCCAAACCTAAAATTTTGTCTGGCACTGAATCAGTTAATCTTGCCATTAATTGCTGAACGTGATGTCAACAGCTCAATCTACATGACCGGTGTGTTGCACCCACCAAGCCGCCGTTAGAATTATCATTCTGAATTAACCTTTAGTTGCAAAATAGTTTTCCCGTAAATTTTATCACAAACTTTGTCTGTGCTCCCAGCAAAGGAATTCCTTCGCCGAGGGAAAACCTGCTCCATAACATCGACATCCTGTATCCCCAAAAAGGTGTGCCCCTGTATAACAACACCTGGGACACACGGGTCAGGGCAGCTATCAGAGTCGGGGACTACAAGCTGATCACCGGAGACCCAGGAAATGGCAGCTGGGTGCCTCCACCTGGGGGAGACCTGTACTTTGTGCCCGGTGGGTATCACATGTTTTGATGTTTTACAGTGTGGTCATTCAATCGCTGTTTTTCTTCTTATTCCTTAGAGTGTAGAAGTATTTATAACCTTCTTTAACTTTATAACCTTTTTTAACTCTCTTAAACCTTAGAGTGTAGGGGTGTTTTATAATCTTCTTGAGTGTTAGAGTGTAGCAGTGTTTATAACCATCTTTAAGCTTAGAGTGCAGCACTATTTACAACCTTTTTTTAAGTTCTCGAGAATAACAGTATGTATAGCCTTCTAGCCCATAGAGAGTAGGCGTATTTTATAATTTTCTTGAACTTCAGTGTGTAGACGAAATGTAATATCTTAAACCTTAGAGTGTTGGGGTATGTTGTAATCTCCCTAAACTTATAGTGCCGGGTTATTTATAATATTCTTAAATCTTAGAGTGTAGAGGTATTTTATAACCTTAGCTCGTAGACTGTAGGAATATCTTATAATCTGCCATAACTTTTCTGTGTAGGTGTATTTTATCAGCATATTACATCTTAGAGTGTGAACGTATTTTCTAATATCCTTAAACCTTAGAGTGTAGGAGTATTTTATTTTTTCCATAAATCTTAGAACATATGAGTATTTCAGACTCTTTCTTATACTTAACGTTTGGGCGTCTTTTATAATTTTCTTAAACCTTAGAGTGTATTAGTATTTTCGCACTGGTTTTAACGTGTTGGTATTGGAGCCAGTCGTTCAGAAAGCAATGGTAAACTACTGAACGTAATAACTTGCTAAGTCATCAACAACGGCAGTAGAATTCTGGTGCTGACTGCAACGTCCTGTAAGGGTTATGCAACTTTAAAAAAATATATATATTCGTAAACTTTAGAGTGTAGAAATGTTTTTAAAATATTTTTAAACTTTAGAGTGTAGAGATATGTTATAATCTTCTTAAACCTTGGGGTGTATGAGTATTTTATGATCTTCTTAAATCTTAGACTATAGGATTATTTTCTAATATTCTTAAACTTACAGTGTATGGGTATTTTATAATCTTCCTAAACGTTATAGTGTAGGAGTATTTTATAATCTTGTTAAACCTTAGAGTGTAGGAGTATTTTATAATATTTTCCAACCTTAGAGTGTAGGGGTATTTTATAATCTTGTTAAACATGAGAGTGTAGGAGTATTTTATAATTTTGTTAAACCTTAGAGTGTAGGATTATTTTATAATCTTTCTTACATCTTAGAGTGTAGCAGTATTTTACAGACTTGTTCACTTTTTACCACAAAGACTCAAAGATGGACAGCAACAGTAGTGCAATGGCTAAGCCACTTGCTGATTCAGTGGTCGTGTGTTCAAAACCTCATGGAGGCGAAATTATTGTTTTAATTGGCATGGGTTCACAAGTTGCCCCAATCTAAAACTGATACCAGGATATGCCCGGGGAAATAAAAGTGCCCCACGTAATACTGGCCACATCTAATGTCGAATGATCTATTTTGAAACTGAGGCAAACACCATATAACCAATACTAATACACTTTGGGGCACGGGAAACGATTTTTTACTTGCACCGCTCTTTGTGGGACCGTGTGGTAGATTTTATCAGTGTGGCGCAAGTCTTCGAAATGCCGCCCCTTAATGGTCAATCAATTAATCAATCAATCAGGTGCCACAATGAAGGTTGGCTGCAATGGATCTCCAACATTGTCTGTCTCTCGCCTTAACTGTACATTCTGTCAAACTGATGTTCGTCCATCTTTTGATGTTATCGTCCCACTTGTATCATTGTTTACCTCTTTCTTGTTTGCCCTCAACTTTTCCTCCAGTATGCTTTTTATAAGAGTGTTATGTCTTTTAACGTGGCCAAAATATTTTATTTGCCTCTTTTTTTTATTTCTTTCATCAACTCTCTTTTCATTTGAAGTTTTTTTATCTATAACCTCTGTATTTGATTGTTTCTGTTTCCATGAAATACGACATATTATTCTGTATATCTACACCTGTAGGGCCTCTATGCGACTTTCTAGTTGCTTGTTCAATGTTCAGGCTTACGCGTCATACAATAATAATGCCGTATTGATTCAAGTCTTCGAAATGCCGCCCCCTCCTTTGCTGCTTATGCCTCCCTCTTACAGTACCGCCTGATGCGACCGCCTCTCTGTATCATAGCACGACACGGCTTTGATTATTTGTTCCATTATCCGCAACAAACTCAAAATAAGTTTCAGAAATTCCTAGTTGTGTTTTATTTCTTTCAGCATTGTATCAGCGTTTGTCTGGTTTTGTTGTTTTTCTTTCCAGAAATCCAAGAATCTGCTATGAAAAACGTGTGGCTGTTTAACATTACCGCGGACCCAAACGAACATAATGATCTGTCCAGTGAGAGACCGCTTGAGGTCGTGAGACTGCTGCAAATACTGGTCCAGTTTAACAATACAGCGGTCCCACCTAGATACCCCGCACCAGACCCCAGGTGCGACCCAGCCCTGCATGGTGATGTCTGGGGACCGTGGGAATAGTCAACTGTGTCTTCTGTGTTAGTAAACGGACAGACTCAAGTTAAGATAGAAGAGCATTTTACCCCACCTGGAACATAGCATGCATTTGTTCACACAAAAACACATCATCTCTTTAAATGCCTTATGATTTAACAGCAGATAGCCGGGCGATGTGCTTATGTGGTTTGTTAATGAATCACTTCTATCTGTATCATTGTCATCATCAGACATTATCTCTTTGCATGCTCTATGATTTAACAGCAGATAGCCGAGAGATGGCGTATGTGTCTTGTTACTGGCTCTCTTCTGTCTGTATCATCGTCATCATAAGGTGCTCTGTGCTCTACTGACTGTTGACAATTTCGCTTCTCGTATCTTGCGATATCCAACATCATGTATCAATTCGTGCGCTGACACTTGTCTGTGCCATGACTGTCAAGAATGTTCTCTCGCTGTCTTCATCTATCACTTTTTTCATAAATCTGTCCAATTGTCAGAAAATGTTCCTATTGTTTTTGTTTTTTTTTATGTTTTTTTTTCGTCTCACGCAGCCGTCAATAGAAGTTGATTGTCTCTTGCTGAAGTTTTTGGTTTGTGAAGGAACCTTCAGCGTTCTTTTGTAAATCTACATTAATGAGGCCTCAACTGATTGTTGTTTGTTTGATTACTGAGAATTAGTTTTCTAACATACTTCTCTCTCTCTCTCTCTCACACACACACACACAAACACACACTCTCTCTCTCTCTCTCTCTCTCTCTCTCTCTCTCTCTCTCCAACTCTCTTGAGACATGCAAACCGCATGCAAATTAACATTTCTAAAGCAAAATCTAAGCAATGGCAAACTACTGAGCGTAATCTTGCCAAGAAATCAACAGGCAGCTGAAAGATGCTGCTGTTGACAGCGATGTCCTGTAAAGGATATGCAAAAAAAAAAAGAGTAAAATCTATGTTAATAGCAACCAGGCAAAGACTTCACACTCTAAACTCGCAGAGAGCTTCAGCTGCATATTGGTAGCACGCCTGTAGAAGGTGTAACCAAGCACAAGGCACTGGGTCTTATCGTTGATCAAAATATAACCTTTAACTCCCATGTTCATGCTCTCGTTAAACAAATAGCATAACCTTTACAGGACATTGCAGTCAACACAAGCATTTTTCAGCTGCTGTTGATGTCTTGGCAAGCTTTACTAATTCAGAGCCATAAATAAGTCTGAAATGTGACTTTTAAAAATATGTTCAGCCATGTTAAAAAATAAACGTAAATAAACTCTTTAACTTGCATTCTGTTTAATTTTAGTAGTTCAAAGCGCATTTCTGACTGTCTTGCCAAGGAAGGATCCTATTTCAAAGCTAAGAGGAAAATAATGGACATTGTAAAAGTGTTAATAAATGTTATTGAAATATGTTTTCTAGAAACATCCCATGTGGCAAACTCTCCTCAGTGTGTATAGAGTAACCTCTCATTGTTCTCATTCTTCTTCTTCTTCTTCTTCTTCTTCTTCTTCTTCTTCTTCTTCTTCTTCTTCTTCTTCTTCTTCTTCTTCTTCTTCTTCTTCTTCTTCTTCTTCTTTTTCTTCTTCTTCTTCTTTCGTTCGCTTTAAATATGTCTATAACTGCAATGTTGTCTCTTGTATGAATCTAACAGTCTTTTTTAGTTCACCCAGCGGTCCATCGTTTACTGAATGGTCCATAGAATCTATCTTCCACTGTTGTCTCTCTTGGCCAGAAGGTTCGCCTGGATATGTTGTAGTTTGGGCAGTCCTGGAGTATGTGCTCTGCTGTCTGCGTCGCCAAACCACATGTGCACATGGCTGAGTCAACAATCTTGAATTGTGTATACACGTGGTTGCGTAATCTATTGTGTCATGTTCTGAGGCGCAGAATAATGACCTTTTATGGTCTGTCCATAACGTGGTAGTCGTCTTGAGTAGGGTTTGGTGGCCTTCTAACTGATTTGATCATTTGTTTCTTTTGGTGGGATGTAATGGGCACATCAAGCTGTTCTTCTTTTGCTCCTTCCTTAGCCAATCGATCAGCTGTGTCGTTTCCGGGTACTCTACAGTGGGATGGTATCCACTGTATGGTGACCTTATGCTAACTGGTAAGTTCAGAAAGTAGTGTCCTTAGAACTGGTAATTTCCCAGACAGGAGTGCCTCTATTACTGATTTTGCATCTGTCAATATCACCACAGGTTGTCTACCATGGCTGGTATTTTGTAATTTCTCTATTGCTATCTTAATTGCCTCAATTTCAGCATCATAGTTATAGCAGTACTTCCCTGTTGGACCTCTGGCCGTGTCCCTAGTATTATTTGGGTATTCTATATACACTCCCGCTCCTTCATTTCGAACAGCATTTTGTGCCGACCCATCTGTGTAGACTCGGATCCAGAGATCCCGTGGGTATTCATCATCAAGGAAGCTGAGAGTGGCTGTTCTGCGCTGCACACTGTTCTGTTATTCCTTGTCAAATATTCCTCTCACTTTTGTCTGGATTTGTAGCGATAGTTTATGTTCATCTTTCCATGGAGTTCGCTCTGGAATAGTTGTCAGTGGGATACCAACTGTGGGAAGATCGGTGGTTTCTCTGCAGAGTCGGTTGGCCTGGTGGATAAAACTATTTCTTTTCAACCGCCCCATAGCTAAGTTTTCAAATCGCTTCTTCATAGGGTGGCCTGGCAAGCTGAGGAACTTGTCTGCTTGTATTCGTGTTTTTGTATCTCTGCGTTCTCTCAATGTTTGTGTCCTCCCTATTTTCTCCATTGCTACTATAGGGGTTGATCTCATCCCTCCTGTGATGACTCTAAGAGCTTGATTTTGCACCTTGTCCAGCTCTTCCAGTGTGGTTTTTGATGCTGAACACCACGCAGTTGACCCGTATTCCAAGTGTGGTCGTATGCTTTGTTGATAAACTTGTTCTCCTAAATTTTTTGACTGCTGTAGTTTTCTAAACATGTGCTTCAGCTAAGTTTCCAGCAGTCAAAGGTAGCATGCTGTTGACACATTCCGTGATACCACTGTTTAGATCAGGATTCTCGTTCCTCTTTGTGTGGAAAAGTGATAAAGACACCACTGTGGCGCAGGCACAACAGGAGGCTGTCCGTGTGTCCTACATCCGCGAAAAATGCCTGCTCCAAAACCACACCTCCCTCGACAAGGATAGCCTCGTGCACCCGGTGCTTCGTGCCCTCATACAAGTTCTAGCACATGTAACCGTGGGAACAGGTTTTACTGTAAGCACCAGGGCAACCCAGTTGTTGAGTTGAGGTTGAAGTCCTCATATTGCTTTGTTTCATGTCTGTGTGTGTGTGTGGGGGGGGGGGGGGGGGGCATGGGCCCATTTGTCTCCCATGACTTTTTTTATAAATTGTCTGATTGACCACGCACCTTAAAGCAACCACAATATGAGGTCTATGGTTATCAGAAGCGGGCTTCCGTTTATATTGATGGGGGAGGACCCATTTGAGTCAAGACTGCAATGATTCTTGAACACCCGGTGTTCTTCATGAATGGTTCATACGTTGCCACATAATGAACAAGAGAGAGGAGGAGCTACGTGGTATCGAGGTACGGTGTATGGGTTTTGTCTGCCCTATCCTGCTCTTAATCTCTGTTGTACATCTTCCATCTGATGTTATAAATGCCCCTAGGTATCTAAAATGATCCACTTGGTTAAGGATTTTTCCTTCTATTTCTATGTCACAGTTTTAGTGTCACCATTTTCTTTGATATTACTGCAACATGCCTGGGTTCATTAACATTACCGGCCCTGAGAAATAATAGACGGAGGTAAAATGGGGCTGGGTAGTAGGTCCCCGCAAAGGGCAAATGGTTGGAGACAGTGATTTAAGGGGGAGTCGAGAAGTCAGCCCACGAGTGTAGTTGTGGGGCAGACAGTTTGAGCTGTGGGGGAGTGTTGTGTGGAGTCAGGAGACTGGAGGGACAGTTGAGTTTTGGGACCCGACAAGTGTAGGTCTGCGGTCTGGGAAAGTGAATGATATTGGAGTTATCGGTAGAACTCCGCCCGGTGGTTGTTCAGGGATAGTGAGTTAAGGCCTAGACCCAGAGTGGGTTGGATCGAGTGAGTTCGGGCCGGGAAGAGTGGCTAGAGAACTATCGTGATGGATGAGATTAAGTAGGCCTGGAGATGGCAGTGTTATTTGAGTTTTCGGTTGTGATGAGGATATATTCTGAGAAAATGATTGTTCCTGGATTTATATACGTTGTTTGTTTCATGTTCATTCATCATTAAAGGTATATTATGTGCGCAAACTCAATCTTGTTCACTGACTGGTGGATGTGTGCTGCAGTTTTGACTGGTGGTGTGAGACAGGTGGCTAGCTTAGTTTCCACTCTGCAGTGATATAGAAGGAGCTTTAGGATCTAGACAACGACCAATCTCATTCTGTTACAAAAGAGCTTGTTTCAATTACCATTGTTACCGTTTTCTTGATATTCAAGGAGAGTCCTTTCCTTGCACTCTGTTACTACAACGTCCAATAATTGTTGTAGGTCTGTTGAATTATCCGCCACCAATACTGTGTCATCTGCATAGCGTATATTATTTATATTTTAACCGCCAACTAGTATACTTGGCATCTCTTTAATTTCTCTCATTATTACTTCGCTATATAGGGAGAAGAGATCTGGTGACAAGCCACATCCCTGTCGTACTCCTAGCTTTATCTGTTTGTAACTACCCTCTTTATTTCCAATTTTAATCGCTGCTACCTGGTTCCTCTGTGGACTTCTAGTAATAAAATGTCCCCTGGTCTCTGGGTAGTGAGATCGGACGCCCGTGTGTATTGTTGCGCACGTAAAAAATCCCTTGGCAGTTGGAAATTGAAAAAGAGTAGCCTAACGGCGCTGCCCGGGCAAAATTTCGAGTTAAAAATCTACCCAAATATTTCAGGATCATCGCCAGTGCTACAGAGTTCGTGCACTGTGCTGAGATTCTCTAGACTCAGGCTTGAGTTAGGGGTATAACAGAGCACTTATGGGTTACACCCGTGTGCCGTGATGTTGATCCGTCGATTAAACTTAAACTATAATGAACAAGAGAAGGAACATCTTACGTGACAAACCATGTGTGTTTGTATTTTTTGTCATAAAACCTGTTGTGTAGTTTATGTATGTGCGTGATCATGTGTAGGTTGATAGAATCCACTCAATGCATTCTTCAGTCATATGATTTGTACCCTTGAGTCCAATCAGTCAATCATAACTTCAATCATAGGATTTCTACCTTGAATCCAATCAGTTAGTCAGTGCTTCAGCCATATGATTTATGTCCATCTCATTGAAGCGCGGCACGGCTCAACTTGCTGATGATGAGCTGATGCAATTTCCAGTTGTTATTGCTTGACTGAGGCATGCTGGGTAATTGATCCGGCGGAAAAGTGGCGCACTATTTGCCCCGGCAGTTTAGTTGAGCTGGAGCCCCCCCCCCCCCCCCCCCCCGCTGACGGGCACGTCAGCCCGAAGCTAGGAGGGGAAATGAAACCGTCCCCCTCACACCATCTCCACTCATCATCATTGGCACCTTGCCGTCTTGACAGACGATAGGTTGTGCTTCAAAAAGGCATAATAACTACTACCCATGGCGGTAGTGCATGTGACTGATAATGTGGTTTCTGAGGAGAATGCAAAGAATATCATGGACAGACAGAAAAACCAATGACCAGGTTCTACAGGAGACAAATGAAAGTCGTAAATTGATAAGAGAAATTAGACGTAGACAGTCAAAATTTTTTGGACATGTTATGAGAAGAAATAAATTGGAGAACTTGGTGACAACTGGCAAGATCGAAGGGAACATATCAAGGGGAAGACCGAGAAGTAAATACCTGGATGGTTTGGCAACATGGCATGGTCAAGACAGGAACACTGAGATGATCCACGACTCTGGTAATTGAGTGAAATGGCGAGTCATGACCGTCCACGCTTTTCGACATAGCACATGATTGATTGAGTGCTAAAGTTCCATCATCATGGGAACTGTGTTGTAGAATACAAAAACAAGAGAGCTTATATATAAACAGAGCAGCATCAGTCGATTGAATAAAGTCCACATTTTTATGTTGTAAAAGTTGAGCCAAGTAATCAAAAGTTGGAGGCAGCTGAGCAAGGGCTCTTAGTGGGCTGATCCATCCATCCATCATGTGCCATGCCGGTAAGCGTGGGCGGTCATGTTCTGCCATCTCACTCGATCACCAGAGTCGTGGATCAGCTCCGTGTTTCTGTCTCGACCATGCCACAAGGCCAAGCCATCCAGTGGGCTGATACAGATGGGAAAATATGGATGAACGACAGTTTCTCAGAAGGTGCAATCAGGGTGATTCATTGCAACGAAAGTTCACTAATTGACTGATTATGTCCAATTTGGACACTAACAATAAATTGGAAACTAACAAAATCAGAAATGGTGTTATTTAAAATCACCAGTCTTAGATTATATTCATCATCATCACTTTGTTGTCCCTGTAGTGAAGCTTGGCGGTACTGGTCTCCAGCAATTTCTCTTGTATATTCTGCTGTTAGTTTTTTTTTGTTTTTCTTGATCAGATGTCTGCCCATTTACATTGTCGATATCGTCAGCTTTTCCCTTCATCATGGCTTTAAGTAGATTATTCTGACATATAATGTGGCCTGAGTAACCTGCCATTCTCATTTTTAATTCCCCTGAACAGTTAACAGTGCCATATATTTATAAGATCAAATATTATGGCTTGGTCATCATCATCATTAGCAGGTGCCTTGTCAGCTGGCATAGGCTTCCATGTCTCTCCACAGATCTGCTGATGATATTTACCTATGTGACTGTCTCTGTCTAGGTTTAGTGCTTGTAGAATAGAAAGTTCTAATTGTGCTGCTGCCTCCTGTTATTACATGCGAGTCCCTAGTACACACATGTGCTATATTATATTAGTTTCATTGTGATGAGGCTTATTTCAAACCTACCCCAAACTTTTAATCAAACCAAAAAAATTAAGATTTTTCGAATATATGAGCACAACATCATTTATTTATTATTGTCATAAAGTATTTCATTTGTTTTTATTTACAATTCACATACAATTATGCATCAACAGTAATTTTTATGAAATATGTATTTAAAACAAACCATGTCTTATTTTTAACAGTATAGTCATGTAACACACATAACAATACGAGTAATGCTAAATAAATACAACACTTCATGATGTACATACATTAATCGTTGACATGCATTTAAAATATATAATAATTATCAATGTGAATAACGAAGACACAAACAATAGATTGCACGATTTATTGCCTGGCATATTTCGCTGCATCTCGTCAGATACATACTGCAGAAATCACACAACTTACGTGAATTAACTAGATAAATCCTCCAAGTTGAACTGATTTCTACACCAGCAGTCAAAGAGCTTGTTCCTCTGTACGCCACAAACAATTGTATTTACCAATTCACATGTAGACGCCAGGCCGTTTACATTGGTCGAACGGAGAGACAGCTTAACAAACGGGTGTTAGAACACATACCTCAATGGGTCAACAAGATACAACACACAGGAGATGCTAGCCTCGTGGGGCCGACACACCGGAAGCTCCCGGCGTCTTCAATTGGTAGGCACATCGTCGACAGTGGCCATGTGGTGGACAGAAACACTGCCTTTCGCGTGTTGTTTAACACACAAAATACTCGCTTGTTAAAATTTGCAGAAGCAATTATGATCTATCAACGCAAGCCAGAATTGTGTAAACAGAAAGACATGTTAGTCAGCTTAAAATTACCGTGGTAGATAAGTGACATTACTGTGCGAATATGTGTATATTTCAACTTGAAGGATTTATCTAGTTAATTCACGTAAGTTGTGTGATTTCTCAGTATGTACCTGACGAGATGCAGCGAAATATGCCAGGCAATAAATCGTGCAATCTATTGTTTGTGTCTTTGTTACTCAAATTCACTACGGGAAAACATTGTTTTGAATTATCAATGTTTTACTATTAACAGTAAATTCACGAAACAACTCAACCTTCCTACAAACTCTAGGCTACCAATGCCAAACATGGACAGTGACAGAAAAAGAGAAAGAAAAACTTACAACAATGGAAATTAGATTCTTGAGAAGAATACTCAATGTATCAAAATGACAAATTCAGAAATGAAGAAATCAGGGCTAAAGTATAGATTGTAGCAGTGCTAGATTTCATTAGAAAACAGCAAGTTAAATAGTTTGGCCATGTAATTAGGCTACCAGCTAACAGTATACCACAACAAGCAATGATGTACAAACCAAATTGAATCAGAAGAGGCTGACCATTTGAATGATGTACAGAGGAAATAACAGAGCCAAGGAAATCTTGATACACAAAGCCCATAAACGGGCACTCTCGCATTGTTTATGATTCACCTCGACACTGCAAAGTACAAGAGAACTGAGATGAGATGAATGAAACCATATACAGATGTAATAGTGCCATTCAATTTAAATAATTGTATCATTTCATGGTGTACATGCGAGGGGGGGGAGGGGGGGGGGGGGTCTCTCTCTGTGGTAGGAAGTGGTCAAGTAGACTCTCTTGTGTGCTAAAGGTTTTGATTGTTTCCCTACCCCATCTTCTGTGGTGCTAAAAAACATTCGCTGCATTCATGTTCAATACATTTAAGACAAGGTTCAATATCGTTTCTAAACTGATGCTTCCATTTCAAATTTGTCCACACCCGACAGCATTTACAGCAGTCAAACACATCAATGTATTGTTGAAACGATGGATCAAAGGGTAACAGCCTAGAAGGAATCATATCTATTGTTGGTGTTATAAAATCTACAGCAGATTTAAACAACAGTTTGTCTTTCAACAACTGTGGTAGAGATAACTTTTTGATGCGGTTCTCACGGCCAGGCGTAGTCCCTACAGCAGATGATACTTCCACAAAAGCCAGCCTGAACAGTGACACTGGCTGTGAAGACATCTCACCAAGCAGATTCAAACACTGTCTATGTTTTTTCTTTTTCAGATATGAACGAACAGGTTTGTTATGCGTTAGTGAAGTCAGATCAGATTTTGTAAGCCACATGATGTCAACAAAGTGGCGAGCCAGGGATGCATTACCGCTTATCAGTGCTGTACATAAAGGTGATATATCAAATGTGGTATCAGCAGGTGAGAAGTAGTTAAAGTATTCATCTGACCTTACAGTCATGGGTCCTGTTCCAGTTGTTATAAGTTTACAAATAGTGTTTCTGTTGTTACAAAATAAAATTCTATGAAACATGTTTGGTTGTAAATAAGACAAACAGGCACCATGAGCAAGGAAAACTGCTAGACAGGCTCTTATATCTTTGTTTTCATTACACCTCGCAGGCTGGAAGTATGACACGGCTGTCTTTGTCCTATCTGTTTTACTGATGGCATTAATGTCAGCTCCTGCGTCCAGTAGAATCTGTAGAGCCACTTTGCTGCATCTGTTTGCAGCCAACATTAATGGTGACAGACCATCATCATTTTGCAAGTTAACGTCACAGCCAGCATTAATTAGAGTGGTCACAATGTCATCAGTCTCATCATCATCATCAGTCTCATCATCATCATCAGTCTCATCATCATCATCATCATCAGTCTCATCATCATCATCAGTCTCATCATCATCATCATCATCAGTCTCATCATCATCATCAGTATCATCATCATCATCAGTCTCATCATCATCATCAGTCTCATCATCAGTCTCATCATCATCATCAGTCTCATCATCATCATCATCAGTCTCATAATCATAATCATCATCACCAGTCTCATCACCATCATCATCAGTCTCATCATCATCATCAATGATTCTGTTTATTGCATGCAGCAAGGCTGTATTGCCATTGTAATCTGTCATATTCATATCAGGGATGTGATTTATCACCTCCTTGACCACAGCTGCATTGCTGTATCTTGCTGCTTGCATCAAAACTGTCAATCCTTCGTTATTTTGTGAGTTGATAAAATCTTTGTCTTTAGCATATCTGATTAGAAATTCAGCATTACTATCACAACCTTGATAGACAGAATAGGAAAAGGCTGTATCACCTTTGCTGTCTCTCCAGTTAATGTCAGCCCCATAGTCTAATAGTAACTGAAGCAGATCTGTACTGTTGTTGATTAAAGCCACAAGCATTAATGGCGATGTGTCACCACAAATATTAGGAGAAGCCCCATTTTCAAGCAGTACTTTAACTACCTGTAGCGTAGATGCCTGGCAGATATATTCCCTAACTAGAACCATATACAGAGGAGTGTAGCCACCGCATGATTCTACCAGCTTATTTACATCAGCTCCTTTCTGAATTAGAAGTGTTGCAACTTCTCCATTACCGGACTCAGCTAACAATTCTTCCCAGCAAGGATGCTCGCTGGTTATGTCAAATACAATATCAAGAATATGGCTAATGAAGTCAATACTGTTTCCCCTTATTGCTGATTTTAACAAACCATGCTGATGTTTACAAATATATTTTTGAGTTTCTTGTATGAAATTCACAAGTAGGAAGTTAATGTAGACCAAATTCTGATTATGTATAAAACTGTATAAAGCACCCTTTATGTACAGTTTTGCACACTCACCATGCTGCAGTAGAAGTTTAGCACAGTCTGTGTGGCCACGAACAAGAGCCCGGTGAACTGCTAGGCAAATCAGTTCTTTTTTATGAACGTTGGCTCCAAATCTTAATATCATTTCAATCATGTCATAATGACCACCTTCTGCTGCAATACGTAACAGGGAATAATACCCAAATGCCTCATCCGTCTTGTTCAGATCAGCACCATGCTGGCAAAGCAACTCAACCAGAGGATAACTGCCAGCTTTAACTGCCACAGACAGAGGGAAAACTGATGGCCCACCATTCACATCTGCGCCTAATTCCAAGAGTCGTTTGACCATTGCAACGTGATCTTTGCTAATCTGGCTAAATCCATGATGAAAAAGGTTTGTGTAGGCATTACTGACTATCCTGGTCTTAACTTGTTTGTCTAAATCTACACAGTCGAAAAATACATCCAGAAATTTCACATTGCATGCTTGAACTGCAGTGTCTAGAGGTGTTTTGTCACTTTCATAAAATGTATATTTGCTTGCTCGCCTCCACACAGCATCAGAGATGAGATGCCAACTCAACAGTTGCATGCCCTCTGTTGCATTCATGCCTGTGTTGAGTTCTGTGGTTTCAGAAGCAGGCCTTCCTTCTTGTGTCACTCTTCTGTTGATTAGATCCTATCTGCAGCAGCAAGTCTTGACTTCTGTTCTGGTATTTTCTAACCTGAAATAATAACAATACAATAACTTCAACATCATGTCCTATTCTCTCTAAATATTCATCAAGTGCAAAGTACAAAGAGGAGCAGCTGGCCGAGTGGCTATAATGCTGGATTCTGCTTCAGGAGACCCAGGTTTGAATCCTCGGTAAGGTGTGGGATATTTTTCTATTTGTGGCAAAAAGAAAATCCTAATATGCAGTATGCGACGACTGCACTAGGCAGGCAGCCCAAATTCCTCAGGCTCAAAGACCCCCCTGCCATAACCCCCACACCGCAAGGTACAATACTGGCAGTAAATGACAGATCTGACAGTTGACAGCAGAGTACAAAAAATTGTGTTACTATGATCAAATGTAATAAGCATTAGTCTGACATGTTCTGGAATTCTAAAAAATAACATCATTCTAAATTCTTAAAAGGGCTGCACAAAAAATAATATCTTATGCATTTTCTTATACCAAAAATGTTGTGACGTGGATGTGTTTCAATATGCATGTGCACAATTGTCGTCACCAGCAGAGATAGTGCCACTGTAATAGTTCACATAAATGGCACTAACAATAACCTGACAAACAATTAATTCTTGGTCACGAAGAAAGAAAGAATAATTCATAATGTTGTGTATGGATGTTGTGCATTCAACAGCAAGATTGTGCTTTACCATTTGATATGAAATAGCAGTTGATAGAAGCTAGCTAGGCTAGACAGAAGATAAGTTCAGAGTTGTGGTTTTAGGGAGTGAAGAGACCAAGTTGCATGAATGGCCATGTCGGGGCATCCTGCTACAGCCAAAATCCTAAACATGTTGGAGTGTACAGATGCCATTATTCATCTGAATGATCACATAGCAAGGCAACAATTGCCCTAACAGCTTTCTGGCAGGGGGTAAAGTGTGATGACAAGAAGGTATGCACACAATGGGTTCTTCAACATATTACAGCTGTGAAGTATTGTCCTGGACCTTCAGAAGTGATGAAAACTAGGAGCACTGTAAAAGTAGAGGAGGATTGACAGATGAAAGCATGTGTAAATTAACACTCCAGTTACGTTTTGCTTGGGCACGGCGACTAGTAGGAATCCATGTTTTACAGAGGGAGAAGGATGCTCTCAAGTAATGGGTTTATCTAACTAGCGAGATGTTTTTGCTTTCATGTGCAATGCTTTTCAGTGTCTCCATGACAGACAAGATGTCACATCATTTATAACCATGGCTTTGTGCTTAATCTTCTTCAGCATTCCGAGCCATTGAGGTGCTTTGCTGCAGAAACAAGCCATCTCCATTTGTCTCTCTGGTTGACCTTCTCTTGCCAGTCGCTGATTCCAAGTGCTTCTAGGTCTGTATGTATATTATCTCTTCACCATCTTCTTGGTCTACCTCAGGGTCTACGGTCATTTATTTTTTAACCTTTTATCTTCCATTCTTTCTATATGCCCCAGCCATTGCAGTCTATTAGCCTTCATGATACCAGTGATTAGAGGGGACTTAAACAGATCATAAATGTCTTTGTTGCTTCTTCTTTTCCAATCTCTATTTTGTGTATCCCTAATGGGCTCAAAGATGCATCTTAAGACTTTGTTCTTAAAGGTTTGTTAACATGGCTTCATCTCCTTTAGTTGTACTACAGCACAAATAATCTGATCAGTGTTTTGTATATTGTGATCTTGGTGTTACGAGATAATGCATTTGATTTTAGTAGATGTTGTAGTGCATAGTATATCTCATTTCCAGAATTGATTCTAGCTTGTATTTCTTCCCTTATTATGTTGCAGCAATTGAAGATTATATCCAGGTATTTGTATGTTTCCATTCTTTTAATGGTCATATTATCTATTTAATTATCATCTGACAGGAGACAAATGAACATCGTAGACTGATTAGAGAAATTAGACGTAGACAGTCAAAATTTTTTGGACATGTTATGAGAAGAAACGGGTTGGAGAACTTAGTGACAACTGGCAAGATCGAGGGGAACAGACCAAGAGGAAGACCGAGAGGAAAATACCTGGATGGCTTGGCCACATGGCATGGACGAGACAGGAACACTGAGCTGATCCACGACACTGGTGATCGAGTGAAATGGTGAGTCATGACCGCCCACGCTTTCCGGCATGGCACATGATTGATTGATTGATTATCTATTTGTATGTGGCCAGAGTTTTTAGCCGTTCCTTCTCTTGAAATTACCATATTCATATATTCCGTCTTATCTTGGTTGATAACTAGCCCCCTCGCTTGGACTTTTTCCTTTAAGTGAGTCAATATTTCCAATGTCTTTTTTTCATTTTCCCCTATAATATCTATATCATCTGCATAACCAAGCAGCTTGGATGTTCCTCCACTAGTACATTCCCCCTTTACCTTCCTTACAACTTTCTCCAGACCAGATTTAAAAGGAGCGGCTATAGTGCAACACCCTGTTTCAAGCCAGATGTTATTAGTAAAGTGTCTGATTTCCTGCCTTTATATGTTACTATATTATAAGTATCTTCCATGCATAGTCTGGTCATGTTGATTAACTTCCTTGATATTCCAAACTCCTGCGTAGCATTCCATAGACTATTTCTATGGACATTATCATAAGCCGTTTCAAAATCCACAAAAATAATATGGAGATCTCATTTATATTCCCAATTTTTCTCGGCTATTTGTCGTAAGATAAATATCTGATCTATTGTTGATCTGTTTTGTCTAAAACCCGCCTGGCAGTCACCTAATATGTCTTCTGAATATGGTTTTAGTCTATTTAGTAATACCACAGATAGTATCTTATAGCTTGTGGACAGTAGTGATATTCCTCTATAATTTTCACATTGGAACTTGTCTCCTTTCTTAAAGATAGGTATCAATAATGGCTCTTTCCAGTCATGGGGTAATTCTTCTGTCCTCCAGATTTTTATTATTAGTTCATATAACTTTAGATGTAATGCATGGCCGCCTGCCTTTATAAATTCAGCAGCAATTCCATCAGTCCCAGTTGCCTTATTGTTTTTAAATCGTGTTATTACATATAGGATTTCTTCAAATACAGGTTTTTCAATTTGTGGTTCACACGTTAGAACCTCTTCCTGTGGGAAAATGTTACTTGGAGCTTCACAATTTAGTAATTCAACAAAGTATTCTTTCCATGTGTTACACATTTCCTCATTGGTATTTATCATATTCCCATTTTTGTCTTTTAAACCATATGTGTTGTGTTGGAGCCCTCGTTTCATTGACTTCAGTTCTTTAAAAAACTTTCTGGATTCGCTTTTCTGGTGATTAGTTTCCATATCTTTGATTATATTGCTCATATATTCTTGCTTCTGCTGCCGAACTATTTTTGCAGATTCTTTACATTCAGTTCTATATTGCTCTTCATTTTGGATGTTGTTGCTTTTTCCTAATGACTGCTTCTTCACATTTTTTATTGAACCATCTGTTCTTTCTATGCGTGGTTAACACACCGAGACATTCTTCTGCAGTAGTTTGAATTGTATCCATGATGTTCAACAAAGATTGATCACCGCTTTCCTCCAACGGGTTTTGTAGAGTTTTTTGGTCGCTGTGGCACTCAGCTCCTCTATAACTTCTAACTTCTTGTATGTTTGATGCGTTTTTGTTGTTAATTAAAATGTGATCAATTTGATTATAGGTTCTCTTGTCACATGATTTCCAAGTTTAGTTATGTATATCCTTTCTTTGTAGTCTGATACTGCTTATCTGCAGTCCTTTGGCTTCTGCTAGGTTGATGACTCTCCATCCATTATCATTTGAAGTTGTATGTAGGCTTTCCATACTGGCAACTCTTTTATGAGTTTGCTCTCTACCTATTTTTGCATTGAAGTCTCCCAGCACAATCAAGATGTCCTGTTAGGGGGTTTCTTCTATGACATCTTCCAGAATATTATAAGTCTTCTTTAATGTCATCTCCTTTCTCTTCAGTAGGTGCATGTACATTAATCATCATCATATTTTTTCCATTTACCTTTTATTCATAATTTACTAATCCTGTCATCAACAGCTTTAAAGTTTAGAACATTCCCCCATAACTCTTTTTTGATGACAAATCCTGTTCCTAATTCATGTTTATTTTGGGTGTTTCCATATATTACAATCATTCCATTTTGCTGTAAAGTACCCTCTCCTGGCCACATTATTTCTTGAATTACTGGTATATCCATTTGATATTCAACTAACTCCCGGGTTAGATCTTAGGCTGCTCCAGCTCGATATAGTGCTTAATGACCTGTTAAATTCCATACTTATAGATTTGCCAAAGCACCAAGGGCTTTAGATGGGAAGATCATTGCACAGACAATCTAATGAGTAATATGCCAACGCTATTACTGAGAATTATGAGGAGAGTAAGAAACAAGATGAAATTAGAGATGAACAATGTGCATCTGAAGAGGGAAAGGGCACAAAAATTGTTCTTTACGTTCTCTTTCATTGTCACTACGAGCTGATGGTATCACCAATGAAATGATCAGGAACCGAGGAACAGTGGCTAAAACACAGCTGTTGCAGATCTTCAATAACAGCCGGATCTTAGGCAGCTTTCCACAAGCCTGGCGAGAAGCAATCATGGTACCTCTCCTAAATTCAGGGAAAGAGTTCCAATGCATCTAGCTACAGACCAATTAGCCTCACCAGCTGTCTCTGCAAAACAATGGAACGCGTCATCAATCACAGACTGCAGTGGTAAATTGAAAGTGAAAACATTCTTATGCCACAGCAGGCTGGCTTTAGGCAGTGCTACTCTACGGAAGATCAGACAACCTACCTCTCTCAAGAAATTGAGGATGCATTCCAAGAGAAGAAGTTGAAGCATGTGGCATGGGTATATCTAAAGAAAGCCTTATGAAAAAGTCTGGAAAGAAGGTCTGATGAAGAAACTTAGAACCTATAAAGCCAATGGAAGAATGTACAAATGTGTGAAAGCATACTTGCACAACAGATGAGCCTCACTACAGATAGGCAGATTCAAGACCAAGAAAGTACTACTGTGTCACAGTGTTCCCCAGAGCAGAGTCTTGTCCCTCACTCATTTTCTAATCTTCATCAATGATCATGTTGCTAACCTAACACATGGAATTAAAGCGGCAATGTATGCTGATGACCTAGTTCTATTGAGCACAAATAAACATGCATCGCTGAACAAGCCACCAGATTACTACAAAGAGCTGTAGATGCATTAGTTGCATGGGAAAATAGATGGTGTGTCAGCATAAACACTGAAAAGTGCAGCACCAATCTATTCACCCTCTCTCAAAAACAAAAGGCAGGGACCATCCAGATAAATGGAATACCCCTAAGAGAAGATAAAGTACCAACATACCTTGGAGTAACATTTCATGACAGGCTGATATGGAGAAAGCACATCAACAAAACAGTAGCAAAAGCCAAAAGAAAAATAGCAATCCTGGAATAGGGGTTAACTGCATGGTGTTCAGCATCAAAAACCACACTACAAGAGCTGGACAAGGTGCAAAATCAAGCACTTAGAGTTACCACAGGAGGAATGAGATCAACCCCTATAGTGGAGATGAAGATGATGGGGAGGACACAAGCACTGAGAGAGCACAGAGATATGAAAATGCTAATGCAAGCAAACAAGTTCCTCAGCACACCAGGCCACCCTATGAAGAACCGATATGAAAACTTAGCTATGGGGTGACTGAAAAAAAGCAGATTTATCCACCAAGCTAAACGACGCCACATAGAAACCACCAATCTGCCCACAGTTGGTATCCCCCTGACAACTATCCCAGAGCGAACTCCATGGAAAGAGGAACATAAGACTATCACCTTAAATCTTGACAAAAGTGAAAGGAATATTTGACAAGGAAGAACAGAACAGTGTACAGCACAGAGCAGTCACTCTCAGCTGCCTTGATGAAGAATACCCACAGGACCTCTGGATCCGAGTCTACACAGATGGGTCAGCACAAAATGCTGTTCAAAATGGAGGAGCGGGAGTGTACATAGAATACCCAAATAATACTAGGGACAGGACCAGAGTTCCAACAGGAAAGTACTGCCATAACTAGGATGCTGAAATTGAGGCTATTAGGATAGCAACAGAGAAATTACTAAATACTACGAGCCGTGCTACACAACCTGTGGTGCTACTGACAGATGCAAAATCAGTACTGGAGGTGCTCTGTCTGGAAAATTGCCAGTACTAAAGACGCTACTTTCTGAACTTAGCAGTCAGAGTAAGGTCACCATACAGTGGATACCACCTCACTGTGGAGTACCCAGAAACAACAGAGCTGATCTATTAGCTAAGGAAGGAGCAAAAGAAGAACAGCCTGATGTGCCTGTTACATGCCACCAAAAGAAAAGAATGATCAAATCAGTCAGAAAGCCATTAAAGCCTGCTCAAGATGACTACCATGTTTTGGACAGACCAGAACAGGTCATTATTCCATGCCTCAGAACAGGACACAATATATTATGCAACCACATGTATACAAAATTCAAGGTTGGCGAATCAGCCATATGCATGTGTGGATTGGTGACACAGACAGCAGATCACATATTCCAAGATTGCCCAAAATACAACATATCTAGGCAAACCTTCTGCCTAGAGAGACGACAGTGGAAGATAAGATTCTATGGACCACTCAGTAAACTAAATTCATACAAGAGACATTAATTGGCACCTTGCCGTCTTGACAGACGATAGTTTGTGCTCTAAAAAGGCATAATAACTTTTAACTATGGCGGTAGCGAGTGTGACTGATAAGGCCAATTTGCGCTGTAAATGTCCGTTCACAGTGGATGCATGTGAACACGTGGTCATTTCCACCATCATGCACCATCTTACGTCTCAAACGCTTGGTGTGTGACTTTTCTGCAATAATTTTCTCCTTTGACTTTATTCCATTTCTGATATTTGCCCTCCATGCAACACGTTCAGTGGTGACTTGCTCCCAATGTGCATTATCAATGCCTGTATCAATCATGTCCCGCTTACACACATCTTTGTATCGTAGTAGAGGCCGACCCTGAGATCTCTTACCCATCTGTAATTCACCAAAAAAGATATCCTTTGGTATTCTACCATCATCCATCCTCTTAAGATGTCCTATCCATCTAAGTCTACGAAGACTGAGCATGGAATAAACTGTCACACAACCTGATCTTTCCAATACTTCAGTATTTGTGATTTTGTCTTGCCACTTAATACCAAGAATTCTTCGCAGACACCGCATATGAAAGCTGTTTAAATTGTTCTCTTGGTGTGAGTAAGTTGTCCAGGTTTCACTGCCATAGAGAAGAGTACTAAGGACACAGGCTTGATAGACAAGGACTTTTGTTTTGGCAGTAAGCTTCCTGTTCTCCCAGACTCTTTTTCTTAACCTGTTCATTGTTGATGCTGCCTTACCAATCCGGATGGTGATTTCCTGATCTAGGGATAATTTGCTATTTACCACTGATCCTAGATATGTAAAATGGTCTACTATCTCTAGTTCGGCGTCGTCAATAAAGATTGATGGTACCCCATGTGCACCTTGTGACATAATCTGTGTCTTCTTTTTGCTAATTGTTAAACCAAATTCAGAACAAGCATTGGAGAATGCAGATAGTAGACATTGCAATTCTTCCTCAGAGTGGGTTGTAACTGCAGCATCATCTGCAAAAAGCAACTCTCTGATCAGTACCCTCCTAATTTTGGTCTTAGCCTTCAATCTCTGAGCATTGTAGAGGCCGCCATCTGAGCGTGAGTGAATGTATATACCACCATCCTGATCACGAAATGCATATTTCAGTAGAAGTGAAAAGTATATTCCAAAGAGGGTGGGAGCTAGTACACAACCTTGCTTAACTCCACTCTTGATTTCAAATTCTTCAGAAGTTGCACCATCAAACTTGATTATACCCTTCATGCCTGTGTGGAACGATTCCACAATGGACAGAAGAGTTTGTGGGCAGCCAATCTTCTTTAGTGCCTTGAACAGACCCTCACGACTGACCAAATCAAATGCCTTTGTGAGGTCGATGAAGGCAATAAACAGTGGTTGATTCTGTTCACGGCATTTTTCTTGCATTTGTCGCAATGAGAATATCATATCAGTGGTAGACCGGTTCTGTCGAAAGCCACACTGCGATTCGGGGTAGACTTGATCTCCTAGGACTTGAAGTCTGCGCAGAACAATTCTGGCAAATACTTTTCCAACAATACACAAAAGTGAGATACCCCTATAGTTGTTGCAGTCGCTCCGATCGCCCTTGTTCTTGTACAGTGTTATGATGCTTGAATCTTTGAAATCCTGTGGGACTTGTCCTTCACGCCAGCATAGGTCTATTAGCTGGTGGATCTGTATAGTGAGTGTGTCTTTCCCACTCCTGATAACCTCTATTGGAATCCCATCCTTACCTGGAGCCTTGCCAGATGCAAGTTCATTTATAGCACACTTAACTTCTGTTATGGTGGGAAGTGTGTCCAGGTGGTCAAGAGTTGGTAGAGCCTCTATGGCGTTGAGGGCATCATCCGCTAGTTTGGTCTCACTTGAGTAAAGCTCCAAATAGTGCTCTACCCATCTGTCCATCTGCTGTTTCTTATCAGTGATGACTTCTCCAGTCAAGGTTTTCAATGGTGCACTTCTTTTGATCACTGGACCACAGGCTTTCTTTATTCCTTCATACATGCTTTTTATGTCTCCCTTATCACTTGCGATTTGAATGGACTCACATAACTTGATCCAATAATCATTTGCACACTGCCTGGCAGCCTTTTGCACATCCTTCCTAGCTTGCCTTAGCTCACTCAGAGTGTTACGCGTTGGTCTTTCCTTGTTTCTTAAGAGAGCTTTCTTCTTCTTATCAATCAAGGGCTGCAGAGTCTCGCTGTTGGCCGCAAACCAGTCCTGCCTCTTATGATCCACAGTGCCGTAAACCCTAACGGCAGTTTTACAAAGAGTTTCCTTAATTTGAGCCCACTTTTCATTTACTGTACAATTTTCTGGTGTATCAGTGAAAGCGTCTTCAAGTTGCTGTTGAAACTGAAAGCACTTTTCAGGATCATGAGTGTTAATAATATTAATCCTGGGGCTAGATTTGTGTTTAGCTGTGTAGATTCTCTTTGGTCTCAGTCTAACCCTTGCAACAACCAAAGAATGATCCGTATCACAGTCAGCACTGTGGTAACTACGAGTCAATGATATATGGTTCAGATGTTGTCTCCGTGTGATGATGAAGTCCAGCTGGTGCCAATGGCCGGATCTTGGATGTTTCCATGTGACCTTATGCATCTCTTTTGTTTTAAAAAAAGAGTTTGTAATACATAGGTCATTACTGGTGCAATGCTCCAGCAGCCTTTGCCCATTTTCATTCATGCAACCAATGTTGTATTTTCCAAGGCACACTGGCCATGAACTCAAGTCCTTGCCCACACGAGCATTGAAATCACCGAGCATATAAATGTAGTCGGATTTTGGAACTGCCTTGATCACAGAGTCTAACTCCTCATAGAACAAATCCTTCACATCATCAGAGGAATCGAGTGTCGGTGCATATGCAGTAATAATGGTGGCAAACCCACAAGAGGTTGCCAAGCGCAGGGATAATAGTCTTTCATTTCCTCCTGCTGGAATTTCAATCATTCCCAGTAGCGAATTCTTCACTGCAAAGCCCACACCGTGTTGCCTTTTTTCTGCCTGCCCTCTACCCTTCCAGAAAAAGGTGTAGTTGTTTTCCCTGAGTGACCCTTCCTCAGCGAGGCGAGTCTCCTGCAGGCCAGCAATATCAATGTTAGTCAGTCAGTTAGTTAGTCAGTTAGTCGCAGTTCCAACTTCACAGCAACGGGTTGTCCCCATTATGCTCCGTTCCTGTGCCAGTGAATATCACTCAAAACGCTCCCCACTGCCCAAGGTGAAAAGTGGAAAAGACAGGAGTCTCGACAAACAACAGTCCGCACAGATACACTCTGCATAATGCCGCCGCCAGAATGTCAACACAATAGTCCCCCACGAAACCCAGAGTTCATCTCTGATGGAATCAGCAGTCATTTTCCCATTTGTATGTTTCCTAGATGTTCACCCACACAGTCCACGAAATACAGGTCATCGTCGATGGTAGTGGCAGTCAACCAGAAGCCCAGCAGCCACGCATTTCTGCATAAGGCAAAAACCGGTCAACTCTGGGACATAGCCATCTGCCATCGCTCCGAACATGCAGTCACGTTCCAAAAAACCTCAAAAAATATCAATGTTAAGACGATTGAGTTCGGCATCAATCACAGCCGTTTTTCTCACATCGTCAATATTGGTCAAGTCAGTGGAAAATCCTGGACACATGGTTCTCACGTTCCAGGTTGCAAGCCGTAGCTTGAGGTTTCTATTTATATTTTTGTTTGTACCTGGTGCATTGGTTTTACAGCCTGCGATTCAGATTTTGTCCTAGCCCCAAGCACCCATTGAAGCAGGCAGGCTGTGGCGGATCAGCACCCAATTGGCTGGGGGCTGCCCAGCTTGAGGCGGGCGGTAGCTGATCAGTGACACCTATAGGTGTCTCCCACCGTCAGAGGCAACGCATGGCGCCCCATGTCTACGCCAACTGACAAGGACTTATAACCCGTAACAGTTGCCTCTCGCTTTGATTCCGAGACCAGTTAAGACCAGGGATGGAGTTATTGCCTCTCCATAGCACAAAGCCTGGGATAAAATATAGAGATCATGTGTTGCCCATGCAGCATGATCCCTCTCTCGGCCTGCCTAGTTCACTCCAGAGGAAAGGTAACACCCCTACATCTGGAACAAGACAAGCTGCAGAAGCTGCCGGATCAGCAAAGCAATGCTCTAACTGTCCGCCTGTCGGAGCTTCGATCCTAGACCAGTCGCCAACCAAGGCTTAGGGCCTGGTCTGCCCTGCCATGACAATTTTGTCTTTAGCTTGCATTTCCTCGCACCAGGGTAAGGCTTGTACCCTCCCAATTGCGCTCTTCCGCCCGAAGCCGTTGGCACAATGTGGGGTGTCGGGTTTGGTAAGCGCCGCCAAACGTTCGGCGCTAACAGAAACCAGGTAGTAACAGAAACCACAAGAGACAACATTGCAGTTATAGACATATTTCAAGCAAACAAAAGTAGAATAATTTCTTTCATTGTGTCGGTCTTCAAATGCTCCAAAATGTTTCACTATGTCCATTCTGTTATGTCCTAGACTTGCGTTGAAGTGTCCCATAACTATGATGCTGTCTTGCTTCTCAATTTTATTAAGTCTATTGTGGATGTCTTCAAAGAACTCCTCATTCTTGATCATTGTTGTTTGTGTTACATGGTGCATATATTTGTACATATGTAGTAACTGTCTGTTCTTTTATTCTCACTTTTATCATTCTTTCTATATATTTTATTTCTATTATTCTACTTGCTAGCCCTGGTTCAATGAATATTCCTACACTGTGCATTGCCCTTTCTTGTTGTTCCACTCTGGAGTAGACAAACGTATAACTTTGGTGGATCTTACATCTCCTCCCTTTTATTCTGGTGTCCTCTATTCCCATCAGTCCAATTTTCGTCTTTTCCATTGTTTTTATCAGTTCTCCATCCATCCATCATGTGCCATGCCGGTAAGCGTGGGCGGTCATGTTCTGCCATCTCACTCGATCAACAGAGTCGTGGATCAGTTCCGTGTTTCTGTCTCGACCATGCCACAAGGCCAAGCCATCCAGATACTTGTTTCTAGGTCTTCCCCTTGGTCTGTTCCCCTCGATCTTACCAGTTGTCACCAAGTTCTCCAAATCATTTCTTATCATAACATGCCCAAAAAATTGTGACTGTCTACGTCTAATGTCTCTGATCAGTTTACGATCTTCATTTGTTTCTTGAAGGACTTGTTCATTGGTCTTTCTGGCTGTCCATGGTATTCTTTGCATTTTCATCAGAAACCACATTTCTACAGCCATCAGATGTTTTTCAGCCTGGCTGTTCATTGTCCAAGCTTCACATCCATATAAAAGTACAGGTTCTATGTAGCATCTCAACACTCTTTTTCTCGTTTCAATTGACATCTTTTTATTGGTCAGTATGTTTTTCATCTTGCTAAAGGCTACATTTGCCATGGCGATCCTTGTTCTAATCTCTTCAAGGCATCTCCCATCAGATGTTATTACTGTTCCGAGATAATTGTATCTATTCACTTGTTGAAGAATATTCCCATTTACTTGTATATTACACTGTGGTATTTCGTTCTTCCTAGTGACGACCATAATCTGTGTCTTTTTACAATTTAATTCTAACCCTTGTTGTTCACTGTGTGTAACAACCGCATCTACTAAATTTTGCAGATCCTGTTCATTGTCTGCAATCAAGACTGTATCATCTGCATATCTAATGTTATTGATGCATCGTCCCCCAATGTTGATTCCTTCCATATCTTCAATATTTCTGAAAATATTTTCACTGTACAGGGAAAACAGATCTGGAGACATTACACATCCCTGTCTCACACCTCTCTTAATAGGCTGATATTGGCTTACTTCATTATCAACTCTTATGGCAGCTTGTTGTTTCCAATATATGTTTTTTACAAGTCTAAGGTCTTTCCCATCAATTTGTAGATCTTCAAGCATCCTTATCATGTTGACATGTCTCACTTTATCAAAAGCCTTTGTGTAGTCAATAAAGCAAAGGTGTAGATCTTTGTTTACTTCTATAGAACGTTCGATTACGGTTCTCAGTATATACACAGCATTTACTGTACCCTTGCCTACTACAAACCCACATTGTTCTTCTCCTATTTCAGGTTGTATTTTCCTCCTAACTCTTTGCATGATAATTCTTAGCAAAATCTTCGTGATGTGACTCATTATACTAATTGTTCGATGTTGATCACATTCCAAGGCTCCTGATTTCTTTAGGATTGCAATAAATACAGAATTACATAACTCATGAGGTATATTTCCAGTATCATATATTGTATTAAGCAGACTGGTAACTTTATCTATTCCATATTCTTCTAAAGCATTAATCATTTCTGTTGTGACGCTGTCTGGACCGGGGGTCTTGCCAGATTTCATATGATTAAGAGCATTCTGAACCTCCGTCTTCAAAATTGCTGGCCCTTCATTGTTATTTTGAACAATATATTGTTCGTCTCTGTTATCGTCATAAAGGTTTTTCACGTAATCTGACCATACATGTAAAATCTGATCTTTTTCTATTACGACTCTTCCATCTTTTGTCTTTAGGCAGCCTGCTGATGTACGTGTTCTTTGATTAGTAATCTCCTGAATTCTTTTGTGCATTAGTTTCGCATTTTTACTGTTGTGTAAACAGAAGAATGCTGAAATCCTTATAGAGCCAAAATGAGTAATATGTTCTGAAATAGCCAATCAAAAGCTTCCAACGGCAGTGAGAAAGGGTGCAGACATGCTAAATTGAACCTATACTGTTGTGTGCATGTGAAACATGGGACAATAAGCAAACATGTTGAGAAACATTTAACGGCATTAAAAATGTCTCCACAGAAAAGGTAAGAAACACAATGAACAGAGAGAAATACAAGTGAGGCAACATGTCTTTAGGAAACTATAAAATGGTCAGAGAAGCTACACAAATGGTTAAGATTTTTTAGCACATTTTGAGGAGCAATAAATTGAAAACTTGGTGACAACTGACACAATTTTGGTAGAAAAGAGCAAGGGAAGTGAAAAGGGTCAAATGGCTTGGCTACATAGCATGATCACCCACGCCAACCGGCACAGTACTGGATGATTTATAACCTGCCAAAGTAACCATCTACTTTAGCTGTGAAGATCATTGCACAGTAAGTCTTCTGAATCATGTGCCAAAGTTATTACTTATTGAGAATCGTCATGCGAAGAACTGTGAACTATATTTAGAGGAAGGACACCAAAAATGCCATATAAATTATTAGGGCAATTTGGCAACTGGTCTAGATCGAAGCTCCAACAGGTAGACAGAGCATTGCTTTACTGATCCAGCAGCTTCTCAGGTTGACTTGTCCCAGCTGTATTAATTTTACTTTTTCTCTGGAGTAAACTAGGCAGGCAGAGAGAGGGATCATGCTGCAGGGACAACACATGGTCTCTATAATTCAGCCCTGGCTTTGTACTTCTAAAAAGGCATTATACCTTTCCACAGTGACCGGCTCACATACCCAATAAGTAACCAACGCGACCTAACCACTGCCGAATCTTGCGCAGCTGCGTTCCTCACGTGGATATACAGGATTGCGGAGAAAGTCGTTAACTCTTCACCATGAAGACCTGCAAAACTAGTACTACTACTATTAATTAGTATAACTATTAACTAATAGTTTTTTTTTCCTTGTTTTCTTTTTCAGGTTGGCAGGATACTATCGTTGGAGAGTAGAAGCAAATGGTGTTAAAACTTACTGTTGCTATATAGCTCTTCATTAACATTTATTAATTAGCTGCCATTTTGAATTTTAATTAGTAATAAAGCATATTTACAACATCATAACGTGGTCTTTTGATTTGTTTTATCAAACTAAAGGGGGGAAAAAACATAATCTTTTTGTTTTTGGCGCTTGCTCACTTTGAACTCAAGCATAAATTATAGACATTACTTCTAATGCAATGAACTGAATTTTGCATGTGGATTGGCTTCCCCTATTGCCAGTGTCCCTCGTCATCAGGCGAACACACTGCGACTTCAGAGATACATAATGGGAGAGTTTATACATAGCTGAAGTATGAATAAACAGATACTTTATACATAGCTGAAGTATGAGTACAGGGATACTTTATACATAGTTGAAGTATGACTATTTAAATATCAAGAATAATTTTCCAGATTGGTATCCCCAATACAAATAATTGTGTCCCTAGGCGTGTTCAAGAATTGTTAACTTGCGTTTCTGTACACTTACTGTTTACAGGCATCCATCTTTGTTTACATTACCGACCTACTATTTCCTACTATTTATGCCCTGATCATTCCGGTCCAAGCTGACAGTAATATGCATCGCCTCAGAGAGACTTGATTAGGCAATTAAAACATCAGGCTTTCGACTGACTGGCCTGATGAATGAATTAAATAAACAAGGACATGCTACTCATATAAAGTGCAGGAAAACCTGGTATATGTGAAGCAGGTTGAAAAGAGAGAGGAGAGAGATAGATAGCAAAGCTAGTGTGAGAGACAGAGATATGAGAAAGATGTGTTGAAAGACATAAAAAAGTGACAACTTTTATATAATATAAATAAGATAATTAAAGTGACAAAAAAGAAATAACTTCGATAAACAAATATTTAAAACATCAGTTCATAATCATAGTTCCTAATATTTGTTTATTAAAAAGTCGCTTTCACCCAATTAATTCCTGAAGAATTAAAAAAAAAATAGTGTCCGGCTGGGAATTGAACCAACAGCTCCCACTTATTAGGCAGAGACACTTACCACTGTGCTACTGAGGATATGATTTTGAATTAACAAAAATATATAACATAGCCATGATCATGTCCCGATGACGTCACATATGTTAAGTCACGTGACTTGGCAAATCACGTGACCAGCCGGGAAAGTTCCGCTATGAATAAAGGGATCATTTATTCATAGCCGGGGTATGAATAGACACTTCGATACATAATTGGTGTTTCAAGGTTCCTTAGCAAAGTTTTTAAAATTAATCATTAATTCATTGCATGGTCGAGACAGGAACACAGAGCTGATCCACAACTCTGGTGATCGAGTGAGATGGCAGAACATGACCGCCCACACTTACCGGCATGGCATATGATGGATGGATGGATTAATTCATTAATTAGCAGCTATTTTGAATTTAAATTAGTAACAAAACATAGGGAGGCTCTATTCGCAATCAAATTGCGAATAGAAAAAAATTATATTCGCAATAGAATTGCGAATAGAGAAAAATTATATCCGCAATCGAATTGTGGGAAGTAACAAACATGTCACAGCGTCTGCTCACTAGTCAATTGTAGTTTGGGCCATTAAGAAGTCTAAGAAGGTGGTTAATTTAAATAGGAATGTTCACTGTTGCGAGTTTAATTCTGCCGAATTCTCCGTAATATTTAATGAATCACCCTTCTTCTTACTTCTGTCCGTTCTTTTGACATCCCGTTTTATTTTTACATTACATTAGTCCTGTTTAAATATCAAGAATAATTTTTCAGAACAGGTATTCCCAATACAAATAACGATCCCTACAAATAATTCTGTCCCCAGGCGAGTCCAAGAATTGTTAACTTTTGTTTCTGTACACTTACTTACTGTTACCAGGCATCCTTGTTTGTTTACGTTACCGTTCTACTATTTATGTCCTGATAATATTGCAGCAGTGATGATTCTCTTAATTTGACACTTTCTATGGCCTCCATTGCATCCTCTCTGAGTTACTCTGTTCTGGTCCAAGCTGACAGTACTGACAGTCAGCAATATGCTTCGCCTCAGAGAGACATGATTAGGCAATTCAAACACCAGGCTTTCGATTGACTAGCCTCATTAATTAATAAATAAACAAGGAAAAGGAAATGCTATGCATATAAAGTGCAGGAAAACCTGGTATATCTGAAGCAGGTGGAAAAGAGAGAGGAGAGAGATAAGATAGATAACGAAGATAGTGTGAGAGACAAGAGATATGAGAAAGATGTATTGAAAGACATTAAAGAGTGGTAAAGACAAGAAAGGGAGAGGTGGGAGATCGAGACTTAGAGCGAGAGAGAGAGAGAGAGAGAGAGAGAGAGAGAGAGAGAGAGAGAGAGAGAGAGAGAGAGAGAGAGAGAGAGAGAGAGAGAGAGAGAGAGAGAGAGAACTCGTGTTCGGGTAGCTAAGCTCCTTTCCCAAGACAACAAAAGTAGAGGACAGATAAGAACAGAAAGACAAGTGTGCAGGTTCTTGTGCAGCAAGATAAACAACACCTAATACACAAAATCCGTAGAAAACATATGCCTAAAGCGAAATCATCAGACTAGCATTAGTGTCACCTAATTCGTGAAAATGAAAAAAAAAAAATGTTGCCTCTCCGGCGGGGAATCGAACCTCGAACTCCAGTGTACCAGGCGGAGACACTAACTACTATGCTACTGAGGACACATTAACAAGTCAACAAAATATTGTAATATGGATACACGTATAGGAATAATCACGTGACCTACTTCGATTGCGAATATAATTTTTCTCTATTCGCAATGGAATTGCGAATAGCCACTCCGCAAAACATATTTACAACATCATAACAGGGCCTTTTTTATTTGTTTTATCAAACTGAAGTGAAAACAATTCTTAATCGGCATGTCAAGGTTCGTTAGCTGAGTTTATTATTAAATAATTAATTGGCGGCCATTTTGAATTTTAATGAGTAGATATTGCATAAGATCAAAACATTTCTACTTTAGGTTTAGGCAGTTCTCGCTGTTCTGAACGAGAAAATATATATAATAGAGTTGCTAAAGGAAGGGGTTTTCTCAAAATTAAAGAAGTTATTGCAGTTTTAAACACGTCGTAAACAATTGTTGTTTCAGGGCAGCAAGTCTAAATCAGTATTTTCCCTGTATGTTCCTTTTATGACAGAATTTAACACACAAATCTGGATATCTCGGCTTAGAATCAACATTCACTTAAATGAGGTACCGTTGGAAATAATTTTTCAGGTTCTATATCAGTTGTCTAGGTTAATCAATATAAATTATAATTAACGCCAATGTTTACAATTTCACTAAAGTGGCTTAATAATGGCATATCATACAGAGATATATTATAAGAGTAGATAAAGAATTCAATTATTACAACTTTAGCAACGAACTTTTCAATAAATAATAAAGGTAGGTACTGTAAACAATCACCGATTTTTTTCGCTTGAGGCCGGCAGGCATGATCCAATTCAAACAGCTACTGTAAATTCCCCCGATCGTTTCAAGTAATGCACTTTTACACAGAGATATAGAAGTGGATGGAGAAATCAATTATTACTAATAGTAATCTACTAAAAACTTTACCAACGAACTGTTAAATAAATATTCGGTGTAAACAATGACAAGTCCATAAGGCAAGATTCAAGATGGTTGCCGATTGTCACTAATAACATTCCCCCGATCGTTTCAAGTAATGACATTTTAAACAAAGATATAAAAGTGGATGGAGAATTCAGTTATTACTAACTACTAACATTAATCTACTAATGACTTTAGCAACGTAAACTTACCTCAATACTTGAAAACACACAGTCACACAGCAATGATAATCACCAATGAATAGCCTTCAGGGCACATGTGCTTGAAGCTACAGCAGGCCAGGCATGGCTTCACAGTAAAACAAAAAGGGAGAGTTTATACCGCGATAGCTCGGAATAGACAGAGTAGTTTATACCGAGCTGGCTCGGAATAGACAGAGTAGTTTATACCGAGCTGGCGTATGAAGCTGTTTTAATATCAAGAATAATTTTCCAGATTGGTATCCCCAATAAAAATAATTGTGTCCCCATGCAAGAATTGTTAACTTGCGTTTCTGTACTCTTACTACTGTTTACAGGCATCCATCTTTGTTTACATTACCGACCTACTATTTCCTGATATTTATGTCATCATAATTCCGGTCCAAGCTAACAGTAATATGCGTTGCTTCAGAAAGACATGATTAGGCAATTCAAACACCAGGCTTCCGACTGACTGGCCTGATGAATTAACAAATAAACAAGGAAATGCTACGCAAATAAAGTGCAGGAAAACCTGGTATATGTGAAGCAGGTTGAAAAGAGAGAGGGGGGAGATAGATAACGAAGATAGTGTGAGAGACAGAGATACGAGAAAGATGTGTTGAAAGACATAACAAAGTGATAAAGACAAGTGAGAGAGAGGGAGGGATATATATATATATATATATAGAGAGAGAGAGAGAGAGAGAGAGAGAGAGAGAGAGAGAGAGAGAGAGAGAGAGAGAGAGAGAGAGAGAGAGAGAGAGAGAGAGAGAGAGTGAGAACTCGTGTTCGGTTGGCTAAGCGCCTTTCCCAAGACAACAAAAGTAGAGGACAGATAAGAACAGAAAGACAAGTGTGCAGGTTCTTGTGCAGCCAGATAAAGACCAACACAAAACACAAAAACCCTAGGAAACACTCTTGCTGCCAAAAGCGCGATCATCAGACCTGTACTGGTTGATACCAACAAATTTTTTCTTCATTTACCAGGTATCTGTTATGTGGCAACTTCAATTGGCGAATGGGACAGGTCGGGAGAGAACATACCGGGCACTGCTCTTGCTGAGGCCTCGCTTGATACGGATGTTGTCTGTCTAAATCAGGGGTCACCAAACTTTTTTCACGGCGGGCCGGATAATGACGAGCGCGGGCCGCTTACTCATTCTGTACAATACTTGCGCCGCTCTCCGTGGCGAAGGTTCATAATCCCGTATACCCGCGTTCAAAACACAGCTGAGCGCGATTTGGCAGCTGATATTTGGCTTTCAAGATATCATCAATGTTTGGGTTGGAATTGCTGCATCCAATCAAGAGAATTGCTTTCAAATGTTCATCAGTCAATCTCGTTGGATGTGTTGACTTCACATACTTCATTTTTTTAAAAATGTTTGCTCACAGACATAAGTTGTTCCAAACACTGGTGACATACCAGCTGCAAATTTCTTCAGTTTCGGAAACTCAACATCAGGTAAGTAGCGGTAAAATTCAACAAGTTGTCCATGCAAGCTGCAAACGGATGCCAACTCTTCCGTTATCTGAAAGTCCAAATTGACGCAACGAATGAACACGAGAAGTTGTGGCGCACTCGAGAGATCAGTAGACTCATCCAGCGCCAGAGAATACCACAAGTTCCTAGTTTGCTGGCGTATCTGTAGCACTGTGTTCTCTCCAAGTTGTTCTATTCTTCGCACAACTGAGCTTGTCGAAAGGCTGATAGTTCCAAACAAATCGGTTTTCTCAGGACACAAGTCATTTGCTGCTTCCATCATACGAACGAAAGAAGAAGAAGAAGAAGAAGAAGAAGAAGAAGAAGAAGAAGAAGAAGAAGAAGAAGAAGAAGAAGAAGAAGAAGAACGTACCTTTCCAGAAAACTTATAGATGTTTTGTTTCGTAGTGTCGCCGAAGATTGTACTTTTTTAAAACGGCAATACTTTTCACTGCATATTACACAACTGGTTTTCTGGTTCTTTGTTTCCACAAAGAAGTACTTTACTCCCCATTTTTCATTGAAAACGCGACACTCGGTGTCCTTGGGGATTATAGAAGCAACCACCTGCCCCGCTCTGTACTGGTACCTAAGCCCAGTACAGTCAGGGCTAATAGACCAAGCCATGTGAGAAAACCCGGGTCAAGGAGGTCTTTCTGGTGACTTTCTGGTAACTTTGACGTTTATGATGGCTTCCAGAGTAGACAGGAAACGATGGCGGCAGCGCTTGATCTCGAGGATGCGTACAATAGAGTTCGCTATGATATTTTGATGACCGCACTTATGGAGAAGGGGGTCAATCCCTGGTTGGTGAACTGGATAGCAGCAGTCCTGCATTCTCGTCAGGTTGCTCTCCGTCTGGGCGCATGGACCTGAGAGTCACATATTTTAACCCCGGGACTGCCACAGAGATCTGCAATCTCACCGGTGCTCTTTAATGTGTATACGAGCAAGATTGCATACCTAGAAGCACCAGGGGTTGGAAGGATTCTAACATTTGCAGATTATATTCTTGTCAGCTGGTGAAATTAGAGCGCATACAGAATGAAGCTATGCGGGCCATTCTGGGATATGGGATTATTTGTGCATGAATGCTCCAAATAGACAGACAGAAAAACCAATGACCAAAGTGTGTATGCGTTACATCCTACATCTGCCTACTGTTGCTGGTAGGCACAAGGTGATGCAAGCGAAGGCATACCTCAGAGTAGCTGCAGAGGACAGATTGGCTGGCTCGGCAAAACTTGGTGGAGTATTGATGCATGACAAGGCAGACGTGGTTGCGGCCTTGTGGGAGCACGTGTACACCTCGGAGGAGCAAATTGATTATCATGGTCTGGCAAGAATGAAACAGCGAGGAGTGACGAGGTGATCTGGCCGCCGCTCAACGCTCAGTTACTAACAGTCAGGGCTATAGGAGCCCGCGAAGCATTCAGTTATGATTACTCTTCGCTCTTGATTAAGGATGGTTGAGAGGGAGAAGAGGTATGTGTAATGGTAGGATCTTCCAGTAGGGCATCTGCTAGGTTTCTACCCGTTCCTTTATTCTTTCCTGGTGTTGCCATGTATAAGACCATTGTGATGCGCGTATGACAGAGATCGGATCTCTGTTATAGATCTGAGTGCTGTTATTGGCCTACAATCACCTAATTACGGTCAGGACTGAGTTGCCCTCACCATGATGTTATCTACTCTACAGGTTCCATTTGCAGTTCCCCTTGAGTGTTCCACGTGAGTGTGAGATGATTTATTACGAAGAAGCAGTTCCAAGTTTTATACAATGATGACTCATGGAAAGAAGACAGAGGTTGCTGAGAGGTTTTACACGGGGCTCAGAACCTAGTTGTTCCGCAGAAACCTGGCTTCTGCTGAGTAGAATTGTATGAACAGAAGTGTTGTGTTTAATTAGTGATAAGCTTCATCACCGAAGATTAATAACTCGCATACTAAGGACATATATATATATATATATATATATATATATATATATATATATATATATATATATATATATATATATATATATACATCTACCTAACAAACATTAAAAGGTTGTGTTCTAAAAGAGGGGAAATGTTATAATCAGAGACTTATGAACATTAAAACTTTCCCCAAGTGACATTTCAGTTAATTGGAAGATTATCCGTTCAAAAAAAAAATTATTAGGAAACAGAGTAACTTCACCGTGTGGTATTCTCCTCACTCCAGGGACGACACTAAATTGGTAAAGAAGAACAAGGAACTACTACGACATTCATTCTTTACACACACGACAGCCGCCTTGGGCTCAAGAGGACAGACTAACTAACTAACACTAACTTTAAACACAACACATATCAATCCCAACACACAATCACTCAATCATGTGCCATGCCGGAAAGCGTGGGGCGGTCATGACTCGCCATTTCATTCGATCACCAATGTCGTGGATCAGCTCAGTGTTCCTGCCTCGTCCATGCCATCCAGGTATTTTCCTCTTGGTCTGTTCCATTCGATCTTGCCAGTTGTCACCAAGTTCTCCAATCCATTTCTTCTCATAACATGTCCAAAAAATTTTGACTGTCTACGTCTAATGACTGATGTTCATTTGTCTCTTGTAGTACTTGGTCATTGGTTTTTCTGTCTGTCCATGGTATTCTTTGCATTTTCCTCAGAAACCACATTTCTGCAGCCATCAGATGTTTTTCAGCTTTACTGCTCATAGTCCAAGTTTCACATCCATACACACAAGAACAGACATTCAAATAAGAGCTGTCAGATGAATTGTGGGAGGACCACAGTCAGGGATCCAGCACAATGTTGGACAAGGCAGATTGTTGCAAAATGGTTGTTAACATTAACATAGAATCAGCAATGTCTATAAGCAGTAACATTGAATCAGCAATTGCTGAGAGCAGTAACATAGAATCAGCAATGGTTGTCAACAATAATATAGAAGCAGCAATGACTGTGGACATTAATGAAGAAGCAACAATGGGTGTGAACACCGGTGAGATATTTTTTAAGTGCAATGATTGTGGAGCTGCATTCAGATTGGCATTTTGAAATATCACATGACAACACACACAGGAGATACCTCTCCGCTACCAACAAAATAATTAATCAAGCGTTGTTAATTAAAACAATTTTACTACAACAAGAAAACTCTCAAAAAGAAAATACCCTTATTTTCAAAATTTATTATACATAAATGATGATATTGGTTATACATGTGCATGTCATAAAATAACAATCCACTTGACAACAAAGGGCATATACATATTACATTATAACTATCTATGACCTTGATGCTTCGACCTTTCAGTTATTTACATCACTGATAGACCAGTTCCATTTGTAGTGACTATCCATCTTCCCTTGGGGTAGGTTAAGTCTGAAACTGGGTATGCGAGTGTTACCTATTCTGTTTCGTGGAACTTCTTCCAGGTAATATTTGCCTTCAGCTTGCTTATCAGCTGCATCAGCCAGTAAATGACACGACCTCAGTTTTATTATTTAACTAGCTGACACAGCCCGGCTTCGCCCAGCTCCTGGCGGGGATCTATCGATCGATATATCTATCAATATCAATCTGCCTTCTTCTCCATTTCCTCTCATACATTCTTTCATTCAACATCTCTTATGAAGCAGCTTCACCTCTTTGCTGTTCTTTGTACACTAACAAACAATGACAGTTAGCTGCTATATTTATAGTTATATATATATATATATATATATATATATATATATAAGCCGGTCTCTCTGGCTGTGGGGTTACAACACTTTCTCTCTGTAATCCCGTTTATCACGCAGAGTCTCGCAGCGGAGCGAGAACTGAGGTGGTTCGACCCCCGCTCGTGACTTGCGGATACTGAGCTGGCCGCTCAGAAAGCAATGGCAAACTACTGAGCGTAATCTTGCCAAGAGATCAACAGACAGCTGAAAGATGCTGCTGTTGACAGCTAAGTCCTGTAAAAGGATACGCAAACATTATTATTATATATATATAAACATAATCTGACAAAACCAATATACCACAAAATATAACATTATACATTTTAAAAACTTTTACATATTTTACTAACATTAAAGGGTATCATATATAAAGTTATTATCTACCTCCAGCAATCAGTACAACCATTTATTAGGTTTAGAAGCAGTACGCACACCAACACAATCGTAGTGATACCACTCCAAACAGCCGTCACACTCAATCATCTTTACCCTCCCATTGTCCCTAACAGCGCAAGAATTGCAGTTGAAAAGTACATTCTTTTTTTCTTCTTCAATTCTGGCCTGCAAGGTTACCCATGCCTCTTGAACAAAGAGACTTTCAATTGATGACAAAGAAATGCTTTCATTAGCAAAGATGGATAGTATGTCGAATTGAGCAGACAGCCAGATAGAAGCATCTTTTCTTCGCCTCATATGATCTGGAATGAAAATCCTGTGGACACGTTTTTCTTTTTTTGTACCTCCTGGTAAAAGCTTGTACCTGTCTCGGTCGACCTTTTGTTTTTACCAGGGACAGTTTAACGTTAGAAAATCGCGCGCTCAGTACCGTTCGCAGAAAGCAGGACAGGAAACGTTTCGCAGGAAGAAGGAAGGAAACCGCAGGAAGGAAATTATCGCCAACCTGGGTTTCCGGGACCGGAAAAAAATAACGTGATAGTTCAGCTCGGAATAGACAGAGTAGTTTATTCCGATCCGAGCTGGCGCGGAATAGACAGAGTAGTTTATTCCGAGCTGGCGCGGAATAGACAGAGTAGTTTATTCCGAGCTGGCGCGGAATAGACACTTTCAAACAAAAATTGTTTGCATATCCTTTACAGGCCATTGCTGTCAACATCAGCATCTTTCAGCTGATTGTTGATTTCTTCGGGGGAGGGGGGATTGTTCTACAATAATTTCAGTCAGTGGCATGAAGTTAGGCTTAGTAGTTACTTAGTTACTATTATAGTACTTTAATGCTTACTTATGAGAGATAGATATAGACAGGGATGGGGGAATACATTTTTTTTTTTAAAGGAGGGGCAGGTGAGAGCAGAGAGAGGTGGGATGTCGTGTCTCCCCTCTATATATTTTCCAACAACTTCGAAAAAATTTTGTCTCGGGTAAAGTGTGGTGAAGCTTGGCGGTACTGGTCTCCAGCAATTTCTCTTGTATATTCTGCTGTTAGTTTGTTTTTCTTGATCAGATGTCTGCCCATTTACATTGTCGATATCGTCAGCTGTTCCCTTCATCATGGCTGTAAGTAGATTATTCTGCCATATAATGTGGCCTGAGTAACCTGCCATTCTCATTTTTATTTCCCCTGAACAGTTAACAGTGCCATATATTTATAAGATCAAATATTATGGCTGGATCATCATCATTAGCAGGTGCCTTGTCAGCTGGCATAGGCTTCCATGTCTCTCCACAGATCTGCTGATGATATTTACCTATGTGACTGTCTCTGTCTAGGTTTAGTGCTTGTAGAATAGAAAGTTATAATTGTGCTACTGCCTCCTGTTATTACATGAGTCCCTAGTACACACATGTGCTATATTATATTAGTTTCATTGTGATGAGGCTTATATCAAACCTACCCCAAACTTTTAATCAAACAAAAAAAATTAAAGATTTTTCGAATATATGAGCACAACATCATTTATTTATTATTGTCATAAAGTATTTCATTTGTTTTTATTTACAATTCACATACAATTATGCATCAACAGTAATTTTTATGAAATATGTATTTAAAACAAACCGTCTTATTTTTAACAGTATAGTCATGTAACACACATAACAATACGAGTAATGCTAAATAAATACAACACTTCATGATGTATATACATTAATCGTTGACATGCATTTAAAATAAATAATAATTATCAATGTTTTACTATTAACAGTAAATTCACGAAACAACTCAACCTTCCTACAAACTCTAGGCTACCAATGCCAAACATGGACAGTGACAGAAAAAGAGAAAGAAAAACTTACAACAATGGAAATTAGATTCTTGAGAAGAATACTCAATGTATCAAAATGACAAATTCAGAAATGAAGAAATCAGGGCTAAAGTATAGATTGTAGCAGTGCTAGATTTCATTAGAAAACAGCAAGTTAAATAGTTTGGCCATGTAATTAGGCTACCAGCTAACAGTATACCACAACAAGCAATGATGTACAAACCAAATTGAATCAGAAGAGGCTGACCATTTGAATGATGGACAGAGGGAATAACAGAGCCATGGAAATCTTGATATACGAAACCCATAAATGGGCACTCTCGCGTTGTTTATGATTCACCTCAACACTGCAAGGTACAAGAGAACTGAGATGAGATGAATGAAACCATATACAGATGTAATAGTGCCATTCAATTTAAATAATTGTATCATTTCATGGTGTACATGCGAGGGGTGGGGGGTGTCTCTGCGGTAGGAAGTGGTCAAGTAGACTGTCTTGTGTGTTAAAGGTTTTGATTGTTTCCCCACCCCATCTTCTGTGGTGCTAAAAAACATTCGCTGCATTCATTTTCAATACATTTAAGACAAGGTGCAATATTGTTTCTAAACTGATGCTTCCATTTCAAATTTTTCCACACCCGACAGCATTTACAGCAGTCAATCACATCAATGTATTGTTGAAAAGATGGATCAAAGGGTAACAGCCTAGAAGGAATCATATCTATTGTTGGTGTTATAAAGTCTACAGCAGATTTAAACAACAGTTTGTCTTTCAACAACTGTGGTAGAGGTAATTTGTTGATGCGGTTCTCACGGCCAAGCGTAGTCCCTACAGCAGATGATACTTCCACAAAAGCCAGCCTGAACAGGGACACTGGCTGTGAAGACATCTCACCAAGCAGATTCAAACACTGTCTATGGTTTTTCTTTTCCAGGTAAGAAAGAACAGGTTTGTTATGCGTTAGTGAAGTCAGATCAGATTTTGTAAGCCACATTATGTCAACAAAGTGGCAAGCCAGGGATGCATTACCGCTTATCAGTGCTGTACATAAAGGTGATATATCAAATGTGGTATCAGCAGGCGAGAAGTAGTTAAAGTATTCATCTGACCTTACAGTCATGGGTCCTGTTCCAGTTGTTATAAGTTTACAAATAGTGTCTCTGTTACAAAATAAAATTATATGAAACATTTTAGGTTGTAAATTAGACAAACAGGCACCATGAGCAAGGAAAACTGCTAGACAGGCTCTTATATCTTTGTTTTCATAATACCTCACAGGCTGGAAGTATGACACGGCTGTCTTTGTCCTATCTGTTTTACTGATGGCATTAATGTCAGCTCCTGCATCCAGTAGAATCTGTAGAGCCACTCTGCTGCATATGTTTGCAGCCAACATTAATGGTGACAGGCCATCATCATTTTGCAAGTTAACGTCACAGCCAGCATTAATTAGAGTGGTCACAATGTCATCAGTCTCATCATCATCATCATCCATTCTGTTTATTGCATGCAGCAAAGCTGTATTGCCATTGTAATCTGTCATATTCATATCAGGGTTGTGATTTATCACCTCCTTGACCACATCTGCATTGCTGTATCTTGCTGCTTGCATCAAAACTGTCAATCCTTCGTTATTTTGTGAGTTGATAAAATCTTTGTCTTTAGCACATCTGATTAGAAATTCAGCATTACTATCGCAACCTTGATAGACAGAATAGGAAAAGGCTGTATCACCTTTGTTGTCTCTCCAGTTAATGTCAGCCCCATAGTCTAATAGTAACTGAAGCAGATCTGTACTGTTGTTGGTTAAAGCCACAAGCATTAATGGCGATGTGTCACCACAAATATTAGGAGACGCCCCATTTTCAAGCAGTACTTTAACTACCTGTAGCGCAGATGCCTGGCAGATATATTCCCTAGCTAGAACCAGATACAGAGGAGTGTAGCCACCACATGATTCTACCAGCTTATTTACATCAGCTCCTTTCTGAATTAGAAATGTGGCAACTTCTCCATTCCTGGACTGAGCTAACAATTTTTCCCAGCAAGGATGCTCGCTGGTTATGTCAAATACAATATCAAGAATATGGCTAATGAAGTCAATACTGTTTCCCCTTATTGCTGATTTTAACAAACCATGCTGTTGTTTACAAATATATTGGTTAGTTTCTTGTATGAAATTCACAAGTAGGAAGTTAATGTAGACCAAATTCTGATTGCGTATAAAATTGTATAAAGCACCCTTGATGTACTGTTTTGCACAATCACAACGCTGCAGTAGAAGTTTAGCACAGTCTGTGTGGCCACGAACAAGAGCCCGGTGAACTGCTCGGCAAATCAGTTCTTTTTTATGAACGTTGGCTCCAAATCTTAATATCATTTCAATCATGTCATAATGACCACCTTCTGCTGCGATACATAACAGGGAATAATACCCAAATGCCTCATCTGTCTTGTTCAGATCAGCACCATGCTGGCAAAGCAACTCAACCAGAGGATAACTGCCAGCTTTAGCTGCCACAGACAGAGGGAAAACTGATGGCCCACCATTCACATCCGCGCCTAATTCCAAGAGTCGTTTGACCATTGCAACCTGATCTTTGCTAATCTGGCTAAATCCATGATGAAAAAGGTTTGTGTAGGCATTACTGACTATCCTGGTCTTAATTAGTTTCTCCAAATCTACACAGTCGAAAAATACATCCAGAAATTTCACATTGCTTGCTTGAACTGCAGTGTCTAGAGGTGTTTTGTCACTTTCATAAAATGTATATTTGCTTGCTCGCCTCCACACAGCATCAGAGATGAGTTCCCTACTCGACAGTTGCATGCCCTCTGTTGCATTCATGCCTGTGATGAGTTCTGTGGTTTCAGAAGCAGGTCTTCCTTCTTGTGTCAGACACTCTTCTGTTGATTGGATCCTGTCTGCAGCAGCAAGTCTTGACTTCTGTTCTGGTATTTTCTAACCTGAAATAATAACAATACAATAACTTCAACATCATGTCCTATTCTCTCTAAATATTCATCAAGTGCAAAGTACAAAGAGGAGCAGCTGGCCGAGTGGCTATAATGCTGGATTCTGCTTCAGGAGACCCAGGTTTGAATCCTCGGTAAGGTGTGGGATATTTTTCTATTTAGGGCAAAAAGAACATCCTAATATGCAGTATGCGGCGATTGCACTAGGCAGGCAGCCCAAATTCCTCAGGCTCAAAAACCCTCTGCCATAACCCCCACACCACAAGGTACAATATTGGCAGTAAATGACAGATGACAGTTGACAGCAAAGTACAAAAACTTGTGTTACTATGATCAAATGTACTAGATATTCGTCTGACATGTTCTGGAATTCTAAAATATAACATCATTCTAAATTCTTAAAAAGGCTGCACAAAAAATAATATTTTACGCGTTTTCTTATACCAAAAATGTTGTGACGTGGATGTGTTTCCATATGCATGTGCACAATTGTAGTCACCAGCAGAGATAGTGCCACTGTAATAGTTCAGAACAATGTTTTCCCGTGATGAATTTGAATAACGAAGACACAAACAATAGATTGCATGATTTATTGCCTGGCATATTTCGCTGCATCTCGTCAGGTACATATTGCAGAAATCACACAACTTATGTGAATTAATTAGATAAATCCTTCAAACTGAAATATACACATGTTCGCATAGTAATGTCGATTGTCTACCACGGTAATTTTAAACTGACTAATATGTCTTTCTGCTTGCACAAGGACGGCTTACGAAGGTTGATTATTATAGCTTCAGCAAACTTTAACAATCGACTACTTTGCGTGTCGAACAACACCCAGAAGGCATTGTCTCTTTCAACCACGTGACCGCTCTTGAGCACATGTCTCCCGACCGATGAAGCCAGACTTTTCCGGTGTGTCTGCCTGCCTAGGCTACCATCTTCTGTGTGTAGTATCTTGTCCACCCAATTCGGAATATGTTCCGAAACCCTGCAATGTAACTGTCGCTCAGTTCTGCCTATGTAGATGGCCTCGCATCTGCATGTAAATTGGTAAATACAATTTGATTTGGCGAACTTTTACTGCTGGGATAGGGATCGGTGTGTTTCGGTACCTGATGACTAGAGCTGCAGCACAGAATGTTCGCTCGACTGCTGTGGTGAGCCGGTCCCGCAGACGTTGCATTACGTCATCTCCTCGGAAGGTTAGCTGGATGGATACCTTGAGTTTAGGTACTGTAGTTACTTCTGATTTCGGTTTGGGCTGTTGGCAGTGGCGCTTTATAAATCCTGTGGAGTACCCATTCAGGTTTAAGGCATTCTTCAGAGTTTCAACTTCCTCTGTCAGTGTGTCCTGGGTGCATATCTTCCTAGCATGGTCAAACAGGGTCCGTACTAAGCCCCGTTTGTACTGGACAGGTGCGAAGCTCTGAAAATTTAAGTATTGGCCAGTCCATGTTTCTTTGCGGTACACCGATCTTTGAATTGTGCCGTCTGCTCTACGTCTCATTAGGATATCTAGAAACGGCAACGCTTCGTTGTGTTCGTGTTCCATAGATAAAGAGATGTTTATATGTGTCTCGTTCATTGTATTGAACATTGTTCATAAAGTTTGCTGAAGCTATAATAATCAACCTTCGTAAGCCATCCTTGTGCAAGCAGAAAGACATGTTAGTCAGTTTAAAATTACCGTGGTAGACAATCGACATTACTGTGCGAACATGTGTATATTTCAGTTTGAAGGATTTATCTAATTAATTCACGTAAGTTGTGTGATTTCTGCAGTATGTACCTGACGAGATGCAGTGAAATATGTCAGGCAATAAATCGTGCAATCTATTGTTTGTATCTTCGTTATTCAAACTGTAATAGTTCACATAAATGGCACTTAATAACAATAACCTGAGTAACAATTAATTCTTGGTCATGAAGAAAGAAAGAATAATTCATAATGTTGTTTATGGATGTTGTGCATTCAACAGCAAGATTGTGCTTTGCCATTTGATATGAAATAGCAATTGATAGAAGCTAGCTGGGCTAGATAGAAGATAAGTTCAGAGTTGTGGTTTTAGGGAGTGAAGAGACCAAGTTGCATGAATGGCCATGTGCGGGGCATCCTGCTACAGCCAAAATCCTAAACATGTTGGAGTGTACAGATGCAATTATTCATCTGAATGATCGCATAGCAAGGCAATAATTGCCCTTACAGTTTTCTGGCAGGGGGTAAAGTGTGATGACAAGAAGGTATGCACACAATGGGTTCTTCAGCATATTATAGCTACCAAAGACAAACTACCTGTTCTGACCATTTGAAGTGGCTTGATGCCAATGTGAAGTATTGTCCTGGACCTTCACAGGTGATGAAAACTAGGAGTAAAAGTGGAGGAGGATTGACAGATTCTTCTTCTTCTTCTTCTTTCGTTCGCTTGAAATATGTCTATATCTGCAATGTCGTCTCTTGCATGAATTGAACTGTTTTTTTCAGTTCACACAGTGGTCCATAGAGTTTATCTTCCACTGTCGTCTCTCTAGGCCAGAAGGTTTGCCTAGATATGTTATATTTTGGGCAGTCTTGGAGTATGTGCTCTGCTGTCTGCGACGCCAATCCACATGTGCACATGGCTGTTTCACCAATCTTGAATTTTGTATACATGTGGTTGCGTAATCTATTGTGTCCTGTTCTGAGGCGCAGAATAATGACTTGTTCTGGTCTGTCCATAATGTGGTAGTCATCTTGAGCAGGTTTTGGTGGCTTTCTGACTGATTTGATCATTCTTTTCTTTTGGTGGTATGTAACGGGCACATCAGGCTGTTCCTCTTTGGCTCCTTCCTTAGCCAATTGATCAGCTCTGTCGTTTCCGGGTACTCCACAGTGGGATGGTATCCACTGTATGGTGACTTTATGCTGACTGCTAAGTTCAGAAAGTAGTGTCCTTAGTACTGGCAATTTCCCAGAGAGGAGCGCCTCGAGTACTGATTTTGCATCTGTTAGTAGCACCACAGGTTGTGTACCATTGCTGTTATTTAGTAATTTCTCTGTTGCTATCTTGATTGCCTCAATTTCGGCATCATAGTTATGGCAGTACTTTCCTGTCGGTACTCTGGCTGTGTCCCTAGTATTATTTGGGTATTCTATGTACACTCCCGCTCCTCCATTTCGAACAGCATTTTGTGCTGACCCATCTGTGTAGACTCGGATCCAGAGGTCCTGTGGGTATTCTTCATCAAGGAAGCTGAGAGTGGCTGTTCTGCGCTGCACACTGTTCTGTTCTTCCTTGTCAAATATTCCTCTCACTTTTGTCTGGATTTGTAACGATAGTCTATGCTCATCTTTCCATGGAGTTCGCTCTGGAATAGTTGTTAGGGGGATACCAACTGTGGGCAGATCAGTGGTTTCTCTGCAGAGTCGTTTGGCCTGGTGGATAAAACTACTTCTTTTCAACCGCCCCATAGCTAGGTTTTCAAATCTGTTCTTCATAGGGTGGCCTGGCAAGCTGAGGAACTTTTCTGCTTGTATTAGCGTTTTCGTATCTCTGCGCTGTGTCCTCCCCATCTTCTCCATTTCCACTATAGGGGTTGATCTCATCCCTCCTGTGGTGACTCTAAGTGCTTGATTTTGCACCTTGTCCAGCTCTTGTAGTGTGGTATTTGATGCTGAACACCACGCAGTTGACCCATATTCCAGGTGTGGTCGTATGCTCTGTTGGTAAACTTTGCTAAGTATTTTCGTACTGGCTCCCCATGTGGTTCCACTTAGCTTTCTCAGGATGGCTATTTTCCTTCTGGCTTTTGCTACTGCTTTGTTGATGTGCTTTCTCCATGTCAGCTTGCCATCAAATGTTACTCCAAGGTATGTTGGTTCTTTATCTTCTCTTAGGGGTGTTCCATTTATCTGGATGATCCCTGCCTTTTGTTTTGGAGAGAGGGTAAATAGGGTGGTGCTGCACTTGTCAGTGTTTATGCTGACACACCATCTATTTGCCCATGCAGCAAATGTATCTACAGCTCTTTGTAGCAATCTGGTGGCCACTGATGCATATTCATTTGTGCTCCATAGAACCAGGTCATCGGCGTACATTGCCGCTTTAATTCCATGCGGTAGGTGAGCAACAAGATCATTGATGAAGATTAGAAAAAGTGTGGGGGACAAGACTCCGCCCTGGGGGACACCGTGACGCAGTAGTACTTTCTTGCTCTTGAGTCCGTCTATCTGTACTCGGGCTCTTCTGTTGTGCAAGTATGCTTTCACCCATTTGTACATTCTTCCATTGACTTTGCAGTTTCTCAGTTTCTTCATCAGACCTTCTTTCCAGACTTTGTCAAAGGCTTTCTTCAGATCTATCCATGCCGCGAGCACCAGCTTCTTCTCTTGGAATGCATCCTCAATTTCTTGAGAGAGGTAGGTTGTCTGATCTTCCGTAGAGTAGCACTGCCTAAAGCCAGCCTGCTGTGGCACAAGGATGTTTTTACTTTCAATGTACCACTGCAGTCTGTGATTGATGATGCGCTCCAGTGTTTTGCAGAGACAGCTGGTGAGGCTAATTGGTCTGTAGCTAGAGGCAATGGAACCATCTTTCCCTGATTTTAGGAGGGGTATCATGATTGCTTCTCTCCAGGCTTGTGGAACACTGCCTAAGGTCCAGCTGTTATTGAAGATCTGCAACAGCTTTGTTTTGGCCTCTGTTCCTAGGTTCCTGATCATTTCATTGGAGATACCATCAGCTCCTGGTGACTTTCTCATTTTCAGTTTTGATATGGCTAGCTCCAGTTCGCTGATTGTGATGGGTGCCTCCAGAACCTCATGTACTATTTCCTTCTGTCCTGTATGTTGTCGTTTCTCTCGAATCTCTTGTTGTTTCTCTGGACTAATTTTGATATTGCTATCTTGTGCGAACGAGTCCGCAAAATGGTCAGCTGCTTGCTTTCTTGTTAAGATTTTTCCATCTTTATGTAGTGCAATTTTTGAGTTTCTCCCTGTGCCCTCGTCATTAAGCTGTTTTATTAGCTTCCACAATTTCCTTGTGTCTCTTTCAAAGTTCAGAGACTCTGTTTTCTCCTGCCAGCTTTTCCGTCTAGCCTGCAGCTTGGCCCTTTGAAATTTGGCTTTTGCATGCTGGAATTTATTGTGGTGCTCTTGGCTGGGTGTGGCCTCTGCTTGCTTTCTACACACTTCAACATCATTATGCAACTGTTCCAGTTCACTACTCCAGTAGGGTTTATATTGTTTACGGGCTCCTCTTGGTACTGTTTCTCGCGCTGCCTGTAGTATGCATTTCCCAAACTCTTCAACTGCTTTATTTATGTCTTTCTCAGTGTTCAGGTTTCTAACCAGTATGCTGGTGCGATGCTTGTACATTGCCCAGTCTGCTTTCTTGTAGTTCCACCTCGAGAGAGTGCTGCTTTCACTTACAAGCTCATTTTCTACGGTTAGAAAGACTGGCCGATGGTCACTGCCACCAAGTTGTTTCCCAACAGTTCGTGTAATGTTCCACTCCAGGTCTGGTGAATGAAAAGCCAGGTCAGGTGTAGTTGTAGAGTGCCATGATCTCGAGTAGAAAGTATGTGGGTCGGACGGCTTGTTAATCAACATGAATCTATTCTCATCCTGCCAGTCTTCCAGTCTCTCTCCTCTCTGGTCCATGTGATCATAGCCCCAGCTCTGCGAGTGGCTGTTGAAATCGCCACACACAATCATTTTTTCTTTTAGTGGTAGAGTGTTCAGTGCCTGTTGGCGGTCACTTGGACAGTAGTAATTGATCAGATGTAGATCTGTATTACCTGTCTTAAGTTTAAGTGTCTGATACTCAGCCCCTTCCATGTAGACTGATTTGGGAAGCCATGATGTTGTTTCTTACAAGGGTCAGTATCCCACCTTTTCGCCTGTTCTTTCGGTCAGATCGGTAACACTGGTAGCCTCTGATTTTGAAGGCTATATTTTCATTGAGGTGATTTTCTTGCAAGCAACATATGCTTACTTTTTCTTGGTCCAAGATTTTTTCTAATTCTATTTTTTTGTTGCTGACTCCCTCCGCATTCCAGTGCATTATTTTAAGTCTTCGTTTAGTATGGCCAGTCGTCCTATTCTCATGTCCCCTGGCTCCACAGGACATCTGAGAAGGACCTCCAGTAGTTGGGGTTGGACCCTTTCGAGACATAGGGCCCGGCACTGCACCTGCCTGGGGGTCCAAAGCAGGGCGAGCACCATAACGATTAGCAGTAGTCGACATATTCCATTTTGCGTGATTGCGTGGCATCCTGATTTCTGTGGTGCGCCTCTTGGCTGGTTGCCTCCGTCTTCAGCACCTTTCTTTGCTAGAGCAGACTGTGGTCTCACTCGAGTGTAGATGTGTACGCGCGCACACACCTGTCTGCGCATGCATGTACGTGCATACACATCTAGAGCATACTGGTTATTTTCCGGCGCCAGAGACTCGCCGTCGCCCCTTCTCCTGTTAGTTTAAACAGGCCCGCCACGTGAAGGCCAGGAGTTGGACTTTTGCTGCATAGGTTATGTATTCACGAGCCATTGAGGTATTTGAGCAATGTTGGGCGCTCACCCCAACACCGCGCCTCGGCTACATACAGCAACATTTGGAACCCTCCAAATAAAGAAAGAATAATTCATAATGTTGTGTATGGATGTTGTGCATTCAACATCAAGATTGTGCTTTACCATTTGATATGAAATAGCAGTTGATAGAAGCTAGCTAGGCTAGACAGAAGATAAGTTCAGAGTTGTGGTTTTAGGGAGTGAAGAGACCAAGTTGCATGAATGGCCATGTCGGGGCATCCTGCTACAGCCAAAATCCTAAACATGTTGGAGTGTACAGATGCCATTATTCATCTGAATGATCACATAGCAAGGCAACAATTGCCCTAACAGCTTTCTGGCAGGGGGTAAAGTGTGATGACAAGAAGGTATGCACACAATGGGTTCTTCAACATATTACAGCTGTGAAGTATTGTCCTGGACCTTCAGAAGTGATGAAAACTAGGAGCACTGTAAAAGTGGAGGAGGATTGACAGATGAAAGCATGTGTAAATTAACACTCCAGTTACGTTTTGCTTGGGCACGGCGACTAGTAGGAATCCATGTTTTACAGAGGGAGAAGGATGCTATCAAGTAATGGGTTTATCTAACTAGTGAGATGTCTTTGCTTTCATGTGCAATGCTTTTCAGTGTCTCCATGACAGACAAGATGTCACATCATTTATAACCGTGGTTATGTGCTTAATCTTCTTCAGCATTCAGAGCCATTGAGGTTCTTTGCTGCAGATACAATCCGTCTCCATTCATCTCTCTGGTTGACCTTCTCTTGCCAGTCGCTGATTCCAAGTGCTTGTAGGTCTGTACATGTATTATCTCTCCACCGCCTTCTTGGTCTACCTCGGGGTCTATGGTCATTTATTTCCTGAGTGTAAGCGAGTTTTGTTTCCCTATTATCTTCCATTCTTTCTATATGCCCCAGCCATTGTAGTCTATTAGCCTTCATGATACCAGTGATTAGTGGGAACTTAAACAGATCATAAATGTCTTTGTTGCTTCTTCTTTTCAACTCTCCATTTTGTGTATCCCTAATGGGCCCAAAGATGCATCTTAAGACTTTGTTCTCAAAGGTTTGTTAACAAGGCTTCGTCTCCTTTAGTTGTACTCGTTTCAGAGCTGTACAGCACAATTGGTCTGATCAGTGTTTTGTATATTGTGATCTTGGTGTTACGAGATAGCGCATTTGATTTTAGCATATGTTGTAGTGCATAGTATACCTTATTTACAGAGTTGATTCTAGTTTGTATTTCTTCCCTTATTATGTTGCAGCAGTTGAAGATTGGATCCAGGTATTTGTATGGTTCCGTTATTTTAATGGTCATATTATCTATTTGTATGTGGCCAGTTTTTATAGCCATTCCTTCTCTTGAAATTACCATATATTCTGTCTTATCTTGGTTGATAACCAGCCCCATCGGTTGGGCTTTTTCCTTCAAGTGAGTCAATATTTCCAATGTCTTTTGTTCATTTTCCCCTATAATATCTATATCATCTGCATAACCAAGCAGTCTGGATGTTCCTCCACTAGTACATTCCCCCTCTACCTTCCTTACAACTTTCTCCAGGCCAGATTTAAAAGGAGCGGCAATAGTGCATCACCCTGTTTCAAGCCAGATGTTATTTGTAATGTGTCTGATTTCCTGCCTTTATATGTTACTATATTATATGTATCTTCCATGCATAGTCTGGTCATATTGATTAACTTCCTTGGAATTCCAAATTCCTGCATAGCATTCCATAGACTATTCCTATGGACACTATCATAAGCCTTTTCAAAATCCACAAAAACGTTATGGAGATCTCTTTTATATTCCCAATTTTTCTCGGCTATTTGTCGTAAGATAAATATCTGATCTATTGTTGATCTGTTTTGTCTAAAACCCGCCTGGTAGTCACCTAATATGTCTTCTGAATATGGTTTTAGTCTATTTAGTAATACCACAGACAGTATCTTATAGCTTGTGGACAGTAGTGATATTTCTCTATAATTTTCACATTTGAACTTGTCTCCTTTCTTAAAGATAGGTATCAATAATGACTCTTTCCAGTCATGGGGTAATTCTTCTGTCCTCCAGATTTTTATTATTAGTTCATATAGCTTTAGATGTAATGCATGGCCGCCTGCCTTTATAAATTCAGCAGCAATTCCATCAGTTCCAGTTGCCTTATTGTTTTTAAGTCGTGTTATTACATATAGGATTTCTTCAAATACAGGTTCTTCAATTTGTGGTTCATACGTTAGAACCTCTTCCTGTGGGAAAATGTTACTTGGAGCTTCACAATTTAGTAATTCAACAAAGTATTCTTTCCATGTGTTACACATTTCCTCATTGGTATTTATCATATTCCCATTTTTGTCTTTTAAACCATATGTGTTGTGTTGGTGCCCTTGTTTCATTGACTTCAGTTCTTTAAAAAACTTTCTGGATTCATTTTTCTGGTGATTAGTTTCCATATCTTTGATTATATTGCTCATATATTCTCGCTTCTGCTGCCAAACTATTTTTGTAGCTTCTTTACATTCAGTTCTATATTGCTCTTCATTTTGGATGTTGTTGATGTCATTTAACCATAGCTGTCTGGCATTCTTTTTCCTAATGACTGCTTCTTCACATGTTTGATAGAACCATTTGTTCTTTCTATGCATGGTTAACATACCGAGACATTCTTCTGCAGTAGATTGAATTGTATTCTTGATGTTCAACCAAGTTTGGTCACCGCTTTCCTCCAACGGGTTTTGTAGAGTTTCAAGTTTACATTTTATTTCATCTCCAAATTTCTCTTTGATTGTAATTTCTTGTAGTTTTTCTCTGTTATATGTTGGGTGTAACCTTTGTAGTTTAGTTAGAAAGTTTTCTTAAGTTTTATTTTAAATTTTGCCCCATTGAGGAAGTGGTCGCTGTGGCACTCAGCTCCTCTATAACTTCTAACTTGTATGTTTGATGCGTTTTTGTTGTTAATTAAAATGTGATCAATTTGATTATAGGTTCTCTTGTCACATGATTTCCAAGTTTAGTTATGTATATCCTTTCTTTGTAGTCTGATACTGCTGATCTGCAATCCTTTGGCTTCTGCTAGGTTGATGACTCTCCACCCATTATCATTTGAAGTTGTATGTAGGCTTTCCATACTGGCAACTCTTTTATGAGTTTGCTCTCTACCTATTTTTGCATTGAAGTCTCCCAGCACAATCAGGATGTCCTGTTAGGGGGTTTCTTCTATGACATCTTCCAGATCATTATAAAAGTCTTCTTTAATATCATCTTCTTTCTCTTCAGTAGGTGCATGTACATTAATCATCATTATATTTTTTCCATTTACCTTTTATTCATAATTTACTAATCCTGTCATTAACAGCTTTAAAGTTTAGAACGTTCCCCCATAACTCTTTTTTGATGACAAATCCTGTTCCTAATTCATGTTTATTTTGGGTGTTTCCATATATTACAATCATTCCATTTTGCTGTAAAGTACCCTCTCCTGGCCACATTATTTCTTGAATTACTGGTATATCCATTTGATATTCAACTAACTCCCGGGTTAGATCTTAGGCTGCTCCAGCTCGATATAGTGCTTAATGACCTGTTAAATTCCATACTTATAGATTTGCCAAAGCACCAAGGGCTTTAGATGGGAAGATCATTGCACAGACAATCTAATGAGTAATATGCCAACGCTATTACTGAGAATTATGAGGAGAGTAAGAAACAAGATGAAATTAGAGATGAACAATGTGCATCTGAAGAGGGAAAGGGCACAAAAATTGTTCTTTACGTTCTCTTTCATTGTCACTACGAGCTGATGGTATCACCAATGAAATGATCAGAACTGAGGAACAGTGGCTAAAACACAGCTGTTGCAGATCTTCAATAACAGCCGGATCTTAGGCAGCTTTCCACAAGCCTGGCGAGAAGCAATCATGGTACCTCTCCTAAATTCAGGGAAAGAGTTCCAATGCATCTAGCTACAGACCAATTAGCCTCACCAGCTGTCTCTGCAAAACAATGGAACGCGTCATCAATCACAGACTGCAGTGGTAAATTGAAAGTGAAAACATTCTTATGCCACAGCAGGCTGGCTTTAGGCAGTGCTACTCTACGGAAGATCAGACAACCTACCTCTCTCAAGAAATTGAGGATGCATTCCAAGAGAAGAAGTTGAAGCATGTGGCATGGGTATATCTAAAGAAAGCCTTATGACAAAGTCTGGAAAGAAGGTCTGATGAAGAAACTTAGAACCTATAAAGCCAATGGAAGAATGTACAAATGTGTGAAAGCATACTTGCACAACAGATGAGCCTCACTACAGATAGGCAGATTCAAGACCAAGAAAGTACTACTGTGTCACAGTGTTCCCCAGAGCAGAGTCTTGTCCCTCACTCATTTTCTAATCTTCATCAATGATCATGTTGCTAACCTAACACATGGAATTAAAGCGGCAATGTATGCTGATGACCTAGTTCTATTGAGCACAAATAAACATGCATCGCTGAACAAGCCACCATATTACTACAAAGAGCTGTAGATGCATTAGTTGCATGGGAAAATAGATGGTGTGTCAGCATAAACACTGAAAAGTGCAGCACCAATCTATTCACCCTCTCTCAAAAACAAAAGGCAGGGACCATCCAGATAAATGGAATACCCCTAAGAGAAGATAAAGTACCAACATACCTTGGAGTAACATTTCATGACAGGCTGATATGGAGAAAGCACATCAACAAAACAGTAGCAAAAGCCAAAAGAAAAATAGCAATCCTGGAATAGGGGTTAACTGCATGGTGTTCAGCATCAAAAACCACACTACAAGAGCTGGACAAGGTGCAAAATCAAGCACTTAGAGTCACCACAGGAGGAATGAGATCAACCCCTATAGTGGAGATGAAGATGATGGGGAGGACACAAGCACTGAGAGAGCACAGAGATATGAAAATGCTAATGCAAGCAAACAAGTTCCTCAGCACACCAGGCCACCCTATGAAGAACCGATATGAAAACTTAGCTATGGGGTGACTGAAAAAAAGCAGATTTATCCACCAAGCTAAACGACGCCACATAGAAACCACCAATCTGCCCACAGTTGGTATCCCCCTGACAACTATCCCAGAGCGAACTCCATGGAAAGAGGAACATAAGACTATCACCTTAAATCTTGACAAAAGTGAAAGGAATATTTGACAAGGAAGAACAGAACAGAGCAGTCACTCTCAGCTGCCTTGATGAAGAATACCCACAGGACCTCTGGATCCGAGTCTACACAGATGGGTCAGCACAAAATGCTGTTCAAAATGGAGGAGTGGAGTGTACATAGAATACCCAAATAATACTAGGGACAGGACCAGAGTTCCAACAGGAAAGTACTGCCATAACTAGGATGCTGAAATTGAGGCTATTAGGATAGCAACAGAGAAATTACTAAATACTACGAGCCATGCTACACAACCTGTGGTGCTACTGACAGATGCAAAATCAGTTCTTGAGGTGCTCCTGTCTGGAAAATTGCCAGTACTAAAGACGCTACTTTCTGAACTTAACAGTCAGAGTAAGGTCACCATACAGTGGATACCACCTCACTGTGGAGTACCCAGAAACAACAGAGCTGATCTATTAGCTAAGGAAGGAGCAAAAGAAGAACAGCCTGATGTGCCTGTTACATGCCACCAAAAGAAAAGAATGATCAAATCAGTCAGAAAGCCATTAAAGCCTGCTCAAGATGACTACCATGTTTTGGACAGACCAGAACAGGTAATTATTCCATGCCTCAGAACAGGACACGATATATTATGCAACCACATGTATACAAAATTCAAGGTTGGCGAATCAGCCATATGCATGTGTGGATTGGTGACACAGACAGCAGATCACATATTCCAAGATTGCCCAAAATACAACATATCTAGGCAAACCTTCTGGCCTAGAGAGACGACAGTGGAAGATAGATTCTATGGACCACTCAGTAAACTAAATTCATACAAGAGACATTCATTGGCACCTTGCCGTCTTGACAGACGATAGTTTGTGCTCTAAAAAGGCATAATAACTTTTAACTATGGCGGTAGCGAGTGTGACTGATAAGGCCAATTTGCGCTGTAAATGTCCGTTCACAGTGGATGCATGTGAACACGTGGTCATTTCCACCATCATGCACCATTTTACGTCTCAAACGCTTGGTGTGTGACTTTTCTGCAATAATTTTCTCCTTTGACTTTATTCCATTTCTGATATTTGCCCTCCATGCAACACGTTCAGCGGTGACTTGCTCCCAATGTGCATTATCAATGCCTGTATCAATCATGTCCCGCTTACACACATCTTTGTATCATAGTAGAGGCCGACCCTGAGATCTCTTACCCATCTGTAATTCACCAAAAAAGATATCCTTTGGTATTCTACCATCATCCATCCTCCTAAGATGTCCTATCCATCTAAGTCTACGAAGACTGAGCATGGAATAAACTGTCACACAACCTGATCTTTCCAATACTTCAGTATTTGTGATTTTGTCTTGCCACTTAATACCAAGAATTCTTCGCAGACACCGCATATGAAAGCTGTTTAAATTGTTCTCTTGGTGTGAGTAAGTTGTCCAGGTTTCACTGCCATAGAGAAGAGTACTAAGGACACAGGCTTGATAGACAAGGACTTTTGTTTTGGCAGTAAGCTTCCTGTTCTCCCAGACTCTTTTTCTTAACCTGTTCATTGTTGTTGCTGCCTTACCAATCCGGATGGTGATTTCCTGATCTAGGGATAATTTGCTATTCACCACTGATCCTAGATATGTAAAATGGTCTACTATCTCTAGTTCGGCGTCGTCAATAAAGATTGATGGTACCCCATGTGCACCTTGTGACATAATCTGTGTCTTCTTTTTGCTAATTGTTAAACCAAATTCAGAACAAGCATTGGAGAATGCAGATAGTAGACATTGCAATTCTTCCTCAGAGTGGGTCGTAACTGCAGCATCATCTGCAAAAAGCAACTCTCTGATCAGTACCCTCCTAATTTTGGTCTTAGCCTTCAATCTCTGAGCATTGTAGAGGCCGCCATCTGAGCGTGAGTGAATGTATATACCACCATCCTGATCACGAAATGCATATTTCAGTAGAAGTGAAAAGTATATTCCAAAGAGGGTGGGAACTAGTACACAACCTTGCTTAACTCCACTCTTGATTTCAAATTCTTCAGAAGTTGCACCATCAAACTTGATTATACCCTTCATGCCTGTGTGGAACGATTCCACAATGGACAGAAGAGTTGGTGGGCAGCCAATCTTCTTTAGTGCCTTGAACAGACCCTCACGACTGACCAAATCAAATGCCTTTGTGAGGTCGATGAAGGCAATAAACAGTGGTTGATTCTGTTCACGGCATTTTTCTTGCATTTGTCGCATATATAGAAGTGGTCATATCAGTGGTAGACCGGTTCTGTCGAAAGCCACACTGCGATTCGGGGTAGACTTGATCTCCTAGGACTTGAAGTCTGCGCAGAACAATTCTGGCAAATATTTTTCCAACAATACACAGAAGTGAGATACCCCTATAGTTGTTGCAGTCGCTCCGATCGCCCTTGTTCTTGTACAGTGTTATGATGCTTGAATCTTTGAAATCCTGTGGGACTTGTCCTTCACGCCAGCATAGGTCTATTAGCTTGTGGATCTGTATAGTGAGTGTGTCTTGCCCACTCCTGATAACCTCTATTGGAATCCCATCCTTACCTGGAGCCTTGCCAGATGCAAGTTCATTTATAGCACACTTAACTTCTGTTATGGTGGGAAGTGTGTCCAGGTGGTCAAGAGTTGGTAGAGCCTCTATGGCGTTGAGGGCATCATCCGCTAGTTTGGTCTCACTTGAGTAAAGCTCCAAATAGTGCTCTACCCATCTGCTGTTTCTTATCAGTGATGACTTCTCCAGTCAAGGTTTTCAATGGTGCACTTCTTTTGATCACTGGACCATAGGCTTTCTTTATTCCTTCATACATGCTTTTTATGTCTCCCTTATCACTTGCGATTTGAATGGACTCACATAACTTGATCCAATAATCATTTGCACACTGCCTGGCAGCCTTTTGCGCATCCTTCCTAGCTTGCCTTAGCTCACTCAGAGTGTTACGCGTTGGTCTTTCCTTGTTTCTTAAGAGAGCTTTTTTCTTCTTATCAATCAAGGGCTGCAGAGTCTCGCTGTTGGCCGCAAACCAGTCCTGCCTCTTATGATACACAGTGCCGTAAACCTTTACGGCAGTTTTACAAAGAGTTTCCTTAATTTGACCCCACTTTTCATTTACTGTACAATTTTCTGGTGTATCAGTGAAAGCGTCTTCAAGTTGCTGTTGAAACTGAAAGCACTTTTCAGGATCATGAGTGTTAATAATATTAATCCTGAGGCTAGATTTGTGTTTAGCTGTGTAGATTCTCTTTGGTCTCAGTCTAATCCTTGCAACAACCAAAGAATGATCCGTATCACAGTCAGCACTGTGGTAACTACGAGTCAATGATATATGGTTCAGATGTTGTCTCCGTGTGATGATGAAGCCCAGCTGGTGCCAATGGCCGGATCTTGGATGTTTCCATGTGACCTTATGCATCTCTTTTGTTTTAAAAAAAGAGTTTGTAATACATAGGTCATTACTGGTGCAATGCTCCAGCAGCCTTTGCCCATTTTCATTCATGCGACCGATGTTGTATTTTCCAAGGCACACTGGCCATGAACTAGAGTCCTTGCCCACACGAGCATTGAAATCACCGAGCATATAAATGTAGTCGGATTTTGGAACTGCCTTGATCACAGAGCCTAACTCCTCATAGAACAAATCCTTCACATCATCAGAGGAATCGAGTGTCGGTGCATATGCAGTAATAATGGTGGCAAACCCACAAGAGGTTGCCAAGCGCAGGGATAATAGTCTTTCATTTCCTCCTGCTGGAATTTCAATCATTCCCAGTAGCGAATTCTTCACTGCAAAGCCCACACCGTGTTCCCTTTTCCTGCCTGCCCTCTACCCTTCCAAAAAAAGGTGTAGTTGTTTTCCCTGAGTGACCCTTCCTCAGCGAGGCGAGTCTCCTGCAGGCCAGCAATATCAATGTTAAGACGATTGAGTTCGGCATCAATCACAGCCGTTTTTCTCACATCGTCAATATTGGTCAAGTCAGTGGAAAATCCTGGACACATGGTTCTCACGTTCCAGGTTGCAAGCCGTAGCTTGAGGTTTCTATTTATATTTTTTTTGTACCTGGTGCATTGGTTTTACAGCCTGCGATTCAGATTTTGTCCTAGCCCCAAGCACCCATTGAAGCAGGCAGGCTGTGGCGGATCAGCACCCAATTGGCTGGGGGCTACCCAGCTTGAGGCGGGCGGTAGCTGATCAGTGACACCTATAGGTGTCTCCCACCGTCAGAGGCAACGCATGGCGCCCCATGTCTACGCCAACTGACAAGGACTTATAACCCGTAACAGTTGCCTCTCGCTTTGATTCCGAGACCAGTTAAGACCAGGGATGGAATTATTGCCTCTCCATAGCACAAAGCCTGGGATAAAATATAGAGATCATGTGTTGCCCATGCAGCATGATCCCTCTCTCGGCCTGCCTAGTTCACTCCAGAGGAAAGGTAACACCCCTACATCTGGAACAAGACAAGCTGCAGAAGCTGCCGGATCAGCAAAGCAATGCTCTAACTGTCCGCATGTCGGAGCTTCGATCCTAGACCAGTCGCCAACCAAGGCTTAGGGCCTGGTCTGCCCTGCCATGACAATTTTGTCTTTAGCTTGCATTTCCTCGCACCAGAGTAAGGCTTGTACCCTCCCAATTGCGCTCTTCCGTCCGAAGCCGTTGGCACAATGTGGGGTGTCGGGTTTGGTAAGCGCCGCCAAACGTTCGGCGCTAACAGAAACCAGGTAGTAACAGAAACCACAAGAGACAACATTGCAGTTATAGACATATTTCAAGCAAACAAAAGTAGAATAATTTCTTTCATTGTGTCGGTCTTCATATGCTCCAAAATGTTTCACTATGTCCATTCTGTTATGTCCTAGACTTGCGTTGAAGTGTCCCATAACTATGATGCTGTCTTGCTTCTCAATTTTATTAAGTCTATTGTGGATGTCTTCAAAGAACTCCTCATTCTTGATCATTGTTGTTTGTGTTACATGGTGCATATATTTGTACATATGTAGTAACTGTCTGTTCTTTTATTCTCACTTTTATCATTCTTTCTATATATTTTATTTCTATTATTCTACTTGCTAGCCCTGGTTCAATGACTATTCCTACACTGCGCATTGCCCATTCTTGTTGTTCCACTCTGGAGTAGACAAACGTATAACTTTGGTGGATCTTACATCTCCTCCCTTTTATTCTGGTGTCCTCTATTCCCATCAGTCCAATTTTCCTCTTTTCCATTGTTTTTATCAGTTCTACTTCTTTATTATTAAAACTGCAGGTTTTCAGTGTGCCTGTTTTTATGATAGCTTTTCTGTCTCGTTTTCCTTCAACATTGGCGGGTCCATTACTGTTTGTATTGGTCCATTTATGCTTATTGTGCTTTCATCAAGCAGGAGATTGTGGCCTTATTGGCAGCAAACAGCAGCTGTAGGAGCGAGCTGACAACCAATTTAATTAGGCACATTTGAGTGAATAAAGAAAGGTGACGTGTACTGTCCCCCAGTTTATTTTCATTATATGTGAACATATCATGTGATCAGAGCTGCGGTAGTGTAGTGGTTAGCACTCTTGCATACCAGCCCACAGGTCATGGGTTCAAATTCCCACCAATGTTTGTAAAATGACCTGGGCTCCAAAGTCATCTAACCTAAAAGGAATACCAGAAAGTCTTAAAAAATAATAATATAGACCACCATCATCAAGTGCAGATTGGTCTATAAAGATATGTGGCTAGCACCGTATACCCCACTCAAGGCATATGAAAAAGAATTCTTACATATTTTACTGATATAATGTGATCTATAGAACAATACACCACAGATTAGCCTTACTAAAGCTTTCATCTGCAGTGTTTTTAGGACAGACAAGATGTCACAATGAAATACATATAGGATGTTAAATGTAACGGACAAGATGTCAGTGAATTATATTTTTAAAGGTGGGTGCATTTCTGATGACCTATTGAAATCCATGTTTATAGCTTTTGGACAGCCAAAATGAGCAATCTGGACATTTTGATCGAGGCTAAGTCACAAAGACCATTTATTACAAACAACAGAAAGAAGCAGCCATCATTTTTGGCCACATTATGAGAAGACAGAATTCTGGAAATATGACAACTAGACAGATTGTGGAAAGATATAGGAAGACAGTGTGAGAAAATTCTTAACAGTTTTGTGTCATGCCACGGAAGGGAGTCAACACTTGAATTGATCCATGCCATCAGAGATCGCAATTTGTGGAGAGGCATGATTGCTGGGCCATCAGACAAAGCACTGGATGATTTATAGCCTGCCAAATTAATCATCTACTTTAGATGTGAAGATCATTGCACAGTAAGTCTTCTGAATTGTGTGCCAAAGTTGTTACTTATTGAGAATCATCATGTGAAGAATTGTAAACTAGAATTTTATAGGGGAAGGGAACGGATATTACCAGATAAATTATTAAGACAATTTGACAACTGGTCTAGATCGAAGCTGACAGGTAGACAGTTAGAGCATTGCTTTACTCATCCTGCAGCTTCTGCAGGTTGTCTTGTCCCAGCTGTATTAATTTTACTTTTTCTCTGGAGTAAACTAGGCAGGCAGAGAGAGAGAGGGATTATGCTGAAGGGACAACACATGGTCTCTATAATTCAGCCCAGGCTTTGCACTTCTAAAAAGGCATTATACCTTTCCACAGTACAAAGCCAGGGTTGAATTACAGAGACCTTGTGTTGCCCATGCTACATGATCCATCTCTCTGCCTGTCTAGTGATGGTGGTCAATATCACGAATACCGTCTTTATTTCCTACGACTTTCTGGTACTCACTTTAGGCTTATATATAGACATTCTGATATGTGAGTGCATACATATAATTATCAGAGATTTGCCACAGAAATAAATAATAGCATTGGACAAGCAAAACAATTCAGGTTACAAACTGACATATTATACAATATATCCCGTCATTTCACAGAAATATCAGTTCCAGAACCTTTGAGGTAACCAAGACAGCCCAGGGATATTGAGTTGGCCATGCATCTAAGTACTTTATCCCTGTGGCAAGGCTCTGTCATTATTTGGAGTTGACAGGTTCGAATGTACCGTTTGGTAACTAGCCTGCATGTTGTCTAGCATGAACTGTAATCTTGTGAATATATATGTAAATCCTGTATTTAGATGTTAGGTAAAGAACTTTTGCATGTGGACAATTAGTAAATGAATGAAAAATAGCTATTGAAGCCACAAAAATGTGGTTTTACAGGAGATTGCTGAAATCCTTATAGAGCCAAAATGAGTCATATGTTCTGAAATAACTAATCAAAAGCTTCCAACGGCAGTGAGAAAGGGTGCAGACATGCTATATTGAACCTATACTGTTGTGTGCATGTGAAACATGGGACAATAAGCAAACATGTTGAGAAACATTTAACAGCATTAAAAATGTCTCCATAGAAAAGGTAAGAAACACAATGAACAGAGAGAAATACAAGTGAGGCAGTCTTTAAAAAACTCATCTTTAGGAAACTATAAAATGGTCAGAGAAACTACACAAATGATCAAGATTTTTTAGCACATTTTGAGGAGCAATAAACTTGAGAACTTGGTGACAACTGACACAATTTTAGGAGAAAAGAGCAAGGTAAGTGAAAAGGGTCAAATGGCTTGGCTACATAGCATGATCACCCACGCCAACCGGCAAAGCACTGGATGATTTATAACCTGCCAAAGTAACCATCTACTTTAACTGTGAAGATCATTGCACAGTAAGTCTTCTGAATCATGTGCCAAAGTTGTTACTTATTGAGAATTATCATGTGAAGAATTGTAAACTAGATTTAGGGGAAGGACACCAAAAATACCATATAAATTATTAGGGCAATTTGGCAACTGGTCTAGATCAAAGCTCCAAAAGGTAGACAGAGCATTGCTTTACTGATCCAGCAGCTTCTCAGGTTGACTTGTCCCAGCTGTATTGGTTTTACTTTTTCTCTGGAGTAAACTAGGCAGGCAGAGAGAGGGATCATGCTGCAGGGACAACACATGGTCTCTATAATTCAGCCCTGGCTTTGTACTTCTAAAATTTCCACAGCGACCGGCTCACATACCCAATAAGTAACCAACGCGACATAACCGTGCGTTCCTCACATGGATATACAGGATTGTGGAGAAAGTCGTTAACTCTTCACCAGGGAGGCCTGCAAACCTAGTACTACTACTATTAATTAGTATAACTATTAACTAATAGTTTTTTTGTTTTTTTTCAGGTTGGCAGGATACTATCGTTGGAGAGTAGAAGCAAATGGTGTTAAAACTTACTGTTGCTATATAGCTCTTCATTAACATTTATTAATTAGCTGCCATTTTGAATTTTAATTAGTAATAAAGCATATTTACAACATCATAATATGGTCTTTTGATTTGTTTTATCAAACTGAAGGGGAAACAATAATCTTTTTTTTTTTGACGCATGCTCACTTTGAACTCAAGCGTAAATTATACACACTACTTCTAGTAGCAATGAACTGAATTTTGCATGTGGATTGGCTTCCCCTATTGCCAGTGTCCCTCGTCATCAGGCGAACACACTGCGACTTCAGAGATACATATTTGGTGTTTCAAGGTTCCTTAGCAAAGTTTTTAAAATTAAACATTAATTCATTGCATGGTCGAGACAGAAACACAGAGCTGATCCACAACTCTGGTGATCGAGTGAGATAGCAGAACATGACCACCCACGCTTACCAGCATGGCATATGATGGATGGATGGATTAATTCATTAATTAGCAGCCATTTTGAATTTAAATTAGTAACAAAACATATTTACAACATCACAACATAACCTTTTTTTATTTTATTTTATCAAACTGAAGTGAAAATAATTCTTAATCAGCATGTCAAGGTTTGTTAGCTGAGTTTAATAATGGGAGGCTCTATTCGCAATGGAATTGCGAATAGAAAAAAATTATATTTGCAATCGAATTGCGAGAAGTAACAAACATGTCACAGCATCTGCTCACTAGTCAATTTTAGTTTGGGCCATTAAGAAGTCTAAGAAGGTGGTTAATTTAAATAGGAATGTTCACTGTTGCGAGTTTAATTCTGCTGAATTCTCCGTATTTTTTAATGAATAACTCTTCTTCTTACTTCTGTCCGTTCTTTTGGCATCCCGTTTTATTTATACATTACGTTAGTCCTGTTTAAATATCAAGAATAATTTTTCAGAACAGGTATCCCCAATACAAATAACGATCCCTACAAATAATTCTGTCCCCAGGCGAGTTCAAGAATTGTTAACTTTCGTTTCTGTACACTTACTCAACTGTTACCAGGCATCCATGTTTGTTTACGTTACCGTCCTACTATTTATGTCCTGATAATATCGCAGCAGTGATGATTCTCTTAATGTGACACTTTCTATGGCCTCCATTGCATCCTCTCTGAGTGACTCTGTTCTGGTCCAAGCTGACAGAAATGTGCTTCGCCTCAGAGAGACATGATTAGGCAATTCAAACACCAGGCTTTCGATTGACTAGCCTCATTAATTAATAAATAAACAAGGATAAGGAAATGCTACGCATATAAAGTGCAGGAAAACCCGGTATATCTGAAGCAGGTGGAAAAGAGAGAGGAGAGAGATAGATAACGAAGATAGTGTGAGAGACAGAGATATGAAAAAGATGTATTGAAAGACATTAAAGAGCGGTAAAGACAATTAAGGGAGAGGTGGGAGATCGAGACTTAGAGCGAGCGAGAGAGAGAGAGAGATACTTAATTTATTAATTAGCTGCCATTTTGAATTTTAATTAGTAATAAAGCATATTTACAACATCATAATATGGTCTTTTGATTTGTTTTATCAAACTGAAGGGGAAACAATAATCTTTTTTTTTTTGACGCATGCTCACTTTGAACTCAAGCGTAAATTATACACACTACTTCTAGTAGCAATGAACTGAATTTTGCATGTGGATTGGCTTCCCCTATTGCCAGTGTCCCTCGTCATCAGGCGAACACACTGCGACTTCAGAGATACATATTTGGTGTTTCAAGGTTCCTTAGCAAAGTTTTTAAAATTAAACATTAATTCATTGCATGGTCGAGACAGAAACACAGAGCTGATCCACAACTCTGGTGATCGAGTGAGATAGCAGAACATGACCACCCACGCTTACCAGCATGGCATATGATGGATGGATGGATTAATTCATTAATTAGCAGCCATTTTGAATTTAAATTAGTAACAAAACATATTTACAACATCACAACATAACCTTTTTTTATTTTATTTTATCAAACTGAAGTGAAAATAATTCTTAATCAGCATGTCAAGGTTTGTTAGCTGAGTTTAATAATGGGAGGCTCTATTCGCAATGGAATTGCGAATAGAAAAAAATTATATTTGCAATCGAATTGCGAGAAGTAACAAACATGTCACAGCATCTGCTCACTAGTCAATTTTAGTTTGGGCCATTAAGAAGTCTAAGAAGGTGGTTAATTTAAATAGGAATGTTCACTGTTGCGAGTTTAATTCTGCTGAATTCTCCGTATTTTTTAATGAATAACTCTTCTCCTTACTTCTGTCCGTTCTTTTGGCATCCCGTTTTATTTATACATTACGTTAGTCCTGTTTAAATATCAAGAATAATTTTTCAGAACAGGTATCCCCAATACAAATAACGATCCCTACAAATAATTCTGTCCCCAGGCGAGTTCAAGAATTGTTAACTTTCGTTTCTGTACACTTACTCAACTGTTACCAGGCATCCATGTTTGTTTACGTTACCGTCCTACTATTTATGTCCTGATAATATCGCAGCAGTGATGATTCTCTTAATGTGACACTTTCTATGGCCTCCATTGCATCCTCTCTGAGTGACTCTGTTCTGGTCCAAGCTGACAGAAATGTGCTTCGCCTCAGAGAGACATGATTAGGCAATTCAAACACCAGGCTTTCGATTGACTAGCCTCATTAATTAATAAATAAACAAGGATAAGGAAATGCTACGCATATAAAGTGCAGGAAAACCCGGTATATCTGAAGCAGGTGGAAAAGAGAGAGGAGAGAGATAGATAACGAAGATAGTGTGAGAGACAGAGATATGAAAAAGATGTATTGAAAGACATTAAAGAGCGGTAAAGACAATTAAGGGAGAGGTGGGAGATCGAGACTTAGAGCGAGCGAGAGAGAGAGAGAGAGAGAGAGAGAGAGAGAGAGAGAGAGAGAGAGAGAGAGAGAGAGAGAGAGAGAGAGAGGAACTCGTGTTCGGGTGGCTAAGCTCCTTTCCCAAGACAACAAAAGTAGAGGACAGATAGACAAGTGTGCAGGTTCTTGTGCAGCAAGATAAACAACACCTAATACACAAAATCCGTAGAAAACATATGCCTAAAGTGAAATCAACAGACTAGCATTGGTGAAACCTCATTCCTGAAAATGAAAAAAAAAAATGTTGCCGACCCAGGGGGAAATCGAACCTCGAGCTCCCGTGTACCAGGCGGAGACACTAACCACTATGCTACCGAGTACACGTTAGCAGATCAACAAAATATTGTAATATGGAAACACGCATAGGAATAATCATGTGACCTACTTCGATTGCGAATATAATTTTTCTCTATTCGCAATGGATAATTTTTTTTATATTCACAATTCCATTGTGAATAGTCACTCCGTTTATTAATCATCAAATAATTAATTGGCGGCCATTTTGAATTTTAATGAGTCGATATTGCATAAGATCAAAACATTTCTACTTTAGGTTTAGGCCTCGCTGTTCTGAACGAGAAAATATATAATATAGTTGCTAAGGGAAGGGGTTTCTCAAAATTAAAGAAGTTATTCGTTATTGCAGTTTTAAACACGCTGTAAACAATTTATTGTTTCAGGGCAGCAAGTCAAAATCTGCTAAATCAGTATTTTCCTCTATGTTCCTTTTATGACAGAATTTAACAAACAAATCTGGATATCTCGGCTTAGAATCAACATTCAGACTTAAATGAGGATGAGGTACCGTTGGAAATCATTTTTCAGGTTCTAATTCAGTTGTCTAGGTTTAAATTCAATATAAAGCCAATTTTTACAATTTCACTAAAGTGGCTTAATGATGGCATATTACACTGAGATATATTATAAAAGTAGAAAAAGAATTCAATTATTACTAATATTAACCTACTAATAACTTCAGCAACGAACTTTTCAATAAATAATAATTAATAAAGGTACTGTAAACAATCACTGATTTTTTCGCTTGAGGCCGGCTGGCGTGATCCAATTCAAACAGCTACTGTAAATTCCCCCAATCGTTTCAAGTAATGCAATTTTACACAGAGATATAGAAGTGGGTGGAAAATTCAATTATTACTAATAGTAATCTACTAATAACTTTACCAACGAACTGTTAAATAAATAGTCGGTGTAAACAAAGACAAGTCCATAAGGCAAGATTCAAGATGGTTGCCGATTGTTTTCGCTTTGAGACAGGCTGACGCGATTCACTTCAAACAGCTACTAATAATACTATACATTCCCCCGATCGTTTCAAGTAATGACATTTTAAACAAAGATATAAAAGTGGATGGAGAATTCAGTTATTACTAACTACTAACATTAATCTACTAATGACTTTAGCAACGTAAACTTACCACTTACCTCAATACTTTAAAACACACAGCAATGATAATTTGAATAGCCTTCAGAGCACATGTGCTTGAAGCTACAGGCATGGCTTCACAGTAAAACAAAAATTGTTTGCATATCCTTTACAGGACATTGCTGTCAACATCAGCATCTTTCAGCTGATTGTTGATTTCTTCGGGGGAGGGGGGATTGTTCTACATTAATTTCAGCCAGTGGCATGAAGTTAGGCTTAGTTAGCTGTAGTAGTTACTTAGTTACTATTAATACTATTATATTATAGTACTTTAATGCTTACTTATGAGAGAAGATATAGACAGGGGTGGGGAAATACATTTTTTTTTTAAAGGAGGGGCAGAGAGAGGAGGGATGTCGTGTCTCCCCTCTATATATTTTCCAACAACTTCGAAAATATTTTGTCTCGGGTAACGAACAGTGCCTCGGTTTACGAACGGAGGCTAGAGAGAGAGAGAGAGAGAGAGAGAGAGAGAGAGAGAGAGAGAGAGAGATTTAACATTGGAGGACCTGTATCACTCAGGAGAAGAAAGCACTGCCATCGCGTGTACCAGAGAGAGAGAGAGAGAGAGAGAGAGAGAGAGAGAGAGAGAGGGAGAAGAGTTTGAAGGATTAGAAGCAGGCGCAGCAGCTGTAAAGGATGCGATTGTGTCCTTTGGCAGGAATATGGACCTGGAAATCGATGGCAATGACTTGGTGGAGCTGATTTAGGACCACAGTGGAGAGCTCACTACAGATTAGCTTGTGGATCTTTAGAATGAACAGCTAAAGACATTAAAGGAGGAGCAGTCGTCCGATGGTGAGGAGCCAATGACCGTTTCAACTGCCAGGATTAAAGAACTTTGCAGCAAGTGGGCAGACGTCGAAGACTTCATTGTGAACTATCATCCAAACAAACTTGTTGCTAACAGGGCAGTAAACCTGATGAATGATAACACGATGGCCCACTTTAGAAAGATTCTCCTGCAAAGGAAGCGACAAATTTCCCATGGTAGTTTCTTGGTGCAGAAAGATTCCCGGTCGGCTGCCAAGAAACAGCGCAAGAAACTCCTGAAACTAATGATTCAGAATAGCAAAGAAAGTTATACATTTCCCATGATCGTTTTCTTGGTAAGACAGATAGACTAAATGTTTTTTTTAATTTTAATTTTACATTTAATTCATTTGGTTGTTTTATTTCTCTTTATTTAATACGTGAAGTACACGTATTTTTAGCGTTTTGTCAGGTAAACGACCGAATGTTAATAAAAAACCAAAAAAACGATTCTTCATCTTGAAACGGATTGTCTCTATTTCATTGATTTCAATGTTTCGGGTTACGAACGTTTCGGGTTACGAACCGAGTTCTGGAACGAATTATGTTCGTAACCCGAGGTACCACTATACACACACACATACACACACACGCACACGCACACACATACACACACACACATATATATTCTCATTGGCACCTTGCCGTCTTGACAGACGATAGTTTGTGCTTTAAAAAGGCATAATAACTTTTACCTATGGTGGTAGCGAATGTGACTGATAAGGCCAATTCGCGCTGTAAATGTCCGTTCACAATGGGTGCATGTGAACACGCTTGTTGGGTGGTGCGTTCTGGCACTCCGAACAAGACTTCAACCACCGGCGTACATCTCCGGTCATTCCTGGCCAGCAATAATGGCCGGAAATTTTCTGCAAGGTCTCTCTGACACTCATATGTCGATTCTCGCCTATGATGTGTCCACTCTGAAGAATGTGAGGACGGTGGGTCTCTGGAACCACCCACTGCTCGTGCAGGTTATCTCCCCTCCCAGCTCTCCGATAGAGTAGTCGATTCTTCAGAAAGTACTGTCCCCGTTCTGGTGGCTCAGCACTTCTTTGCAGCTTCCTGTAGCAAGGACGCAACGTAGTATCCTTCCTCTGGGCAGTATGCAATTCTCCTGTCCCTGAGTTGTCGCATAGTGTCTCTGCCTCTTTTTCCTTCCCTTGAGATCCACTGACTACTGTTCCCTTGTGTGTTGGCTGTTTGGGCCTTCCCAAAAAGACATATTTCGTACCAATGATCATGGGAAATAAGGAGTCAGATAATACAGCAGCTGGAATAATGCCCGTGACGTACCTGGATTTAATCTCCACCTTGGCGATTGGCAGCGTCATGGTAACAGCACTCCTCATTGCCGGCTGTATCTCTATGGTCTCCCCTGTAAGTTGGTCTGGGCTTACCAAGCTGGCGTCCAACACCGCTTCCCCATCCAAACCTGTATCGTAGAGACAAGCAACCTGTTGGCCATTTACTTCAATCAGTTCCACCACAGGTGGTCTCTCTTGGTCCTGAGTGTCTTTCATCTCCTTGACCGTTTCCTTGCCTTCCTCTTTTAATTCCTCGAGGTTGGTTATGCAATTGGCATCGTTTGCCTTGCATCTGCAGTCCATAGTATTATGTGTTATCGACTGGCAGTGTGTGCACCCTGTTCCCTTCCTAGGTTTCCGTGTGTCCTTTTTGTTCCTTTCTCCTTCGCCGACCTCAGCCTTGTCTGTGATCACCGATGTAGGAATCACTTTGCATGCTGCGGAGTAAGAACTTTTAGGTTTCGATCTGCAGTCCTTCGTGTTATGAGATGGCACTTTGCAGAATGAACACCACCTCTCCGACCACTGTCGTTTAGCTGAAGAATTCGAGGTGCTCTGGTTTCCTACCTTCACATTCTCTGAACTCTCCTCGGTGTGCTTTATATAAGGTTCCACTTTTTCTCCTTCCCAGTTTTTAGGTTTCTTTTTCTCTTGTTTCTCCTGACCTTTGGTTTGAATACTGAGTTCCGCAGCCTCCCCATGTACCTCTACGAATCGTTCCGCCAGCTTATTCACAACATCAATCCGTTCCGCCCCTTGTTCTCCCAAGAAGGTTCTGAGAGGTTTCGACATTTGCTTTCGCATCTGGTCGACCACCATCATCTCTTCGAGACTCTCATAATCCCTCTTGAATTCTGCCAAGTCCATCCATTTCTGGAGATAGGATTTCAGCCTTAGACTGTAGGCGGCGAATAGTTCTCCCGGCTCTCGTCTAGATGATCTAAACTTCTTCCTATACGTTTGTGCTGTGACTTCATAATGTTTCATCAAAGCGGCTTTTAATTCCTCGTACTGATTTTCCTGTCCTGGTGGTAGGCGTGTGTAGACCTCGTACCCTGAACCACGTAAAGCCTGGGATAATTTAAGAGCCCATCTGGTCCTCTCCAGTCCCATAGCGACTGCCATAGCCTCGAACCGATCCAAAAACTGGTATATCTTCTCTTTACTTTCACCAAAGACCGCCAAGGGAAACTTCATGGCATGGTAACCCTGTCCAATCATGTGGGTTGCCCCAGGTGAAGATGAACTTCCTTCTGCTGCATCTATTTCACCCTTAGTTTGTGTCTTGAGCTCTAGTTCTCGCATGTGGTATTCATGTTCCCTTATCTTGTGGGCTTCTTCTGCTTCCAACTGGGCCTTCCGCTCCTCCCTTTCCGCTTGACGAAACTCTCGCTCTCTTTCTTGTATGTAATCAGTTAGCTCGGAACCAGCTAAACCAATTGCCTACCCGTTGGCCCTCAGTTCGGCTGTAGTTACTTTAGGAGTTGCCATAGTTAAAGCAGGTAAGTCAGCACGTTGAGTAAAGACACCTCAAGGCAGTAAAGAAGTACTCACTATACAATTATATTCCACCTAGAACATATATCATTTATCTATGTCTATCTAATATTATAACTCTACAACACCACACAGTACATCACAACCACTCTCTCATCCACAAGAGGAGATATAGGATAAAGACTTATGTAGACGTGTGACCGTGTGACTAGGTATGTAATGTGTCTTACCACCTATCTACATTCACTCTGTCTGGAACTATCTCACTGTAAAGTCACCAGCATTAATGAAATGTTTCTACCATAAATGTAATGGCACCATATATCCAATGGACGTCCTTCCATTAAAAGTCATCAATATATACTTATATTTATTCCAATCAGTATGTCCCAACATGCAGGTACTCCGCTATGCCTGTGCCAATATGCAGGTACCCCTCTATGCATATGCCCTGTTATGCTTTCAGGTCATATGGGTATAATGTCTGTACCTCGCTCGCTCCACCAATTATGTCCTGTTATTTTCCCGAGAGGAAGTTGGAATCAACCAGCACATCTTTAAACTTATTATCTGTTGGGATTATTGACTGACTTTGGTCTACACTCCTCTCTTCTGTCTTCCCTTCCATATATCTATTTCTTTCACTCTCTCTCTCTGTTATTCTCTCAACACATACTCAGACAACAGTTCCTTTCAACAATAAATAAAAGATTTATTAATAAAACTATGTCTGGTGTATGTATGGATATTGTCTATGTAGTTGGTATGTTCTTCTAGTGTGGCTGCCAGATAAGATGTTGATAGATAGTCTCCGTGTCTTCTCTCGTCTCTTCTCTCGGCTAAAGTACAGGACAGTACATAGATACAACAGAACGGTCTCACCCTGAATGCTCCGTCTGCTTGAGTCTGTAGATATATCCGTTTTTTGTTTTTAATGAAAAAATGTTCACCACTGTATCAATGTACTTAAACAGATCACTATATGCTGTCAGCTTAAACTGAATGTTCGTTGCTTTCTTATAGCGTTCTTAAATCCATCCTGGAAAACACATCGAGTTTCTAGTATTCTCTATTTTTGTCCTGTAAAAGTTCTACACTGGATAGTTCGTAATTGGTATAGGCATTTGGTATGCACCTTGCAACTCTTCGATACTGAGTCATTTGAGTCTTTTGTTTTTAGTTTGTATGATCTCTATTTTCCGTTCTCTGTCCTCCTGACTTATTACGATGACACTTCTTTTCTTTCCTTTCTTATGCACAAGTGTCGTGCTTTATTACTTTAAAGTGCTTTCTTGTGGGTTATCAACACTGAGTGATCTTGACCACAGCCATCTGTGTTATATCTTAGTTGATAAGTCTCGCACTGGTATGGGAACCTGTGTGATATACATTTAATAATGAGATCTGTGTCTGCTTCCTCTTCTCTCCTATGTGAGTGTCTTTTCCTCCAGCCGAAATGAAAAGGCTTCCGAAAAAACCCACTCTGACATAGGATAGAAAATTCACCTAACGTCTATACTATTCCTATTAATAGAAAGAAATGTTAAATGCACTTCACGCACATCTATATTCCTATGCTAAAACTATACTCTAATATATTAATACCTTATTTAGGCATCTATGTTCCTGGAATCGAAAAACACTTAGCGAATAACACACTACTATCCCCTCTTTCCATCATTAGGGACGTGTATTTCTATTCCCACTCAGGAACATATCTCCTTCAGTTCAGTTTGGAACACACGCTAAACTCTCACAAAGAAGTGGACACTCTTTATAGGTCATTTTTGCCGCATAGTCCTTGACCTTGCTTGACACCTCAAGTCCATACTTCATTATCACCGTTAGTGGAAAATTACAGATCTGAAACTTTTCCGTTATTCATACATCCAGACCGCAATATGCTGTCAAATAATGCTGTCTGCCTTTGTCGCAAACCAATTTTTCCACGCGACAGGTTACCTGGGCTGTTGGCGGCCCCTTCTGTGTCTTGACCTATAAACACATGCGCCTGGTCACTCCGTTGTTGGTTACCCTTACTGCTTCGTTTGTTAACCCTTCTTCTACCTGGTTAGTCGGTGTATACAGTCGTCTATCTGGGAATCATTAACTCTCAGTATTCCACGACAGACCGGATAACGTGATCCCCTTCAAACAGTTACTGTAACCCCCCAACCCCCTCCTCCCACCCATCCCCCCATCGTTTCATATTTTTTTTTTTTTTTTTTTTTGCATATCCTTTACAGGACTTAGCTGTCAACACCAGCATCTTTCAGCTGAGAGGCCGGCTCAAATACCCCGTAAGTTACCGATGCGATTCGAACCACTGCTGATTTGAACCGTCATCACGTTACCGACGAGAGTATACGAGATTACGGGGAAAAGTCATAACCTCTAAGCCACGAAGCCGGCATCAAAAAGTTAGAAGATGGAAATAAGGTTGTACAAATCATGAAGTGAGAAGATGGAAATAAGGTTGTACAACTCATGAAGATTGAAAATGGAAATAATGTTGTACAAATCATCATGAAGAGAGAAGATGGAAATAATATTGTACACATCAACAAGAAGTGAGAGGATGAAAATAAGGATGTACAAAACAAGCTTTTATCATGAAGTGAGAAGATGGAAATAAGGTTGTACAAATGAATGTATCTTGTTAGGTGAAATAAATCCAGACATAAGTAACAAATAGGTGTATCTGATTATATGAAAGTAATCGTGACAAAAGTAACAATAGAATATATATGTTTAGATCAAAGTCATCTTGAGAAAGGTAAAGGTAACAAATGGATATCTGTTTACGTGAAAGATATCGTGACGAAATTAATAGGCTGGAAAAATGCTTGTGTATTGTTTATCTGCTGATACGTTGTCAGCGACTTGCTGCGATGGCAAATACCAACAGATAAACACTGAACTATATACCCTTGTAGTGGTACACTTCTTGGACTAATTGCATTAAGTATGATACATAACGTATCTACTGCAGCCGTTCACATCATTTAATTATACGGTAAGTGCAGAAATTGGTGAGATACACATTTCAGGTAGGCAACTTTAATTTACTAACAGCGCTTTATTGTTTACGACAGCTTTGTAACTGCCCCACTTCATATGTAAAGACGACCCTGGCCTTTTCAGTCACGATGAAAACGGTAAATATATTGATGTTTAGAGAATTTTCCCACTCACGCTTTCAGGCTCTGACACGATACATGAAATATGAAACTATGTCGGACTATAGAAATCAGACGAAGTAGGACACAAACCTGCTGTCTTTACAGACTGGAGACAGTCAACGACTAGGGAAAGCAAATCCGGAAAACAATACTTGTCTGGAGATAAACCTGTTGTCTTGTTGGCAGACCGGGGATAGTCAACGACTAGGGAAAGCAAATCTGGAAACAATACTTGTCTGAGAGATAAACCTGTTGTCTTGTTTGCAGACTGGAGACAGTCAACGGCTAAAGAAAACAAATATGTAAACGAAACACTTGTCACAATCGCATGTACCGAGTCACAGGCTTCAGGAAAAGCTGCAGTGGTACTAGCTTTATAAGGACGGTACAACCAACCAAGCATTGCTTTCTGTGTCACTCATCCACCCAGCAACTCAGTTCCAGCTGTGGCATCATGGGATGTTTCGCCGCAAGTACGACTCTGGGATCGAACCTACTATTGACTTTATCATTTCTGAAATGAAGGGGCATCGAAAAAAGGTTTGGTCACTGTATGGTCAATGTGACATGATTGATTGAGTTGCCAGAGGACCTAGTTAGTAGTGTTCTCTGGAGATATATCTTGAATAATAAATAACAAGATAAAGGATATGATTTTGCCCGTTTTGTCTAGAGGTCACTCAAATGAGCTAATCATTCCCGCAATAGCCTTTTTGGAGAACCCCTTTTCTTTTGGCTCAAACCCCCACTGTGAGACCACTATGTATCTACACAGAAATTTATATAAGAAGAAAAAGGTTTCCCCTAAGACCCAAAGGAGATCTGGACTCTTCGCCTCTGTACAACTGAGGATCCATCTCTCTCATTATAATGTTGCCAGTGTGCTGTTCGTCCGTCACATAGATCTCCTATATATTTTGTCAGTATGACCTATATCAGGTTGTCCCATTTCTTTGGGATTGTAGAACTCAATTATTTGTAGGCAAACTCAACAATAACTGTACATTACATCTGTTGGACAAGACATCTACGTGACAGTTTCTTGACAAAAGTGGGACATACATTCACAAGGAATTGTTTACACCACAATTGTACAAGATAGACATCATGTGATACTTGACAACATCTATACAGGACTTTTCACAATATGTATAACCCACCACAGCACTTAAGACAGTCACAGATACAATACTTGACAGCAACTGTACAAGAAATTCACTGGAGACATGTACTTAAAACACTGGTTCATCAAATACACAATTTATTGAGCTGATGGTGAGCATAGTGATGACCATTGTCCATCTGCTGGCATGTCAACACCTCAAAACATACATTGAAAATGCATAAAATATGTCGCACATGCATGAAGATAAACATGATACACCACCCCCCCATTACTCCACCACCAAATAATAAATTCTTCTCTTCCTCCTCTCCAATATCTAACTACACCATCCCGTTACAGTATCGGTAACTATCATCATTTCCTGTCTCTTGGGAATTTAGGAAATCCTATCCATGGGCAACTCAAGGAAGAAACTACTGTTCTGGGTCTGTTGAATCCTTTTATCATCAGCAATTGATGTTGGGAAAGCTCCAGGTTGCAGACTTCCTGTAATAAGTTCCATGGCAGATTCATTCCTCTTGAAGACAAGATTTGGTATGATGATATGGTACTGCATCTCACGGTTGATCAGGCTGTTAGTGAAAATTGTCACTGGGGACTTCACATATCCAGTCCACCTCACTTATCTTCAAGTCTTCATTCTTAAACACTGTGTGAGCACCAGGCCGGAGATTAACTAAGATAAGTCCTAGCCAAACAATCCATTGCCCCAGTCATTTCACAAGTTGTCTTGAATGGGGTTAACAACTAGACTTGTTGTTTTCATTCTCAGATGATTCTGATAATTATGATCACTGTCCAGTTCACCACATTGGTAGTGCTTCAGATTGTGTTATGCTCCCATTTGTGCATTCAGCTGTTGAGCTGAGAGAAAACTCTTCTTGATATTCCCACATTTTGATAGGGAGTCACATCTGGATCTAGGACTTCTGGTTAGAGGTCCCAGATGATATATGGATGCCTCTCCTCCATCCTCCTGTTCTCTGTCAATACAAAATGGCACAACATCTCTTTACATTTGTTAAAAGATGATGTGATCATACATTAACACACACAGATGGAGATGGGGAGGAAAAGGATGGGTGTGGTCCAAACACACCTCTCCTTGTTTGATGATGCAGTGTATTTCACTCTGATGCACTGTGGTAATCACAAGACCATATGCTGAGACAGGGTAGCTTAACACAATTACAAGCATTTATGTGGTCTAAGTTCCACCATGTTTGAACCACAGTAGACCTGGGCACAAGGAGGACCAGACACAGTACAGCAATCATTGTGACATAGCAACATGGGACAGGCATTGTGAAGGGAAATGGAAAATAGGCATTTACAACTGCAATATGCAATATGTATTAACTAATGGCATTTACCCAATTAGCAGACCAGACATCCATTCCTATGGCTGTGATGTGGGTGCATGAATGTCCTATTCCATATACACTCACTCAGCAATGCCAGACCTCACCCCCTCTCTCAGACAGACCTGACTCACAGGTACATCATCTTTATCATCATCATGTGCTCTTTCCCCACTGAGTAATTTTCATGTCTACTACAGTAGGTAACAGAAGCTCAATTGCATAACAACTGTTCACATATGCACCAAAGCACATATGGGAAAAACATGTTTAGTCCTTGTAAATTTGCATGAGCCATACATTATATTCAGCCAACTAAGACACAGGTTCACACACCTATGGTTCTCTTAGGAACTAGTTTATATGAACCATCCAACAGTAGAGGTAACAGTGTAATACTTCAAAGAGAAATTGTATTAATTCTCTTGAGCATATAGCCACTAGGTATCACATTAACTTAGCAATTCTGGCGTGCCATCACCGTCCTGTTTACATATGGATATTTGAAGCATCTTTCTTTCTACTAATGTGAGAGGCTACTTATTAAATCACCAACTCACTCACTCCATCATTCTCAGCGTTTTACAAAGGAACGTGTACATGTTTCATCACTCATTCCAATCCAGACTGCCATCTGTTAACTCGCGAGAGCAAAGGTACAGTTGAGTTAAGAATGAGTCATCCTAGGCATGAAGAATGCACAAGGGGTTTGGGTTTGCGAATCTGCATGAGTGTGCCATACATTCATCAAGCATACGCAACCAGTCACAACAAGGGATTGATATGCACTTGGAGTATACAGCGTGAAAGACGTGTCAAGGTTGTAGATGCAGTGTTCAGAATTCTGGCGCACAGAAGTTAGGTTTTCCACTTTCACATTTTATTCATAAAATACTCATACATTCTTCTCATTCGTTTACCAGGCACAACTACAACATTAAAGTATGTTTTAAAGTGGTACCTGCTGTCCAGAGAACAATATATTATCGTATCTTTAAGGGCATTGTTGGGTCATCACATCACACTAGCGACCGCTCTCGGTGGAATTCCCGCTCCTACTAATTAGATTTTAAAATATGGCCCAGGAATAGCGTGGGCTCATTAATTATTAACCAATGAAAAACAAGCGCATACCTCTGCCCTCCCCCAACTCGTTCTAGAACATACGATCTAATAATAGCCCTTCTATTTGGGATGGTCCCCGTTAAGACTTAAAGTATCTTTATGAAATGTGTCGGACTGGGAATGGGGAATTATGTTCCATCATGCTACATGGCCCCTCTCTTAAATCTTTCATAGGTATGACAGATGATCGCAGAATCCACAGTTCCCAGATCCCTTAGGTGGTTTTGTCAATTACTCCCTGTCTCCCTTTACCCTACTAGAGTAGTACATTTGGAACTAAGTGATTTTTCTCCTTAAAAAAAAATCTGCCCCAACATTCCATCAGTTGATAAATTTGGTGGCCAACGCAAAGACCATGAAGTTAGCCCTGCATTAAGTTCCTTTAAGTCACTGGGAGCATCAGGAGTCCTGACTCCACTCATCTGTGAACTGCTCTTCTATTTACCTCTGACAGTGTTCCACTGCTGACATCCTTGCTATATTTCCTGTTTGTGATAAATGATCTCTCTGAGTCACACCATTTCGTAATGTATGAATGTTCCATAGAGATTCATTATGTGAAGTAATGGCCTTGCAATTAAGCCAACTTCTAGATGACGTTTAGAGAGAATGGTTGCATTCCATTTATCTCTCAACCTTTCACCTTATCAGAACTTCATTCTTCCCTTCGCCACCGGAGAATGATAATCCTGTGAGAGTATATTTAACTGAACGATTTCTCCAACAGTAATCTTGGCATTTGGAACTGGGTTAAAATTTTTAATCAGCACCGGAGCAAAGACAATCACTTCCGGGTGATTGTATAGCAGCCGCTGCAAAACTTAAGACAAAATCTACTAGTGCAGATTTGGTTAGCGTTGGACACAGGGTCTACCTTTCCAATAAGTCTCTTGTGTTTGCAGATGGTAGCAATTTCCCATTATATTTCCTTGACTTATTTCTGTAGTCTTACCATAGATTTAGAGGTGCACTTGTCGGTTGAGATTCTCTCATTCCGTTATGCCTCTATTTTGATGTGTTGTGAGAAGTGACAGCATTTTCTCTCCTTAGTTGCTCTATTTTCTAACGTAGCAACTGAATTTGTAGATGCAGCCAGACTGTGACATCTACTACTACTAATATAGAAGTCCAGGTGGAGGTTCCAACTAGTTGTCTTCAGCCATGCTTTAGCGAAGTGCTTTTTGAGTGACTGGGAAGTATCCGTTCTTTCTCTCCCACATGAGCAAAACGTTTACCATGGCGAATTGGGCGAATCCTCTCAGCACAGAGAAGTTCGTCATTATCACAGCCACCTTTGAAGGGTGTGATTATGTGGGTATAGCCTCTTAGTTACCAATAGTGACTGGAATTTTGGAAGCTATTTTACTGACTTTGAGGATAGGACTGGCCAGGTCCTGTGAATACACCTCGCATCTCAGTAATAATATAATATTCCACATGCTAAATGCATTGTTCTTATTATATAAAGAGTCGACTGCTGACGTGCAGGGATCTTTATCTTGAAAGGAGTCAGCTGTTTTAAACTGATCTTTCGTTAGTCCACTAAATCGTAGACAATGTGTATAGAGTGTCAGCTGCTGGAGTTGCAGTGAGCTCTACCATATAAGAGTTAACTGTTTGGAGACAGTAATCCTTATTTACATTCCTACCTTCTTCCGGCAGAAAGTCTTCCCATTGAGAATGAAAAAGGAGAATGACATCAGTTGTACTCAACATTGGCCGCCCTTTAATCTCCACCATTTTAAAGGCAGAAACGCTTTCTCAACTGAGGATGAATTGACGGCCGACCTCGGAGACGGATCCTGTTATATCTCTTCATGAAATTTTTCAAGTTGTCCATGATGTGCTCCTAGTCGTATGATATGCCAATGACATCAGGTTGGTTATCCATCGTTTCCTAGACACATACTTTGCGTACGCTCTCCACTTCCATATGAATGGCTAGGGGTCCAGTTATTTTGATGGCCTTCCTGGAGATTCAATGAGTTAACTCCTGGTGACGTGGATCCTAGTACACCAGAGAGATTACACCATCGAACAATAGACTAATCTCTTATAGACACCAGACTGTGGTCGGTTTTATATGACCGCCCATAACATCAGGTAGAATCTTCCCTTCATCTCGTCCATTACGTATCAAGTACGCTTAATAATACCACTACTTTAGAAATGGCAAGTGACGGAGTTGATAAGGATGTTTTCTCCTGGAGATTCAATTGTGCTCACGCGCAGTAGCTTGATCAGGGCCACTGACAAGATTACACAACTGAAGAATAAATCCAACGTCGAATCGACCCTGGACATTAGCCGGTACGAATACTGACTATCACCGAGAGAGATTGTCAGTGAGGTGTCTTAATGGTTGCCCAAGTTTTCCATCAGGGTTCACACTCTCTGCTCTCAGTGTTGCAAGCATGTTATGGGGAGAAGAGAATATAAGGAGTTGTTATCTTATGTGATGTGGTGACATTAAAAATGTTGTATTTACAACAATAATTCCCCTCTCTCACCCATGCCAGCAATTAATTTTGTGATGGAGTAGGCCCCATATTCATTTACTGGATTAAGTGTCCTAATTTCAGGGACAAGAATAAATTTTTCCCTGTACTAGCTGTCTCAGTTATATTTAAAATAATTTGTATTCTCTGGTGTTTCAGGTACCTTAATTTTTGGATACATATATTGAATAAACAGCATGCACAAAATTATACAACAATATTGACAAGCTAATAAATCATATCATTCTGAGAAAAACAAATATCATGGATACAAGCAATTATGTTGACCCATAAGATATTTATACATCATTTTCAGTCTGCTACATTGAATTCCTAACTGATATATTAAAACAGTGATACATGCAATATTATCACTATTAATGAAATCAAACCTTCTAGAGATTTATTGTGGGTTTACATGTCTGGACAGTTGCCCTCATATAAGAGACAGGGTCCATTAAACAATACCATAAAAACTCCAAGAATTTGGTCTGATTTGCGAGAGGTCACCCCGGATTTTAATACCAACATAGAGATCCCAAAAGTGAGTCTTATGCAGGGTATACCCAAGGTTTGTATCCTGACATCAGGGCACAAGGTATGTGAGCCCCTAGCAGGTTATTACCAGGGTTTAAATCCGAGACGAGTGTTCTTTTTCCCAGGGTTTATAGCCTGGAAAGAGCAAACCCAGTTATGTGACCAGGTTTTCCCAGAGTTTATATCCCGGAAAGAGCCTACCAGTTATGTGACATGTTTGATTGAGTTGCCAGAGGACCTAGTTAGTAGTGTTCTCTGGAGATATATCTTGAATAATAAATAACAAGATAAAGGATATGATTTTGCCCGTTTTGTCTAGAGGTCACTCAAATGAGCTAATCATTCCCGCAATAGCCTTTTTGGAGAACCCCTTTTCTTTTGGCTCAAACCCCCACTGTGAGACCACTATGTATCTACACAGAAATTTATATAAGAAGAAAAAGGTTTCCCCTAAGACCCAAAGGAGATCTGGACTCTTCGCCTCTGTACAACTGAGGATCCATCTCTCTCATTATAATGTTGCCAGTGTGCTGTTCGTCCGTCACATAGATCTCCTATATATTTTGTCAGTATGACCTATATCAGGTTGTCCCATTTCTTTGGGATTGTAGAACTCAATTATTTGTAGGCAAACTCAACAATAACTGTACATTACATCTGTTGGACAAGACATCTACATGACAGTTTCTTGACAAAAGTGGGACATACATTCACAAGGAATTGTTTACACCACAATTGTACAAGATAGACATCATGTGATACTTGACAACATCTATACAGGACTTTTCACAATATGTATAACCAACCACAGCACTTAAGACAGTCACCAGAGACAAAACTTGACAGCACTGTACAAGAAATTCACTGGGGACATGTACTTAAAACACTGGTTCATCAAATACACAATTTATTGAGCTGATGGTGAGTATAGTGATGACCATTGTCCATCTGCTGGCATGTCAACACCTCAATACATACATTGAAAATGCATAAAATATGTCCCACATGCATGAAGATAAACATGATACACCACCTCCCCATTACTCCACCACCAAATAATAAATTCTTCTCTTCCTCCTCTCCAATATCTAACTACACCATCCCGTTACAGTATCGGTAACTATCATCATTTCCTGTCTCTTGGGAATTTAGGAAATCCTATCCATGGGCAACTCAAGGAAGAAACTACTGTTCTGGGTCTGTTGAATCCTTTTATCATCAGCAATTGATGTTGGGAAAGCTCCAGGTTGCAGACTTCCTGTAATAAGTTCCATGGCAGATTCATTCCTCTTGAAGACAAGATTTGGTATGATGATATGGTACTGCATCTCACGGTTGATCAGGCTGTTAGTGAAAATTGTCACTGGGGACTTCACATATCCAGTCCACCTCACTTATCTTCAAGTCTTCATTCTTAAACACTGTGTGAGCACCAGGCCGGAGATTAACTAAGATAAGTCCTAGCCAAACAATCCATTGCCCCAGTCATTTCACAAGTTGTCTTGAATGGGGTTAACAACTAGACTTGTTGTTTTCATTCTCAGATGATTCTGATAATTATGATCACTGTCCAGTTCACCACATTGGTAGTGCTTCAGATTGTGTTATGCTCCCATTTGTGCATTCAGCTGTTGAGCTGAGAGAAAACTCTTCTTGATATTCCCACATTTTGATAGGGAGTCACATCTGGATCTAGGACTTCTGGTTAGAGGTCCCAGATGATATATGGATGCCTCTCCTCCATCCTCCTGTTCTCTGTCAATACAAAATGGCACAACATCTCTTTACATTTGTTAAAAGATGATGTGATCATACATTAACACACACAGATGGAGATGGGGAGGAAAAGGATGGGTGTGGTCCAAACACACCTCTCCTTGTTTGATGATGCAGTGTATTTCACTCTGATGCACTGTGGTAATCACAAGACCATATGCTGAGACAGGGTAGCTTAACACAATTACAAGCATTTATGTGGTCTAAGTTCCACCATGTTTGAACCACAGTAGACCTGGGCACAAGGAGGACCAGACACAGTACAGCAATCATTGTGACATAGCAACATGGGACAGGCATTGTGAAGGGAAATGGAAAATAGGCATTTACAACTGCAATATGCAATATGTATTAACTAATGGCATTTACCCAATTAGCAGACCAGACATCCATTCCTATGGCTGTGATGTGGGTGCATGAATGTCCTATTCCATATACACTCACTCAGCAATGCCAGACCTCACCCCCTCTCTCAGACAGACCTGACTCACAGGTACATCATCTTTATCATCATCATGTGCTCTTTCCCCACTGAGTAATTTTCATGTCTACTACAGTAGGTAACAGAAGCTCAATTGCATAACAACTGTTCACATATGCACCAAAGCACATATGGGAAAAACATGTTTAGTCCTTGTAAATTTGCATGAGCCATACATTATATTCAGCCAACTAAGACACAGGTTCACACACCTATGGTTCTCTTAGGAACTAGTTTATATGAACCATCCAACAGTAGAGGTAACAGTGTAATACTTCAAAGAGAAATTGTATTAATTCTCTTGAGCATATAGCCACTAGGTATCACATTAACTTAGCAATTCTGGCGTGCCATCACCGTCCTGTTTACATATGGATATTTGAAGCATCTTTCTTTCTACTAATGTGAGAGGCTACTTATTAAATCACCAACTCACTCACTCCATCATTCTCAGCGTTTTACAAAGGAACGTGTACATGTTTCATCACTCATTCCAATCCAGACTGCCATCTGTTAACTCGCGAGAGCAAAGGTACAGTTGAGTTAAGAATGAGTCATCCTAGGCATGAAGAATGCACAAGGGGTTTGGGTTTGCGAATCTGCATGAGTGTGCCATACATTCATCAAGCATACGCAACCAGTCACAACAAGGGATTGATATGCACTTGGAGTATACAGCGTGAAAGACGTGTCAAGGTTGTAGATGCAGTGTTCAGAATTCTGGCGCACAGAAGTTAGGTTTTCCACTTTCACATTTTATTCATAAAATACTCATACATTCTTCTCATTCGTTTACCAGGCACAACTACAACATTAAAGTATGTTTTAAAGTGGTACCTGCTGTCCAGAGAACAATATATTATCGTATCTTTAAGGGCATTGTTGGGTCATCACATCACACTAGCGACCGCTCTCGGTGGAATTCCCGCTCCTACTAATTAGATTTTAAAATATGGCCCAGGAATAGCGTGGGCTCATTAATTATTAACCAATGAAAAACAAGCGCATACCTCTGCCCTCCCCCAACTCGTTCTAGAACATACGATCTAATAATAGCCCTTCTATTTGGGATGGTCCCCGTTAAGACTTAAAGTATCTTTATGAAATGTGTCGGACTGGGAATGGGGAATTATGTTCCATCATGCTACATGGCCCCTCTCTTAAATCTTTCATAGGTATGACAGATGATCGCAGAATCCACAGTTCCCAGATCCCTTAGGTGGTTTTGTCAATTACTCCCTGTCTCCCTTTACCCTACTAGAGTAGTACATTTGGAACTAAGTGATTTTTCTCCTTAAAAAAAAATCTGCCCCAACATTCCATCAGTTGATAAATTTGGTGGCCAACGCAAAGACCATGAAGTTAGCCCTGCATTAAGTTCCTTTAAGTCACTGGGAGCATCAGGAGTCCTGACTCCACTCATCTGTGAACTGCTCTTCTATTTACCTCTGACAGTGTTCCACTGCTGACATCCTTGCTATATTTCCTGTTTGTGATAAATGATCTCTCTGAGTCACACCATTTCGTAATGTATGAATGTTCCATAGAGATTCATTATGTGAAGTAATGGCCTTGCAATTAAGCCAACTTCTAGATGACGTTTAGAGAGAATGGTTGCATTCCATTTATCTCTCAACCTTTCACCTTATCAGAACTTCATTCTTCCCTTCGCCACTGGAGAATGATAATCCTGTGAGAGTATATTTAACTGAACGCTTTCTCCAACAGTAATCTTGGCATTTGGAACTGGGTTAAAATTTTTAATCAGCACCGGAGCAAAGACAATCACTTCCGGGTGATTGTATAGCAGCCGCTGCAAAACTTAAGACTAAAATCTACTAGTGCAGATTTGGTTAGCGTTGGACACAGGGTCTACCTTTCCAATAAGCCTCTTGTGTTTGCAGATGGTAGCAATTTCCCATTATATTTCCTTGACTTATTTCTGTAGTCTTACCATAGATTTAGAGGTGCACTTGTCGGTTGAGATTCTCTCATTCCGTTATGCCTCTATTTTGATGTGTTGTGAGAAGTGACAGCATTTTCTCTCCTTAGATGCTCTATTTTCTAACGTAGCAACTGAATTTGTAGATGCAGCCAGACTGTGACATCTACTACTACTAATATAGAAGTCCAGGTGGAGGTTCCAACTAGTTGTCTTCAGCCATGCTTTAGCGAAGTGCTTTTTGAGTGACTGGGAAGTATCCGTTTTTTCTCTCCCACATGAGCAAAACGTTTACATATGGCGAATTGGGCGAATTCTCTCAGCACAGAGAAGTTCGTCATTATCACAGCCACCTTTGAAGGGTGTGATTATGTGGGTATAGCCTCTTAGTTACCAATAGTGACTGGAATTTTGGAAGCTATTTTACTGACTTTGAGGATAGGACTGGCCAGGTCCTGTGAATACACCTCGCATCTCAGTAATAATATAATATTCCACATGCTAAATGCATTGTTCTTATTATATAAAGAGTCGACTGCTGACTTGCAGGGATCTTTATCTTGAAAGGAGTCAGCTGTTTTAAACTGATCTTTCGTTAGTCCACTAAATCGTAGACAATGTGTATAGAGTGTCAGCTGCTGGAGTTGCAGTGAGCTCTACCATATAAGAGTTACCTGTTTGGAGACAGTAATCCTTATTTACATTCCTACCTTCTTCCGGCAGAAAGTCTTCCCATTGAGAATGAAAAAGGAGAATGACATCAGTTGTACTCAACTTTGGCCGCCCTTTAATCTCCACCATTTTAAAGGCAGAAACGCTTTCTCAACTGAGGATGAATTGACGGCCGACCTCGGAGACGGATCCTGTTTTATCTCTTCATGAAATTTTTCAGGTTGTCCATGATGTGCTCCTAGTCGTATGATATGCCAATGACATCAGGTTGGTTATCCATCGTTTCCTAGACACATACTTTGCGTACGCTCTCCACTTCCTTATGAATGGCTAGGGGTCCAGTTATTTTGATGGCCTTCCTGGAGATTCAATGAGTTAACTCCTGGTGACGTGGATCCTAGTACACCAGAGAGATTACACCATCGAACAATAGACTAATGTCTTATAGACACCAGACTGTGGTCGGTTTTATATGACCGCCCATAACATCAGGTAGAATCTTCCCTTCATCTCGTCCATTACGTATCAAGTACGCTTAATAATACCACTACTTCAGAAATGGCAAGTGACGGAGTTGATAAGGATGTTTTCTCCTGGAGATTCAATTGTGCTCACGCGCAGTAGCTTGATCAGGGCCACTGACAAGATTACACAACTGAAGAATAAATCCAACGTCGAATCGACCCTGGACATTAGCCGGTACGAATACTGACTATCACCGAGAGAGATTGTCAGTGAGGTGTCTTAATGGTTGCCCAAGTTTTCCATCAGGGTTCACACTCTCTGCTCTCAGTGTTGCAAGCATGTTATGGGGAGAAGAGAATATAAGGAGTTGTTATCTTATGTGATGTGGTGACATTAAAAATGTTGTATTTACAACAATAATTCCCCTCTCTCACCCATGCCAGCAATTAATTTTGTGATGGAGTAGGCCCCATATTCATTTACTGGATTAAGTGTCCTAATTTCAGGGACAAGAATAAATTTTTCCCTGTACTAGCTGTCTCAGTTATATTTAAAATAATTTGTGTTCTCTGGTGTTTCAGGTACCTTAATTTTTGGATACATATATTGAATAACCAGCATGCACAAAATTATACAACAATATTGACAAGCTAATAAATCATATCATTCTGAGAAAAACAAATATCATGGATACAAGCAATTATGTTGACCCATAAGATATTTATACATCATTTTCAGTCTGCTACATTGAATTCCTAACTGATATATTAAAACAGTGATACATGCAATATTATCACTATTAATGAAATCAAACCTTCTAGAGATTTATTGTGGGTTTACATGTCTGGACAGTTGCCCTCATATAAGAGACAGGGTCCATTAAACAACACCATAAAAACTCCAAGAATTTGGTCTGATTTGCGAGAGGTCACCCCGGATTTTAATACCAACATAGAGATCCCAAAAGTGAGTCTTATGCAGGGTATGCCCAAGGTTTGTATCCTGACATCAGGGCACAAGGTATGTGAGCCCCTAGCAGGTTATTACCAGGGTTTAAATCCGAGACGAGTGTTCTTTTTCCCAGGGTTTATAGCCTTGAAAGAGCAAACCCAGTTATGTGACCAGGTTTTCCCAGGGTTTATATCCCGGAAAGAGCCTACCAGTTATGTGACATGTTTGATTGAGTTGCCAGAGGACCTAGTTAGTAGTGTTCTCTGGGGATATATCTTGAATAATAAATAACAAGATAAAGGATATGATTTTGCCCGTTTTGTCTAGAGGTCACTCAAATGAGCTAATCATTCCCGCAATAGCCTTTTTGGAGAACCCCTTTTCTTTTGGCTCAAACCCCCACTGTGAAACCACTATGTATCTACACAGAAATTTATATAAGAAGAAAAAGGTTTCCCCTAAGACCCAAAGGAGATCTGGACTCTTCGCCTCTGTACAACTGAGGATCCATCTCTCTCATTATAATGTTGCCAGTGTGCTGTTCGTCCGTTACATAGATCTCCTATATATTTTGTCAGTATGACCTATATCAGGTTGTCCCATTTCTTTGGGATTGTAGAACTCAATTATTTGTAGGCAAACTCAACAATAACTGTACATTACATCTGTTGGACAAGACATCTACATGACAGTTTCTTGACAAAAGTGGGACATACATTCACAAGGAATTGTTTACACCACAATTGTACAAGATAGACATCATGTGATACTTGACAACATCTATACAGGACTTTTCACAATATGTATAACCAACCACAGCACTTAAGACAGTCACCAGAGACAAAACCTGACACCAGCACTGTACAAGAAATTCACTGGGGACATGTACTTAAAACACTGGTTCATCAAACACACAATTTATTGAGCTGATTGTGAGTATAGTGATGACCATTGTCCATCTGCTGGCATGTCAACACCTCAATACATACATTGAAAATGCATAAAATATGTCCCACATGCATGAAGATAAACATGATACACCACCTCCCCATTACTCCACCACCAAATAATAAATTCTTCTCTTCCTCCTCTCCAATATCTAACTACACCATCCCGTTACAGTATCGGTAACTATCATCATTTCCTGTCTCTTGGGAATTTAGGAAATCCTATCCATGGGCAACTCAAGGAAGAAACTACTGTTCTGGGTCTGTTGAATCCTTTTATCATCAGCAATTGATGTTGGGAAAGCTCCAGGTTGCAGACTTCCTGTAATAAGTTCCATGGCAGATTCATTCCTCTTGAAGACAAGATTTGGTATGATGATATGGTACTGCATCTCACGGTTGATCAGGCTGTTAGTGAAAATTGTCACTGGGGACTTCACATATCCAGTCCACCTCACTTATCTTCAAGTCTTCATTCTTAAACACTGTGTGAGCACCAGGCCGGAGATTAACTAAGATAAGTCCTAGCCAAACAATCCATTGCCCCAGTCATTTCACAAGTTGTCTTGAATGGGGTTAACAACTAGACTTGTTGTTTTCATTCTCAGATGATTCTGATAATTATGATCACTGTCCAGTTCACCACATTGGTAGTGCTTCAGATTGTGTTATGCTCCCATTTGTGCATTCAGCTGTTGAGCTGAGAGAAAACTCTTCTTGATATTCCCACATTTTGATAGGGAGTCACATCTGGATCTAGGACTTCTGGTTAGAGGTCCCAGATGATATATGGATGCCTCTCCTCCATCCTCCTGTTCTCTGTCAATACAAAATGGCACAACATCTCTTTACATTTGTTAAAAGATGATGTGATCATACATTAACACACATAGATGGAGATGGGGAGGAAAAGGATGGGTGTGGTCCAAACACACCTCTCCTTGTTTGATGATGCAGTGTATTTCACTCTGATGCACTGTGGTAATCACAAGACCATATGCTGAGACAGGGTAGCTTAACACAATTACAAGCATTTATGTGGTCTAAGTTCCACCATGTTTGAACCACAGTAGACCTGGGCACAAGGAGGACCAGACACAGTACAGCAATCATTGTGACATAGCAACATGGGACAGGCATTGTGAAGGGAATTGGAAAATAGGCATTTACAACTGCAATATGCAATATGTATTAACTAATGGCATTTACCCAATTAGCAGACCAGACATCCATTCCTATGGCTGTGATGTCGGTGCATGAATGTCCTATTCCATATACACTCACTCAGCAATGCCAGACCTCACCCCCTCTCTCAGACAGACCTGACTCACAGGTACATCATCTTTATCATCATCATGTGCTCTTTCCCCACTGAGTAATTTTCATGTCTACTACAGTAGGTAACAGAAGCTCAATTGCATAACAACTGTTCACATATGCACCAAAGCACATATGGGAAAAACATGTTTAGTCCTTGTAAATTTGCATGAGCCATACATTATATTCAGCCAACTAAGACACAGGTTCACACACCTATGGTTCTCTTAGGAACTAGTTTATATGAACCATCCAACAGTAGAGGTAACAGTGTAATACTTCAAAGAGAAATTGTATTAATTCTCTTGAGCATATAGCCACTAGGTATCACATTAACTTAGCAATTCTGGCGTGCCATCACCGTCCTGTTTACATATGGATATTTGAAGCATCTTTCTTTCTACTAATGTGAGAGGCTACTTATTAAATCACCAACTCACTCACTCCATCATTCTCAGCGTTTTACAAAGGAACGTGTACATGTTTCATCACTCATTCCAATCCAGACTGCCATCTGTTAACTCGCGAGAGCAAAGGTACAGTTGAGTTAAGAATGAGTCATCCTAGGCATGAAGAATGCACAAGGGGTTTGGGTTTGCGAATCTGCATGAGTGTGCCATACATTCATCAAGCATACGCAACCAGTCACAACAAGGGATTGATATGCACTTGGAGTATACAGCGTGAAAGACGTGTCAAGGTTGAAGATGCAGTGTTCAGAATTCTGGCGCACAGAAGTTAGGTTTTCCACTTTCACATTTTATTCATAAAATACTCATACATTCTTCTCATTCGTTTACCAGGCACAACTACAACATTAAAGTATGTTTTAAAGTGGTACCTGCTGTCCAGAGAACAATATATTATCGTATCTTTAAGGGCATTGTTGGGTCATCACATCACACTAGCGACCGCTCTCGGTGGAATTCCCGCTCCTACTAATTAGATTTTAAAATATGGCCCAGGAATAGCGTGGGCTCATTAATTATTAACCAATGAAAAACAAGCGCATACCTCTGCCCTCCCCCAACTCGTTCTAGAACATACGATCTAATAATAGCCCTTCTATTTGGGATGGTCCCCGTTAAGACTTAAAGTATCTTTATGAAATGTGTCGGACTGGGAATGGGGAATTCTGTTCCATCATGCTACATGGCCCCTCTCTTAAATCTTTCATAGGTATGACAGATGATCGCAGAATCCACAGTTCCCAGATCCCTTAGGTGGTTTTGTCAATTACTCCCTGTCTCCCTTTACCCTACTAGAGTAGTACATTTGGAACTAAGTGATTTTTCTCCTTAAAAAAAAAATCTGCCCCAACATTCCATCAGTTGATAAATTTGGTGGCCAACGCAAAGACCATGAAGTTAGCCCTGCATTAAGTTCCTTTAAGTCACTGGGAGCATCAGGAGTCCTGACTCCACTCATCTGTGAACTGCTCTTCTATTTACCTCTGACAGTGTTCCACTGCTGACATCCTTGCTATATTTCCTGTTTGTGATAAATGATCTCTCTGAGTCACACCATTTCGTAATGTATGAATGTTCCATAGAGATTCATTATGTGAAGTAATGGCCTTGCAATTAAGCCAACTTCTAGATGACGTTTAGAGAGAATGGTTGCATTCCATTTATCTCTCAACCTTTCACCTTATCAGAACTTCATTCTTCCCTTCGCCACTGGAGAATGATAATCATGTGAGAGTATATTTAACTGAACGCTTTCTCCAACAGTAATCTTGGCATTTGGAACTGGGTTAAAATTTTTAATCAGCACCGGAGCAAAGACAATCACTTCCGGGTGATTGTATAGCAGCCGCTGCAAAACTTAAGACTAAAATCTACTAGTGCAGATTTGGTTAGCGTTGGACACATGGTCTACCTTTCCAATAAGCCTCTTGTGTTTGCAGATGGTAGCAATTTCCCATTATATTTCCTTGACTTATTTCTGTAGTCTTACCATAGATTTAGAGGTGCACTTGTCGGTTGAGATTCTCTCATTCCGTTATGCCTCTATTTTGATGTGTTGTGAGAAGTGACAGCATTTTCTCTCCTTAGTTGCTCTATTTTCTAACGTAGCAACTGAATTTGTAGATGCAGCCAGACTGTGACATCTACTACTACTAATATAGAAGTCCAGGTGGAGGTTCCAACTAGTTGTCTTCAGCCATGCTTTAGCGAAGTGCTTTTTGAGTGACTGGGAAGTATCCGTTCTTTCTCTCCCACATGAGCAAAACGTTTACCATGGCGAATTGGGCGAATCCTCTCAGCACAGAGAAGTTCGTCATTATCACAGCCACCTTTGAAGGGTGTGATTATGTGGGTATAGCCTCTTAGTTACCAATAGTGACTGGAATTTTGGAAGCTATTTTACTGACTTTGAGGATAGGACTGGCCAGGTCCTGTGAATACACCTCGCATCTCAGTAATAATATAATATTCCACATGCTAAATGCATTGTTCTTATTATATAAAGAGTCGACTGCTGACTTGCAGGGATCTTTATCTTGAAAGGAGTCAGCTGTTTTAAACTGATCTTTCGTTAGTCCACTAAATCGTAGACAATGTGTATAGAGTGTCAGCTGCTGGAGTTGCAGTGAGCTCTACCATATAAGAGTTACCTGTTTGGAGACAGTAATCCTTATTTACATTCCTACCTTCTTCCGGCAGAAAGTCTTCCCATTGAGAATGAAAAAGGAGAATGACATCAGTTGTACTCAACTTTGGCCGCCCTTTAATCTCCACCATTTTAAAGGCAGAAACGCTTTCTCAACTGAGGATGAATTGACGGCCGACCTCGGAGACGGATCCTGTTTTATCTCTTCATGAAATTTTTCAGGTTGTCCATGATGTGCTCCTAGTCGTATGATATGCCAATGACATCAGGTTGGTTATCCATCGTTTCCTAGACACATACTTTGCGTACGCTCTCCACTTCCTTATGAATGGCTAGGGGTCCAGTTATTTTGATGGCCTTCCTGGAGATTCAATGAGTTAACTCCTGGTGACGTGGATCCTAGTACACCAGAGAGATTACACCATCGAACAATAGACTAATGTCTTATAGACACCAGACTGTGGTCGGTTTTATATGACCGCCCATAACATCAGGTAGAATCTTCCCTTCATCTCGTCCATTACGTATCAAGTACGCTTAATAATACCACTACTTCAGAAATGGCAAGTGACGGAGTTGATAAGGATGTTTTCTCCTGGAGATTCAATTGTGCTCACGCGCAGTAGCTTGATCAGGGCCACTGACAAGATTACACAACTGAAGAATAAATCCAACGTCGAATCGACCCTGGACATTAGCCGGTACGAATACTGACTATCACCGAGAGAGATTGTCAGTGAGGTGTCTTAATGGTTGCCCAAGTTTTCCATCAGGGTTCACACTCTCTGCTCTCAGTGTTGCAAGCATGTTATGGGGAGAAGAGAATATAAGGAGTTGTTATCTTATGTGATGTGGTGACATTAAAAATGTTGTATTTACAACAATAATTCCCCTCTCTCACCCATGCCAGCAATTAATTTTGTGATGGAGTAGGCCCCATATTCATTTACTGGATTAAGTGTCCTAATTTCAGGGACAAGAATAAATTTTTCCCTGTACTAGCTGTCTCAGTTATATTTAAAATAATTTGTGTTCTCTGGTGTTTCAGGTACCTTAATTTTTGGATACATATATTGAATAACCAGCATGCACAAAATTATACAACAATATTGACAAGCTAATAAATCATATCATTCTGAGAAAAACAAATATCATGGATACAAGCAATTATGTTGACCCATAAGATATTTATACATCATTTTCAGTCTGCTACATTGAATTCCTAACTGATATATTAAAACAGTGATACATGCAATATTATCACTATTAATGAAATCAAACCTTCTAGAGATTTATTGTGGGTTTACATGTCTGGACAGTTGCCCTCATATAAGAGACAGGGTCCATTAAACAACACCATAAAAACTCCAAGAATTTGGTCTGATTTGCGAGAGGTCACCCCGGATTTTAATACCAACATAGAGATCCCAAAAGTGAGTCTTATGCAGGGTATGCCCAAGGTTTGTATCCTGACATCAGGGCACAAGGTATGTGAGCCCCTAGCAGGTTATTACCAGGGTTTAAATCCGAGACGAGTGTTCTTTTTCCCAGGGTTTATAGCCTGGAAAGAGCAAACCCAGTTATGTGACCAGGTTTTCCCAGGGTTTATATCCCGGAAAGAGCCTACCAGTTATGTGACATGTTTGATTGAGTTGCCAGAGGACCTAGTTAGTAGTGTTCTCTGGAGATATATCTTGAATAATAAATAACAAGATAAAGGATATGATTTTGCCCGTTTTGTCTAGAGGTCACTCAAATGAGCTAATCATTCCCGCAATAGCCTTTTTGGAGAACCCCTTTTCTTTTGGCTCAAACCCCCACTGTGAGACCACTATGTATCTACACAGAAATTTATATAAGAAGAAAAAAGTTTCCCCTAAGACCCAAAGGAGATCTGGACTCTTCGCCTCTGTACAACTGAGGATCCATCTCTCTCATTATAATGTTGCCAGTGTGCTGTTCGTCCGTCACATAGATCTCCTATATATTTTGTCAATATGACCTATATCAGGTTGTCCCATTTCTTTGGGATTGTAGAACTCAATTATTTGTAGGCAAACTCAACAATAACTGTACATTACATCTGTTGGACAAGACATCTACATGACAGTTTCTTGACAAAAGTGGGACATACATTCACAAGGAATTGTTTACACCACAATTGTACAAGATAGACATCATGTGATACTTGACAACATCTATACAGGACTTTTCACAATATGTATAACCCACCACAGCACTTAAGACAGTCACAGATACAATACTTGACAGCAATTGTACAAGAAATTCACTGGGGACATGTACTTAAAACACTGGTTCATCAAATACACAATTTATTGAGCTGATGGTGAGCATAGTGATGACCATTGTCCATCTGCTGGCATGTCAACACCTCAAAACATACATTGAAAATGCATAAAATATGTCCCACATGCATGAAGATAAACATGATACACCACCTCCCCATTACTCCACCACCAAATAATAAATTCTTCTCTTCCTCCTCTCCAATATCTAACTACACCATCCCGTTACAGTATCGGTAACTATCATCATTTCCTGTCTCTTGGGAATTTAGGAAATCCTATCCATGGGCAACTCAAGGAAGAAACTACTGTTCTGGGTCTGTTGAATCCTTTTATCATCAGCAATTGATGTTGGGAAAGCTCCAGGTTGCAGACTTCCTGTAATAAGTTCCATGGCAGATTCATTCCTCTTGAAAACAAGATTTGGTATGATGATATGGTACTGCATCTCACGGTTGATCAGGCTGTTAGTGAAAATTGTCACTGGGGACTTCACATATCCAGTCCACCTCACTTATCTTCAAGTCTTCATTCTTAAACACTGTGGGAGCACCAGGCCGGAGATTAACTAAGATAAGTCCTAGCCAAACAATCCATTGCCCCAGTCATTTCACAAGTTGTCTTGAATGGGGTTAACAACTAGACTTGTTGTTTTCATTCTCAGATGATTCTGATAATTATGATCACTGTCCAGTTCACCACATTGGTAGTGCTTCAGATTGTGTTATGCTCCCATTTGTGCATTCAGCTGTTGAGCTGAGAGAAAACTCTTCTTGATATTCCCACATTTTGATAGGGAGTCACATCTGGATCTAGGACTTCTGGTTAGAGGTCCCAGATGATATATGGATGCCTCTCCTCCATCCTCCTGTTCTCTGTCAATACAAAATGGCACAACATCTCTTTACATTTGTTAAAAGATGATGTGATCATACATTAACACACACAGATGGAGATGGGGAGGAAAAGGATGGGTGTGGTCCAAACACACCTCTCCTTGTTTGATGATGCAGTGTATTTCACTCTGATGCACTGTGGTAATCACAAGACCATATGCTGAGACAGGGTAGCTTAACACAATTACAAGCATTTATGTGGTCTAAGTTCCACCATGTTTGAACCACAGTAGACCTGGGCACAAGGAGGACCAGACACAGTACAGCAATCATTGTGACATAGCAACATGAGACAGGCATTGTGAAGGGAAATGGAAAATAGGCATTTACAACTGCAATATGCAATATGTATTAACTAATGGCATTTACCCAATTAGCAGACCAGACATCCATTCCTATGGCTGTGATGTGGGTGCATGAATGTCCTATTCCATATACACTCACTCAGCAATGCCAGACCTCACCCCCTCTCTCAGACAGACCTGACTCACAGGTACATCATCTTTATCATCATCATGTGCTCTTTCCCCACTGAGTAATTTTCATGTCTACTACAGTAGGTAACAGAAGCTCAATTGCATAACAACTGTTCACATATGCACCAAAGCACATATGGGAAAAACATGTTTAGTCCTTGTAAATTTGCATGAGCCATACATTATATTCAGCCAACTAAGACACAGGTTCACACACCTATGGTTCTCTTAGGAACTAGTTTATATGAACCATCCAACAGTAGAGGTAACAGTGTAATACTTCAAAGAGAAATTGTATTAATTCTCTTGAGCATATAGCCACTAGGTATCACATTAACTTAGCAATTCTGGCGTGCCATCATCGTCCTGTTTACATATGGATATTTGAAGCATCTTTCTTTCTACTAATGTGAGAGGCTACTTATTAAATCACCAACTCACTCACTCCATCATTCTCAGCGTTTTACAAAGGAACGTGTACATGTTTCATCACTCATTCCAATCCAGACTGCCATCTGTTAACTCGCGAGAGCAAAGGTACAGTTGAGTTAAGAATGAGTCATCCTAGGCATGAAGAATGCACAAGGGGTTTGGGTTTGCGAATCTGCATGAGTGTGCCATACATTCATCAAGCATACGCAACCAGTCACAACAAGGGATTGATATGCACTTGGAGTATACAGCGTGAAAGACGTGTCAAGGTTGAAGATGCAGTGTTCAGAATTCTGGCGCACAGAAGTTAGGTTTTCCACTTTCACATTTTATTCATAAAATACTCATACATTCTTCTCATTGTTTACCAGGCACAACTACAACATTAAAGTATGTTTTAAAGTGGTACCTGCTGTCCAGAGAACAATATATTATCGTATCTTTAAGGGCATTGTTGGGTCATCACATCACACTAGCGACCGTTCTCGGTGGAATTCCCGCTCCTACTAATTAGATTTTAAAATATGGCCCAGGAATAGCGTGGGCTCATTAATTATTAACCAATGAAAAACAAGCGCATACCTCTGCCCTCCCCCAACTCGTTCTAGAACATAAGATCTAATAATAGCCCTTCTATTTGGGATGGTCCCCGTTAAGACTTAAAGTATCTTTATGAAATGTGTCGGACTGGGAATGGGGAATTCTGTTCCATCATACTACATGGCCCCTCTCTTAAATCTTTCATAGGTATGACAGATGATCGCAGAATCCACAGTTCCCAGATCCCTTAGGTGGTTTTGTCAATTACTCCCTGTCTCCCTTTACCCTACTAGAGTAGTACATTTGGAACTAAGTGATTTTTCTCCTTAAAAAAAAAATCTGCCCCAACATTCCATCAGTTGATAAATTTGGTGGCCAACGCAAAGACCATGAAGTTAGCCCTGCATTAAGTTCCTTTAAGTCACTGGGAGCATCAGGAGTCCTGACTCCACTCATCTGTGAACTGCTCTTCTATTTACCTCTGACAGTGTTCCACTGCTGACATCCTTGCTATATTTCCTGTTTGTGATAAATGATCTCTCTGAGTCACACCATTTCGTAATGTATGAATGTTCCATAGAGATTCATTATGTGAAGTAATGGCCTTGCAATTAAGCCAACTTCTAGATAACGTTTAGAGAGAATGGTTGCATTCCATTTATCTCTCAACCTTTCACCTTATCAGAACTTCATTCTTCCCTTCGCCACTGGAGAATGATAATCCTGTGAGAGTATATTTAACTGAACGCTTTCTCCAACAGTAATCTTGGCATTTGGAACTGGGTTAAAATTTTTAATCAGCACCGGTGCAAAGACAATCACTTCCGGGTGATTGTATAGCAGCCGCTGCAAAACTTAAGACTAAAATCTACTAGTGCAGATTTGGTTAGCGTTGGACACAGGGTCTACCTTTCCAATAAGCCTCTTGTGTTTGCAGATGGTAGCAATTTCCCATTATATTTCCTTGACTTATTTCTGTAGTCTTACCATAGATTTAGAGGTGCACTTGTCGGTTGAGATTCTCTCATTCCGTTATGCCTCTATTTTGATGTGTTGTGAGAAGTGACAGCATTTTCTCTCCTAAGTTGCTCTATTTTCCAACGTAGCAACTGAATTTGTAGATGCAGCCAGACTGTGACATCTACTACTACTAATATAGAAGTCCAGGTGGAGGTTCCAACTAGTTGTCTTCAGCTATGCTTTAGCGAAGTGCTTTTTGAGTGGCTGGGAAGTATCCGTTTTTTCTCTCCCACATGAGCAAAACGTTTACATATGGCGAATTGGGCGAATTCTCTCAGCACAGAGAAGTTCGTCATTATCACAGCCACCTTTGAAGGGTGTGATTATGTGGGTATAGCCTCTTAGTTACCAATAGTGACTGGAATTTTGGAAGCTATTTTACTGACTTTGAGGATAGGACTGGCCAGGTCCTGTGAATACACCTCGCATCTCAGTAATAATATAATATTCCACATGCTAAATGCATTGTTCTTATTATATAAAGAGTCGACTGCTGACTTGCAGGGATCTTTATCTTGAAAGGAGTCAGCTGTTTTAAACTGATCTTTCGTTAGTCCACTAAATCGTAGACAATGTGTATAGAGTGTCAGCTGCTGGAGTTGCAGTGAGCTCTACCATATAAGAGTTAACTGTTTGGAGACAGTAATCCTTATTTACATTCCTACCTTCTTCCGGCAGAAAGTCTTCCCATTGAGAATGAAAAAGGAGAATAACATCAGTTGTACTCAACTTTGGCCGCCCTTTAATCTCCACCATTTTAAAGGCAGAAACGCTTTCTCAACTGAGGATGAATTGACGGCCGACCTCGGAGACGGATCCTGTTTTATCTCTTCATGAAATTTTTCAGGTTGTCCATGATGGCTCCTAGTCGTATGATATGCCAATGACATCATGTTGGTTATCCATCGTTTCCTAGACACATACTTTGCGTACGCTCTCCACTTCCATATGAATGGCTAGGGGTCCAGTTATTTTGATGGCCTTCCTGGAGATTCAATGAGTTAACTCCTGGTGACGTGGATCCTAGTACACCAGAGAGATTACACCATCGAACAATAGACTAATGTCTTATAGACACCAGACTGTGGTCGGTTTTATATGACCGCCCATATCATCAGGTAGAATCTTCCCTTCATCTCGTCCATTACGTATCAAGTACGCTTAATAATACCACTACTTCAGAAATGGCAAGTGACGGAGTTGATAAGGATGTTTTCTCCTGGAGATTCAATTGTGCTCACGCGCAGTAGCTTGATCAGGGCCACTGACAAGATTACACAACTGAAGAATAAATCCAACGTCGAATCGACCCTGGACATTAGCCGGTACGAATACTGACTATCACCGAGAGAGATTGTCAGTGAGGTGTCTTAATGGTTGCCCAAGTTTTCCATCAGGGTTCACACTCTCTGCTCTCAGTGTTGCAAGCATGTTATGGGGAGAAGAGAATATAAGGAGTTGTTATCTTATGTGATGTGGTGACATTAAAAATGTTGTAATTACAACAATAATTCCCCTCTCTCACCCATGCCAGCAATTAATTTTGTGATGGAGTAGGCCCCATATTCATTTACTGGATTAAGTGTCCTAATTTCAGGGACAAGAATAAATTTTTCCCTGTACTAGCTGTCTCATTTATATTTAAAATAATTTGTGTTCTCGGGTGTTTCAGGTACCTTAATTTTTGGATACATATATTGAATAACCAGCATGCACAAAATTATACAACAATATTGACAAGCTAATAAATCATATCATTCTGAGAAAAACAAATATCATGGATACAAGCAATTATGTTGACCCATAAGATATTTATACATCATTTTCAGTCTGCTACATTGAATTCCTAACTGATATATTAAAACAGTGATACATGCAATATTATCACTATTAATGAAATCAAACCTTCTAGAGATTTATTGTGGGTTTACATGTCTGGACAGTTGCCCTCATATAAGAGACAGGGTCCATTAAACAACACCATAAAAACTCCAAGAATTTGGTCTGATTTGCGAGAGGTCACCCCGGATTTTAATACCAACATAGAGATCCCAAAAGTGAGTCTTATGCAGGGTATGCCCAAGGTTTGTATCCTGACATCAGGGCACAAGGTATGTGAGCCCCTAGCAGGTTATTACCAGGGTTTAAATCCGAGACGAGTGTTCTTTTTCCCAGGGTTTATAGCCTGGAAAGAGCAAACCCAGTTATGTGACCAGGTTTTCCCAGGGTTTATATCCCGGAAAGAGCCTACCAGTTATGTGACATGTTTGATTGAGTTGCCAGAGGACCTAGTTAGTAGTGTTCTCTGGGGATATATCTTGAATAATAAATGACAAGATAAAGGATATGATTTTGCCCGTTTTGTCTAGAGGTCACTCAAATGAGCTAATCATTCCCGCAATAGCCTTTTTGGAGAACCCCTTTTCTTTTGGCTCAAACCCCCACTGTGAAACCACTATGTATCTACACAGAAATTTATATAAGAAGAAAAAGGTTTCCCCTAAGACCCAAAGGAGATCTGGACTCTTCGCCTCTGTACAACTGAGGATCCATCTCTCTCATTATAATGTTGCCAGTGTGCTGTTCGTCCGTCACATAGATCTCCTATATATTTTGTCAGTATGACCTATATCAGGTTGTCCCATTTCTTTGGGATTGTAGAACTCAATTATTTGTAGGCAAACTCAACAATAACTGTACATTACATCTGTTGGACAAGACATCTACATGACAGTTTCTTGACAAAAGTGGGACATACATTCACAAGGAATTGTTTACACCACAATTGTACAAGATAGACATCATGTGATACTTGACAACATCTAAACAGGACTTTTCACAATATGTATAACTAACCACAGCACTTAAGACAGTCACCAGAGACAAAACCTGACACCAGCACTGAACAAGAAATTCACTGGGGACATGTACTTAAAACACTGGTTCATCAAACACACAATTTATTGAGCTGATGGTGAGTATAGTGATGACCATTGTCCATCTGCTGGCATGTCAACACCTCAATACATACATTGAAAATGCATAAAATATGTCCCACATGCATGAAGATAAACATGATACACCACCTCCCCATTACTCCACCACCAAATAATAAATTCTTCTCTTCCTCCTCTCCAATATCTAACTACACCATCCCGTTACAGTATCGGTAACTATCATCATTTCCTGTCTCTTGGGAATTTAGGAAATCCTATCCATGGGCAACTCAAGGAAGAAACTACTGATCTGGGTCTGTTGAATCCTTTTATCATCAGCAATTGATGTTGGGAAAGCTCCAGGTTGCAGACTTCCTGTAATAAGTTCCATGGCAGATTCATTCCTCTTGAAGACAAGATTTGGTATGATGATATGGTACTGCATCTCACGGTTGATCAGGCTGTTAGTGAAAATTGTCACTGGGGACTTCACATATCCAGTCCACCTCACTTATCTTCAAGTCTTCATTCTTAAACACTGTGTGAGCACCAGGCCGGAGATTAACTAAGATAAGTCCTAGCCAAACAATCCATTGCCCCAGTCATTTCACAAGTTGTCTTGAATGGGGTTAACAACTAGACTTGTTGTTTTCATTCTCAGATGATTCTGATAATTATGATCACTGTCCAGTTCACCACATTGGTAGTGCTTCAGATTGTGTTATGCTCCCATTTGTGCATTCAGCTGTTGAGCTGAGAGAAAACTCTTCTTGATATTCCCACATTTTGATAGGGAGTCACATCTGGATCTAGGACTTCTGGTTAGAGGTCCCAGATGATATATGGATGCCTCTCCTCCATCCTCCTGTTCTCTGTCAATACAAAATGGCACAACATCTCTTTACATTTGTTAAAAGATGATGTGATCATACATTAACACACACAGGTGGAGATGGGGAGGAAAAGGATGGGTGTGGTCCAAACACACCTCTCCTTGTTTGATGATGCAGTGTATTTCACTCTGATGCACTGTGGTAATCACAAGACCATAAGCTGAGACAGGGTAGCTTAACACAATTACAAGCATTTATGTGGTCTAAGTTCCACCATGTTTGAACCACAGTAGACCTGGGCACAAGGAGGACCAGACACAGTACAGCAATCATTGTGACATAGCAACATGGGACAGGCATTGTGAAGGGAAATGGAAAATAGGCATTTACAACTGCATTATGCAATATGTATTAACTAATGGCATTTACCCAATTAGCAGACCAGACATCCATTCCTATGGCTGTGATGTCGGTGCATGAATGTCCTATTCCATATACACTCACTCAGCAATGCCAGACCTCACCCCCTCTCTCAGACAGACCTGACTCACAGGTACATCATCTTTATCATCATCATGTGCTCTTTCCCCACTGAGTAATTTTCATGTCTACTACAGTAGGTAACAGAAGCTCAATTGCATAACAACTGTTCACATATGCACCAAAGCACATATGGGAAAAACATGTTTAGTCCTTGTAAATTTGCATGAGCCATACATTATATTCAGCCAACTAAGACACAGGTTCACACACCTATGGTTCTCTTAGGAACTAGTTTATATGAACCATCCAACAGTAGAGGTAACAGTGTAATACTTCAAAGAGAAATTGTATTAATTCTCTTGAGCATATAGCCACTAGGTATCACATTAACTTAGCAATTCTGGCGTGCCATCACCGTCCTGTTTACATATGGATATTTGAAACATCTTTCTTTCTACTAATGTGAGAGGCTACTTATTAAATCACCAACTCACTCACTCCATCATTCTCAGCGTTTTACAAAGGAACGTGTACATGTTTCATCACTCATTCCAATCCAGACTGCCATCTGTTAACTCGCGAGAGCAAAGGTACAGTTGAGTTAAGAATGAGTCATCCTAGGCATGAAGAATGCACAAGGGGTTTGGGTTTGCGAATCTGCATGAGTGTGCCATACATTCATCAAGCATACGCAACCAGTCACAACAAGGGATTGATATGCACTTGGAGTATACAGCGTGAAAGACGTGTCAAGGTTGAAGATGCAGTGTTCAGAATTCTGGCGCACAGAAGTTAGGTTTTCCACTTTCACATTTTATTCATAAAATACTCATACATTCTTCTCAATCGTTTACCAGGCACAACTACAGCATTAAAGTATGTTTTAAAGTGGTACCTGCTGTCCAGAGAACAATATATTATCGTATCTTTAAGGGCATTGTTGGGTCATCACATCACACTAGCGACCGCTCTCGGTGGAATTCCCGCTCCTACTAATTAGATTTTAAAATATGGCCCAGGAATAGCGTGGGCTCATTAATTATTAACCAATGAAAAACAAGCGCATACCTCTGCCCTCCCCCAACTCGTTCTAGAACATACGATCTAATAATAGCCCTTCTATTTGGGATGGTCCCCGTTAAGACTTAAAGTATCTTTATGAAATGTGTCGGACTGGGAATGGGGAATTCTGTTCCATCATGCTACATGGCCCCTCTCTTAAATCTTTCATAGGTATGACAGATGATCGCAGAATCCACAGTTCCCAGATCCCTTAGGTGGTTTTGTTAATTACTCCCTGTCTCCCTTTACCCTACTAGAGTAGTACATTTGGAACTAAGTGATTTTTCTCTTTAAAAAAAAAATCTGCCCCAACATTCCATCAGTTGATAAATTTGGTGGCCAACGCAAAGACCATGAAGTTAGCCCTGCATTAAGTTCCTTTAAGTCACTAGGAGCATCAGGAGTCCTGACTCCACTCATCTGTGAACTGCTCTTCTATTTACCTCTGACAGTGTTCCACTGCTGACATCCTTGCTATATTTCCTGTTTGTGATAAATGATCTCTCTGAGTCACACCATTTCGTAATGTATGAATGTTCCATAGAGATTCATTATGTGAAGTAATGGCCTTGCAATTAAGCCAACTTCTAGATGACGTTTAGAGAGAATGGTTGCATTCCATTTATCTCTCAACCTTTCACCTTATCAGAACTTCATTCTTCCCTTCGCCACTGGAGAATGATAATCCTGTGAGAGTATATTTAACTGAACGCTTTCTCCAACAGTAATCTTGGCATTTGGAACTGGGTTAAAATTTTTAATCAGCACCGGAGCAAAGACAATCACTTCCGGGTGATTGTATAGCAGCCGCTGCAAAACTTAAGACTAAAATCTACTAGTGCAGATTTGGTTAGCGTTGGACACAGGGTCTACCTTTCCAATAAGCCTCTTGTGTTTGCAGATGGTAGCAATTTCCCATTATATTTCCTTGACTTATTTCTGTAGTCTTACCATAGATTTAGAGGTGCACTTGTCGGTTGAGATTCTCTCATTCCGTTATGCCTCTATTTTGATGTGTTGTGAGAAGTGACAGCATTTTCTCTCCTAAGTTGCTCTATTTTCCAACGTAGCAACTGAATTTGTAGATGCAGCCAGACTGTGACATCTACTACTACTAATATAGAAGTCCAGGTGGAGGTTCCAACTAGTTGTCTTCAGCCATGCTTTAGCGAAGTGCTTTTTGAGTGACTGGGAAGTATCCGTTCTTTCTCTCCCACATGAGCAAAACGTTTACATACGGCGAATTGGGCGAATTCTCTCAGCACAGAGAAGTTCGTCATTATCACAGCCACCTTTGAAGGGTGTGATTATGTGGGTATAGCCTCTTAGTTACCAATAGTGACTGGAATTTTGGAAGCTATTTTACTGACTTTGAGGATAGGACTGGCCAGGTCCTGTGAATACACCTCGCATCTCAGTAATAATATAATATTCCACATGCTAAATGCATTGTTCTTATTATATAAAGAGTCGACTGCTGACTTGCAGGGATCTTTATCTTGAAAGGAGTCAGCTGTTTTAAACTGATCTTTCGTTAGTCCACTAAATCGTAGACAATGTGTATAGAGTGTCAGCTGCTGGAGTTGCAGTGAGCTCTACCATATAAGAGTTAACTGTTTGGAGACAGTAATCCTTATTTACATTCCTACCTTCTTCCGGCAGAAAGTCTTCCCATTGAGAATGAAAAAGGAGAATGACATCAGTTGTACTCAACTTTGGCCGCCCTTTAATCTCCACCATTTTAAAGGCAGAAACGCTTTCTCAACTGAGGATGAATTGACGGCCGACCTCGGAGACGGATCCTGTTATATCTCTTCATGAAATTTTTCAGGTTGTCCATGATGTGCTCCTAGTCGTATGATATGCCAATGACATCAGGTTGGTTATCCATCGTTTCCTAGACACATACTTTGCGTACGCTCTCCACTTCCATATGAATTGCTATGGGTCCAGTTATTTTGATGGCCTTCCTGGAGATTCAATGAGTTAACTCCTGGTGACGTGGATCCTAGTACACCAGAGAGATTACACCATCGAACAATAGACAAATGTCTTATAGACACCAGACTGTGGTCGGTTTTATATGACCGCCCATAACATCAGGTAGAATCTTACCTTCATCTCGTCCATTACGTATCAAGTACGCTTAATAATACCACTACTTCAGAAATGGCAAGTGACGGAGTTGATAAGGATGTTTTCTCCTGGAGATTCAATTGTGCTCACGTGCAGTAGCTTGATCAGGGCCACTGACAAGATTACACAACTGAAGAATAAATCCAACGTCGAATCGACCCTGGACATTAGCCGGTACGAATACTGACTATCACCGAGAGAGATTGTCAGTGAGGTGTCTTAATGGTTGCCCAAGTTTTCCATCAGGGTTCACACTCTCTGCTCTCAGTGTTGCAAGCATGTTATGGGGAGAAGAGAATATAAGGAGTTGTTATCTTATGTGATGTGGTGACATTAAAAATGTTGTATTTACAACAATAATTCCCCTCTCTCACCCATGCCAGCAATTAATTTTGTGATGGAGTAGGCCCCATATTCATTTACTGGATTAAGTGTCCTAATTTCAGGGACAAGAATAAATTTTTCCCTGTACTAGCTGTCTCAGTTATATTTAAAATAATTTGTGTTCTCTGGTGTTTCAGGTACCTTAATTTTTGGATACATATATTGAATAACCAGCATGCACAAAATTATACAACAATATTGACAAGCTAATAAATCATATCATTCTGAGAAAAACAAATATCATGGATACAAGCAATTATGTTGACCCATAAGATATTTATACATCATTTTCAGTCTGCTACATTGAATTCCTAACTGATATATTAAAACAGTGATACATGCAATATTATCACTATTAATGAAATCAAACCTTCTAGAGATTTATTGTGGGTTTACATGTCTGGACAGTTGCCCTCATATAAGAGACAGGGTCCATTAAACAACACCATAAAAACTCCAAGAATTTGGTCTGATTTGCGAGAGGTCACCCCAGATTTTAATACCAACATAGAGATCCCAAAAGTGAGTCTTATGCAGGGTATGCCCAAGGTTTGTATCCTGACATCAGGGCACAAGGTATGTGAGCCCCTAGCAGGTTATTACCAGGGTTTAAATCCGAGACGAGTGTTCTTTTTCCCTGGGTTTATAGCCTGGAAAGAGCAAACCCAGTTATGTGACCAGGTTTTCCCAGGGTTTATATCCCGGAAAGAGCCTACCAGTTATGTGACATGTTTGATTGAGTTGCCAGAGGACCTAGTTAGTAGTGTTCTCTGGAGATATATCTTGAATAATAAATAACAAGATAAAGGATATGATTTTGCCCGTTTTGTCTAGAGGTCACTCAAATGAGCTAATCATTCCCGCAATAGCCTTTTTGGAGAACCCCTTTTCTTTTGGCTCAAACCCCCACTGTGAGACCACTATGTATCTACACAGAAATTTATATAAGAAGAAAAAAGTTTCCCCTAAGACCCAAAGGAGATCTGGACTCTTCGCCTCTGTACAACTGAGGATCCATCTCTCTCATTATAATGTTGCCAGTGTGCTGTTCGTCCGTCACATAGATCTCCTATATATTTTGTCAGTATGACCTATATCAGGTTGTCCCATTTCTTTGGGATTGTAGAACTCAATTATTTGTAGGCAAACTCAACAATAACTGTACATTACATCTGTTGGACAAGACATCTACATGACAGTTTCTTGACAAAAGTGGGACATACATTCACAAGGAATTGTTTACACCACAATTGTACAAGATAGACATCATGTGATACTTGACAACATCTATACAGGACTTTTCACAATATGTATAACCAACCACAGCACTTAAGACAGTCACCAGAGACAAAACTTGACAGCAGCACTGTACAAGAAATTCACTGGGGACATGTACTTAAAACACTGGTTCATCAAACACACAATTTATTGAACTGATGGTGAGTATAGTGATGACCATTGTCCAACTGCTGGCATGTCAACACCTCAATACATACATTGAAAATGCATAAAATATGTCCCACATGCATGAAGATAAACATGATACACCACCTCCCCATTACTCCACCACCAAATAATAAATTCTTCTCTTCCTCCTCTCCAATATCTAACTACACCATCCCGTTACAGTATCGGTAACTATCATCATTTCCTGTCTCTTGGGAATTTAGGAAATCCTATCCATGGGCAACTCAAGGAAGAAACTACTGTTCTGGGTCTGTTGAATCCTTTTATCATCAGCAATTGATGTTGGGAAAGCTCCAGGTTGCAGACTTCCTGTAATAAGTTCCATGGCAGATTCATTCCTCTTGAAGACAAGATTTGGTATGATGATATGGTACTGCATCTCACGGTTGATTAGGCTGTTAGTGAAAATTGTCACTGGGGACTTCACATATCCAGTCCACCTCACTTATCTTCAAGTCTTCATTCTTAAACACTGTGTAAGCACCAGGCCGGAGATTAACTAAGATAAGTCCTAGCCAAACAATCCATTGCCCCAGTCATTTCACAAGTTGTCTTGAATGGGGTTAACAACTAGACTTGTTTTCATTCTCAGATGATTCTGATAATTATAATCACTGTCCAGTTCACCACATTGGTAGTGCTTCAGATTGTGTTATGCTCCCATTTGTGCATTCAGCTGTTGAGCTGAGAGAAAACTCTTCTTGATATTCCCACATTTTGATAGGGAGTCACATCTGGATCTAGGACTTCTGGTTAGAGGTCCCAGATGATATATGGATGCCTCTCCTCCATCCTCCTGTTCTCTGTCAATACAAAATGGCACAACATCTCTTTACATTTGTTAAAAGATGATGTGATCATACATTAACACACACAGGTGGAGATGGGGAGGAAAAGGATGGGTGTGGTCCAAACACACCTCTCCTTGTTTGATGATGCAGTGTATTTCACTCTGATGCACTGTGGTAATCACAAGACCATATGCTGAGACAGGGTAGCTTAACACAATTACAAGCATTTATGTGGTCTAAGTTCCACCATGTTTGAACCACAGTAGACCTGGGCACAAGGAGGACCAGACACAGTACAGCAATCATTGTGACATAGCAACATGGGACAGGCATTGTGAAGGGAAATGGAAAATAGGCATTTACAACTGCAATATGCAATATGTATTAACTAATGGCATTTACCCAATTAGCAGACCAGACATCCATTCCTATGGCTGTGATGTCGGTGCATGAATGTCCTATTCCATATACACTCACTCAGCAATGCCAGACATCACCCCCTCTCTCAGACAGACCTGACTCACAGGTACATCATCTTTATCATCATCATGTGCTCTTTCCCCACTGAGTAATTTTCATGTCTACTACAGTAGGTAACAGAAGCTCAATTGCATAACAACTGTTCACATATGCACCAAAGCACATATGGGAAAAACATGTTTAGTCCTTGTAAATTTGCATGAGCCATACATTATATTCAGCCAACTAAGACACAGGTTCACACACCTATGGTTCTCTTAGGAACTAGTTTATATGAACCATCCAACAGTAGAGGTAACAGTGTAATACTTCAAAGAGAAATTGTATTAATTCTCTTGAGCATATAGCCACTAGGTATCACATTAACTTAGCAATTCTGGCGTGCCATCACCGTCCTGTTTACATATGGATATTTGAAGCATCTTTCTTTCTACTAATGTGAGAGGCTACTTATTAAATCACCAACTCACTCACTCCATCATTCTCAGCGTTTTACAAAGGAACGTGTACATGTTTCATCACTCATTCCAATCCAGACTGCCATCTGTTAACTCGCGAGAGCAAAGGTACAGTTGAGTTAAGAATGAGTCATCCTAGGCATGAAGAATGCACAAGGGGTTTGGGTTTGCGAATCTGCATGAGTGTGCCATACATTCATCAAGCATACGCAACCAGTCACAACAAGGGATTGATATGCACTTGGAGTATACAGCGTGAAAGACGTGTCAAGGTTGAAGATGCAGTGTTCAGAATTCTGGCGCACAGAAGTTAGGTTTTCCACTTTCACATTTTATTCATAAAATACTCATACATTCTTCTCATTCGTTTACCAGGCACAACTACAACATTAAAGTATGTTTTAAAGTGGTACCTGCTGTCCAGAGAACAATATATTATCGTATCTTTAAGGGCATTGTTGGGTCATCACATCACACTAGCGACCGCTCTCGGTGGAATTCCCGCTCCTACTAATTAGATTTTAAAATATGGCCCAGGAATAGCGTGGGCTCATTAATTATTAACCAATGAAAAACAAGCGCATACCTCTGCCCTCCCCCAACTCGTTCTAGAACATACGATCTAATAATAGCCCTTCTATTTGGGATGGTCCCCGTTAAGACTTAAAGTATCTTTATGAAATGTGTCGGACTGGGAATGGAGAATTCTGTTCCATCATGCTACAGTCAACTAGGAAAGATGAATGATCAACATTTGGCTCTCGTTTATGTACAAGCCGGCCTCCGTGGCGATGGATTTGCAGACGCAGTTCCTGATCCCGAATACTGCGTTTGAAACACAGCTGTGGATGATTTGGCAGCAGACCGCCTTGCGTCGATTTTTATTACAAAATGGTACAGGTGCCGGTTGTTTAGAAAGCAATGGCAAACCACTGAACGCAAACTTGCCAAGAGATCACAAACAGCAAATCAAACTTACTAGGGGTGACTGCAACGTCCTGTAAAATTATATACAACTAACTTAACTTATATATACACATATGGGATTCATGGTAGCGCAGTGGCCAGCATGCTTGCCTGCTGACCCAATGTTTCTGTGTTCGATTCCCTTCCAGGAGGGGACTTTATTTTTAAATCATCATAATGTTCTAGAACCGTATACCCAAGTCTAACACATAATGTTCTAGAACCATATACCCAAGTCTAACACATAATGTTCTTCTTCTGTGTTCATCCGGAGCTTTTTTTCGGACGTGATTGCGTTGTGCCTGTTTACAGCAGAGCTGCGTTCTTGCGCCGTTAGGCCGACACATCCGACTTCTGCGGGCATTTGTTGACTGGGTTAACCTTCCCGGGACACATAATGTTCTAGAACCATATACCCAAGTTTCCTTATGACGTGAACAGGCATCCATACACGGCAGGCCTAAAGTGTAAAAACCACTTGATACTGTCGATATGTTCGGGATACTTAGAAAGCACACATGGGGACTGAAATGTTTTCTTCACCACCTCTAGAGTGGGGACTTCAATGTTGACTTCGTGTCCTCAAGAGTGGGGACGTCAATGTTGACTTTGCGACCTCAAGAGTGGACACTTCAATGTTGACTTCTTGTCCTCAAGAATGGCTACTTAAATGTTGACTTCGCTACCTCAAGAGTGGGAACTTCAATGTTGACTTCATGACCTCAAGAGTGGGGACTTCAATGTTGACTTCTCGATTTCAAGAGTGGGGAATTAAATGTTAACTTTGTGTCCTCAAGTGTGGCAGATTAAATAACAAGTACCTCTGGAGTCGGACATGTTTTAGATTCAGCAGAATCCCTCCAACTTCATGTTCTGTTTAATTGTTTCCTGATCCGTCTGCATATGCAAGTGTCCATGTGTTGCTAGGGTAATGTTCTTCTGTGTAGTTTACTGTTATTTTACTTCATTCTAACTCATTCTGTGTGTTCCTTTTCTCAATACCAGGAATGTTTTATATCATCTCAGGCAGGCAATGTTGTCTCCAAGCTGCAAGTCTGTTTCCGTTAGTAATGGGTTTGTTATTTGATAGCTAAGTATTGGATTTGTTCTCGTGTTCCGTTTTGCACATTCTACAAAATTGTTTCTCTTTAGTCTTGTCCTTTCAAGACCGATAAACATTTTGTACATTGGATGATCTATTAGTCTTTCGCGTGGTTCTCTCCAGTTGCTGGGCTCTACTATCTTTTCTGGCTTGCATAAGTTGTTGACATGTGATTTTATTGATAGATGTTGTTTCATACATCCTGTTATGATCCACATTCTTTTCATTATTTTGTTACGGTGTTCTAGTACCATATACCCAATACTAAAACATAATGTTTTAGAACCATATACCCAAGTCTAAGACATAATATTCTAGAACCATATACCCAAGTTTAACACATAATGTTCTAGAACCATATACCCAAGTCTAAAACATAATGTTCTAGAACCATATACTCAAGTCTAACACATAATGTTCTAGAACCATATACGCAAGTTTAACACATAAAGTTCTAGAACCATATACCCAAGTCTAAGACATAATGTTCTAGACCCATATGCCCAATCTAACACATAATGTTCTAGAACCATATACCCAAGTTTAACACATAATGTTCTAGAACCATATACCCAAGTCTAACACATAATGTTCTAGAACCATATACTCAAGTCTAACACATAATGTTCTAGAACCATATACGCAAGTTTAACACATAAAGTTCTAGAACCATATACCCAAGTCTAAGACATAATGTTCTAGAACCATATACCCAAGTTTAACACATAATGTTCTAGAACCATATACCCAAGTCTAACACATAATGTTCTAGAACCATATACCCAAGTCTAAAACATAATGTTCTAGAACCATATACTCAAGTCTAACACATAATGTTCTAGAACCATATACCCAAGTTTCCTCATGACGTGAACAGTCCCTAAACGGCAGGCCTATGGTATAAAAACCACCTGACACTGTCGATATGTGGGGGATCCCTAGAAAGCACACCTGGGGACTTCATTGTTGACTTCGCGACCTGTAGAGTGGGGACTTCAATGTTGACTTCACGACCTGTAGAGTGGGGACTTCAATGTTGACTTCGCGACCTGTAGAGTGGGGACTTCAATGTTGACTTCGCGACCTCAAGAGGGAGGACATAAATGTTGACTTCACGACCTCAAGAGTGGGGACTTGAATTTTGACTTCACGACCTCTAGATGGAGACTTAATTGTTGACTTCGCGACCTCAAGAGTGGAGACTTAATTGTTGACTTCATGACCTCTAGAGTGGGGACCTCAATGTTGACTTCATGACCTCAAGAGTGGGGACTTCAATGTTGACTTCATGACCTTAAGAGTGGGGACTTCAATGTTGACTTCGCGACCTCAAGAGTGGGGAGTTAAATGTTGACTTCACCACCTGTAGAGTGGGGACTTCAGTGTTGACTTCATGACCTCTAGAGTGGGAACTTCAATGTTGACTTTACGACCTCTACAGTGGGGACTTCAATGTTGACTTCGCGACCTAAAGAGTGGGGAGTTAAATGTTGACTTCACGACCTGTAGAGTGGGGACTTCATTGTTGACTTCATGACCTCTAGAGTGGGGACGTCAATGTTGACTTCACGACCTCTAGAGTGGAGACTTAATTGTTGACTTCACGACCTCAAGAGTGGGGACTTCAATGTTGACTTCGAGGCCTCAAGAGTAGGGACTTCAATGTTGACTTCGCGACCTATACAGTGGGGACTTTGTCAGAGTCTTAAACTTGGCTCGCTTTCCTAACAAGTGTGAGACAGTACAAATACAACGTGATTTGACGTAAGACTCAACGATACACCATTCAATGGATTTATTAACATATCAAATACAGAATGATGATCACAACAATATATAATGGATACTTTACAACTTACATCCACAATACAGTTCACAAGTCTGACTCGCAAGATGTCCAGACACTCGCCTTTCAATACAGAAACCATACAACGCCTTTCTCTCAATCACACGTCCGTCCTGTACCGTGTCCCCAGAGCTGTCTGGACCTGGTTCGCAACTTGCCTCCTGCCTGACGTGGCGTCACGTGGCAGGCGTGCGTCTTGCGTTGGCGGCCTGACCGCTGGTCAGCCAGCGATCTCGCAGGCCCGTAACTCCTATTCGCCTGGCGGCGCAACGAAGTTGTTGCATCCCTTACTGGGAACTAAGTCGCCTGGCGGTCGTAACGATGTCCCTGCATCGCTGTCCCCTGTTAGACTCTGACACGCTCCCCCGGTAAAATCCATGAAAGATGTCGTCTTTCATGTATAATGTCTGTACCTGTTGGGTTAATAGTATACCCTTGTCAGAGTCTACCTTTCTATTGTTATACACAACGTTATCAAAATACACACATGGCATAGAAATATATAAGCACTGGGAGTTGGGTACAAAGACATGTGGTGCTTCATGTTTAACACATATCAGGCTTCACCCTCTCGATGGCTGGTTACCTCAATTGTATTATCACCCAGTCAGATCAGTAGTACCAGCTTCACGCATCTACCTCGCAGCAATTTGAAAAAAAGAATAATATGGTTCTTGGAACAAAAACCATCTAGCCAGACTGAAATACGGCTTTATATAAGTCGTATAAAACACTCCAACCCTGTCCCTACTTGGCCAGGAGTTCTTGTGTTGGCATACAATGTTGGCAACACTCTGCCATGCCCAGTAGATGTCTGCCTGTGGTGTCAACACTTTAACAACAACATGTTATATTACACACAACACATTAGCATATACATTTCAAATTATGGCCCTTTGTGTGAAAATGTAATAACAATAAATGAAAGGGAAGTAATTTTAACATTAGTGACACACAATAATTTACAATAACTATTTAATTTCTTAGTGTCATTGCTTGACGTTTCTTCATATTAACGAGAAAAAAGTCGGTAATATGAATACGTTAATCAAGATATGATTCTAAGATTACATTAGAGAAATAAATAAACACACAATTCGTGTATTCAATTTTATAGAATCCTAAACATTTTAGAATCGTCAAAACTTTTTTTTCTTTTATATGTTGTCTGCTATTTTTGTTCTAAATTTCTAATTAATCCGGAAGTACACACGAACACTAAAATCAGCTGATGGTAAAGCTTGTAGAACACACCTGTTCCGGTTTGATGTAGTTTAAGGAAGGTACAATGTTCTCAAAGTTCGTGTTAGATGTTGCTACACAATCTTCTGGATTAGGATCGAATGTTCATGTGTTAGATGTTTCAGTCGAACATTAAAGATTTCGGTTCACTGCAAAGGTGTAGAAAAGTCGTCACTGTTCAGTTTTTACTTTCACACTCGTAATTAAAATGTTCCTGGAAGATTCCACACGAAGTTGTCACTGTGAAGTTGGATAATTCGCTTCAGGTAAGTGCGAATGTGACACTGTTCTTGTACGTATTATCTACAATTAATATAGTTCGCTTTCTACCACATACTGCACATTTATACATGACAATTACTACATGAACTAGTAAAATAAGAATACTATATATAACGGGAGTAATCCCTATCACAATATTGTAGACATTACACAGCTTTTTGTGAATGAAAAACCACTATTCACTGCTAAATGGCTGTGTCGGTCTGAGTGTATTTCTACATACTGCACTCAGACATTGGTGCTCACTGGGTCGGTCGGGCAACGTGACAAAAGATCGGCAATTGAATTGGTTTTGCCTGGGATGTGTCGAACCTCAAAGCTAAAATCTTGAAGTTTCAAAGACCAACGCGCTACCATATGGTTCGACGGCACTCCTGAATTCATCCATCGTAAGGGGCTGCTGTCAGATTCTACGATGAAATGGCGTCCTAGAAGAAATCTAGACAATTTTGTAATACCTACTACTAAAGCTAGGGCTTCCAATTGAGGAATGGACCATGCCCGCTCTCGGGCCTTCAGCTTCCTGGATACAAAATAAACGGGGTGGAGAATGTTGTTATACTCCTGCAACAGGACTGCTCCAATCGCCACGGAGCTAGCATCTGTGCGTAATCTGAAAGGTAAACGGATATCGGGCAATTTAAGGATAAGATTGCGTTCATTCTTATGAGAAAAACATGATAGAACTTTATGAAATGCAATTTTTAGGCATTGATCGTGTACAATTTTCTCTGGTTTATCTTTTGTTAGTAGATTAGTAAATACCTCGGTCAGTTCAGAAAAATCAGGAATAAACTGCCGGTAGTAATTTATTAAGCCCAACAAACTTCTGACTTGTTTTTTAGTAGTCGGAAGTGAGAGTTTTAGTATCTTGGACACAATTTTATCGTCTGTCGTGACAAAGCTATTGGATATTTTGTAACCCAAGAATGTTATTTCCTGGTAGGCTATGTCTACTTTTGCAGGCTTCACTGTCAGTCCGTGCTGTCTGATCCGTTCAAATGTCTGGTCTAAAGTCTTAATGTGCTCAGTCATTGTCTCTGTGTGAATACATATGTCGTCGATATAGCAGATTATGTTAGGAATGTCTACTAGAAGTAGTCGTGTCATCCGTACAAATGTGGCTGGGGCGTTAACAGGCCCAAATGGAAGTTTGCACCATTCGTACAGTCCCCAAGGTGTGGCAAATGCTGTCAGATGTCTGCTCTGTTCGTCTACAGCAATCTGCCAATAACCTTTCGTCATGTCTACCGTCGTAAAGAACCTAGCGTCTGTCAGTTCTGTCAAAAGATCGTCAGTGTTTGCCATTGGCTCAAGATCTAGAACAGTTATTTTATTCAGTTTTCGGTAGTCGATGCAAAGTCTTATTGTATTGTCCTTTTTGCGTACTATGACCATGGGAGATGAGTAGTCTGATTGGGATCGTCTTATGATGTTATTTTTCTCTAAGTTGATGATTTCTAGATGTAACTGCTCTTTGTAATGTAATGGGATGGTGTATGGTCTGCATCTAATGGGTGTGTTTGATGTGAGTGTGATGTGATGCTGTACTAATTCTGTTTGTCCTGGGTTGTTGGAAAAGATGGTGTTGTACTGTTGTATAAGTTGTTTGCACCTGTCTGTCTCTGCTTGAGTTAACTTTGGGTTGATTTTGATCTCCTTCAAACAGTCTGTCGTGTCTAATGCAGGTGTTGGAATTTCGTCACTAGCATCGTCGTCTTCGTGATCTATTATCACTGTACAAGCTGTCGTATCGTCCTGTTCGTTGTCTCTGTTGTGGTATGGTCTTAGCATATTTATGTGAAATATTTTGTGTTTGTCTTTTATAAGGATTTCGTAGTCTACAGGTGAAATCTGTCTCGTCACTTTAAAAGGTCCCTGCCAAGAATCAGTCAGTAGGTGTCTGTCACTAGGTAGTAGCAGAAGAATGTCCTGTCCAGGTGTCAATGTTATTGTCCGGTTACCTTTGTCAGCATACTGTCTATAAGTAGCACCAGATAGTTTTAGTGCATTCTTTGCAATAACACAAGATTTGATGATTCTTTCACGCAATGATGTAACATATAAGTATGATGATATGGGTTTAAGTATTGGTGTAGAGTTAGTTAACATTTGGTGGTAAATGGTCAATGGGCCATGTGGTTTGGCACCATAGATGAGTTCAAAAGGAGAGAAACCGGTGCTAGCATGTGGTACCTCGCGATAAGCAAAAAGAATAGCTGGTAGATATACATCCCAGTTGTTGGGGTGTTCTTGCGTTACTTTTGCAAGCATGTGCTTGAGATCCCCGTTAAACTTCTCTATTACTCCGCTACTGTGAGGATGGTAGGGTGAATTGAAACACTGCTTCACTCCCAACATTTTGGTGAAAGCTTGGGTGGATGCGGCAATAAACTGAGTGCCCCTATCAGATTGGATAGTATCTGGAAAACCTATCCTAGAAAAATTATGGAAGAACACTTCCATTATGTCATTGGCAGTTATGTTCTTTAACGGAATAGCTTCTGGCCAGCGACTACATGTATCAATAACAGTTAGAATAAATTTATTCCCTCTAGTTGTTGTATGACTAAGAGGGCCCACTATGTCAACCGATAACTTTTCAAAAGGTCGACTGGCTAAGTCGGTAACTTGTAACTTTGCCTGTGGGTGTTTACCTTTTTTAACCAGTTTCTGGCAGGTGTCACAACTTCTGCAATATTCTTTAATGTCATTGCAAAATTTTGGCCAGTGAAATTGTGTCAATAACCTTGATCTGGTCTTAACGTATGCCATATGTCCTGCAAGAGGTATATCGTGTGCAAGATGTAAGGCTTGCTTGCGATAACTAGTTGGCAAAACAGTTTGCTCTGTGGTATTGTCACCTCTGGTGTAGTACCTGGTGAGTATATCATTTTTCATAGCAAAATGCCATTTTGCATTCTTGGTTACTTTTGGCTTTCGGCCGATCAGGTCAAAGTATTTTGACAATGAAGGATCAGCTTTTTGGGCTGTTACAAATGCTTCCTTCATGATGTTAGTATTTCTCAATATTGCCTGAGAATGTTCTACATGTTACGTGCCTGCCTGTATAGTCTGTAGGCATTATGAACGTTCTCTTCAGGCCAATGAGTGAACTCCCCGTGTCGCGAAGGACTGTAGCAGATTTGCCATTTACATATCCGTGATGGATGTTTATTCTGCCTTTTGAGTCTACTACCAAATTAGCTTCTTCATTGGCAATAGGAATGGCATGACCGCATGTTAAAATACCATCTTCATAGAAGGTGTTACAAACAGAGCATTTGTTTGCGTTGAATAGGTCAAAAGCCTGTGCTGAGTTCACAGGATGTTTCTCTGGCTCTTCTTCATCAGAAGACGAACTATCAAACAAGGCAGCATTTGCTTTGTTGGTCATATGCCTGCCCTTACAATCTTTCCGATGGTGTCCCCATGCCTTGCAGAGGAAACATTTTCGTGAGTTTTTAAAGGATTTACGTTCCTTGTCTTGTCTGTTTACCATGTTTAATAAGTAAGTATGGTACCCTGGGTTCTGATCGCACATTTCACCCTGATGATGTGAATATTTACAATAAATGCAATGATTAAATTTCTCAGAGGTAGGCCTATGAGGTTTCTGCCTACTATAGGGTTGTTTGTCATAATTAGCCGCTGCTACAAAGTTAATGTTAGTATCTTCAGTAGCAAAGCAATGTTTGTTGGCTGTGTAGTAAGCCGACCCACGTCTTTCAATCTCATCCACACTAGAGCATTCATTCTCTAACAAAAATTTTGCAAAGGCTGAAGGAATAGATGATACAATTTTGTCTCTAATGATTAGATCTTCCAATCTCTGATAATTTTTTTCAATTTTGGCTGCTGACGTCCATTTGGTGAAAATATCTCGGACTAAGCAGAGGTAGTCAGAGAACGTTTGAGTCGGTTTTGGGCTCAATTTACTGAATTGTTCTCTGTAACCTGCCTCATCTAACATAAAATGTGCCATAATCTTGGATTTCAGATAATGGTAATCTTTTCTGAGGTCTTTGGGGATGGTTTCAATAACTTTAAGAGGTTCCCCTGACAAACTCCTCATGTACACAATATTCCATTCAGACAGTGGAACTTGATAATGTTCCATTAAAGTTTCAAAATTTTGGGTAAAGGCTGCGATGCAGTCACCCGAGGTATAATTACGTACAATACCTTGATATTTCTTAAACTGGTTTTCTTTCTCCAGTCTCTCAGATTTCTTAGCCTCTTTGTTAATTGCAGTCTCAGTGTCAAGTTGTTTTATCTTCAACTGTAACTCCAGTTCTTCTCTCTTACTCTGAGCTGCTATTTCTGCCTTCTTTAGTTCGCTATCCATCTCAGCTTGCTTTAAGGCTGTTTCTGCCTTCTTTAGTTCGCTATCCATCTCAGTTTGCTTTGTCTTTGCAGCCAGTTCTAATTCGGCTTGCTTGGCAGCCCTTTCTGCTGCTCTTTCTTCGCGTTCTGCTGCCCTGTCATCGCGTTCGGTAGCTTTCTCCTGTACTAGTAGGTATTCAGCGTACTTCTGCTCACTCCAACGTGTTAGTTCATCACCATGTAACTGTAACTTTATGCCCATATCAATGAAATCAAATAGTGAAGACATGGTGGAAAAATGTCAATGAAATACCAGCCACACACAATATGTAATAAGTGGTTAGTAATCAACAATTTACAATTTGTTTATATGGACGATATGTGCCTAAAAATGCATTTTTAAAGTATACAAAAAGGAAAAAATTATACTCAAGTGCCCTGGATGCGGTGAAGAACGGTTGGAAAATCGGGCTAGGAAATGTAGGGTCGCTACTTCAGACTACAACTGACCTCTACGGCAAGGTTTCAGATGGTACGGAAAAACCTGCTTTTATTTTGGAAGAAGATAAATTAGCGTCTATTTGTTGGTGTGTGCCTGCTTGTCACTAAGTGTTGATTAGGTTTGTATGGCGTTGAGTGTAATTGTATGTCGTAAGTTTGTCCGTCAACAGTTTTTTTACAATACACGTTACTTTCTTTCCAAACACTTTTCGCGTTCCACAAACTCAATGCACAAAGACAATCTACAAGTATCTTAACACTCTACAACATTGATGACACATCACTTACATCAAGATGACAATCAGTAAGGACATAGACATCAAGTTTACAAGATGGCGACAAGGTCAAAATGGCGACAAGATCACAATGTCGACAAGGTCAAAACGGTGACAAGTTTCACAAATCACAAATGTTTTACACGCTTACAGGATCAAACAAAATGTATGCATTGTACGTTTACAAATGGTCTTACACATGTTTAAATAATGTAGTAACAATCAAAATGAGCCTTCCATGATCACATTTAGGTTTAAATCTAACTAAATTAAAGCTGGACGAGACCTTCACGTTCAAAAAGGACGAGCTACGTTCAACAAGGACGAGCTACCCACGTTCAACAAGGACGAGCTACCCACGTTCACACATGTCAGAGTCTTAAACTTGGCTCGCTTTCCTAACAAGTGTGAGACAGTACAAATACAACGTGATTTGACGTAAGACTCAACGATACACCATTCAATGGATTTATTAACATATCAAATACAGAATGATGATCACAACAATATATAATGGATACTTTACAACTTACATCCACAATACAGTTCACAAGTCTGACTCGCAAGATGTCCAGACACTCGCCTTTCAATACAGAAACCATACAACGCCTTTCTCTCAATCACACGTCCGTCCTGTACCGTGTCCCCAGAGCTGTCTGGACCTGGTTCGCAACTTGCCTCCTGCCTGACGTGGCGTCACGTGGCAGGCGTGCGTCTTGCGTTGGCGGCCTGACCGCTGGTCAGCCAGCGATCTCGCAGGCCCGTAACTCCTATTCGCCTGGCGGCGCAACGAAGTTGTTGCATCCCTTACTGGGAACTAAGTCGCCTGGCGGTCGTAACGATGTCCCTGCATCGCTGTCCCCTGTTAGACTCTGACAGACTTCAATGTTGACTTCACGACTTGTAGAGTGGGGACTTCAATGTTGACTTCGCGACCTCAAGAGGGAGGACCTAAATGCTGACTTCAAGACCTCAAGAGTGGGGACTTCAATGTTGACTTCACGACCTCTAGAGTGGAGACTTAATTGTTGACTTCACGACCTCAAGAGTGGGGATTTCAATGTTGACTTCACGACCTCAAGAGTGGGGACTTCAATGTTGACTTCGCGACCTCAAGAGTGGAGACTTTAATGTTGACTTCTCGACCTCTACAGTGGGGACTTCAATGTTGACTTCGCGACCTCAAGAGTTTGGACGTCAATGTTGACTTCATGACCTCTAGAGTGGAGACTTGACTGTTGACTTCATGACCTCAAGAGTGGAGACTTCAATGTTGACTTCGTGTCCTCAAGAATGGGGACTAAAATGTTGACTTTGCGACTTCAAGAGTGGGGACTTGAATGATGACTTTGCGACCTCAAGTGTGGAGACTTTAATTTATGATCCACATTCTTTTCATTATTTTGTTACGCTGCTGTTGCCTAAGCTGCAAGGCCATATTCAAGGACCAATGATTTCCAATGATTTCGTGATATAAGTTCTTTGCTTTTGCTTTTTTATATTCTGTTGAGTTTGGTAGAAAACAACAGAGACAGAAGTGGAGAAAACATTCTACAACTGAGATTTTCATTGCAAGCAGGAATTGCAACATTTCAGTAACGTCATGTGCAAGTGTTTGCTCATTCTGATCGCCATCATCACGTCTGCGCTGTGGCTGAACTGACGTCATCATCAGCAGGAACGAGGCAAGATGCCGGTCAACCCAACATAGTGTTTGTGTTAGCAGACGACTTCGGTTTCCATGACGTTGGTTACCATGGTTCCTAGATCCAAACCCCAACACTTGATGCTGTAAGTTAGAATCATAACTTTCAATCTCAGGGAAACCATTGAAGTCTTTGAGAATATCATTAAAGATAATATTAATTAACACAACATTGAAAATGATATATATGTTAAATTATGAACAACATGAAAACTTTACAATATATAACATATGATCACCAGGAGGCAGGATCACATTTCACATACATTATAATTCAAAATAACATGTGTTCAAACACAATATCTATGAAAAATTGTTTACATAAACTAACTGCACATGATAATATATGTCCCAATTATACCCCAGGATGTGTGAAAAGAAAATTGATAGCAAAGATAAATAACAATGGGAAATAAACCCAATGACCTTTGCCTGCCTGTGACATTAATTCAAATCGCTTCCCACGGAGGGAGTTTTCATTGGCCGGGCGTCGAGGTCAACCCGGTCCAGAATGAGTACCAAGAAATGTGAGAATTGAAGGCGGCTGGTCAGATACTGACCCCGCAACCCTGCCAGTGTCCACTGCTCTAATGTTGTGGGAAATGAAGGCGGCTGGTCAGACACTGACCCCACAACCCAGCCAGTGTCCACTGCTCTAATGTTGTGGGAAATGAAGGCGGCTGGTCAGACACTGACCCCACAACCCAGCCAGTGTCCACTGCTCTAATGTTGTGGGAAATGAAGGCGGCTGGTCAGACACTGACCCCGCAACCCAGCCAGTGTCCACTGCTCTAATGTTGTGGGAAATGAAGGCGGCTGGTCAGACACTGACCCCGCAACCCAGCCAGTGTCCACTGCTCTAATGTTGTGGGAAATGAAGGCGGCTGGTCAGACACTGACCCCGCAACCCAGCCAGTGTCCACTGCTCTAATGTTGTGGGAAATGAAGGCGGCTGGTCAGACACTGACCCCGCAACCCAGCCAGTGTCCACTGCTCTAATGTTGTGGGAAATTAAGGCGGCTGGTCAGACACTGACCCCGCAACCCAGCCAGTGTCCACTGCTCTAATGTTGTGGGAAATGAAGGCGGCTGGTCAGACACTGACCCCGCAACCCAGCCAGTGTCCACTGCTCTAATGTTGTGGGAAATGAAGGCGGCTGGTCAGACACTGACCCCGCAACCCAGCCAGTGTCCACTGCTCTAATGTTGTGGGAAATGAAGGCGGCTAGTCAGACACTGACCCCGCAACCCAGCCAGTGTCCACTGCTCTAATGTTGTGGGAAATGAAGGCGGCTGGTCAGACACTGACCCCGCAACCCAGCCAGTGTCCACTGCTCTAATGTTGTGGGAAATGAAGGCGGCTGGTCAGACACTGACCCCGCAACCCAGCCAGTGTCCACTGCTCTAATGTTGTGGGAAATTAAGGCGGCTGGTCAGACACTGACCCCGCAACCCAGCCAGTGTCCACTGCTCTAATGTTGTGGGAAATGAAGGCGGCTGGTCAGACACTGACCCCGCAACCCAGCCAGTGTCCACTGCTCTAATGTTGTGGGAAATTAAGGCGGCTGGTCAGACACTGACCCCGCAACCCAGCCAGTGTCCACTGCTCTAATGTTGTGGGAAATGAAGGCGGCTGGTCAGACACTGACCCCGCAACCCAGCCAGTGTCCACTGCTCTAATGTTGTGGGAAATGAAGGCGGCTGGTCAGACACTGACCCCGCAACCCAGCCAGTGTCCACTGCTCTAATGTTGTGGGAAATGAAGGCGGCTGGTCAGACACTGACCCCGCAACCCAGCCAGTGTCCACTGCTCTAATGTTGTGGGAAATTAAGGCGGCTGGTCAGACACTGACCCCGCAACCCAGCCAGTGTCCACTGCTCTAATGTTGTGGGAAATGAAGGCGGCTGGTCAGACACTGACCCCGCAACCCAGCCAGTGTCCACTGCTCTAATGTTGTGGGAAATGAAGGCGGCTGGTCAGACACTGACCCCGCAACCCAGCCAGTGTCCACTGCTCTAATGTTGTGGGAAATTAAGGCGGCTGGTCAGACACTGACCCCGCAACCCAGCCAGTGTCCACTGCTCTAATGTTGTGGGAAATGAAGGCGGCTGGTCAGACACTGACCCCGCAACCCAGCCAGTGTCCACTGCTCTAATGTTGTGGGAAATGAAGGCGGCTGGTCAGACACTGACCCCGCAACCCAGCCAGTGTCCACTGCTCTAATGTTGTGGGAAATGAAGGCGGCTGGTCAGACACTGACCCCGCAACCCAGCCAGTGTCCACTGCTCTAATGTTGTTGGAAATTAAGGCGGCTGGTCAGACACTGACCCCGCAACCCAGCCAGTGTCCACTGCTCTAATGTTGTGGGAAATGAAGGCGGCTGGTCAGACACTGACCCCGCAACCCAGCCAGTGTCCACTGCTCTAATGTTGTGGGAAATGAAGGCGGCTGGTCAGACACTGACCCCGCAACCCAGCCAGTGTCCACTGCTCTAATGTTGTGGGGCCAGCACCATGAACCTAATTTTCCTCGTGGCAGTACAAGCCACCCTTTGGGTTACTTCCATTGTCACCCACTAGTGTAGCAACATGAAAGTGCCATATTGGAACTCATGTGTTCCTAACACTGTCCAGTTTTATGTAGTCTATTCCGTCCAATTACTTCTACTTCTCTCTTTTACCTTCTACGAGTGCCGATTATTACATGTGAAGTTGTATCTTTAATTGAAGATAGCGATACTTTCAAGAACTACTTAACCCCCACACATAACATGGAAAATCTAACTTTTGTGCCTGAAAGTCAGAGACAACAAGAACCAAAATTCATACATGCAGAAGTCAAACAATTATACAGAAAAGTCTTAAAAACAAATGGCCGGGTCCAAATGGAATAACCACAGAAGCTATTCAGGCCTGTGGGGAAACAGGAGTTAAATGGCTAACACTACTTTTTAATATAGCGTGGGAAGAAAGAAAAGTCTCAGATGATTGGCAACAGACAATAATAGTACCAATATGGAAAAAGAAAGGCAATATGAGAGAGTGTGAAACATACAGAGGTATATCACTGCTGAGCCATATAGGGAAACTGTATGCAAAACTATTGAAACAAAGAGCTAGACCCATAGTTGAACAACAGTTATGCAAAGTACAATTCGGTTTTCGGAAAGGTAAAAGTTGCACTTATGCACTATTTACACTCAGACGTTGGGTTAGGTTTGTGGAAAAAAAACTATCGAATATAGTGACCAGCAGAACATTGTGTTTGTAGATCTGGAAAAGGCTTTCGATAGAATAGACAGATACAAATTATGGATCATCCTTGAAGACTATGGGATACAAGGGCAATTGCTAGAAAACATCATTGCCATGTACTACTCGAGCCGAAGTGCAGTAAGAATACAAGAAGGAATATCAGATATGTTCACAGTCAATACAGGAGTGAGGTAGGGATGTGTGCTCTTTCCCCTGCTATGTAATGTCCAAAGAAGCAGGCCTTGACAGAACAGATTCAGAAAATTTAGAACTCTTTACTCCAGATGAAACAACTGATCCACAGGAAATAAATGAACTTCTATTTGCAGACGATCAGTGCCTGTTTTACAGCGATGAGGGCAGACTTCAACATCATATAAATAACCTTAGTTCAACCTGCAGCTGATACAATATGAGTATAAACACCGCCAAAACCGAAGTAATGCAAGTTAGCAGATTGCCGGGCACACTAAGTATACAGTTAAATAGCACCACTCTGAAACAAGCTAAAGAATTCAAATATCTTGGAAGAATGATCACAGAAGATGGCAGATTGCACAGAGAAATCGAAATCAGATGTCAAAAAGCTAGTACACTTACATATCAACTATCACCCTTACTGAAACATCCAAATATACCCATGTCCGCAAAACGACAGATAATAAACAGCATATTCACACCAACCCTTTGCTACCAATCTCAAACCAGGACTTTATCCAAATCACACCTTCGCAAAATCAACGCCTGCGAAATGAGATGCCTGAGGAGAGCTGCCAACTTAACAATCCGAGACCGAGTAAGAAATGCTGTTATCAGACAGACTGTGGGATCAACACCTTGTGCCACATTTATTGAAAGACAGAAGATCACGTGGTTTGGCCATGTCGTTAGAATGCAACACCAACAACTACCATCACTGGCCTTTTATCTAAGATCATCTGCGACAAGACCAAGAGGACGCCCAAGAAGACAATGGATTGACGACATAAAAGACATTGTACAATCACACGGAATGACATTATCCAGTGCCGCCCACCGGGCGCTGGAACGCAAATTATTTCTCCCCACGACGCTTGACGGCAGAAGTGGAAGATGATGATGATGATGATGATGATGTTGACGTCAACACCAGCATTTTTCAACTGCTGTTGATGTACTAGGCAAGAATACGCTACGTAGTTTGCCATTGCTTTCTGAGCGGCCAACTCAAACACTCCGTAAGTTACCAACGCGTCGAGAACCGCTACCGATTCTCGCGCAAGTTACGTTACTCACGAGAATATACTATACAGGATTACGGACAAAGACGTTAACCCACAGAGACCAGTAGGAGTATTTTATGATCTTAAATCTTAGAGTGTTATAATATTCTTAAACTTAGAGTGTAGGAGTATTTTATGATCATTCTTAAACCTTAGAGTGAAGGATTATTTTATAATCTTTCTTAAACCTTAGAGTGTAGGAGTATTTTACAATTTTGTTCACTTTTTACTGTATAGACTCAAAGATGGAGAGTCACGGCAGTGTCGGCCACTTACCTGCTGATACAGAGGTCGTGTGTTCAAAACCTCATCGCAGCGGAACATTTTCTTTATTGGGACAAGTTAACAGGTTGTCCCAATCTAAAACTGGTACCAGAATATTTCGGGGGAAATGAAAGCGACCCGCGTAATATTGACCGCAACACTCAACTAATGTCGAATGATCTATTTTGAAAGTGGGGCTAACACCATATAACCAATACACTTTGAGGCAGAGAAAACGTTCTTTCCTTGTACTGTTCTTTGTTCCTTTATCCGCAACAAACTCAAAATAAGTTTCTGAAATTATTAGTTGTCTGATTTTGTTGTTTTCCTTTCCAGAAATCCAAGAATCAGCTGTGAATAACGTGTGGCTGTTTAACAACACCGTGGAACCAAACGAACATAATGATCTGGCGAGTGAGAGACCGCTTGAGGTCGTGAGACTGCTGCAAATACTGGTCCAGTTTAATAATACAGCGGTCCCGCCTCGATACCCCGCACTAGACCCCAGGTGCGACCCAGCCCTGCATGGTGATGTCTGGGGACCATGGGAATAGGCAACTGTGTCTTCTGTGTTCATAAACCGAAAGACTCAAGTTATGATAGAAGAGCATTATACCCTACACAGAAGATAGCATGTATTTGTTCACACAGAAGACATTACCTCTTTAAATGCCTTATGATTTAACAGCAGATAGCCGGGCGATGTGCTTATGTGTTTTGTTACTGGATCACTTCTATCTGTATCATCGTCATCATAAGGTCCTCTCCCGACTGGCGTGGACAATCACGCTTCTCATATCTTGCGATCTCCAACATCATGTATCAATTCGTGCGCTGACACTTGTCTGTGCCATGACTGTCAAGAATCTTCTCTCGCTGTCTTCCTCTATCACTCTTTCCATAAATCTGTCCAATTGTCAGAAATGTTCCTGTTTCTTCCCGTCTCTCGCAGCAGTCAATAGAAGATGATTGTCTCATGTTGATGTCGTTGGCTTGCGATGTGTTGCGTCTGTGTCCCAGCCTCTGTCAGCACATTAGATTACCAATGTTGACAGTCCAGCGCTCTTTTGTAAAACCACATTAATGAGTCCTCAATTGATTTTTGTTTGTTTGATTACTGATAATTATTTTTCTAACATGCCTCTCTCTCACACACTCTCCCCTTTCTCTCTGTCTCACCCTCTCTCCCGTTCTTTCTATCGCATTCACTCTATCCCATTCTCATTCTCTCTCTCTCTCTCTCTCTCTCTCTCTCTCTCTCTCTCTCTCTCTCTCCCTCTCTCTCTATTTATCTAGCTATCAACACCCATCCATCCTTCTATCCATCCATGAAGACACAAGATATTCTAAACGTATATAATATATATATATATATATATATATATATATAGGCCACTAATCCACAATCTGGGATGGGTGTTCCAGTTCAGTCACTAAGTGACTTTACTCACTCCAGAAACAGGCTGTGGGTTAATGTATAGTAAACATAAAATTAAAAATTATGACTTATATAAACGTCTTCAGTCACTACCACTCGGCAGTCGCCGGTTTTCAGTAATGTCAAACTAATTCTCAATCTCTATATCAAATTGCTCAAAATTACCTATTGCTAGTGTTTAAATATAACGAAAGACACGGAAAACCGGCTCAATATATTCCATGTACCCAAGCCTAGGAAAGATTTATACTAAGCAAGTTAGTTATTCTAGATCTCAGTTGTGAGATAATCTTTCAGAATGAATCAAGACACCACCATTTGACACATACAATCACAGACACCAACAACATCTGTTATATACAATCGCACACTATGTGAACACTATTTACGTGCACCCTTTAAAATAAATAATATCGCATTCTAATAATATTAATATATTATAGTAAAATAATTCTAATAATAGATAATAAAACCGTCTCTGTGGCTGAAGGGCTTGCGAACGCGGTTTGTGAGCCCGTATACCCGGGTTCGAAACACGGCGGTGCTGGTTTTTTCGAAAAAGGTATAGAGGCCGGTCGTTCAGAAAGCAATGGTAAACTACTGAACGTAACACTTGCCTAGTACATCAACAGCAGCTGAAAATGCTGGTGTTGACTGCAACGTCCCGTAAGGGATACGCAACACAATTTAATTTTTAAAATAAAAAAAAACCTAGTATACTAATGATTCTCCTGTCTATTGTAGGGCATAACTCCCTTGGACTGTGATAATTACAATACCAATAATTAGTATTAATGAGGCATGCAGTAACTATATTGGCACATTTCTCTTGTGTTTTTGTGTATACAGTGTTATTGTCGTTGTGAGTTAAGTGATGTAGGAATAAAATAATGTATGAAGGAGAGAGTCATATTGAGGACAGAATGTTAGACGCGCCCTGAGAGCCCAATTCTTAACCCTTTGAAAATAAAGTATGTTCTTTCGTTCCTTCGTTTGATCCGCCTGTCCGTTTGTCTGTATGTCTTTCTATTTACCTAATGAAAAATATTGATAGGAATCAAAGATTAACCAGAAATGAGAGTTGGGGTTACTAATATTTATCATCTGTGCAATGCAGACGGCACAGTACTGATAGCTAGAAACTGCAAAGGTCTGCAACGAATGTTGGTGAATATTAAGATCATAAAAACAATGGTTCTATGCTTTAAACCTCAAATTCTGTTATTACAATAGAAGAAAACATACTTGATTAACTCACTGATTTCAAATTGTTGGTGACAATCATCAAACCAGCTGAAAGATGTATGACAGAGGTGAAAAGCAGAATAGGTCATGCAAAAGCTGCATTGCACAAGACGAAGAATATCTTCTTCTTCTTCTTCTTCAGCTTTCCGAGCCATTGAGGTTCTTTGTTGCAAATACAATCCGTCTCCATTCGTCTCTCTGGTGGACCTTCTCTTGCCAGTCGTTGATTCCAAGTGCTTGTAGGTCTGTACATGTATTATCTCTCAACCGTCTTCTTGGTCTACCTCGGGGTCTACGGTCATTTATTTCCTGAGTGTAAGCGAGTTTTGTTTCCCTATTATTTTCCATTCTTTCTATATGCCCCAGCCATTGTAGTCTATTAGCCTTCATGATACCAGTGATTAGCGGGGACTTAAACAGATCATAAATGTCTTTGTTACTTCTTCTTTTCCACTCTCCACTTTGTGTATCCCTAATGGGTCCAAAGATGCGTCTTAAAATTTTGTTCTCAAAGGTTTGTACTCCAGGTTTCAGAGCCATACAGCACAACTGGTCTGATCAGTGTTTTGTATATTGTGATTTTGGTGTTACGAGATAGCGCCTTTGATTTTAGTAGATGTTGTAGTGCATAGTATATCTTATTTCCAGAGTTGATTCTAGTTTGTATTTCTTCCCTTATGATGGACGAAGAATATCTTATGTAATAAATCCTGCTGTATGGCAGTGAATCTTGGAATGTGTATGAACAAACTAACACACTCAAGCGAGTCAAGGGGTGAAGAAAAGACGCTGATGTTGGACAGGGCAAACTCTGTTAACAGTATAACTAAAATACCTTTCTCGGGATCCCACAGGGCAAAATAAACCTAAAGACACGTAGAGAAGAGAATTAGAGACAGATTTGAATAACACAGAGTGGACATGGAGGGAGTGGGGGTGAAAAAAGATAGGAGAGTTTGGTGTGAGTTCGTTGAGGACCTATGACCTTATGCTCCACTCGGGTATAAAGCACAGATGAAGAAGAGGGAAGATCACTGCTAGCTAACACTGGCAACACATAGACGTGAAATACGACTAGAGAGTCAAGGTCAAGTACACAATCTAGCACAGTGGTTCTCAACCGGTGGGAATTCCACCCCCCCCCCCCCCCACCCCAGGGAGAAAAAGGGGGGGGGGGATAAAAACCCTAGCCTGAACTGTTCACAGCGTCTGCATTAGCTAGGGGGCCTTAATCCCTTAGGCTCAAGACCCCACCGACCTACACAGCTAGGTACTATAGGCAGTAATGATAGTGACAGATACTGCTTATATTATGATTGATTGCCCAGTTGTTTCACTTTGCACAGCTTTCTCCGTCTTTTATTTGCATCTCTTAAAATTTGTTCGTTCGTTTGAGGAGAAAAAAATTCAATCTTATTCACCCTGCCTTATGAGAATTAGGAAATTAACTAGTAATGAGAAATTATGAGAGCCTTATGGTTATAATTGAGGTGTGTCTCACCTCATCTCATAATGTTCCTCTTGTACCTTGCGGTGTCGAGGTGAATTATAAACATCGTGAGAGTGCCCGATTATGGGCTTTATGTATCGATATGCCCATGGACTCTGCTATTCCCTCCGTCCAATGTTTACGTGGTCGGCCTCCTCTTCTGTTTCCATCTAGTCTGTACATCATTGCTTGTTGTGGTATGCTGTTGACTGGTAGCCTACTTGCATGGCCAAACCATTTGGCTTGCTGCTTTCTAATAAAATCTAGTGCTGATTTAACCCCCACTTTAGTCCTGATTTCTTCATTTCTGATCTTATCTCTTCTCGATACGTTGAGTATTCTTCTCAGGGACCTCATTTCTGTTGTTGTGATTGTTCTTTTCTCTTTTTCTGTCATTGTCCAGGTTTGACATTGGTAGCACAGAGTTGGTAGGAAGATTGTGTTGTAAAGTGCTTTCTTAGTAGTTATTGATACATGTTTGTTCTTTAGTATTGGTGCCATTTGTCCAATGAGTTGATTTGCCGCTATTTTCGATCTCGTTTTCTGATCTGCCATTTGATAGTATACTTCCTAGGTACTTGATTAATTAAAAAAAGAAAAGGACTCCTTTGTATGCCTGTAGGCAAGTTAGACATACGGTGCTAGACCCATATATTATAGACTAAACAAGACTGGGTGGGTGATGTAGACAGTACCACTCCAGATGTCTTTTACTTCCCAAGACATTTCCTGGCTTCCACTCTAAGCTGGACCTAGGAACAAATAACCACAAAATCAACCACAGACTGCAGGCTGCATGCTGTTAGAGAGGAATGGATACAAATGGGTGAGTTCATCAGTGGAAGTCACCTGCCAGTGTAATCATCAAACAGTGATTGCAAGAAGTAGAAAAAGACATGTGAACTGAAAGACCTCAACATCAACTGTAATTTCTGGGCAAGTTTATGTTCAGTAGTTTTCCATTGCTTTCTGAATGATCGTGACTCATAGCATGGTACTACCTCTGAAGTCGGAGTGGGTTCGCCTGATGGCGAGGGACACTGTTAATTGGGAAAGCTATCCCACATGCAAAATTCAGTCCATCACAACTATAAATAGTGTGTATGGACTACGCTTGAATTCAAAGCGAGCGAGCGGGAAAACAAAAGAAAGAAAAAAAAATAGCATTGTACAAATGCAACGCGGTCTACTTCCAAATCTCCCCCAGCTGTGTTTCGAACATAGCATGTGGGATTAATCTAAACCTTCGCTACAGAGCGGACTAAACCTTCGCTACAGAGCTGACTAAACTAGGTCACAGCAATATGAGATGGTCTGACAACCTTCCGGTACTGCCCTTTTTTCCTGCAGATAATAATGTACCCATTTTGTAAGCTTTCTGTCCCACAGATAACGCTGTACCCATTTTGTAAGTTTTCTTTATTGCAGATAATGGCGTACCCATTTCGTAAGCTTTCTTTCCTGTAGATAATGCTGTACCCATTGTGTAAGTTTTCTTTCCGGCAGATAATGCTGTACCCATTTTGTAAGTTTTCTTTCCTGCAGATAATGCTGTACCCATTTTGTAAGCTTTCTTTCCTGCAGATAATAATGTACCCATTTTGTAAGCTTTCTTTCCCACAGATAACGCTGTACCCATTTTGAAAGTTTTCTTTATTGCAGATAATGGTGTATCCATTTCGTAAGCTTTCTTTCCTGTAGATAATGCTGTACCCATTTTGTAAGTTTTCTTTATTGCAGATAATGGTGTACCCGTTTTGTAAGCTTTCTTTCCTGCAGATAATGCTGTACCCATTTTGTAAGCTTTCTTTCCTGCAGATAATACTGTCTCCATTTTGTAAGCTTTCTTTCCTGCAGATAACGCTGTACCTCTTTTGTAAGTTTTCTTTCCTGCAGATAATGCTGTACCCATTTTGTAAGCTTTCTTTCCTGCAGATAATGCTGTCTCCATTTTGTAAGCTTTCTTTCCTGCAGATAACGATGTACCTCTTTTGTAAGTTTTCTTTAATGCAGATAGTGCTGCACCCATTTTGTAAGTTTTCTTTCCTGGAGATAATGCTGTACCTATTTTGTAACCTCGATTGACACCAAGCCGGATGTAGTTGGTCCCTTCTCATATGAAGACTTGAACTCCCTGACTGGATACGATTTCAACTCCAGCGTAGTCCATACATATGCTACTACTTCTAGTAGACTGGACTAATTTGTGCATGATGACCAGCTTTCCTTATTACTAGTGTCCCTTGCCATCAGGCTAACACACTTGAACTTGTAATTTACGTCCCCAAGTCAAGGATGAGAAGTCAACATTTTAGTCCAACTGACCAGTATAGGGATTTAACCCTCTACCTCGACATCAGTACACCAGATGTTTAAGAACGGCCGCTCTTATCCATTTAGCCATGCTGACCTATGTCATACAGTTAAGAGCTGTGATCTGTTTACCAACTCACATCTAAAACTCACATCTACAACTAGCAGGATCTTAATGTAACTTTTTTTGGTTTATTTTGTAAAAATCAGTTCTGCCACTACTGATCAAACTATACAATTATAGCACTAATATGGCTCTAAGAAGTAGAGTATGGCTTTATTTAAGGATTATTTAATCCATCCTGCATGCACCATGTATTAAATTATGCTTAGTTTCACCCAGCAGGGCAACACCATTGATGGTACTGGCCACCTCAACTATTATTTTTTCTTTTATAACCGTCACATCTGTTCTGTTGTCTGGTGTATCCTTGGATGTGTAGCTCTTTCCCATTTTATTCTTGTCTGGAGTTGTCAGTGCCAATGAATACCTATTTATTTACTTATTCATAACTCTGATAACCTGTGTGTTTTGTCAACTAAAGTAAATGACCTTTTCCCACATCTTGAGAGACTCTCTGTGTTTTGTCAACTAAAGTAAATTACCTTTTACCACTTCTTGAGAGATTCTGTGTGTTTGTCAACTAAAGGACCTTTACCGACATCTTGAGAGGCACTGTGTGGTTTGTCAACTAAAGTAAATGACCTTGTCCCACACCTTGAGAGGTTCTGTATGTTATGTCAAGTAAAGTAAAGGACTCTTTCCCACACCTTGAGAGTTTCTGTGTGTTTTGTCAACTAAAGTAAATGACTTTCCCACATCTTGAGAGGTTCTGTGTGTTTTGTCAACTAAAGTAAAGGACCCTTTCCCACATCTTGAGAGTTTCTGTGTGTTTTGTCAACTAAAGTAAATTACCCTTTCCCACATCTCGAGGTGTATTGGGTATATGGTGCTCTTCCCATAATTTGTATAGACCAATGGGCATCCAATGGTTGACGTGGTCACTATCACACCAGCTGTCCTGACTGAACATTTCCTGTTAGCCGTTTTAGGCTGGCTGAATTGTTAAAAATATCCCTGCCTGCATGAGGGTTTAAACCCACGATGACCAGACTGGAAATCAAGTGTGCTAGTCACTGTGCCACCGCAGCAATATGGGTATATGTTTGGAACACGAATATTTGCATGTGTCAATCAGCACTTGACGGGAGTCAATATCACGACAGTAACCTTTATATCCCCGTACATTTTCTGGTACGCACTTTAAGCTGTGTCAACTTGGAAGCCCTGGTCAGCAGGAAAAAATCCCCATCCTGATGGAGGTTTGAACACATGGCCGGTAGGCAAGTGTGTTAGCATGCAAGCCACTGCAGCTCCCAAATCACGTAGTAGTAGTAGTGGTGGTGGTGGTGGTGGTGGTGGTAGTAGTAGTAGTAGTAGTAGTAGTAGTAGTAGTAGTAGTAGTATAAACTTCACCATGGAGCAATCACAGCAGGAGCTTTCTGATTATCAGAAGTAGTCCCCCTTCTATGAATGTTTCAGTCCCTTTATCTTATGTACACTCTTAAGGACTGGGTCATAACTCCCAGGTGTCTGTCACCTGTTATGCACATAAACAGTGTCTGTCAACTTCAACTTCTGTCAGCTTCAAGAGATGTTCACTGGAGATTCACTGCAATTTTTGCTACACCAAACCAGCACTCAACAGTGTGCCGCAATGTGCCTACCTGACAACCAGCCTGCCCTCAGGCAGGTTTTTGCACATCGAGGTTTGATTCTTTTCCATGGCACCTTTTGACGTGGCGAGGAGAAAGCCAGCTTCTTTCTTCCGCCGTTTGGTTTAATTTGCCGCCGCCTCATTTGTGTTTTGCTATACAACAATAAATGCCCTTGCTCCTGTTACATTCTTCGCACTCAGGCCACAGCTACATTTCTGGAGCCCCATGTCTGAATGCACCCAGGAGAGGTCAGCTCGTCCTCTAGCTTATTGTTTTTTTTAGGGCTGGGCCCTTCCTCCGCTCATCATTATTTATGCTGCAGAAAGTGACCTAACATGCCATCCTGCTTTACCGCCAGTGACTGCTTTTGCAGCATGACTGTGGTGGAGGGACTTTGAATGACAAGTCTCTGTCGAGGTGTCCATGCATTGCCAGGTGTCCTCAACTCTGCACTGTCCACGACAGTGTCAGGATGAGAATTGGTTAACTCAGTTTATGTGCCTGAATACGTATGCTTGATATTTTATATACCACATAATGAAAGCTACATGAACATGAAAATGCAACAGCAACACGGGGCATAGTTTGCTTTATAAAAAGTTTACTACTTGAAACATATTAAAGAAACAAAATATGTCTAGGTTGTCGTAAACGATCAAAGTAATCTCTTAGCAGATACTACGTGCACATTTCTATGGTATAGAAGTGTGAAGTGTTAATCTTTCACATATACGAAAGTTAGTTGGACATCCTTTATAGTACATATCAGTCAACCCAGCATTTTTGGCTATTTGAGATTCCTGGGCAAGTTTACGTTCAGTAGTTTGCCATTGTTTTCCAAACGACCAGGACTCATACCACTGTGTGAAAACCAACACAAGGCGGTCTGTTTTGCAACTCACCTGCAGCTGGTGTAGATGGGCAAGTAGTCTTTTTATGGAAGACTTTGAAATTGAATTGATGCTCAAATAGTCTGTGTGGGAACTTTGAGATGGTACAGTTGGCCGAGTAGTCTACAGTAACCAGTCCTTAAGCAAAAATTGTACATTGTGTTTGTACAGTCTTACTGCACTTTGTATGAGATAAATTGTTTTTTTTTTCTCATACTATTTGACAAGTTTGGATGTGTTAATCTTATTTTTAATTCTTTACCCACATGTTTGAAATTTAAATGCTGTTGGCTGCTTAAGGTATTTACTGAATGAATACCTGGTCTATGTGAAAGCCAAAACTGTTATTTACATAAAATTGCTGCACACCATATCACGTATTAAGCACAATAAATTAAATGTAAGGAAAATAGTTTTGCTGCAAACTGACTTTAAAAACGTACAAAATGTCAGGTACTTCAATGGTGGATCCTACGGTTGGGGTGTGGAGTGTTAGGCTTCATATATTCTAGGTCAGGGCATACATAATATGGTGCAGTTTCCTTGCTCGCTACTTTTCCTTCCCAGACAGTTCCCAGAAAAAGGTCGCATCCATTATAATACTAGTTCAATCTCAGAGCCATACTGGTTGGACAGAATCATTCTGCCTCTGGTGGGGATTGAACCCAGACCTCTTTCCATGCAAGTGCACTAACCACAATGCCACTGCAGCTTCCAAAACTTTAGGAAAAACTGAAGGCTAGACTACATGAAATAGAAAATTATTATGCATATACGAGTAAAGTATGTACATAAAACATCACAAACAAAATTTAATATAAAAATATGCCAGATACGACATAGTCGTGCAATAATATACATATTTTAAAACAAACGTTGCTAGCAAGCAAACACATTGTAACATCAAAGCATCTATTATTATTTTGTGAAATTACATTGTTATTAAAATTGAAATTTACATCTCAATACAACAAAATCAAAATAAATTAATTTTTTTTTTAATTTTAATAACTAAAACATTTAATAACTTTGTTGACTGGAACAGATAGAAAAAAAAACATCAGGGAACAGATAGAAAACAAAAGTAAGGTTAGAGTTATCCCCCCCCCCCCCTCCCGCCTGAAAAAAAAAATATCCACACTTAACCCAGGAATCAAATGAGTCTCTCCAAAGGAAGCCCCAAATTCTAGCCACTTGGCCAGCTCTTCATACCAAACAACAACACTTTCATACAATTCTATCATGACTTCACTCTGTACAGTTTACGCAAAGGTCTCTGAGGGAGGGAAATATGAGAGGACAAATTCAAGATGTTTACAACCAGTGTGTGAGTTGAACAATTAGCCATTTGCTGTGGGATACAGAGCATCAATGGGTTTGTCATTATACAGAGCATCAAATAGGTTTGATTGTTATGATGCCAATTCTTAAATCAATCAACCAATAAGATTTGACTCTGTCAGTCTCAAGCAATGCCTGTTATATCATCATCATCTTCTTCAACTTTTGTCATCAAGCATTGTGGGGAGGAATAAATAGGGCATACATTACAAGACGAAGTGTGTTCACCTGATGGCGAGGGACACTAGTAATAAGGAAAGCTGATCCCCATGCAAAAATTAGTCCAGTGTACTAGAGGTATTAGTATGTGTATGGACTACGATGGAGTTCAAATCGGGTGACCAAATAAATAGTTAATTGCATGACATTAGCACGATTCTTTCTGACCACCTGGGATCTGGTGTACCCTTAAAGACGATGCACTACCTTGTCAGAACAGTCCGGGAGTTAAAGTCTTCAGATGAGAAGAGACCAATTACATCCGGCTTGGTGTTTACCGAGCTTACAAAATAGGTACAGAATTCTCTGCAGGAAAGTGACATCTTGGACATGAGGACATCATATATGTAGTTTACTAAACCTGATGGACAGATGTATGGGAGTAAAGTAAAATTTAGGAGATCATTTAAAGCAATAAACATTACAGCAAAACTAGATCAACCGTGCCTTTAAGTGCACAACAAAATATCTTGCTAGATATTGTTATTATTATGTTTAAATTTAACAAGAAACAGGATACCATGCAAACATCGATTTGATCAGCTGGGCAAGTCCCGCACAGACGTGATGAACTCGAAGTCGTCTGGGAACAGCTCAGAAGCTTTGGGGCGTATGCACAAGTAGACCTGTCTGATGGTAATCTTTGCCACTCCAACATGGTCCCCAATATCTGAACAGTGAACATGTGGCAAATATTATTCTATTACACAATAAACCCGTCACTAGTTATAAAAGTTAGTTGCATATCCTTTACAGGATGTCGCAGTCAACCCCAGCATATATTGGCTGTTTGTGATTTCTTGGCAAGTTTACTTCAGTAGTTTGCCATTGCTTTTTGAACGACCAGCACTCATACCATTTTATAAAAACTAAGGCATTGTGGTCTATTTCTAAATTGCCCACAGCTGTGTTTCAATCGCAGTATGCGGGATTACGAACTGGGTCCAAACCCCATAAACCACAAACGCTAATGGAACCAGAAGAACAGACCGACAGTGTAAGCGATGGACAGATGGAATAATAGAGCCCATGGGAATCTCAATATATGAAGCTCATAAACAGGCACTCTCCCATTGATTTTCCTTCACCTCTACCCCTCAAGAAGAGGAATGTTATGAGATCAGTTGAAAAAAACAACATATATCATAAACATCAGAAAGAGGCAGCCATAATTTGTCACCTACATCACGAGAGGACAAAAACTAAAACATACAGTGAGAACTCGAAACATTTGTACAAAGAGAGATGGAGGACGACAGCAAGAGAAGATTCTTGACAGCCCTGTGTCATGGCTTAGAAGATAGTCAGCCCATGAAATGATCAATGCCGCTGGAGACTGCCAGATGGGGAAAAGCCGGGTCACTCATTTTAGTTGGCAAGACACTTCACGATGATGATGTTGGAAAAAAAACAGCAATAAAACACACATATGCAGGCCAACAATCACAACAAAATATGATGAAACCTACTAAAAGGAGTAAAAAACAGAAAAACACAGAAAACAAAGTAATACAATGTAGTTTTGAAACATGTGTCACTTGCTGCATCTGATTTCCACATGTATTATGTTTTTGTGCCCTTGTCTTTATCTCACTAGTATGTTGCTGTGGCAAATAAGGGCAGCAAAGGATAACATTGTAACCTGCCATGTATGTTATAAGAGGCGGGTTCGCATGAGGCTCGCTACATCATGCCATAGGAAACATTTTGCTGAAAAATCCTACCAACCATGAGCCAAGTCTCCAAATGAGACCAGGCATGAATTGGTTGGTCTCCATTGGGAGATGTGAAGCAGAAGTCTTTCACAGTTTACATTTATTTATTTATTTTTTTTTTGCGCTCTCTCACTTTGAATTCAAGCGTAGTCCATACACACTATTTTATAGTAGTCATGGACTGAATTTTGCGTGTGGGTTAGCTTTCCCTATTAACAGTATTCCTTGCCATCAGGCACTCCGACTTCAGAGGAACTTGTAATTAATGTCCCCAAGTCAAGGCCGACAGGTCAACATTTTAGTCCAGCTGTCCGAAGTAGGGGTTGAACCGTTTACCTCAGCATCAGCACACTGGATGTTTAAGAACACATGTTCTTATCCATTCGGCCACGCGGACCTGCGTCTACATTCTAACTGCAGGAGAGCAAGATTAGCGAATCAGCCCCGTGCACATGTGGATTGGTGCCGCAGACAGCAGAGCACATACTCCAAGACTGCCTAAAATACGACATAACTAGCAAACCTTCAGACCTATAGAAACAACAGTGGAAGATAAACTCTATGGACCATTGAGTGAACTAAAAAAGACGGTGACATTAATACAAGAGACAACATTGCATATATAGACAAATTTCAAGTGAACAAAAGAATAAGAAGAATTCATAAAGCATGTAAAAGTATAAAAGTAAAAACGTAAAGGCTCCATTGTCATGCCAGGCAGTGTACTGAGTATACAGTAAACAGTGAACAAGGTAATAGTAAAGAACCTCTTTACACATCTCCGTAAGGAGAACTAGGCATCCAATGATAGCTAAAATTTTTAATCAATCAGCACTTGATAGACGAGGAGGTAAAAATCATGCCAACCATCTTTATTGACCAGAAAATGACCTGGTAGCCACTTTAGGCTGCGTCAACCCCAGAACCCAGTTCAGTGAACCCCGCCTTTTTAGGGAATACATGACCACCAGGCTGGAGGACACATGACCACCAGGCTGGGAGACACATGACCACCAGGCTAGGAGACACATGACCACCAGGCTGGGAGACACATGACCACCAGGCTAGGAGACACATGACCACCAGGCTAGGAGACACATGACCACCAGGCTAGGAGACACATGACCACCAGGCTAGGAGGACACATGACCACCAGGCTAGGAGACACATGACCACCAGGCTAGGAGACACATGACCACCAGGCTAGGAGACACATGACCACCAGGCTGGGAGGCAAGTATGCTAGCCACAGCACTACTGCTGCTCACATAAACGTTAGACAAATCAAATCAAATTAAATCAACTTTATTTTAAAAGGGTCACAAATTGGGCATGCAGGCCCGTCTTACATTCGGCCCTTCAAATGAATTCAAGACATGAATTTTAAGCAAGTCACGAAAACAATGGCTGCATAGTCGTGCTTACCTTTGCAAGACCTTTTGGAATTGGAAGCCTGGGATGCCATGTATATGGCAGCAGCAGCGACTGATATGGGGCTCCGGCTGGAAGAAGAGGTTCAATATGATTGAATTAAATGACAAAGACACAAACTTTAGATTATTAAATGCTACATGATGAGATGAAGTAAGAGATGAGGAATTTGTACATGATGAGATGAAGAAATGGTACATGTTGAGATGAGGTAAGAAAGAGACAAACAGTGTTCTTTTGCCATATTAGGAGAAGAGAAGTATGGGTAAATGGTGTGGCAAATGCACAGCTCAGTGGTAGAAGAAGCAGAAGCAGACAGAGAGAAATGATGCTGGATGCCCTATGGCATGGCATAGAGGAATAATATCAACAGAATTGATCAACTAGGGAATGAGGTCTGTAGACATACAAACAAGCCTACACCACTTGGAGGGCATATGAAGATGTTGAGTGTCTATTTAAGTATAACAGAGTAACTGTTATAAAGGAAATAATGGGAAGTCAGACAGAGACAGGCAGAGATGTGGTGGCATGCATGTATGCATATCCTTGGTTCTTTCCTATTAAGTGGAGAAAACCAAGGAAGCACTGTACGAAGACGCACAACACCTTCGTGGCAGAAATACGTCAGTGTAGCAACAAAAACATTGACAAAACAGTTCGTTCTAGCCCAAGGACTAAGCAGCATGCATTTTTCTTAGATAGTTCAAGTTAAGGATGAGTTTCATCATGAAAGTTGGGCAGAATAAAAGATGGGAACCATCTCCAGTTCGAATACGTTTATAGAGAGGTAGGAAATTTGCGATAAAACAAAAATGAAATAATATATTCCTCCGTGGTTTTGTATGAGTAACTGACCAATACACCCCCCTTTTGTATAAGAATATCTGAAAAAGCCGGTTGACCGATTTTGTATAACATGATGGTACCAATGTTCCAAAGCAAACTCCCTAAGAAATTGAATTAAAAATAAAGGACGTTTCCAGAAGGGTACTTCAATTGGCGTGAGCATTGAATTTCTTGGAATTGAAAAATGTATTTATTCTTCACAGACAATTTGTTGAATAAAGAGAATGGCTGACAACGCGAAGAGCGGTATTTTCATTACCACTATACAAGGCATGGAATAAAGCCAAGGGTCACGTCCATATATTCTCGGAAAATACGACACAAGACTGGACAATCAACAACCACACAAACATGATAAATTATAACGATAATTATTTACCCGTGCACTAAATCCATCTCTTTTGCCTTGTTGGTAATATGCATTGCTGCTTTGATTACGGTCACTGGCAAATACAACTTGTAACACCAACAGCGCTAAAAATTGAAACAGGGAAGTGAATAAAAGGGTGATCAAAATTTAGATCTAATTCAATATGTGATAGATAATTTATACATAACAGCAACAGAGGCAGAACATTTTGCACATCCTCTGTGGCGAAGGTGTTACGGACACGATTCGTAATCCCGTATACCCAGGTTTGAAACACAGCAGTGCTGGTTTTTTCGAAAAAGGTATAGGTGCCGGTCGTTTAGAAAGCAATGGCAAACTACTGAACATAAAACTTGCCCAGGAATCACAAACAGCCAAACTGCTGGGATTGACTGCTACGTCCTGTAAACAAAAAAGTCGCTTAAAAGTCGACAGGGTCGACTTCATTGCACTGGGTTTTCATCCCATATGGCTCGGTCTCTTTCTGCAACGCAAAAAGCATCGCACAAAGCACGAACTCCGTAGCTCTAGCAACGACCCACAGGAGTCTCTGAAAAATTTCACTCGTGAACCAAAGGACGCGGCACAGAATCGAACCCACAATCTTCGGAGCTCGAGTCAAACAGTTTGACCACTTCGCCACAGAGACTTCCACGTCCTGTAAAGAACATGCAATTAAAAAGAAAAAACATATCATAACAGAAATGTTGAGCATGTGTTAGCTATCTTTGAATTCAAGCATAGTCCATACACTTTCTACTTCTTCTTGTAGGTGTCACTACATGGCTGCGGGGGGAGGGGGGTGTTCTGTGTGCCCTGGACTGCCTTTTGCGTTTGAATTGGCTTTTGTTATTACTGGTATCCCTCGCCATCATGGGAACCCACTCTGACTTCTGGGGTACTTGTAATTTACATCCCCTAGTCAAGAAAAGACATTTTAGTCCAACTGACTGGTGCAGGGGTTGTTGAGATCCGTGTATTGTGTGGGTATTTTTACTCTGTTTCTTGTCTTGTGCGCTCTTACGAGTTGGTCCTGATCCGGACTAGTTATATCAGTTTTTGTGTCTGTGACGCCAGCTGGGAGGGAGGGTGTGTGTTTGATCGGCGGCTGTCTTTTGTGCCTGTCTCCTCTGGTGGTCTTATGTTAGTGAAGGCTCCTGGCTTGTCCGGCTTGACTAGTTTAGTCCTCATAAGGACTTTTTATTTGGTCTTTTTGCCTCCTTTATTGTGTATTGTCCGTAGAAGCTTTTCGATGTTGTAATTTTCCTACTTGCGCCTGTTTTCACTTTCAATAAAGAGTTTGTTTCCTTTCACAGTCTTCCTCCGTGGTCAGCCACGGGATGATCTCTCCGTCATTTATATAGTACTTGAAACCGGACTCACAGTCATAGATTGTATCTGGGTATTCTATCGGTTTCCCCCCTGAGTTTCTTGGGCTTCTTTTCTTTTTCTTCCCAGTGAATTCTCAATTCCTTGCGTGCGAGTTCCTCTTGAATTGCCTCCTCCCTTGCCGATTCTAGGCACTCCTACAAGGTAGTTCCTTGGGGCCTCTCCATGCCGTCATGAGGGTGCTCATGTCAGTTTTCTTTAGATGTCTGGTGAGATAGTGGTTTCCCTGTGAAGGTCTCAGGTGCCGTGGTGGGGCTGCTGGCTTTATCATGAGGTTCTGGCTCAGTCTCTTGTTGGGTTTCATCTTGCGGTTTCTCAGTTTTCTTTTCCATTTCTTCTGCTGGATTGTTTCTGGTTAACCCCATTTCAGCTTTTAGCAGATCTCTCTGATTTAATGGTTAGTAGCATTTCTTTGTTTTCCTTCTTTATTTCGGCCATGTTCCACTTCTTGCTTGATGTGTCGCTGGATTTCCTTTATTTTAGCAAGCAGCTTTTCATTGTCGCTGGTTGGTGCCGGTGTTTGGAGTAGCTTGATTTGCTTCTTTAGCTCATCTATCTGGTCTTGCAGTTGAGCTTTTTCCACTTGTGAGGTGCACATGGCTGTCTCGCACCTCCACATTGTGTCCTTATATGGTGTCTTTATGTTGATGGCGAGCTTTAAGGAGTCTCTGTGTCTTTGAAGGTATGGACAGCCCAAGTATCTTGCTCCATGCTTGCCCAGGCAGTTGGCGCACTTTCTTTTACTGTTGGGTGCTTGGAAATCCATGTCCTGCTTGGCCAGCGGACACTCCTTGAAGGTGTGGTGATTGGCGCAGTACCGGCAGATTTCCACCTTACTGCAGCATGCTGCTCTGCTGTGGCCGGCCCTCTGGTATCTAGAACATTGAGTGATTCTTGGTATGGTTATTGTAGTTGCTGGTTTATCAATACCTGGCGTGGTATTTCGCTGCCCTCAGTCGTCACCACCACCAGCGTGGTAGGTGGTCTTTAAGTACGTCAGGATCTGCTTCGCCTTCAAGATTCGTATGTGGAGGTTCTCTTCTTGTGGCTGCTTCATGATTTGTTCGTCTGACTTGAATACGCTTGACAACCCATCTGACTGTCTTTGAGTCAGTGTTTCTGACTCTGGTGTCTTTCTCCTCCTTCTTTTAAGCTGTCTTGGCTCTTGTCTGTGGTGGGTTGTCATTGATCCTCCTCGTGGTATCTTCAGTAGTGACTGTAGTTTCAGGTTCTTTGTAGCTCGCAGGCAAGCTCTCCACATTCGTCTTCTTTACGGTCTTGTCGGCTCCCATGCTGCACATCTTGGATACCACATGTCTCTTGGTGTTCTTGCCACGTGCCATTTTCCCCAGTAACAGGTTGCTTGACTCGTTCAGGTGACTTGTCTTGTTAGCGCTCGCAGTTGCGAATGCGTATAGTAATACGGAATACAGTAAATAATCTCAACTAGGCTTGCACAAACACAAATGGACATTGCAAAACGAGAATGAGGGTACGCAAGAAACAAACCCGAAATAAGAGGCCAATTCTATTAGGAATCAGATCATAAATCAGCCTGCGGCACATGTGCGGCACGACACAAAATGCTAGTGACATTGTCTGCTAGACAGGGGAGTTAGGCAAGGGTGACCTAGGCGGCACTGTAGTGCTATCAAGCTTGCTTGCTGCCACAGTGATCATGGGTTCAAATCCACACGGAAACTTGTAGTAAAGATTGACCTGAATTCCCAGCTAACAATAATGCTAGAGGATTATTGTGAGGTAAAGGCGACTAGCGTGATGTGGGGACATCATAACTATTTACAAGTGTATAGAAGTATGGCCGGTCTCCCTGGTCTAGGGGTTAACGTCTTTCTCCGTAATCCTGTATATTCTCATGAGAAACGTAACCTGCGCGAGATTCGGTAGCGGTTCTCGCCGCAATGGTAACTTATGGGGTATGTGAGCCAGTCGCTCAGAAAGCAATGGCAAACTACTGACCGTAATCTTGCCAAGAAAGCAACAGTCAGCTGAAAGATGCTGATGTTGACAGCGATGTCCTGTAAAGGATATAAGAACCAAAAAAATAGAAGTATTGGATTTGAACCATGGGTGTAAATTCACCCCTTCCCCCTCTTACCTCCCGTTGTTACATTAACATAAAATAATGACACTCACCATGAAATCGCTATCTTCAATTGGAATGCAGTTCTCTCGCAGAAACTGAATTATTCTTTGAATCTGTCTCCCTATATCCTTACTTTCGGCAGCCGAAACGGCACATATTTCTGTTCAAGACAGGAAATAAATGTACACTTTATGCTTACAAGTTATGAAAGGAAGGACAATACAAGTAAAAAAATTTTTAAAATATACGAATAAAGAACTCTTATCAAACCTTAAGCCGCATCGGGCTCACAGGTGCTTTTTATTTTTATAGATCAATACAGATGATGTTCTCATTACCACAGATCCAAATGAAATAGTTAGTTTAAAAACAGTTTTGTACGTGATACAACAACATTAAAATGAAAAACGTATAATTAAAATATTGCAAGGGGACTTAACAACATCAGTTATATCAAGGGACATTACTTTTAGTAGCATTGCTATATTATGCTATTTAAATAACTGTTGTATTTTTCTTAAAGTTTTTTTAAAATGTGTAAAGAAGTTACCTACAGTCATATGCATTATAAACAAAGTGATAAAAACTTTAAGGCATCTTCAAAGTTTTCATAAAAATAATGGATCTACTTTAGATACGTGAACATTTTATAACTCATCTTATTTTATTTCACTTCAACATCACATTAAATGTTCTATTCTTCTGTTACTACACTGAATAATGTAATTCTTTTGCATATCCTTTGAAGTACGCTGCAGTCAACCCAGCATTTATTGGGTGTGCAAGCTTACGTTCAGTAGCTTCAGGTTGCCCTATTTAGTTATTGGAATGAAGATCCAATCTCTTCCAATCTTTTGGCCATATACCATATTTCCATATCTTCTACTATATATAGTAGAATAGAATGTTTGTGTGTATGTCCTTTATGCGTTCCTGAACGGTCCATCCGATTGAGATGAAATTTTGTACAGATGTTGCTCTCACTCCCGCGGATCCAACTGAAATAGTTTAAAGTCAATTTTAAATTTTTACACGAAAGAAAAAGGCATTGAGCAATGGGAACAGGAACAGGAGCATCAGAAACAGACGAGCAATGGGAACGGGAGCAGGGGCCGAACGCATACTCTGTGCGCTTAGAGAAATGTATTTGAATGTATACTGACTACTTATATATATATATATATATATATATATATATATATATATATATATATATATATATATATATATATTATATATATATATATATATATATACACACACACACACACCGAAACAACCGTACGCAACACTCACACATAATTCAAGAAAGGGGGACGATTGCATTTTGTGGTCCTTAAGCCAGTTTGAGTCTGCTAATTTGTGGTCTTAATTCCCCCCTTGGAAAGCCTAAAATTCCCCCTTAGTGATTGGGGGGGGGGGGGGGAATTCCCCACCAGTTGAGAACCACTGCATTAGAGATTCTAGCTAGAGCTAAAAAAAAAATGTATATCAACCTACAGACTGAATAGTCATGTGCTAAGATTATTGTTATTATATTTCCCTTTACAGACATATATGCTCAACATTCTACATCATGTTTAGCTTATACTGATAATTTTACTATGTTTACAAACTTTTATTCATCAATATCATGTGTCATGCCAATAAGCATTGGCGGTCATCTCGAATAATCACCAGAGTCGTGGATCATCTCAGTGTTCTTGTCTCGACTATACCACGTGGCCAAGCCATCCAGGTATTTACTTCTCAGCCTTCCCGTTGTTCTTTTCCTCTCAATTTTGCCAGTTGTTACCAAGTTCTTCAATTTATTTATTCTCATTTCGTGACCAAAAAAGTGTGAGTTTCTACGTCTAATTTTTCAAAACAGTTTAAGAATTTCATTAGTTTCTTGTAGGACTTGGTCATTGATGTTTCTGTCTGTCCATGGTATTCTTTGCAGTTTCCTCAGAAACCACATTTCTACAACCATCAGATGTTTTTCAGCTTGGCTGCTCATTGTCCAAGCTTCACATCTATCCAAAAGCACTAATTCTATGTAGCATCTCAACATTCTTTTTCTCGTTGCAAATTACATCTTTTTATTGGTCAGAATGTTTTCCATCTTGCAAAAAGCTACCTTCGCCATGGCGATTCTTGTTCTAGTCTCTTCAAGGCATCTCCTATCAGAGTCCTTCTTCTTCTTCTTTCGTTAGCTTGAAATTTGTCAATAACTGCAATGTTGCCTCTTGTATGAACATCACTGTCCTTTTAGTTCACTCAGTGGTCCATAGAGTTTATCTTCCACTGTTGTGTCTCCACACCAGAATGTTCGAAACTAAACTAAAACTTAACGAACTATATAGAGTTTATCTTCCACTGTTGTGTCTCCAAACCAGAATGTTCGAAACTAAACTAAAACTTAACAAACTTCTATTTCTCACCTTTCAGTGTCCAGGAAAAGTTGGCTTTTCTACAGGCAATATAAAAACATGCGGCACCGATGGCTGCCTGTCCAGTTCTGGGTGTACTGATCCCGAATCTATTGTAAATGGATTGGGCAGTGTCCTGAAAGTACAAGAGCATAACAGTCATATAAGAAGGAGAAGCAGAAGGAGAAGAAGAAGAAGGAGAAGGAGAAGCAGGAGAAGGAGAAGCAGGAGAAGGAGAAGAAGAATAGAAGAAGAAGAAGAAGAAGAAGAAGAAGAAGAAGAAGAAGAAGAAGAAGAAGAAGAAGAAGAAGTAGAAGAAGTAGAAGAATAGAAGAAGAAGAAGAAGAAGAAGAAGAAGAAGAAGAAGAAGAAGAAGAAGAAGAAGAAGAAGAAGAAGAAGAAGAAGAAGAAGAAGAAGAAGAAGAAGAAGATACAGAGCAGAAGTAGAAATCAATTATTAGCGAAAGAGACTGCTTAATTTATGCAGCAGTTACAAACTTATTTTCTTACATTAATGCATGTTATTTAATCAAATGAAGAAAGCTGTCCCAATTCAGTAGGTAGGTACATTAAGACAATATGAGTACATTTTCATGAATTGTTCTTTCACTAACCACGAACATTTCACATGACATTTAATTAATATAAATGGGCAGCTATTTTTAACTATTAATTAGGTCACAGCACATCCTATCAAAAAAGTCTTAAAAGTCGAGTGCATTTTTATCGGAGACTCTCGTGCTTTCGGCAGGCTGCCGTGCGGAAAGAGACAGATCCATATGGGGTAAAACCTGATGCAATGAGGTTGATTCTCTCAATCCTTTCGACATTCTATCGAAAGAGGAATGTGACATTTATTTTCCTGTTACCAAAACGCACAATAAAATATACATTTTGCCAGCAATGTGATAGACTTTAATGAATAATAAACAATTGGCAGCCATTTTAATTGTTAATTAGATCACGGCACTCTCATCTCATTTCATCATGTTCCTCTTGTACCTTGCGGTGTCGAGGTGAAGTATAAACTTCGTGAGAGTGCCCGATTATGGGCTTCGTATATCGATATTCCCATGACTCTGCTATTCCCTCCGTCCAACGTTTACATGGTCGGCCTCTTCCTCTGATTCCATCTGGTCTGTACATCATTGCTTGTTGTGGTATGCTGTTGACTGGTAACCTACTTGCATGGCCAAACCATTTGACTTGCTGCTTTCTGATAAAATCTAGTGCTGCTTTAACCCCCACTTTAGTCCTGATTTCTTAATTTCTGATCTTATCTCTTCTTGATACGTTGAGTTTTCTTCTCAGGAACCTCATTTCTGTTGTTGTGATTTTCCTTTTCTCTTTTTCTGTCATTGGTAGCATAGAGTTGGCAGGAAAATTGTGTTGTAAAGTGCTTTCTTAGTAGTTATTGATACATGTTTGTTCTTTAGTATTGGTGCCATTTGTCCAATGAGTTGATTTGCCTTATTGCACCTATTTTCAATCTCGTCTTCTGATCTGCCATTTGATGATATTATACTTCCTAGGTACTTGAAACTCTTTACTTGTTTCAAGGGATGTTCGTTTAGGTGAATTGTTGTTGTTTGTTCTTCTTTAGTTATAGTCATTACCTCTGTTTGCTTGTGCTAATTTTCATGTTATGTTCTCTACACATTTCGTTTAGACTATTCATGTGGTCTTGTAATTCAGCTTCTGATTTTGCTATTAGTGCTTGGTCATTCGCAAACAGGAGTTCTCTAATGGTTAAATCTGCAGATGGTTCTTCTTCTGTGTTCTTGTCATGCAGTATTTTTGCTATCTCTGCTTGGCTGGTTTCTTTACATATGTTGTCTATATATGTTATGAACAAGTGAGGGGACAGGACACAACTTTGTCGTACTCCAGATCTTATGGTGAAGGGTTCTGAATGTCCTCCAGTTGCTCTCACTATGCATTCACTGTTGTATAAACTTCTACATTCACTAGTTTCACTTAGCTGGGGTTCTAAAGTAGTTCGTAATCTTTTTTCTAGAATTTTGCAAAATATTTTCCCAGTATGACTCAACAGTGAAATGCCTCTGTATTGTGTGCAGTCTCTTTTGCTGCCTTTGTTTTTCCAAATTGGGATAATTATGGCATTTTTCCAGTCTCGTGGTGTCTGTTGTTCTACCCAAACATGGTTGAATAGTCTATGTAGCCAAGCTGTTCCTACTTCTCTTGCTGCTTTAATTAGTTCATTTGGTATTTCATCCTGTCCCTGTGATTTGTTCAATGGGGCTAATCTGATGGCTTCTATAATTTCTTCTTTTAGTATGTCTGGTTCCAGTTCTTCGGTGACATCTGTATAGATCTCTTGAATTCCTGTGACATCTGATGGGATGTTGAGAAGTTGTTCGAAATACTGCTTCCATCTTATTAGGATTTGTTTTTGTTCACTTATTGGTTCTCCATTTTCGCTGTTAATTATTTCAGTTGGGTCAAAGGGTTCTCCTCTGGTTCGCATTGCACTTATCTTTTTGTAGAAGTTTCTAGTTGCCTCCTTGTAGTTTTTGTTTAGGGTTTCTCCATACTCTTCCCGGTCGTTTTGTTTTTCCCTCTTTACTATTCTGTTCACATGTCTTCTCGCTATTCTATATTCTATGTAATCACATTCTTGTTTGCTCTTCAACCACTTTTTATATTTTTCCTTCACGGCACATTTTATTGAAAAACAAAAAAAGATAATACGTCAAGTTAGGCCTCGCCACCCCAGACGCAATGATATATGGCACTATGTTGTCTGTTTAAAATTAACAAGTCACATTAATCCATTCATCATGTGCCATGCCGATAAGCGTGGGTGGTCATGTTCTGCCATCTCACTCAATCACCAGAGTCATGGAGAAGCTTTGTGTTTCTATCTTGACCATGCCACGTGGCCAAGCCATCCAGGTATTTACTTCTCGGCCTTCCCCTTGGTCTCTTCCCTTCGATCTTGCCCGTTGTCACCAAGTACTCCAAGTCATTACTTCTCATAACATGCCCAAAAGAATTTGGACTGTCTACGTCTAATTTATCTAATCAGTTTACGATCTTTGAATGTTTCTTGAAGGACTTGTTCATTCGTTGTTCTGTCTTTCCATGGTATTCTTTGCATTTTCCTCAGAAACCATATTTCTACAGCGATCAGAAGTTGTTTTTTTTTTCAGCTTGACCGCTCATTGTCCACGCTTCGCATCCATACAAAAGTACAGGTTCTATGTAGCACTTCAACACTCTTTTTCTCCAAAACCACAGTAATAGAAGGGAGAATTTCTCAGCTCCCAATTTACGGGCCGCGAAAATAACTAACCTATTGGTGTAGATTCCTTTGCACTTCCTGATTGTAGATCATGACACAAAATATATAATAACTCCGCTTAGAATTAACGTACAACCTTCGTTAGGTTAGCGTTGGATTCGTCTTATCAAGCTGTATCCAATTGTGGTTGTTTCAAAAGTAAAAACCTAATTTTTAAATATTGATTAAATATGCTACTTGCAACTAAATGTTTAAAACTGTACCGAATGAAGCATGCAACACTTACAACCAAAGACTGGGGCATGTTGAGTCTGTGTGCAATGTTTGCAATCTCCGTGAGGCCTCTAATAAGAGCCCGAATTTGCATCTGAAATAGAATATATCAAATAGGACTCAAATATGAGAATTGATTTACAGTATAGGGCTCAAATATAAGTTTGGACCTTAACAAAAAAAACATGTATTGGAAACAACAAGAAGAATTGACAATTAAGTAGTTAATCAACATCAGCCTCATAAAAGAGGTCAGATAGGGAATTGACTGGATTACATTTTTGGCTCACAAGTGCATTTTTCTCGGACACTCCTGGGGGTTGTCGCTGGAGCTACAGTGTTAGTGCTTTGTGCGATGCTTTCAGCTGGCCGCCCTGCCAAGTGGGACTGAGACATATGGGATAAATCCCGGGGCAATGAAGTCGATCCTCTCGACTTTTAATGCAGGAAAGTGTGGTTGCTGGTTTTCTAGTGACTGCCGCTTCCATCAATGAACTATATTTTCTGGAGGGTTTTTGTGTTGGCATTCTGACAGCGGCATTATGCACAGTGTACCTGTGCGGACTGTCTGTCTATTCCACATTTCACATAGGGCAATGAGGAGCATTTTGTGTGATATTCACTGGCACAGGAACGGAACATAATGGGGACGACCCGTTTCCGTGAAGTTGAAACCGTGACTAACTAACTAACTAATATAAAATATACATTACTAAGCTGCATTAAAATGCCACAACAAACAAAAGTTATCTGTGAGAATATGATAATGATAAGGATGACACTTAATATGCCTACTTACTGGGAATATGTTAGTAATGAGAAGTTAGCAATATTATAAAAATCTGGTCACATCAGTAACTTCATACTTACTGCACGTTCACGTCTTTGATCACACACTGGTTTGTGGGTCTCATCATTCTGTGATTCACTTGCCGGTTCTGTAGCAATCATTGTTGACATGTTATCACCGTCCGTCAGCATGTTCTGGCCAGGATTACAGTAGTATAGATATTCAATGTGTCCAACAAAGCATGTATGCTTATCTACTCGAAGTTTCGAGTTACAAATCTACTCAAAGTATTTCAGGATCCTCGCCAATGCAACGGAATTCGTGCATTGAGCTGAGTTTCTCCAGACGGAGCACTTATGGGTTAAACCATGTGCTGTGATGTTGATCCAACGACTAAACTAAACTAATGTACTATATCAGTTTGCAGGAATGCATAAGTATTACACACAAAGACAACTTATCACAAACATCTATCTGAAAGAAGTAGTCAACAGATCGGATTAGTCTATCAGAAATGAGCTCGCTCTTAAACTTCATGTGTGCTAATAGTAGTGTAGTGTAGTGTAATGTAGGGTAGTGTAGTGTAGGGTAGTGTAATATAGTGTAGTGTAGTGTAATATAGTGTAGTGTAGTGTAATATAGTATAGTGTAGTGTAGTGTAATATAGTATAGTGTAATATAGTGTGTAGTGTACTGTAGTGTAGGGTAGGGTAGTGTAGTGTAGGGTAGTGGGTTCATTCTCTCCACACAGCTGGGCTTGGAAGTTGGCTTGTAGTTCAGAAAGCCATGGCAAATACTGAACATAAAATTATCTAGAGAACCACCCTGGGGTTGATTTCAAAACAAATTGTTTTCCCTTCAGTTTGATAAAACAAATAAAAAAGGCTTATGTTGTGATGTATATATGTTTTGTTACTAATTTAAATTCAAAATGGCTGCCAATTAATTAATTAATGATTAATTTTAAAAGGGAGTCTTTATACATAGTTGAAGTATGAATAAAGGGAGAATTTATTCATAGTTGGAGTATGAATAGTCACTTCGATAAATAATAAAGGGTGTAAGCAATCACCGATTTTTTCACTTGAGGCCAGCTGGCATGATCCAATTCAAACAGCTACTGTAAATTCCCCTGATCGTTTCAAGTAATGTAATTTTACACAGATATAGATGTGGATGGAGAATTCAATTATTACTAATAGTAATCTACTAATAACTTTACCAACGAACTGTAAAATAAATAACCAGTGTAAACAATGACAAGTCCTATCTGTATAAGGCAAGAGGGTTGCAGATTTTTTTTCGCTTTGAGACTGGCTGACGCGATTCGCTTCAGACAGCTACTATAAATTCCCCCGATCGTTTCAAGTCAATCAATCGATCAGGTGCCGACTCCGCAATGAAAGTTGGCTGCAATAGATCTCCAACACTGTCTGTCTCTTGCCTTTACTGTACATTCTATCAGGCTGATGTTCGTCCATCTCTTGATGTTATCTTCCCACTTGTATCGTCTACCTCTTGCTCGCTTGCCCTCAACCTTGCCTTCCAGTATGGTTTTTCCATCCATCCATCATGTGCCATGCCGGTAAGCATGGGCGGTCATGTTCCGCCATCTCACTCGATCACCAGAGTCGTGGATCAGCTCCGTGTTTCTGTCTCGACCATGCCACAAGGCCAAGCCATCCAGGCACTTGCTTCTAGGTCTTCCCCTTGGTCTGTTCCCCTCGATCTTACCAGTTGTTACCAAGTTCTCCAAATCATTTCTTCTCATAACATGCCCAAAAAATTGTGACTGTCTACGTCTGTCTCTAATCAGTTTACGATCTTCATTTGTTTCTTGAAGAACTTGTTCATTGGTCTTTCTGGCTGTCCATGGTATTCTTTGCATTTTCCTCAGAAACCACATTTCTACAGCCATCAGATGTTTTTCAGCTTGACTGCTCATTGTCCAAGCTTCACATCCATATAAAAGTACAGGTTCTATGAAATAGTTAATCCTAATTGTTTGTTGAGTACACTTCTTTTTTAGGACATTGCAGTCAACACCAGCATTTTTCAGCTGCTGTTGCTGTTGCAGCAAGTTTTACGTTCAGTAGTTTGCCATTGCTTTCTAAACGACTGGCTCACATACCTTCGTAAGTAACCAGCGCGACGCGATCCACTGCCAATCTCGCCCAGGCATTTACTTCTCGGTCTTCCCCTTGTATCTTGCCAGTTGTCACCAAGTTTTATAAGTCATTTCTTCTCATAGCGTGCCCAAAAAATGTTGACTGTCTACGTCTATAATCAGTTTTTGTTTCTTGAAGGACTTGTTCATTGGTTTTTCTGTATGTCCATGGTATTCTTTGCATTTTCCTCAGAAACCACATTTCTACAGCCATCAAATGTTTTTCAGCTTGACTGCTCATTGTCCACGCTTCACATCCATATAAAAGTACAGGTTCTATGTAGCATCTCAACACTCTTTTTCTCGTTTCAATTGACATCTTTTTATTGGTCAGTATGTTTTTCATCTTGCTAAAGGCTACTTTTGCCATGGCGATTCTTGTTCAAGCTTCGAGTTTCTCAGTTCTATATTGCAGTTCATAATGTTTAATATTTTGTTTATTAAACATTTAAAAAAAAAAAAAATTGCCAGCGGAGAGACGAACCCCAGTCTCCACCATAACAGGCCTAAACACTACCCACTACACCACCGAGGACACAATTATGTGTCCACAAACATTAATAATGTTGTCAAACCTAGGTCACTGTGACCGCGAATAATCATGTGAGCAGCCGTTTGGGAATCATGAGAAATTTTATTACCAAACGTTTGGTAATAATCACTTTGTGGTTTTTATAAGAGTATCATGTCTTTTAACGTGGCCAAAATATTTCACTTGTCTCCTCTTAATTCTTTCATCAACTCTCTCTTCATTCCCAGTTTTTCTAGGACCTCTGCATTTTACTGTTTTTGTTTTCACATCCCCAGAGCTTCTATGCGACTTTCTAGTAGTTGCTTGTTCAATGTCCGGGCTCCCGAGCCATACAGTAGCGTCGTATATACGTAGCATTTGACAATTCTCATTTTTAATGCGTTATTAATTTATGCGTTATTATCTCTAGATGTTAATACTGATTTCATGCCGTTGACAGCATTTTTGGCCATTCCTAATCCTCTTTTTGATTTCCATGTCACTTCTGCCATCATCTGTTATTAATATATTATATGTCCAAGATAAGAGAAACTTGTTACTTGTTCTAGTATCTGCCCATTTACTGTGATGTTCATTGATGACCTTTCCTTTTCACTACTAATTATCATAGTTTTTGTTTTTTGGATGTTAATATCTAAGCCACATTCTGCACTGTGCCTGTTTACTTCTTCCACTAGGTCTTGCAACTCTTGCTAACTTTCTGCTAGTAACACTTTAGTAACACGGTAAAATTAAATTAGTAACACGGTATCGTCAGCATATCTAAGATTGTTTATGATTCTTCCATTGATGCTGAGTCCAGACATTTCAGCCTTTCATCGTTTCAAGTAATGAATTTTTTTTAAAAAGATATAAAAGTGGATGGAGATTTCAGTTATTACTAACATTAATCTACTAATGACTTAAGCAACAATCTGTACATACGTAAACTTACCTCCATAGTTGAAAATACACAGCAATGATAGTCACCAATGAATAGCCTTCAGAGCACATGTGCTTGAAACTACAACTACAGGCATGGCTTCACAGTACTGGCCTATTTAAAGCCAGTCAAAATCGCACTGTTTTCGGAATGTAAACAAACACGACCACATTAGGAATTTGGCCGAATTTCAGGAGCAAGACACGAGGACGCCGGGTCACGTGATCTTGACCGCGAATGCCCGATCGCTACTTCGAATGAAAGTGGCGGGAGTTTTCTTCTCCATGATGAACTTCAGAACTGGCGGGGGGGGGGGGGGGGGGGGCGGCGGCGGATGTTCTACAATAATATTTCAGTCACTGGCATGAAGTTAGGCTCAGTAGTTACTTAATTATTATTATAGTACTTACTGTACTACTTCTACTACTATAATACGTACTCTGTGTGTGTATGTGTGTATATGTATACGAACGAAGGCTAGAGAGAGAGAGAGAGAGAGAGAGAGAGAGAGAGAGAGAGAGAGAGAGAGAGAGAGAGAGCAAAATTTAACATTGGAGGACCTGTATCACCCATGAGGAGAAAGCACTGCCATCGTGTGCACCAGAGATAGAGAGAGAGAGAGAGAGAGAGAGAGAGAGAGAGAGAGAGAGAGAGAGAGAGAGGAGTTTTGCAGGATTAGAGGCAGACGCAGCAGCTGTAGTGGCTGAGATTGTGTCCTTGGGCAGAAATATGGGCCTGGAAGTCGATGTCAACGACTTGGAGGAGCTGACTGAGGACCACAGTGGAGAGCTCACTACAGATGTGCTTGTGGATCTTCAGAATGAACAACTAAAGACATTAAAGAAGGAGCAGTCGTCCGATGATGAAGAGCCAGTGACCGTTTCTACTGCCTGGATTAAAGAAATTTGCAGCAAGTGTGCAGACGTCGAAGACTTCATTGTGAGCCATCATGCAAACAAACTTGTTGCTAACAGTAACAGGGCAGTAAACCTGATTAATGATAACGCGATGGCCCACTTCAGAAAGATTCTCCTGCATTTCCCTTGATAGTTTCTTGGTGCAGAAAGATTCCCAGTCGGCTGTCAGGAAACAGCGCAAGAAACTCCTGAAACTAATGATTCAGAATAGCAAAGAAAGTGACAAATTTCCCATAATCATTTTCTTGGTAAGTTTACGGACGTCAGTCGCGGCGATTGGGCAATCTTGAGCATAGCCTACGATGGGTAGCGTTGTGGTGTTCTGTTGTGATAATTTGGCGTGTCCAGTGTGTTCCGCGTGGTTACACACCCGCTTCACACGCGTGATCCGGGGCTTGTTTCCGGACCCGGTCAGGGATATGCACTACTGACGAGCTCAAACGAGAGCGAAACTCGAGTGTAGTGCTTCCATATTGACGTGGATAGGCCTTAGGTTCATACCGGGATACGATCAGCGTTGCCAGTAGTGGGTTGTGCTCAATATTTAAGACAGATAGATTAAACATTGTTTTTTAAATTTTTATTTTACATTTGATTTATTTAGTTGTTTTCTTTCTCTTTATTTAATACGTGAAGTACAGTATTCTTTGCGTTTTGTCAGGTAAACGACCGGATGTAAACAAAAGAACGATTCTTTCATCTTGAAACGGATTGTCTCTATTCCATTGATTTCAATGTTTCGTGTACGAACCGAGTTCTGGAAAGAATTAAGTTCGTAATCCGAGGCACCACTGTGTTTGTGTGTATATATATATATATATATATATATATATATATATATATATATATATATATATATATATATATATATATATATATATATATATATATATATATATATATATATTTTTTTTTTTTTTTTTTTTTTTTTTTTTTCCGCGTTTCCATCCTGTTTCAGGATATTGCGGTCAACACCAGCATCTTTCAGCTGTATGTTGATTCCTAGGCTAGATTACGCTCATCAGCACGCCACGACTTTCTGAGCGACCGGCTCCATACTCTCATAAGTCACTTTTGCGATTCGAACCACTGCTAATTCTCGTCGTGTCACGTGACGAGAGTATTCGGGGTTAGCGGAGAAAGCTGCTAACCCCTCGGCCATGGAGCCGGCTATATATATATATATATATATATAAATTCGATCTGCCATGTGGCCGTGATAGATTGGATGCCGTTCATTCTTTCAGTACCTACATGGATACCTGGGGGGAAAAAACTCTTCAAGAGTTTCAGTCCTGTAGTGTAAAACTATGAAATAATTATAAAAGCAGAACTGAGTGTAGAATTCAGTCATATATTCTGTCTGAAAATCCCGCATGTGGGTGTCTGGTGTGGAAGCCCAGGAGAAACCACATTCATTATCTTTTCATGAAATCGTGTAGATTTGCATGTCGAAGTCAGTGAGTGGGTGTCGTGTAGTGATGGGGTTACCTTGGTTAAGATAAAATGCCAAATAAACCTGCGCAAGATAACTACCACATTATGGACAGACCAGTACAAGTCATTATTCTGCGCCTCAGAACAGGACACAATAGATTACGCAACCACATGTATACAAAATTCAAGATTGGTGAATTAGCCATGTGCACATGTGATTGGCTTCGCAGACAGCAGAGCACATACTCAAAGACTGCCCAAACTACATCTAGACAAACCTTCTGGCCTAGAGAGACGACAGTGGAAGATAAACTCGATGGACCGCTGAGTGAACTAAAATAAGACAGTTAAATTCATACAAGAGACAACATTGCAGTTATGGGCACATTTCAAACGAACTAAAGAAGAAGAAATAAGGCCAAATACATATAAATATTACACAAGAAGTTGATGGACTTCTGAGAACAAATTACAAATAACAAAGAATATATGATGAACAAAGAAATTATATAGGTAAAAGAAATGTCTGTGGGATTGTACAAACGCTTATGCCAGGTGGCAGGGCACGTGGTTCTTTTGTCATGTAATTTTCTGTTTTAAAAAGAAATATAAAACAAATATACTACAATTACAATATGTCTGTCATGTGACCATAATAGATTGCCATTCATTCTCTCTGTCTGAAAGAATTCCTGCTTTATCCGTCCTTGACAGATGTATTTAGCTATCTAACATGATGAAGCCGGCTTCCTGGCCTAGAGGTTAGCAACTTTTCTCCGTAATCTCGTATACTCTGGTAGGTAACGTGACGACGGCGAGAATCAGCAGTGGTTCGAATTGCGTCGGTAACTTGTCGTAGTTCTTATTAATTATTATGCATGCGCTCACCATCCTGTGATGTTTCATTGTTGAATCTCCCAGCATCAAGATAACTAATTTCCTGCAATTTACTTTACAGGACATCACAGTCAACCTGTGCATTGTTTAGCTACTTCTGATTTCTTGGCAAGTTTACGTTTAGTAGTTTACTATTGTTTTCTGAAGGAACAGTGCTCATACCATTGTATGAAAACGAATGCAAGGCGGTCTGTTTACAAATCTCCCGTAGTGGTGTTTCGAACGCGGTATGCGGGATTACGAATTGTGTTTGTCACACCTTCGCCAGAGAGCCTACCATCACAATAAACAAGATGTAAAAAAATGGTGGTCACATATAACAAGATTCTAAGCACCTATACGCAGCCATCGGTGCAGACCCATCACCCTACCTGTCTGTTGCTTGCTCGCCTCCCAACCCACCAGTATGTCCTGGGGGAAAAGATCCAATGTGTATAATTACACGAATAATTAATTAATTAATAGTTGAAGTTAGATGCATGCCCGTTACAGGACGTCGCAATCAACACCGGCATAAGAAATCTGCCAAAAACTGCCAGTTACTGTCAGTATAGTACCTGGCGGTGTATGGCAGAGGGAGGGCGGGGGGGGGGGGGGGGGGGATTGTTCTACAATAATTTCAGTCAGTGGCATGTAGTTAGGCTAAGTAATTACTTAGTTACTATTACAGTACTTAAGCACCTTTCAGCTGACTGTTGATTTCTTGGCAAGATTACGCTCAGTTGTTTGCGTTTGCTTTCTGAGCGACCGGCTCACATATCCCGTAAGTTACCGACGCGGTGAGAACCGCTACCTATTCTCACGCACGTCAAGTTACTCACGAGAGTATACGGGATTACGGAGAAAGACGTTAACCTTTAGGCCAGGGAATATATAACGGACGTTAATTGTGAGATTCGCGGACATGAAAGATTGTACATTGTTTAAACGGGAGTCTCAGAGGCGAAGTGGTCAAGCCGTCAAGTCCTTCCGTTCACGAGTGCATTTATTCGGAGACTCCAGAGGGTGGTCGCTGGAGCTACGGAGTTCGTGCTTTGAGCTACGCTTTTCGCGCTGCGGAAAGAGACTGGATCATATGGGATAAAAACCCTGTGCAATGAAGTCCACCATGTCGACTTTTAAGCAACTTTTTATAAGCGACATTGTTAAAAGAGAACATTATGTTATAATAATAATTTGTTATGGACATTTGCAATGGATGGTAAATCTTCTTTCTGTGATAATTTGTCAGCTCATCCAACTTTTCAGATGCCCTATTTGCAGCCATTTTGGTAAATCGGTCTAATTGTTGCCGTGGGTGTCGTGGGAATTATTCTTTACCATGAAAAGGTGTACTTGACCCTGATGTTCACTTACCCAGATAGTGATGTGGCTTCAAACCCACAAAAGTTGCCAGATTCTGTCTGAGCAGCTGGTTCTAGCCATTTATAATGGGATTATTTTTGTGGAGAGAGAAATTGAAGCTTTCAATTTTAGGCAGATGTCACAGTCTTAGATCTCTAGGGGATCTGAACTCGGGCTCACACAGGCAACAAACTCCGTGAGATACAAGATAGCAACATTTATTTATATAATATATACAGTGCGCTGGCGAAGTGGGTTTTAACAAGCCCGCACTTGACAAGTTGCGTATCACAGAGGTTTTACATCACACATGATTATAACAAACAATTCTAAGCAACAATCTAGCATATGACTACGACCCTTAAATACACATGGGTCTGAACTATCAAGTCCCCCTAAGGTAAGCCCTGTTGCTTCGCCGATGTCCAGTCTCTCTCTGCCCTTTCACACGTGTCGCAATCCGACACGGGTGGTAACTCTATCCGAGTTTCTCGTGGACCCCGTAATCGGCGGGCCACATCAGTGTCCACGGGACAGTGGACACACTGACCAGTCCTTCGAGAAGGCTCTGGATTCTTCAAGCCTTCGAGTGACTCACTTCTTTCCCTTGAGCGGGAGTTTTAGCCCTTCGCCACTATCTCTTACTTTATGTTGGATACCGCCCCTATGTGAGGCTGTGACAGGAGTCCCCCTCTTCCCCCTGATTTGATGGGTTATTATAAAGTAATTAGTTTTGTACTAATTCTGTCACAGAATCACATAAAGTCGGTGTTTGTAGTTTGGTGGATAGTAACTTGGCAACTTACATATCTGCATCAACACTCATGTATTCTCCCATACACCACTTCACGATGATTTGCTGAAGAGGTCTATCTCTTCTGTGTCCTTAAAAATGCTTATCTGACCGAAGTTACGTGACGTTTCCTAGTTGTTTTTACAACCCGTCCTTCTCAAGTATCCCACTGATACCAAGATAATTAAACTCTGTGTAAGAGAGTATTAACAAGACAGAAGTCTTGGCTAATTAAGTGCACCTGCAAATCTTGTCCTGTGTGTGCATTTCAATACACTTTTACTTTCGTATGTTGTATAATGCTGAATATGTAGTTACGCTGTTGTTTTATCCCCCCTGACTACCTGTGTCCCTGTTGGCTTGTTAGTGTATTGACTAATATGTTGCTGCTTCTAATAAAGTGACTGTATTTTAATTGTTAGTGTTCAGTTTTGAGTTTTGTATAAAGTGTGTGCTCAATGTGTGGTTTATCTCCAAGCGTCACGAGTTGGGATATCCTTTGTCATGAATTACCCCAATGTGTGTAATACATGATCGGGCATTCCAAGCAGTGGCGCTTAGATGTAGTGTCTTAAATACTAAACATGTATCAACAATTTAGACAGGTAATACATTTTACATGAAAGACGCAGACAAATTAAAATAAATACGTTTTGCGTACAATTTGTCCGCTCAGTATATCGCTCTCTCATTTAATTCATTCACCCTGTCATTCACACATCTTTCATACAATATAGTATTTCGTTAAAATATCTAAGTAAAGTTGAGGTAAGTGTTATTGCCCTTAGAAAAACGGGTTAGGCGATATGTTCCCTTTAAGGTAATAAGTACTTTTTGTACGAGTACTCGAAAAATGGTTTATAATTTAAATAAAGAAAATTGCATAGGAAGAATATTTCGCCTATGAGTGGAAATACCTGTAATATTATGGTAGAAAATATACAAGTTATAGGTTGACATATTTTATATACATAATTCAACACAAGTATAATACATATTAAATACTACTAAATTAATTAACTAAATAAATAAATTCAACGACGATGTGTGCGTCGTCCTCCTGTTGTCCGCGTGTCATGCCATGAATGTTAAAGGATAATATGGCTGTTTCTTGAATGTTGTAATCGACGTAGTTCTATTCTGGCTGTTTGCACAGTTTCTTAGCAACAGCAAGTATGCAATGTTCTTAATGTCGAGTATAAGGTGTTCTTAATGCTTTCATGATCACTGTCAGTTCACTGGTTGAAATCATTTCACAGATATTATCTATCGCTTGGATTGTTTCTAGAGCTTTGGTAATTGGTAGTATAAGGTTCTAAAAGTTTCACGTTCGTAGGTGTTATACGTAATCTATTCACTGGGGTGTTATTACTTATAAATGAAAGTTCTCTAGCAGGTGTAGAGTTACACTGTTCTATGCCACAGAATAAACTATCACAGCTTCTTGTATGGCGAATTATTAATGTGCCTAATGTTATTCTGCTGGCGCATTCGTTTGTCGCGATAAAATATCAGCAATAATGTTGTCATTGCCTCTGATATGGCGGATTTCGAAGTCGAAATCTTGAAGAAGAAGACACCATCTTTGTAAACGATGGTTTTTAGGAACACCTTGCTTAAGTACCAACAATGGCGAGTTATCGGTTAGCACAACAAAATGGGAACCTAAGAGGAACTTAGATAATCGGCGCATACAAAATAGTAGACTTAATGCCTCCAATTCCACCGTGGAGTAATGGATTTCTGCCTTGTTCAGCTTCCGGCTTACGTAGAGTATTGGATGTCTCACTCCTTGCACTTCTTGCATAAGGCATCCCCCAATTGCGATAGCACTCGAATCTGTGGTCAAAATAAAGGGTATATCTATGTTTGGTAATCTTAATACTGGTGGGTTAGAAAAAATGGATTTCAATCTGCACATTGCATCCTCTAAGCGGGTACTTTTACAAAATTTTTCTGGATGATCTTTTGTCAACAGATTAGACAAAACTGATGTGAGTTCTGCCCAGTTTGGTATAAACTTGGCATAATAGTTTATGAGACCTAATAAGCTTCTAACCTGTTTCTTTGTAGTTGGAACTTCTAGGTTGAGAATTTTCGATACAATTTTATCATCTGTCAACAGTTTACCTTCGGAAATCCTATGACCAAGGAAGTCTATCTGTTTATAGCCTATTTCAACCTTGGAAGGTTTGATAGTAAGTCCAAAAAGAAAGATTTGGTTAAAGACTTGTTGGAGTGTAAGTAAGTGAGAAGTCATATTAGAAGAATGAATGCATATATCATCAATATAAGATTGCACGCCCTTAATGCCGTGCAATAACAATCTAGTTAACCTAACAAATGTGGCGGGAGCGTTCTTGAGACCAAATGGAAGATATCTCCATTCGTACAACCCAAGAGGTGTAGCGAATGCTGTTATATGTCTTGAAGAAGGGTGTAGTGGTACTTGCCAGTAACCTTTCGCTAAATCAACCTTAGAAAATAAGGATGATTGAGACATATTCAAAATGAGGTCTTCACAGCTGTTCATTGGCTCGGCATCTGTTGTGGTTATCGTATTTAACCTTCTATAGTCTATGCACAAACGAATCGTTTGGTCCTTCTTTTTCACCAGGACAATTGGCGAAGAATACTGGGACATAGATTTCTGTATTATTCTATTTTTCTCTAAATCCAAAATTTCTTTGTCTAAATTTGCTCTATAATGCAAAGGAATAGAATATGGTCTACATTTGATCGGTGTCAGATCTGTCAACACAATTGAATGTGTTATTTTGTCAGTCCGTCCAGGTTTGTTTGAGAAGATAGTTTTATAGTCGTTAAGGAGAGACAAAATGTCTTGTCGCTGCTGTTGTGTCAAAGTGTCAGAGATTTGTATGTCCTTCATACTACTGTCGTCATTCATAATTGGTACTGGAATTTCCGTATTGTCTACGTCCGTCTGATTTATTACTGATGCTACTGTTTGTAAATTGTCTTCAATGTCATTGTCGTCGTCGTCAAGACTAATAGTTGTCAATGTGTCGTCAAATTGGTCGTCGTTGTCGTCATCCCATATTGTCGGTACTGTAAATATGTTTTCGTCGTCTTCGTTGTCGCAAGAATGAGTCGTTAACGATGCTTCGTTTGTCGAGGTGTCATTCAGTTGGGTAGTTGTCGTTTCGTTTCTGTTATCTGTCATCTGCGTCTGCTTATTCGTGTCACTGTCTTTTCTAGAATAGTATGGTTTTAACATATTTACATGGAATATTTTCAACTTTCCATTCACGGAAATTTCGTAGTCAACTTCCGAAATTCTTCTCACAATTTTAAATGGTCCCTGCCAAGAGGTTGATAGTAAATCTCTCTTGTCAGGTAGCAATAGTAAAATATCCTGAATACAATCGTTTTTGCACCTTTGTTGGCGTACTGCCTGTACCTAAAACCTTTCTCCTGTAATGATGTTCTGGCCAGTATACAGGATCGAATGATTTTGTCTCTGGTGTCAGTGACTAAATCATAGGTGGCAACTGGTAATTGGGTATTTACAGGTTGTGATATTATATCTTTGTAAATAGTGAGAGGTCCTCTTGGGTTCGCTCCATATATCAATTCGAACGGAGAGAACCCTGTACTTGATTGTGGGACTTCTCTATATGCGAACAGCACCGTTGGGAGAAGTATATCCCAATCGGCTGGATTTTCAGCTGTCACTTTGGATAACATATGTTTCAGGTCCCCATTTAGTTTTTCGCAAATTCCATTCGCGGCCGGTCGATAGGGACTGGTGAAACATTGTTTTATGCCTAGTAACTTAGTTACCGATTGGGTGGCATTAGATATGAACTGTGTTCCCCTATCTGAGATTATCTTCTCCGGGAAGCCGAAACGGGAGAATATCTGTAAAAATACGTCCGTCACATCCTTAGAGGAGATAGATTTTAATGGAATCATTTCTGGCCATCTCGAATATAGATCAATAAGTGTAAAAATATATCTATTTCCTTTGTTTGAGATGTGGTTCAAAGGGCCTACTAAATCAACTGCCACGATTTGAAATGGCCTCGAGGCAGTTGTGGTTGATATAATCTCTGCCGTAGGGTTTTTTCCCCTTTTAACCAGTTTCTGACATGTATCACATGATCTACAATAGGTTTTTATGTTTTTGCAAAATTTCGGCCAATAAAATTGGGTCAGGACTCTGGCTCTAGTCTTTTCGTAACCCATATGACCTCCGAAAGGTGAGTCATGGGCTATATTTAGTACTTTCTCACGATGTGATTGAGGCAGAACTACTTGCTGTATCGTGGTCTGATCTCTGGTATATAATCTAGTTAGAACATTGTTCTTTATTCTAAATGTCCATGAAGCATTTTTAGTCAATTTTGGTTTAAGTCCTACTAACCGAAAATATTGGGAAAGTGTAGGATCTGCTTTCTGTTCTTCTCCAAAATTAGTGGCGGTAGTGTTAGGTAATATGATTTCTAGCGACTCCTGAAGTTGGTCGGTGTGGGTTTTGTGTGTTGTCTGTCGTGTTATTGCATTAGTCTGTTGTGTGTGTTGTTGCACATCTACAGGCTTGGTAATTTGTAGATCGATGGCATCCTCAGTTCGAGGTTTTAAGTTGGTGGTATCACTGACAGATTCAACCGCCCCTGCATTATGCACCTCGGTGAATTCATTTTGAATTACGTCATTGGTTGTCTCCCTTGTGCTTTTGGCAGTTTGAGACAAGCACGCGTGGTGTTTCCCTTTAGAATCGCTGTTTGGGTTATGGATACAGTTTTTCTGCTCCCAATCTCTGATTTCCTTTTCAGAGCAAGATCTTATGTTGGGCAGATTCCCAAGGATAATCTCAGCGACAGGATTTTCTAGTACTGCGCACAATACTAGTCCTGATATAAACGGTGTGCGAATTTCGACAAGTGCTAGGGGGTATCTTTCGATCGTGCCTGCGAATGTGCGACAAGTTACGTATTTGTGTGTGTAGTCTTTGTCGTTCACTAATGTTTTCTTAATTCCACAAAGAGTTGCGCCGGAATCGCGTATTAATGTGCACTTTTTGTTATTTACAAAACCTGTTGTGAAATTTAATTTGCCTGTTAATGATAAGGCTGCGTTGGCCATTTCGTTAGAAACTGGGATTGTGTGGCCGCATAACAACGTTGTATCCAGCTGAAATTTTCTACAGGTGTTACATTTGTTATCTGTAATAGTGTCAATGATTTGCACTGCATTCCCTAGCTCACTCAAACTTTCATTCTGGTTGTCACATTCGTTCAGTTGTTCAATCTCTTCCTCTGAGGAAGTGTCAATTAGTGCGGCATTGGCCTGCTTCATTATCTTTCGCCCTTCACAAAATCGTGAATAATGTCCATAGCTGGCACAAAAATAGCATTTGACCGCTCTCTGATAGGCATTTCTCTTGTTCTTTTGTTTCTCCACTATCATTTGGAGATGATGCGGATAATTCGGTGATTTGTCACACATCGCATACTCTTCGTGTGTCAGATGACAATACTGGCACTTGACTGGTTTCGTGAACTTCGAGCGATGTTTGAACTTATTTTCAGTTGGTTTTGAGTATCTAGTGTTTGTAACTGCCATTGTTTCATTTTGGCTCATGTTTAACTGGAAAATATCGCGGTTCGCTGTAAAAAATGCGCTACCCTTGGCTTCTACCTCTTGGATAGTTTTACAATCCATTTGTTTCAAAAATTTAGAAAAAGGTGTTGGAATTGTATTAATAATTTTGTCAATTATAATGAGTTCTTTCAGTTTGTCATGGTTGTTATTTGTTTTTGCTGAGGTTATCCACTTTGTACATATATCCTGAACTGTAGACACGTAGTCTATGAAGGTTTGATTAGGTTGTGGGGCTAATTTTGCGAACTGTTGTTGATAGCCTGCTGTATCTAGTGAGAAATGTTGAAGTATTCTTTGCTTTAAATAATCATAATCTTTCCTCATATCTTGTGGAACTGTCTCTATCACTTTTAAGGGCTCAAGTGCTAAATTTCTCATCAAAATAAATGACCAGTCGATTTTTGCGACCTTATGGTAGGTCATTAAACACTCAAAGTTTTCTAACTATGCGCTGATAGAATCTCCTGAGCAGAATGCTTTAACGAGGCCTTTATATTTGTTGTATTTTTGTTCCTCTTCCTTACTTTTCATTTTGTTTACTGACATTTCTAGGTTGGAGTCAATTTCCATTTGTTTTAGTCTTATCTGTGTCTCAGCATTTAACTGGGCTTGTTTGGCCGCGGCCTCAAGCTCCATTTGCTTCTCTTGAGCCTGCAGTTGCATTTTCTTTTCTTCAGCCTGCAATTGCATCTGTATCTTTTTCTCTTCTCTTTCTGATTGCATCTTTTTCTCTTCTCGTTCTGATGCTCTTTCCTCTCGTGCCATATTTTCTGAATGCGTCTTTTGTGCCCATTCTGACAGTTTCTCCTCTTTATATCCTAATCTAATACCTAACTCAATACATTGTTCTAACGTTGACATTTTGTCTTTTAGTTGTTGTTAACTTTACTGAAATTAAATCCCTTAGAAAATAGTTGGGAAATACAAAATTAAGTTATTTCCCTTAATGTTTACATGAGCAAATACACATGAACAGTTTTGTTGGTTATGAGGTTATGAATATACATACAAATCAATGCAAAGCAACAATGTTACATGAATGGATGATGGTAAGTACCGCTTAGGGTTGCAATGAGCATGATATGAAACTCATCTTATTTTCCCTGAACTTGCGAATGTAGTCTTCTTCTCTCGCCACTGTTGGAGGATAGGATACGTACACCCGATAATTCGCGGAACAATCTGCTGTTGGAATCAAAAAAAAATTAGTAACAGTCACGTAAATGTCACAGTCATGTCAAATTTCATAATATTAACATCATTTGAAATGTATCTGAAGAGGGACTAATACTAGTTCATTACTAGATAGCTGCAGAGTTGTTTTTAAACTTGTTCTGTATTAAATTTGATATAATTTAATTAATTTTTTTTACTTGGCAACCAAGAGCTGTCTGAACGTAAAGCTTGTGCCAAAACCGGCGATTGCCCCCAAATAGCCTGTCACAGTCTTAGATCTCTAGGGGATCTGAACTCGGGCTCACACAGGCAACAAACTCCGTGAGATACAACATAGCAACATTTATTTATATAATATATACAGTGCGCTGGCGAAGTGGGTTTTGACAAGCCCGCACTTGACAAATTGCGTATCACAGAGGTTTTACATCACACATGATTATAACAAACAATTCTAAGCAACAATCTAGCATATGACTACGACCCTTAAATACACATGGGTCCGAACTATCAAGTCCCCCTAAGGTAAGCCCTGTTGCTTCGCCGATGTCCAGTCTCTCTCTGCCCTTTCACACGTGTCGCAATCCGACACGGGTGGTAACTCTATCCGAGTTTCTCGTGGACCCCGTAATCGGCGGGCCACATCAGTGTCCACGGGACAGTGGACACACTGACCAGTCCTTCGAGAAGGCTCTGGATTCTTCAAGCCTTCGAGTGACTCACTTCTTTCCCTTGAGCGGGAGTTTTAGCCCTTCGCCACTATCTCTTACTTTATGTTGGTTACCGCCCCTATGTGAGGCTGTGACACAGATATGTTGTCTAAATGTCTCTTTTTGTACATGTGCATAGTCGCTTAACAGTCGACAGGGTCGACTTCATTGCACCGGGTTTTTATCCCATATGACTCGGTCTCTTTCCGCAGCACGGAAAACGTCGCACAAAGCACGAACTCCGTAGCTTTTAGCGACGACCCATGGGAGTCTCCGAAACATTTAACTCGTAAACCGAAGGACACGGCCCGAAATCGAACCCACAACCTTCGGCTCACGAGTCAAACGTCAAACGGCTTGACCACTTCGCCACAGAGACTCCCACACGTGTGCATAGAAGAGTATTAAATATTCATTGCTTATAAAACAGACAATATAGATCTTTTACAACAAAAACTCAATATTGAAGTAGATTGTTTAATGAAGACAAATACAATTGACAACAATGTAATATTTTGGGTATGTAGAAAGACCAGAATATTTTCTGGAAATATCTAAGAAGAAAAGGTGGTAATGATAATTTTCTTTTTTTTAAAAAAAGCATAAAAGGAAATGTAGTAAGGATTATTTTCGGGAAATATCTTAGAAGGAACTGCACATTCTACTACTTCATTAAGTTCTTACCTAATTAATATAAGTGATGACCTAACAATACACTGTGATTCATAAACATATTAGTAAGCAATTATTTCTAGGCTGCTGAAATGTGGTTCTATAGGATGATAACACTTTGGACAGTGTAAAATATTGAAGACAAGTTCACATCAGGGAAAATATATATGAGTTTCCACAGATTGATTGATTGATTGTTTGATTGATTGATTGTTTGATTGATTGATTGATCGATTGATTGATTTACGAACCGACATCACAGCATTCGGGGCATTCCCATAAGTGCTCCGTCCCCATCCTCAGCAGCTAGCGAAGAGTTCCAACACCAATAGTACCAGTAGCAATCTGATTATATGTCCGTCTCGCCTTTCCTCTTAGCTTCGATCGTCGACCAGATCCCCTCGTCACTCCTCGCTGTCTCATTCTTGCCAGACCATGGTGATCCATTTGCTCCTCCGAGGTGTACACGTACTCCCACAAGGCCGCAACCACGTCTGCCTTGTCATGTATCAATACTCCACCAAGTTTTGCCGAGCCAGCCAATCTGTCCGCCTGTTCATTCCCCAGCACACCAGCATGTCCCGGAGAAAAGATCCAGGCGATGCTTGCCACCCGTGACCTCCGAAGCGAAGCAAGCCACTCTGCTCGAAGCCTGCCTGTTCTCACCTTCTTCAGCATGCTTTCTGAGCCAGTTACAATCACGATAAGTGTGTGTGTGTGTGTGTGTGTGTGTGTGTGTGTGTGTGTGTGTGTGTGTCTAATTCTCCATCCAGCGGAAAGCTGCACTGACCTCCTCCACCTCCATTCTTAAGCTAGATGTTGTAGTATCATATGCCAGGCTCTCCTGCACCAAACGTCGACCATTAGCTTTTGCTAAGAACTCACAGGCAATTCTCCTACCTCTCAACATCGAACCATCTGTGTAGATAATCACTTCACCCGAGCGAGCATTTTCCTGAATTAGTTGCTGGATTTCCAGTGGCGCTCTGACCAACTCCTCTCCTGGCCTAATGTTCTCCAAGATGCACACCTGTCTGATCGTATCCTCTGCCTGAGCCATCCATGATTTCCCTCTTATCAGTCGCTGACCCTAACTGCGTCCAGCGCCTCATGCGGTGGGTGATCTGTGTCTGCAGCTACTCTGAGGTATGCCTTCGCCTGCATCACTTTGAGCCTACCAGCAACAGTCGGCAAACCAAGGATGTAATGCATACACTCTACTGGGGTGTCTCCGGTGCATCCCAGAATGATCCGCATAGCTTCGTTCTGTATGCGCTCTAATTTCACCAGTAGACTCTTTGAGACAACAGTCCTTGTCCATAATCAATCACTGCGAGGATCAAGTGCTGGTAAAGTGTGAAAAGCATTCTCTGCTATGTGTCCATTGCAGCCATAGTTTTAAGTGCGTTGAGTCCCTTTTGAGATTTTGTCACAACCGTCTCCACATGGTCCTTGAAGGACAGGCTCCTGTCAAATGTGATTCCTAGATACTTCAGTTATTTCTCTCTCTTGACGCTTCTACCATCTATCGCGAGGCTTTGGACGTCAGCTCTCACAATCATGTTGTCCAGACCACAAAAATCCGCCTTTTCCGGGTGGATGACAGCACTCATTTCAGTGCACCAGTCAATCACTTTGTCTACTGTCGCCTGTAACTCCTGGGCTGCTTGCTCCCAATCTCTCCCCTGTCTATATGCAAGAACATCATCTGCAAATGTTAGAATCCTTCCAACCCTTAGTGCTTCTAGGTTTGCAATCTTGCTCGTATACACGTTAAAGAGCACCGGTGAGATTACAGATCCTTGTGGCAGTCCCGGAGTTAAAACATGTGGCTCTGAGGTCCATGCGCCCAGACGGGAAGCAACCCGACGAGAATGTAGGACGGCTGCTATGAAATTCACCAAGAAGGGATTGACCCTCTTTTCCACCAGTGCGGTCATCAAAATATCATATCGAACTCTATTGTACGCATCCTCGAGATCAAGCGCTGCCGCCATCGTTTCCTGTCTACTCTGGAACCCCTCATAAACGTCAAAGGCAAAAGTGGCTGCATTTGACCAGGTATCATTTCCTGACCTGTAGCTCCAGAGGCCTCATGGAAGAAGCTTCTGCTTTTCCAAAATCTCCTGCAGCTTGACAGCGACTATCTTCTCTAGAACCTTCCCAAATGTATTTTGAAGGGTGATGATCCTAAAGCCACTAAGCTTTGAATGATCCTTGAATGGCTTTGGGAGAGGGATGAGATAACTGTGCACCCAATCCTGCGGTACTGATGATGTCCTAATGCTCTGGTTAAAGCAGTAGGTCATGTCCATCAGGTTTGCATTGCGCAAAGCTTTCATGTGGCCACATCTAACCCCATCGGGCCCTGGTGCCGTGTCTTTTGCCTTTTTCAAAATATGTTTAACATCTTCAACCCGTATGATGTCTTCATACTGCATATTCTTCGTGGTGCCAGATAACTCCTCTCTAACTGCATCCCTGGTGTCCGCATCATTATGATTGGTCTGCTCTAAATATATCTGCAGAAACGCCTCCCCTTTCTCTTTGTCTGTTGTCACGCGCACACCATTCTCTCTATAAATTGTTCCCACTGTCATAGGCCGATCTTTTCTTTGCATTTGTCTGTGCAGTATCCAGAATTTTCGCAGTGTTTTATCACCCCCAATCTCCTTCATGAAACAGTCCAATTTTGCGTTTTTGGCCTCTACAGCACAGCGCTTGAAAACCTCCACCTTGTCTTTCTTGACATTTTCCGCTGTGTCCACTTCCTCACGTTGAGCTTCGGGGTGTCTGTCGCACTTTCTTTAGCTGCTTCACTGCAGCGCTCTTTGCTTTCCAAGCATGGTCTACTTCTGGGGTCCACCATGGGGGCTGCAAAAAAGGAGTTTTAACAGTCCTGTTGCATGCCCCCTGTCCTAGGCGTCCAAGAAAGCTATCGGTCCACTCATACCCGAAGGTCTTGCACGCTCTCCCAGCCTTAACTTTCTGGATTTAGAGATTAGGACTGAGCTTAGCGTGTTATCACTCCAATGTCATTCAAAACAGTCCACTTTACATCAAGGACTGATGACTGGGAGACAAGTGCCAAGTCAATAGCTGTGTTTGCATCGCCAGGCCTCATTGCCATTCTAGTCGGCCTACCATCATTTATGCAGACCACATCGGAGTCCACCATGGCATCCACAAGGGCAATTTCCTGTCGGTTTTATCCACTACTGTCCTAATCTCTATTCCTCGCATTGAAGTCTCCACATATGAGTAGCCTATCACCTGGTAATTCCTCCAATTCATTAAGCTAGTTCCAGTGTTCCTTTCTGACAAAACAGTCCACTGTGGCATATACATTTATGATGTTCCAACTTAAGCCACCAATCTCCATTTGTATACCCTGGGCGTCTCTTGCGCTGTGATTCCACTGGCTCAAGTCAAGTACCGCATGCTTCACTCCTTCCTTCACCAGCAGACCTTGTCCATGTATCCTCTGCCTAGTAGAGTTTATGTAACTGACGAACCCAGGGCAATGGTATTTGTCTGTATTTAGCTCCTGAAGCATAAGGGCATCAAAATCATACATTAGCCCCTCCAATACAGGACCTCTCTGCCTGGCACTACGACAGTTTCAGTATCCCACTCTTACATGGTTGAAACCTAGTCTCTCCACTTTTCGTCTTGTTCTCCTGGCGCCTGCCCTCCTATTTCTATGCCTTCTTCTCACACCATTTCCTTATCTTCTCCTCCTCACTCTCTCTTCGCTAGCCTCTGAAAGATGTGTCAAGCGCAGAGCACGTGCTCCGTAGTTTCGGTGACGATTCCCGTGTTGAATTAATTCCATAAGCAAAGTTTGGATATTGCAGGGAATAACCGATCACCCTAGCATTGCCTGCTTGCTAGAGAAGAGGCAGGGGATGTCCCGCAGGAGTCCATACGCCTGGTGCCGCCCCGCACGCCTGCCAGACGTCCAACGTTCACGACCAGTTAACCCATGACCATCCAGTTCCTCATCACGCTGGTCCACCTCGAACTTGGGGGTTTATATTTGGAGTTTTCCGTCTCCTAGATGGACTGCTGTCCAAAGCTAACGGGCTCCACCTACCCGGGAGAGGGGTTAGAGCGCCCTTGACTCGCTTGGCAGGCACGTCTCTGAGCATATGAGGTATTTTCTAAGGAACTCAGATCCCACCCTGAGATCCCGCCTCGCCCTCTGTGCCCACCGCGTACACAGTTTCCACAGTTTAATGTCAGCTAATATGCTCATATGATGTTCTATGATTCATCAGACATAAAATGGAGCGTCCTTAGAGACCATGAAAGTGACCATCTCCCCTGTTCTGTGCTGATACCTAAGTCCAGCACAGTTAGGGCTATAAGAACCCACAGGGCATTCAATTATGATTGCGACCACTCTTCGCTTTTGGGGTGCCTTAGATCACAGGGAAGATCTAAACCAACAAGAAGAATTTTCACCCAACCACCATGGTGGACACCAGAGGTGGAGAATTCAAGGAGGGAAAAGAGATAAGGAATTGGCAGAGGGTGCGGAGAGAAACCAATTCAGTTGACACAGAATTGGAGGAGGCTGAAAGGTATAAAAATGTAAAGGTGCAGGATTTTAAACTCCAGGCAACAGAGGCAAAAAGGATTAAGTGGGAACAGTGTATAAATGAAGTCGATGGGGATGTGACAATGGGTAAATTCTGGAGGCTACACTGGCAGATGAAGAGGCAGGTGATGCCTGGTACACATGGTACCGTTTATGATGATAACAACCGACCTATGGCAACTGATAAGGACAAAGGGGAGGAAGGCTTTTCTTGCAAGATTTTTAAAACAGACGAATCATCAAGCTAGAGCTATTCGAGATAACGTCAGAGAAGCCTTGTCACGGGTCACTAGGAAGGAAGACTGTGAGATTAAGGTGGAGGATATTACACGGGTACTGAAGCGGGCTAAAGACACAGCGCCAGGCCCGGATGGGGTGAGGTACTCCCATATGAGTAACATAAATGATGGGGCCTTGGAGGAGATGGGTCTTTGTTTTAACCTAAGTATCAATACGGCGGCAATACCCCACGATTGGCTGCATAGCTACCTGGTCCTACTCCCAAAGCCAGGTAAGGAACACCCCAGACTTAATGGATACCGAATCATAACTCTGCAAAACACGGATGGCAAAATCCTCGAAAAGATAGTAGCGCGTAGGCTCCAGCGACATTTGGAAAGTCGTAATCCATTGACCATGGTAATTGTGTCCATAAAGAGATGGTTTACCGATGTTAACTTGAGACCATCACCGCCTACGATCTGTCACTGATTATTTTTCATGCTTTTTAATGCTTATTGTTCTTATGTTGTCAAAAATTTGCTTCATAAGCGATGTTGAATGAAAGAATGTATGAGAGGAAATAGAGAAGAAGGGCAGAATGTCAGACGGGCCTGCGTGCCCAATTCTTAACCCTTTTAAATATTGAGCACAACCCATTACTGGCAACGCTGATCGTATTCTGGTATGAACCTAAGGCCTAAACACGTCAATGCGGAAGCACTAGACTCGAGTTTCGCTCTCGTTTGAGCTCTTCAGTAGTGCATATCCTTGACCGGACCCGGAAACAAACTCCGGATCACTGGCGTGTGAAGCGGGTGTGTAAACACTAGACCACGTGGCACACGCTTGACACGGCCAAATTATCACAACAGAATACTACAACGTCACCCATCGTAAGCTGTAGCTCAAGATTTGCCCGATCGCCGCGACTGACGTCCGTCAACCGACGTGGACCCGAACGATCAGGATTTCTCACTGGCAAGGCACACCAGGCCGCCTAAATTCCAGCGAGCAATAATCAAATTGATTTATTTGGTTGTTTCGGGATTTGAGATTTAAATATTGAACACAACTTACTACTGGCAACGCTGATCGTATTCTGGTATGAAAATGAATCTTAACCCTTTGATCTTAACCCTTTGAAAATAAAGATTTTCGTTCGTTCATTCGTTCGTTCGTTCGTTCGTTCGTTCAGCTATTCTCAAGATCACTCCATTATAGGATGTAGCCTAGCATAATATACCATGAAGCGAAGGACAGAGATGTCCAGAGGTCAGGTAAAGCCAGCCTTAACTGGAATGAGGCCCTAAGGGATACTTCTTGTTTGCGGTGAATTAAAATTGAAGTACCCTTAACTGTGAAAACCACACATGAGGATACTGATTTTATTAATGTAATGATATTTATCAGTCCTGCGTGAATCGTTGTAGAAATCACGTGACAGGGTCAAGATGTCGAACTGTCCGGCAAGATTTTGTTACCCGGGTCTTCAAGCAGCACTGTTTGAGGACATGTCTGAAGTCTCTGTCTTGAAGAGAATAAGTCAGAAAGTTGGATCCAAAATGAGCTTGGGCGATCAGAGAAATCACGAATGACACAGTAGATTTATAAACTTCTTGGTTTAAATTGTGAATATAAACGTACATATTCATGATTACATACGGTGTCATGAGCAAAACGTACACACCCATCACAATTACCAGCATTCGAATTTGTCTCCAGATAGATTTAATATTCAAAATCATGAGATTCACGTCCTGTGTTGAGTTTCCTGGATTAATAACTGCAGCAATCTTAATATCCCTCATCTGTTTTCTGGCGATAACGGCAATATGGCTGTAGATAACGAACATACCTGAACTTAAAGTAAAATGAATTAATACAAAAATTAAACAATAGTAAATTCTCACAATGCTTTCATGGATCTTACCATTACATGAGTCAGTAACTAAAGGTACACCGACTAGCAAGCCTATAACCCAGGAGAGAATAATCCCGCAAGATGTTGATTTTTTGGTCACCAGTCTTTGATGTACAAATGGTCGAGCTATATATAACCAGCGTTCACAAGCAATCAGGAAGTGGCTGATAAGACTACAAACACCCGAGAAGCTAGCCAAATATAAAATAATGCAGTTGAAAGAACGGATGTCAAAAGAAGTGTATGTTGAAATCAACACCAACACGAAACTGACGACAGTAATTATGGCCAGAATCAGATTGCAGGAAGCCAGTGAGGCAATGAACATATTAGCAAATGTATGTAACCGCTTGCACTTAACAACAGACACGATAATAACGACATTTAAGAATATTGAGACCATATTCATGATAATCTCCACAATAATTTTGACCGTGTTGGCATCTAACTGAGATGGTCTGTTGACCATACAACCAGACGTTGAATTTTCTTCTGTGTACGTCATCACTTGCGCCTGGCCGGCAGTTTGTAAATATCAAATCTTCAGTGTTCACGGGAAACTAAAACTAACACATTATATTTGATGTGATCACAACAGTTATAATTACTAACGTCCTTTCACAGCTTTTCTTTCTTCATCTTCATGATCAACATAAATTGTGGCACAAGCTGTGGCTCACACAGGATCAAGAGTTAACTTTCTCAGAAATATTTTTCCACGTCAACTTTGGCAATGTATTTCAAATTGTTTCTCTTAAATTGTATGTTGCAGAAATACCCGCCTAGTGGATAATGTCACTGGCATTGTCTTACTTGAACAAATGATTTTGGTTCATTTGTTACGAAACATAATTATCTAGGGATGGCGTATGTATTACTGATGACTCGACGACATTGGTACTCAGTCTCTGGTAGTAATTCAGAAATGATGTTACTGCCAAGTGCTCTTTAAGTACACGAGCTAGTTAGTTGAATATCCTTTACAGGACGTAGCTGTCAATCTTAGCATGTTTAGCTGTTGTTGATTTCTTGGCAAGTTTACGTTCAGTAGTTTGCTGATGCTTTCTGAATGACTGATACTCTTGTCATTGTATGAATTCCAACGCAAAGTGGTCTGCTGCCAAATCGCCAGCAGCTGTGTTTTGAAAGCGACATGTGGGATTACGAATTGCGTCTGTAACCCCTTCGACACAGAGGCGCCATGGTGCACTGGTATTCAAGGAAAATCCGAGATGGTGGATAAATATAGATGATCACCGTTTCAAACGTCACGGAGCTGATAGGCAACACGTAACACTTTGATGAATAAATAAATCTAGTGATCGTGAGTAAATCACTCCATTGGGTTGCTTGCTAGTTTAAAGTCTACAGTCAGATACTGGGCGTTCACAGTTTGTTGTCTTCAAAGTTGCCACAAAACGCTGGCATGCTAATGTTTTCCTGACTTACAATATTTAAATAAAACACAGGTCGCTAAATGTTTACTCTCTTAAAATCTGCAATCAAACAATCGATGGGTAAATGTTAGCAATGTTTCAGAAGTGTAATATAACACTGGGCAGCTAAATGTTTCCTGTGTAATATGTGTAATATAATACTAGAGGGTACATGCTTCCTGTCTTAAAACATGTAATTAAATACTGTACCGCTTAATTGTTGCTCTGTGTAAAACTTACAATAGTGGACGGTTAAATTGTTGCTCTGTGTAAAACTTACAATAGTGGACGGTTAAATTGTTGCTCTGTGTAAAACTTACAATAGTGGACGGTTAAATTGTTGCTCTGTGTAAAACTTACAATAGTGGACGGTTAAATTGTTGCTCTGTGTAAAACTTACAATAGTGGACGGTTAAATTGTTGCTCTGTGTAAAACTTACAATAGTGGACGGTTAAATTGTTGCTCTGTGTAAAACTTACAATAGTGGACGGTTAAATTGTTGCTCTGTGTAAAACTTACAATAGTGGACGGTTAAATTGTTGCTCTGTGTAAAACTTACAATAGTGGACGGTTAAATTGTTGCTCTGTGTAAAACTTACAATAGTGGACGGTTAAATTGTTGCTCTGTGTAAAACTTACAATAGTGGACGGTTAAATTGTTGCTCTGTGTAAAACTTACAATAGTGGACGGCTAAATTGTTGCTCTGTTTAAAACTTACAATAGTGGACGGCTAAAGTGTTACATACAGAAAATGTGAAAATAACGTCAGAAGCATTAATCTTGGCGAGAGTCCATACAATATTTACACTGAACGTATTAGAGAAAGATAAAATTTATTATTCCGAATACAAGGATGCAGCTCGAATGGCACCTTCAGTATGCTGTATAACGAACATATTTATATCATGTTCAGTATGCTGTATAACGAACATATTTATATCATTTTCAGTATGCTGTATAACGAACATATCATGTTCAGTATGCTGTATAACGAACATATTTATATCATGTTCAGTATGCTGTATAACGAACATATCATGTTCAGTATGTTGTATAACGAACATATTTATATTATTTTCAGTATGCTGTATAACGAACATATCATGTTCAGTATGCTGTATAACGAACATATTTATATCATTTTTAGTATGCTGTATAACGAACATATTTATATCATTTTTAGTATGCTGTATAACATATTTACATCTATAGCAGCACCGTCTCACTCTCAGAGTTTGTTTTTTTTTCTTTCTGAAAGTTGACATAACTGTTAAAATTGCAACCCCATATAAATTCAAAGTCAATGAAATTCTTCTGTTAAATTATTATTATTATTATTATTATTATTATTATTATTATTATTATTATTATTATTATTATTATTATTATTATTATTATTATTATTATTATTGTCATTGGCACCTTGCCGTCTTGACAGACGATAGTTTGTGCTTTAAAACGGCATAATAACTTTTACCTATGGCGGTAGCGAATGTGACTGATAAGGCCAATTTGCGCTGTAAATGTCCATAGCACAAAGTCTGGGCTAAAATATATACTTCATGTGTTGCCCATGCAGTATGATCCCTCTCTCGGCCTGCCTTGTTCACTCCTGAAGAATGGTAACACCAATACATCTGGAACATTACAAACTGCAGAAGCTGCCGGATCAGCAAAGCAATGCTCTAACTGTCCGCCTGTCGGAGCTTCGATCCTAGACCAGCTGCCAACCAAGGCTTAGGGCCTGGTCTGCCCTGCCATGACATTTTGTCTTTAGCTTGCATTTCCTCGCACCAGGGTAAGGCTTGTACCCTCCCAATTGCGCTCTTCCGCCCGAAGCCGTTGGCACAATGTGGGGTGTCGGGTTTGGTAAGCGCCGCCCAACGTTCGGCGCTAACAGAAAACAGGTAGTACCGTATAATGTTATACGGTAGCTCAGTCATATTTGACTAAGACCTGACACGAATTATTATTATTATTATTATTATTATTATTATTATTATTATTATTATTATTATTATTATTATTATTATTCTTTTTTTTACAGGAAATCGCTGTCAACACCAGCATTTTACTGCTGTTGTTGATGTCTTGGTAAGTTTACGTTCAGTAGTTTGCCATTGATTTCTGAACGACCGTCCCCTATACCAACTCGTTAAATTTAGCACAATGCGGTCTGCTGTCAAATCGGTCGCAGCTGTCTTTCGGTCGCGGGTAAGCGGATATCCTAAGTCACGACAAAAGTAATGCCAACATGTGACAGTACCGTCTTACGGCAAGATATCCTAAGTCACGACAAAAGTAATGCCAATGTGTAACAGCGCTCCAACATCTCTAATAAGAATCCTGATCACGGAAACCAATAATGCCAACATGTGACAGCAGCGGTACAACTCCAAGGCTCGTGAAATCGCAGTGGTTGTTCATTATTTATTTCTAAACTAGTACTTCATGTTGGCCCATTTATTTCGGTGTGACCAATCCGTTGATTTATATTGGCTTTGTCACGTTCACTGGTTATTTTCATTTGATTAAAACATAATATAATTTAATAACCATAACCCGCTTGATGGTAGGAGACGCGCTAGTGCATTGGCCAGCAGGATTGCTTGCCGTCCATCAGAACATGCTTGTGTCGTGGGACATGAGCAGGCGGATAGACTGGTTGGGTCTGCACCCCTTATTGGGGTATTGTTGCATGACAAAGCAGATGTGATCGGGGCCATTTGGAATCATGTGCAGAGTGCAGAAGAACAGTTAGATCTCTACCGCTTGGATAGTGTCAATCTACAGTGAGTCATACTAAGTAATGAATCAGTATATTAAACTCTAAAGTCACATGCCGAGTTGTCAACATTGGGGGACAAGCTATAAAGGTCCCGGACCTGCTGCGCTGAATGCCCCTAGCATCTGTATGGCAAGGCATGCCTCCCTAGTCAATGGATAGAAAGTTTACAGCTTTCGCAAATGTTTATTCGCTGTTATCTACAAGGCATATGTTGAAAGCTAGTCGCCCTTCGAGAAGTCACAGAAACACATCATGCCCTGCATAATTTCTTTAGTGTTGGTGCTCCGCTTGGAAAGTCCTGCTCTTCGTGAACGCCAAACCTAAGGCCGAACACGCAGCACAGAAGAATAACGAAAGCCATTACTCCGCTACCTAATTTAGTGTTATTTATTTTATTACTAGCTGACACGGCCCGGCTTCGCCCAGTCCCTGGTGGGAAGCATCTCATTTAATTCATATAAGTAGTCATATAAGTTCCCGTTCCCGTTACCGATTATCTGTCTGTCTGTCTGTCTGACCTGGCCCGGCATCGCACAGCTCCTGGTGTGAAGCATCTCATTTAATTTATATAAGTAGTCATATAAGTTCCTGTTCCCGACTGTCTATCTGTCTGTCTGTCTGTCTATCTGTCTGCCTGACCCTGTCCGGCTTCATTAAATTCATAAAGAACGTTCTTCCACACACCATCCATTATTTTTAATGAAAACTCTTTCTAATCACCTGCATGACTACAGTAACTTCTTAAGCAAAAAAAGATGAGTTACAATGTTATGCATTGTGCATTATTTTTATGAAAACTTTGAAAATGCCTTACAGATTGTATCACTATTTATTATAACTCATATGCCGGTATATAACTATGGACAAAGAGTTTATAAATCTTTGAAAACGATGCCACAATATGACTATAAGTTATACAGAAAAGTTATGCCCCTTGAAATAACTTT